>JAFJYI010000123.1:5000-1205000 GCA_019022655.1 Acacia acuminata
ATTAGTTTAAACCCGCATTAAACCCTAAACCCCCAACCCTAAACCCTAAATTTTTACTCTTGATTTTATAGGAGATATCTGTCTGCCTTGTATTTTATTTTATGTAACTGATTTTAAAACATTTCTTTCCATTAAAATTTCAATTTTTTACTACTTGTTGAGAGACCTACGAGTTGTTGACAAATTATGAGTCTTAAAGAATTAGGTGTTATATATTAGAAAGGAGCCTATATGATATTTTAGATCCTTAAATCTTCGAATTAACAAAGCTTGAGAAGATACGATGTTGACAAAATAAAGGAGACTAAAATTTGAGAAGGATAAAATGATATCCTTGTGTGTTGCATATATGAGGACTTGGTATTATAGAATACCTAGTCTCCTATTGAGTAGTATATGGGATGCTTGATGGGGTATTTAAGATTTTAAGTGGGTTGGTTTTCCTACTTCAACAACCAGCTTTTTGGGGTAGGGTTCCACTTCCCATCAATTGGTACCAAAGTCATGTTGTCGGTTCCAAAGATAGCTGGCCATGGGGGTTTTACTGGTAGGTGGCTAAGTGCCTTTTCTTTCTGAAAAATGCGTTAAATATGTCTGATGTTTGCTTTGGGATCTTGTTTTGTTGCTTCTTTTTCATTGGTATTTTCATATAATCACTTTCATATTGTTTCTGAGCACGTTTTCCTTTGCTGCAGATAGGGATGCAGTTGTTCAGACTTCCTTAATTTCATTGCAATGTAGTTCACATTCTCCTCCAAGTACTGAGCCTTTCTTGGATGCTCCGGAGGGATGCATCACAGTGAATAATGCTCCAAGTATTCATGTTAGGGTTGAGCCAACTGAAAGTATACGAGGGAAAGAAATTAATGATGCGTTATTTAATGAGCAACCCTCAAAAAAGTTAAGGAAGGATAAAAATATTTTTAGGAGGAAGATGTATTCCAAAAACTACTATACATTATCATATGAGAAGCTTAAAAGGTTGTACAGAGATAAGAGAGTATTGCAACGACATTCAAACAGCCAATAGCATTGTATTTTCCATATAATGAAATTGAAGAACAAAATGAAAAGAGAGAAGAGATGAAGATTACCGGAATCAATCGCCGGAAAATGCACCGTCGGCGTCAAGGAGGAGGAGGAGAGGCGTCACCCCAAGGGAGGAGGAAAGCCGTCGGCAGCAAGGGGAGTAGAGGCGTCGCCGTGCGAGGGGAGGAGGAGACCCGTGGGGAGAGAAGAGAGAAAAACGCACGAGGGATGGGAGTAAAATAAGGCATCAATTCGGTGCCTCATTAAAACGAAGTTTGCGACGGATTAAAAGTCCGTCGCAAACTTACTTTTTGCGACAAGTCGACAAGAGGCGGACAAAAAGTCAGCCCTCTTTGCGACGAGCAACAGTCCGTCGCAAAACCCATCTGGGTTTTATGACTGATCAATTATCCGTCACAAAACCCGGATGGGCCCGTCGCAGAAAAAAGGCAGAATTTTTGTCCACCTTTTTGCGACGGACAACAAGTTCGTTGCAAAATTTTTGACGGACTATGTGTCAATTGCAAATTTCGGCACAAAAGATGTCCGCCTTTTTGCGACGGACAATAGGTCTGTCGCAACATTTGCGACGGACGTCATCATCCGTCTCAAAATTTGCGACGGATGAGAACGTCCGTCGCAAATTTCGATTTTTAGTGACGGAATGTAATTTCCGTCGCAAATTAGCGACGGAAATTTTTTCGTCACTAATTCCGTCGCTGATTTACATTTTTCTAGTAGTGCAACTGCATCAAGATAGGTAGGGGTCACCTTTAAACCTTCTCTAGTATAAACCTATTGGGTGTACTCGGTCAATCGATGGAAGTGATGTCTTGAACCGTCAACCTTTAGTGTACACTAAGAGAATATGAGTTACACAAGTGCTCCTCTAACATTGTTGGTCCTCATTGTTGTGTCCATTGTGGCCTTAGATACCTATCTGGTTTTGAGTGTTTTAGAGAATCAACATTTATAAATTCTCATAGAAGCGTCCCCCATTTCACACTCACATAGGTGATTCCTTATGATGTAATTCAACATACATCATCTAAACACATCATATTAAGAAACCATTGAAAGCATAAATGCTTACCCTCATATATGTATTATCTTGTCATAGGAATAAGTATGATTTTAATACTCCACAATACTCACAGTTGATCATCACTTAATTGTCTCTTTGAACCTAGTTTGTAAGATCTCTACTCATCTGGTAAAGTCATCACAATGATCAGCAATTAATAGGTCTTAAACCCATTCCCTTCGACAATTTCTCAACCAACCCTATACGAACCCCTTTAGTCAATGGATCTGCTATATCTTTTGACTTCACATAATCAATTGAGATTATTCCATTAGAAAGTAATTGTCTAACGGTATCATGTCTATAACATATATTTCTAGACTTACCGTTATACATGGCATTCTTGACCTACCAATAGCTACTTGACTATCACAGTGTATACACACTGACGGTACTGCTTTGGCCAATTAGGAATGTCCTCAAGAAAATTACACAGCCACTAGGTTTCCTCACCAGCTTTATCTAAAGCAATAAATTTTGCTTCCATAGTTGATCTTGCAATGCAAGTTTGCTTGGATGACTTCCAAGACACAGCACCCCCACCAAGGATGAACACATATCCACTTGTGGATCTTGTGTCGTTAAAGTTGGTGATCCAGTTTGCATCGCAATACCCTTCTAGCATTGCAGGGTACTTCTCGTAGTGAAAAGCAAAGTTTTAAGTATGCTTCAAGTAACCCAAAACTCTTATGATAGATTTCCAATGATGCTCGTTTGAATTACTTGTAAAGCGACTCAACATACTCACTGCATAAGCAATATCAAGTCTGGTGTAGTTCATAACATACATGACACTACCTAGTACTTGAGCATACTTTTCTTGTGCTTCAACTTTGCCAATATTTTTTCAGCAATCAAAGACTAGGATCTCCAAGGTTCTTCACAAGAGGTATATTCAAACTCTTGAATTTCTCAAGAATTTTAGCAATATAGTGTGCTTGTAAGAAAGCCAACCCTTCATATATTCTATGGATTTTAATACCCAGAAAAACATCTCTAGACCTATATCTTTCATGTCAAACTTATTGGAAAGCAATCACTTAGTAGCTTTAATCATTTGATTATTACTACCAATTATCAACATGTCATCTACATAAAGACAGACCATGGCAAATCCATTTTTAGTATTCCAAATATAGACACACTTGTCACATTCATTAATGCTAAAATCATTTGACAACATAACTTCGTCAAATTTCACATGCTATTGTTTCGGGGCTTGCTTAAGTCTGCAAAGGGACTTTATCAAGTGACATACTTTCTGTTCTTGTCTTGAAACAACAAATCCTGCAGGTTGTTCTAGATAAATCTCTTCCTCTAAATCACCATTCAATAAAGTTGTCTTTACATCCATTTGATGTAACTCTAACCCACTCAACGTTACCAATGCAATTAACATCCAAATGGATGTAATCCTTGTAACAAGTGAATAGGTATCAAAGTAGTCTAGACGTTAAAGTTGTCTGTAGCCTTTTACTACCATCCTAGCTTTGTACTTATCAATAGTGCCATATGCTTTCATCTTCTTTTTGAAGACCCACTTAGTTTTTAGTGGCTTATTGCTAAAAGAAAGGTCAACCAATTCCTAAGTGTGATTTGACAGAATGGATTCAACTTCACTATTGATCGCCTCTTCCCAGAATAGTGGTTCAGGTGAGCCTATAGCATCTCCATACATTCGAGGCTCATTTTTCAACAAAAAAATGTCAAAAAATTAGGGCCAAAGGATGTAGCAGTCATTTTCCTTGTACTATGTCTAGGTTCCTCCTCTACAAGATCATCACTAGTTGTAATATCCTATGGTATCAAAGTATTGTTATCATTATTAAACGAAAATACATTTTCAAATAACGTTCCATCCCTTGACTCAATAACTATATTAACGCAGATATCTGATACGTTGGACTTATAAACCAAAAATTAATATGCACTAACTTTAAGTGCATAGCCAATAAACATACGGTCTACTGTCTTAAGTCCAATTCTCAACCCTTTGGGTTTAAGAATTGCGACCTTAGCCAAACACCCACACTTTCAAATATTTCAAGAAATGTTTCTTTCCTTTCCATAGTTCGTATGGTATGTTTTGTATCCTTTTGTGGATCACTCTATTATTTATAAAGTTAGCCATTAAAATGGCTTCCCCCACAAATCCTGTGATAAACTAGACATAATCAACATTGCATTCATCATTTCTTTCAATGTCTGGTTTCTCCTCTCTGCAATTCCATTTGATTGCGGAGCGTAAGGAGCAGTTGTCTAGTGTATAATACCAAATTCAATACAGAATGTCTTGAAGGGGCCATCATATTCTCTTCCATGATCGCTCCTCACTATTTTAATTTTCTTATTAAGTTGATTTTCAACTTCATTTTTATATTGTTTAAAAGCAATAATAGCTTCATCTTTACTATTAAGCAAATACAAATAATAGTATTTACTACAATCATCAATGAACGTAATAAAATATTTCTTATTACCCTTAAATGGTATAGATTTCATATTACATGTATCAGTATGTATCAAATCTAATAATTCAGTTGATCTTTCAATAGAAGGAAACAATAATTTAGAAAATTTTGATTTAATCCAGACTTGACATTTATCATTATTTGAACAATCAATTTTAGGCAATAAATCTAAATGAATAAAACTTTTAATTGATCTGTCCTAATTTTTTATGTCATAAATCAAAGGACTCAAGCAAATAAACGAAGCAACATTATTATTGACAACACCATCATTGGTTATAGTTATTACATTGAGTTTGAAAATGCCCTTACTAAGGTAACTGATAATTGAATATTTCATACACTACTTTTTGTCTCTTAATTTATAATTTAGAACTCTTTAGCTAATAAATAATGGCTTTTATACTTATTTGGGCTTTGGGCCTTTTATTATATTTTAGCCATTATTTAATAATAAATTCCAGTTTTATATTGCTTCACTGTTTTTACCATAACTCTTGAACCAGAAACCGGATTTGCCTCATTTTTGTCTCATATTTCAGATGATTCAGAGAGCTACAATTGTTATGAAGACATGAAGAGAAAATTCGGATAAGAGGGCGGTCAAATTTGGAGCTGAAGCATATGTACTTTTGGATTTTATTTTGGGCTCGAACTTTATAACTAAAGCCCAATTTTATTTTAATTTTGTTTTTGGGCTGACCCATTTCCATTTTAGGTTTAGGTTTAAGTTAGTGGCAGCCACAAACATCTGATTGATTCACATTTTGAGAATTCAGATGATCAAAATAGTAGTTTTCAAATTCTCTGCAATGTTCTTCGTGTTCTTCGCGTTCGTCATCAGTTTTTCGTCTTTCTTAATTATGTTCGGCTAAATTTCGAGATTGATCCACGATGAGGGTTCCATCCACTATCCAGAGGATTCGCGCCTAATCGGTAACCGTCTAACTCGTTTCGTATCCCTTAATCAGATTTGATTTTTGGTTCGGATTGGGTTTTTGATTAAAAACCCAAATCGATATTTCCCAAGGACGAAGTTGAACTGGGTTAAAGTATTTCGTGCGATCGTACGGAGGTGCGCCACCGATTCGAACAAATTCTGAACGATTGTTCAGTTGAGGGAATTTCTAGACAAATGCGAGAGAATTCGGTTTGTCTAGAGTCGATTACGAGTTCGGTTATAAATCTGTTTCGTTCAAGGAAGGGTAGTGGGTGAATCCGAAATCGTGGGTTGATCATTTAATCCTCCGTTTTCTGTTCAATTCGTGTTATTTCGTTTTGTCTCTATTACTTCGTCTTTAATATTATTCTGAATCAAAAAAACCCCCATTTCCCGTCACTTTGTTTTATTTCTGTGCGAATTGAACCGACTGTGAATTCGTTGAGAAACGACCCAAGTTACATTATACTACAAATCCTTTTCTAATCTGGTTATTTTGGGAGATTACGGCAAATCTTTGTCAAAATATGGCGCCGCTGCCGGGGAATTTGCATCGGTTTGATTAGTAACAGTAGTGTAAATAGCTTCATTTTTCGGTAGTTTAGGTGGTTCGGGTGGGTGGATTTAAATTTTTTCGACCGGATCACTCAACCCAGGTCTTATTCACAAGGAATTGGGCATTCTAAGAAAGAGTCACTCCCAAGCAGGGAGTGAGGTATACCCTATTTTCCCCAAATTCCAACGTTTAGACCACTTTTTTTCGCTGTTTTAAGTTTCACTTTTTTGATTTCTACTAGGGTCATTTTTTTTCAGTATCTCCGATTTGGTTGAAATTTGGTCCAGTGATAGAAAATGGCCTATCTGCAACGCACATCGAAAATCTTTGATTTTCCATGTGCTAAGCTCCGTTTTTGCCAAATTCCATCGTTTAGACCACTTTTTCATTTTTTGAAGTTTTTTTATTCCATTTTTGGGTTCCCTAATGGTCTAGGAGTTGCCCTGTCCAAGTCCCAAAAATTTAAAAATCATTTGATAGTGTTTCTGGACTTGTTTAGGTCAATTTCTACCATAGTTTCTTTGTTTTTGTGTTTGCTTTTGTGTGTCTTAGTTTTTTTCTACTTTTTACCACTTTTAGTGGCATTTTCGTAATTCTGATTGGCTAGTGGCATTTTCGTAATTCTGATTGGCTGGTGGCATTTTCGTAATTCTAATTTTCTACGAATTCTGTCTTGTGTTTATGTTGCTGCATGAGTACTAGGAGCACTATAAATCCGAAGACTTGTTGCCATTTGATCCTGAAATAGAAAGAACCATTCTCACTGCTAGAAGAGTTGTTAGGTTAAGTCGTGAGATTAATACTGAATTGGACATTAAACTTGAGTCTGATAGCGGCCATTCTGATTGTGTCCATACTGTTGATCTTTCGATTGTGCTTCGATAGTCTTGTTGTTTTCACGATTCTAGTAGCAATTTTCGTAACTCGAAATTATGGCGAGAAGAACAAGAAAATCATCTTACTTTAAAGGAATTGAATGAACCCGATGTTAATTATCAACCTTTGTGCATTCAATATCCGCCCTTGTCGCTAACTTTGAGCTTAAATCTGGTCTAATACATTTCTTTGCCTAAGTTTCATGGTCTTGCAGGTGAGTGTGCCATTAAGCATTTGAAGGAGTTCCATCTAGTATGCAGCACAATGAAACCGCATGCAATTGATGAAGATCAAATCAAGCTGAGAGCTTTTCCTTTCTCATTGGAAGGTGGAGCCAAAGACTGGTTGTTGTACCTTCAGCCTTCATCTATTGGGAGCTGGGCTGAGGTTCAGAGGTTATTTATGGAGAAATATTTCCCTTCTTCAAGAGCAACTGCGATCAAGAAGGAAATTGCCAACATTAAGCAAGTCAATGGGGAGACTTTGTATGAGTACTGGGAGAGGTTCAAAAGGTTGTGTGCAAGCTGTCCACATCACCAGATCTCTGAGAAAGACTTGATTACCCATTTCTATGATGGTCTGCTACCAGTAGACAAAGGTTTGGTGGATGCTTCTAGTGGTGGGGCTCTACGTAACAAGACACACCCGAAGATGCCGAGAATTGTTATCCGAGATGGCGCCAACTCTCGGCAATTTGGCACCGGGGCCAATAGTACTCCTGTTTACCATGTTCAAACACCTCCAGTCTAGTATGATTCTCAGAGATTAGAGAATAGACTTGATGATCTGACCTCTCTGGTGAGGCAGTTGGCAGTGACACAGACAGTACAATCTTCTCCTCCTCAGATTGGGTACTCATGTGGGTTCTGTTCTGACCCTTACCATTCTACTGACTCTTGCCCTACCTTGCATGATCCTGCTTATCAAGACCAGTCAGTAGCTTCAGTGGGAGCTTTTCCAGGAAAGCCACAATACCAGCAGAATAATGCCTTCTCCAACACCTACAATCCTGGTTGGAGAAATCACCCCAATTTCCGTTGGAACCAGAATCAGAACCAGAGTAACCAATATCAGCAGAATTCTGGGAATTACCAACAGAGACAGTACAGACCACATAATTTCCAACAGCAATCTGCACCTCCTTTGCCTTTGCCCGCAACACCTCCTCGACCAGCCATATGTGCAACCCCACAGGCAGCACAACAGCAGGCTAGTAGCAGTGGTAGTGGTGATCCTTCACTTGAGGATATGATGAAGCAATTTGTCACAGCCAATATGCAGTTCTAACAGCAAACATCCTAGTTCCAACAGCAAACTGACACTGCCATTCAGGTTTGCAAACACAGATTGGGCAGTTGGCAACATCATTGAACTAGCTTCAACCTCAGGATTCAACACCCTTCCTTCCTAAACCATTCCCAATCCTAAGGGGAATGTGAGTGCTATCTCACTACGGCCTGGCAAACAATTGGAGGAGCCTAAACCAGCTGCAAATGTGACTTCCACATCAGAAAAAGAGTTAGAAAATGTGAAGAATGACTCTAAAAATAAATAGGCAATGCAGCGAGGTGAAGAGGAAGACATTCCCATTCATCTTCCTTTCCCTCAGAGAGCCCTTCAGAAGAGTAGAGATCAACATTCCTCTCTTAGATGCAGTCAAACAAATTCCTAAATATGCCAAGTTTCTGAAGGAGTTGTGCACCAACAAGAGGCGATTGAAGGGAAGTGAATGAGTGAGTTTGAACCAGAATGTATCAGCACTCATCCGGCCTACCATGCCTCGCAAGTGCAAGGATCTAGGGACGTTTTCTATCCCTTGCCTTATTAGCAATTATAGATTTGATGATTGCATGCTAGATTTAGGTGCTTCTATTAATGTCATGCCTCCATCTATTTATAAATCTCTTGGTCTTGGTCCTTTGCGTCCTACTGGTGTTGTTGTTCAATTAGCTAATAAGAGTACTGCTCATCCTTCTGGTGTGGTTGAAGATGTATTAGTCAAAGTTAATGAATTGTTATTCCATGCTGATTTTTACATCTTAGATATGGAGGATGAGTCCTCTATTAGTAGGTCACCAATCATTCTAGGGAGGCCTTCCATGAAAACAGCTAGGACTAAGATAGATGTGCATTCTGGTACACTTTCCATGGAGTTTGGTGATATATCTGTGAATTCTAATATCTTTGATGCCATGAAACATCCTAGGGAAGAGCATTCTGTTTTCTTCATTGATGTTATTGATGATGCTGTGGATGATGTTCTTACTGATTGGTGCTCTGATTATCCTAATTTTTCATCTGAGAGTGATTATGCCATTTGTGCATGTCTTTGATGATGAATGGTGCTCTGTTTGCACTAACTTGGTTAATGCTTTGCATTATTTAGTGATTCTAACTTGCTTGGTGATTCGCATCACATGTGGATTTTGATATTGAATCTGAGTTTGAGCTTCATCCTGATCCTATTGTGCATCTTGATTCTGATTTTGATGAGCTTAACTCTGATTTTGATGAGCTTGATTCTGATGTTAACATTGAGCTGTATAGACACAGTTCTTCTGCCTTTTTGAATGTGGTTTCAGGTATTCCTAGTGTGATGACATCAGAGTTGTGGCAACAACCACCCAAGCTTCTTCCCTCCACTGAGCAACCACCCAAGCTTGAGTTAAAATCCCTTCCAAATCAATTGAAGTATGCATTTCTAGAGGTGGATGAACAGTTGCCAGTCATTGTGGCAAATAATCTTCTTCCTGACCAAGAAGAGAAGCTGCTAAGCTTATTGAGGGCGAACAAGAAAGCCATTGGGTGGACATTAGCTGACATCGTTGGCATTAGCCCTTCCATGTGTATGCATCGAATTCTATTGGAAGAGGACTCTAAGCCGGTGAGGCAGCCCCAGAGACGCCTTAATCCTCTTATCCTTGATGTGGTAAAGAAGGAGGTCACTAAGCTTTTGCAAGCTGGTATCATCTATCCCATTTCTGATAGCCAGTGGGTTAGCCCGGTCCAGGTGGTTCCCAAGAAATCCGGAGTCACTGTGGTAGCCAATCAGAAGAATGAGCTCATTCGTACTCGAGTTCAGAATAGTTGGAGAGTTTGCATCGACTATAGGAGACTCAACCAAGCCACTCGTAAGGATCATTACCCTCTACCTTTCATTGATCAGATGTTAGAGCAATTGGCTGGTAAGTCTCACTACTGCTTCTTGGATGGCTACTCCGGATACTTCCAGATCCATATTGCTCCTAAGGATCAGGAGAAGACGACCTTCACATGCCCCTTTGGAACATATGCCTACCGAAGGATGCCTTTTGGCCTTTGCAACGCACCTGGCACCTTTCAGCGTTGTATGGTAAGCATTTTCTCTGAGTTTCTAGAGGATTGCATGGAAGTTTTTATGGATGACTTCACTGTATATGGGTCTGCTTTTGATGCATGCTTAGCTAATTTGTCTAGAGTTTTGCATAGGTGTATTGAGTCTAATCTTGTCTTTGAATTATGAGAAGTGTCACTTTATGGTTGAGTCGGGTATAGTCTTGGGACACATAGTATCTAGGAAAGGGATTGAGGTAGATCCCGCTAAGATAGATGTAATTACTTTGCTTTGCCTTACCCCGCATCGTGCGGGAAGTTCGCTCTTTTCTTGGTCATACGAGGTTTCTATCGGCGTTTCATTAAGGATTTCAAGCAAGATTGCCCGACCCTTGTCCAACCTTCTACATAAGGACACGACTTTGTATTTGATGATGCTTGCAAGGCGGCCTTCGATCATTTACAGCCCCAGTGATCCAAGCCCCTGATTGGTGCCTCCCCTTCGAGTTGATGTGTGATGCTTCCAACTATGCGGTTGGTGCTATCTTGGCACAGCGAGTTGATAGAGTAGAGCTGTCAATCAAGGCCGGCCCGGCCCTCCAGGGCCGGCCCGTGAAGGGCCAGGGCCTAACAGGGCTGGCCCTCTAAGGCCCGGAGTAAGAAAAATGCCTGTTTTTCAAAGCCTGGCCCGAGAGCACCCAGGGGCCGGCCCGCGGGGCCCGAAAATTACTATTTCAAATTTTAATTATTTTTCCCTCTTTTTTTAAAGAAATATAATTAGTAAATTATAACACGAATCATCCAATAAATAACTACAATCACTAATTTATAATCAAAAGTAAACTATCTTCACAAATAACTCACATAAAACATAAAAAAGCATATTATGAATTTCTTCTCCCGCATCATGAACACATTCATAATCTTTATTTGCAACAAATAATAAACCAAATCATAAAATTAGAGTATAGTTATTATATATTTGTAATTAAATGGATAAATAATTTCATAACAAATACAAAATATATATAAATTAATAAATTTAAAAAGAAAAAAAGAAAAAGCTACAGTGAAAAGGGCCTGCAGGGCCGGCCCGTGGCCCTCCAGGGCTGGCCCGTCTAAGCCCGAGGCCCTTCAGGGCCGGCCCTCCAGGGCCAATTTCAAATATTTCGTCTATTTTTCAAGCCCGGCCCTTGAAGGGCCAGGGCTTAAATGGGCCGGCCCGATGGGCTCGGCCCATTTTGACGGCTCTATGATAGAGCATCTCATGTGATTGCATATGCCTCCAAGACTTTGGATCCTGCTCAGTCTAATTACACCACTAATGAGAAAGAGTTGTTGGCTATTGTATTTGCCTTTGATAAGTTTAGGTCATATCTGCTAGCAAGTAGAGTAGTTGTTTTCTCTGACCATGCTGCTTTGAATTTTCTTTTGAAAAAGGCAGATGCTAAGCCACGACTCATCCGGTGGATGTTGTTGCTCCAAGAGTTTGATGTTGAGATTCGAGATAGAAGTGGAGCACAAAACTGGGTAGCTGACTACTTGAGTCGCATCACTCATTCTCCCTCTCACCCCTCTTCTATTCGGGATGATTTCCCTGACGAGCAGCTTCTACAGCTGCAAGGTAAGCTTCCATGGTATGCTGATTTGGTTAACTACTTGGTAGCTGGTGTTTTGCCTGTAGATTCCACTAGGGCCCAAACACTTAAATTAAAGAGTGAGTCTAAATATTATGTTTGGGATGACCCTTATCTGTGGAAATTTTGTAGTGACCAAGTAATTAGGAGATGTGTGTCTGATCATGAGTTTCACTCTATATTGCATTTTGCTCATGCTTCTGCCTGTGGTGGTCACTTTGGACCACAAAGAACTGCTAGGAAAGTATTAGACAATGGATTATTTTGGCCTTCCTTGTTTCGTGATTCTCATCTGTTTTGTAAGTCATGTGATAACTGTCAGAGAGCAGGAGTATTTCCGTAGGCATGAGATGCCCCAGAACCCTATATTGTTTTGTGAGATCTTTGATGTTTGGGGTATTGATTTTATGGGTCCATTTCCGCTTCATATGGTTATACTTACATACTGCTGATTATGTCTCGAAATGG
Source organism: Acacia acuminata (assembly GCA_019022655.1). Lineage (NCBI taxonomy): Eukaryota > Viridiplantae > Streptophyta > Magnoliopsida > Fabales > Fabaceae > Acacia > Acacia acuminata. Next base: position 17,374 of record JAFJYI010000123.1, read on the forward strand.
GTTGAGGCGAAAGCCACCCGAACTAATGATTCTTCTGTGGTGGTGGATTTTGTTAGGTCTAACATTTTCTGCAGGTTTGGCATTCCTAGAGCTATTGTCAGTGACCAAGGCTCCCATTTTTGCAACCGAAGCATGGGTGCCTTATTACGCAAGTATGGAGTGCTTCACAAGGTCTCCACAGCATACCATCCTCAGACCAACGGTCAAGCTGAAGTCTCAAATAGAGAGATTAAGCAAATCCTTCAGAAGACTGTTAACTCTACACGAAAAGATTGGAGTAAGCGATTAGATGATGCTTTGTGGGCATATCGCACCGCCTACAAGACTCCGATTGGGATGTCTCCTTATCGGCTTGTCTTTGGTAAGGCATGTCATTTCCGGGTTGAGTTGGAGCATCAAGCCTATTGGGCTATTAAGCAGTGTAACATAGATTTGGCTAAGTCTGAGATGGAGAGGAAGCTACAGTTGCAAGAGTTGGATGAACTTAGATTGGATGCCTATGAGAGTTCGCGGTTATACAAGGAAAAGACTAAGGCATTCCATGATAAGCAGATTTCGAGGAAAGAGTTTTACGTGGGGCTTTAAAGTTCTTCTATTTAACTCCGTTTGAGGTTTATGCCTGGTAAGCTTCGATCTAAATGGGATGGCCCTTTTGAGATCACTAACATTTTTCCATTTGGTCTTTGTTGAGCTATGTGATCCACCCACAGGACGAACTTTTAAGGTCAATGGGCATCGCCTCAAGCCATTTCATGAGGGATCCCAACAGCAGCTTGAGGAAGCAGAGATTCTCCTCATTGATGCCACTTATCCTCCATAAACCCCTTGGGGAGTATTCTTCTTTCTTTCTCCCTCTTTATTCTATTAGTTTTTCTTTTTTCCTACTTTGCTTTTTGAAAATAAATATAGTCTCTCATTATATGATTGCTACATATTATGAACTAGGACATTTCGGTTTTAAAGGATCATTCTGTTGGGTCTACCATCCTCTACTCTTCGATTACATGTCTTGGTAGTTGATTTGGTGATGTTGGTTGCTTAATTTGGCGTTTACCTTGTGAGGTTTTGGGCCTGCCTGAATGGAATTCATCTTTTGTCATTCTTTCTTTCATGTGTGTATCTGCTCATAATTTGTGTTCTCTAGAACTTGCTCCTTTTCTTTTTTAAACTACATTTTTCTCTTACGTGCATAAGTATGATGGAAGCTTGTTTTCCTTCTTTTATTTTGCCCACTTTGGCCAAATAGCCTTTCCCGTGCATTATGATTCCTTTGCCATCCCCTTTGTGCCTTTTTGCCCATTCTTTTCAAAGCCACATTACAAGCCTAAGCATAAAACCCATTTTACTCCGCACCTTGAAAATTTATTGAGCATTGGTTTACCTTGGTCTTGTGGTTAAGTGTGGGGGTTGCTCAGGAGTGCAACAGTTTAAGTGTGGGGGGAGATATTTTATTTTGTCATTGTGATTATGTATATAGTATAGTTTCATTTTCAAACAAAAACAAAAACAAAAACAAACAAAAAAGAGAAAGAAAAAGAAAAAGGAAAAAAAAAGAAGAAGAAAGAGAACAAAAGAAAAAAGAAAAGAAAGAAAAAGGAAAAAAAAGAAAGAAAGAAGAAAGAGAACAAAAGAAAAAAGAAAAGAAAGAAAGGGAAAAAAAAAGAAACAAAAGAAAGAAAATGCATAGAAAGAAAGGAGATATATAAGTAAAATAAAAATGTCCTTGCATAGAGAATGATTGTGTTAATTAGTGCTCCTTTTAATTTCTTTGGTGCTTAGTCTCTCATTCCATACTATTACCTACCTTCACCCTAACCCCATTACAACCTTTCATAACAAGCTCTCTTGATTTGTACATGCATGTGTTATGAGTAGTGGAGACGTAGAAATTGAGCAAGCTTATGGTAGAACAAATTTACGGAGTAGAATTTGAGTGATACACTTATTTACCTTAAACACTTGAGAGATTGATTGATTGAGCGCATCATTTGAGAGACCATCTTTTGTGATTAGCATCTTGATTGAGATTACCATGAATTGTAATTTGAGATGAAGGGATTGTGGTCTTGATTGATTGATCTTTTGGAGCTTTGTATCCCTTGTTCAATTTTTGCATTGATAGCAATTGTTAGAAAAGAAGAGTTTCTCCTTTAGGTCTTTTTCTTTGAATTTTGCTCGGGAGTGCAAAAAGATAAGTGTAGGGAATTTGATAATTGAATATTTCATACACTACTTTTTGTCTCTTGATTTATAATTTAGGACTCTTTAGCTAATAAATAATGGCTTTTATACTTATTTGGGCTTTGGGCCTTTTATTATATTTTAGCCATTATTTAATAATAAATTCCAGTTTTACATTGCTTCATTGTTTTTACCATAACTGTTGAACCAAAAATTGGATTTGCCTCATTTTTGTCTCATATTTCAGATGATTCAGAGAGCTACAATTGTTATGAAGACATGAAGAGCAAATTCAGATAAGAGGGCAGTCAAATTTGGAGCTGAAGTATATGTATTTTTGGATTTTATTTTGGGCTCGAACTTTATAACTAAAGCCCAATTTTATTTTATTTTCGTTTTTGGGCTGACCCATTTCCATTTTAGGTTTAGGTTTAAGTTAATGGCAACCACAAACATCTGATTGATTCACATTTTGAGAATTCAGATTATCAAAATAGTAGTTTTCAAATTCTGCAATGTTCTTTGTGTTCTTCACGTTCGTCATCCGTTTTTCGTCTTTCTTAATTATGTTCGGCTAAATTTCGAGATTGATCCACGATGAGGGTTCCATCCACTATCCAGAGGATTTGCGCCTAATCGGTAACCGTCTAACTCGTTTCTGTATCCCTTAATCAGATTTGATTTTTCGTTGGAATTGGGTTTTTGATTAAAAACCCAAATCGATATTTCCCAAGGACGAAGTTCGGAGTGGGTTAAAGTATTTCTGTGCGATCGTACAGAGGTGCGCCCCGATTCGAACAAATTCTGAATGATTGTTCAGTTGAGGGAATTTCTAGACAAATGCGAGAGATTTCGGTTTGTCTAGAGTCGATTACGAGTTCGGTTATAAATGCTGTTTCGTTCAAGGAAGGGTAGTGGGTGAATCGAAATCGTGGGTTGATCCTTTAATCCTCGTTTTTGTTCAATTCATGTTATTTCGTTTTGTCTGTTACTTCGTCTTTAATATTATTCTGAATCAAAAAAACTCCCCATTTATGTCATTTGTTTTATTCTTTGTGCGAATTGAACCGATTGCGAATTCGTTGGGAAACTACCCAGGTTACATTATACTGTAAATCCTTTTCTAATCTGGTTATTTTGGGAGATTACGGCAAATCTCTTTCAGTAACCTTTTCCTATATACATATCATTTTTAGAAAGTACAAACTTATTAGAAACAAATACAAGCTTAAAACCATTCTTGCTCAAGAGGGATCCAAACACTAAATTCTTGCAAATGTCAGGCATATGAAACACATCATTAAGTGTTACAACTTTTCCAGAAGTCATTTTTAAGGCCACCCTCCCAACACCTTCCACCTCTAAAGTAGAAGAATTACCCATATAAATTTTTTCATCTTGCTTTCACAGGGATGTAAGAATAGAACATCCATCTGTTGGCACACACATGCCTAGTGGCACCAATGTCCACCCACCACTCCTTGGTATTTTCAACCAAGTTACATTCCATCACGATTGTCGAAAGATTAATGTTTTCGATCAAGTCAATAATAGTTTCAACCATATTGGCTTGAGTGCTCTTCTTCTTTTTGAGATTCTTTGCCTTCTTACAATGCTTAGCACAGTGGCTAGCCTTCCCACAATTATAACAATTGCCTTTGAATTTCTGGCTTTTGGTTTGGTCTTGCATAGATGATCCCCTATCAAAGTGTTTCTATTTCTTGAACTTCAAACCATCTTCAAAGTGAAAGTGACCCATCCTTAGGTAATTGTAGAGACCAAAGGGATGTCATATAAAGATTTGTTGCGGCGATGCAAAAACGACCAAACCTCAATCTTCTAACGACTCAAGTTTGTGTTTAACTTAAAGCTTCTCCAATGTAATGGGAAATTTGAACACACCCAATGGAAAGCTTCGATTGTCATTGATGGTGTTCATCTATAAATAGACAAACATTCAATTCGAAGCCAACTAACTACAAATGATCAAATTTATTACTCACTTATTATTCATTAATACTCTGTGAAGTATCTTTTGATATTTTGTTTATCAGTGTTGATTCTGTTGGATATGATTAGTTTTGATAATATCAAATATAGATGCCAAATATTAAGAGCACAAAGTTTATATAGTATATTTATCTCCTACGTTAACTAATTCCTATATTTAATGTACATTCAAAGATTACAAGATATAAAGTTCAACTATAGAGAATGATGAAAAAGAAGATCAATAAAGAAGTTATTGAATTAAATTATTAAGAGGAAGAAGAAAGAAAGAAATTGATTGGGCTCAAATTTTAGCAATTACAATTTGGTACCACAAATCTCAAAAATGACAGTTTGTACCACAAATTTCCAAAATGTCGATTTAGTCTGTGCTACAGTGATTTTGCTTCAGTTTTCCATCATGCTCGAGTACAGAATTGCAATACTCGAGCATCCACTAATATACTTGAGTATTCAACTTGTTTCAGTCACTATGATTTATGTTCAACATGAGCAAGGTTTAGTAATTCAACCATATCTCTCAAACCAGAAATTCGATTGAGGTAAAACCAGTTTCATATGAAACTAGACTCTCAATGCATCACATAGCACCAAAACCAATATGAAAGGAGTTCATATGAAGGAGATATGCTATTTCAAAATAGCCACCGCAATTCACGCATCATAAAGGCAGACACGGCTTGATAATTTGGGTGTATCACACAAACTACATATCCAAATGAGCTGAAACCAGTGGAATATGAAACTAGACTTAAATAAATTTTCAAAACCATCAAGATAAAAAAAGGAAAAAAGAAGAAGAAGAAGATCAACTGAGAGAGATATATTTTTTGAAGTTCACAGTTAGATCAGGACATTGCAAAAACGCTGGTCCGCAACAGTTGTCACTAATCTGATTATAATGGTCAAAATTCAATGACTTTGGAGCTCTTTTTTCTTTATTGGAAAGAACACTTAAAAAGATTTGTGGGCATAGGTCATTTTCCAAATTTGGACTTATATTGAAGATGTTATGCTTCCTAAAGTTTGACCTTCGTGCTGCCAATGTTCTTGCATTTTGGAAGTCTCTGGATTCTGGAAGTTGAGCCTTGTGGGGAGATCACTCACAAAAATGAAGATGTTGCTCACTATCAATGGTCTCAATAATTGATGAGTCTCAAGTATGCACAAGAGTACTCGAGTATGTTACCCAAGTATGTCTGCCAATACTCGAGTATAGATGATTACTCTTAGCGCACTGTGTTGGTTCTGTGAGTAATGCTCGAGTATCTAGTAAGAGTACTCGAGTATGTTACTCAAGTAAGTAAGTCATTACTTGAGTATGTCCATGTGATCATAAGGCACATATTCACATTCTGATTATTACTCGAGTAAACAATAAGTTATACTCGAGTATTGACGTTTGATTAACAAGCTTCTAGTATGTTTTTTAGGAGTTAACTCGAGTACGTCATGGTAGTACTTGAGTATGGTACTTGAGTGCCTAAGGTTGGTACTCGAATATGACTTTTTTGTTCACAAGTTGATCTATTGACTGAGGTTGGTACTCGAGTATTAAGAAGTAATACTCGGGTATATTACTTAAGTAAGGAGTTCCTATACTCGAGCATGTTTGTTTGCTAAGCAAAATTTTGAGCAACTCTCACAAGGCATTCTAGAAAGTATTTAAAGGATACTCAAGTATGTCCAAGATTATTGAAGTAGACTAAGTTGATACTCGAGTAATGGTTCATCAATTCTTACAATACTTCGTCTTCTTCATCTTTGTAAATTCCAATTAACTGGTTATCATTCTATAACTTCTTATTATTACTCATTATTGTTCTCGATGCTTTTAAACATGTTAATGAGTTTCAGATGATTAATTGAAGAATTACATGCAAATCCTCAAAAAGCAAGATTTGTATCAGAACATTAATTACAGTTGTAGAAAATAGAGCATAAAACCTATTCCAAAGCAGGTCAAATAATCATCTTCTGAGACACTCATTTTGGTGAAAGTGAAAGGGACCTACCTAAGCTCGAGAGCAGACCAAATGGATTTTGTGTTAAAGCAAAGCAAAAACGACCAAACATCGATTTCTGCCAACAACTCTGATATGTGTCTAATGAAAAGCTTCATATATTTCTAACAGATAAATTGAAATATCACAACGATCATTTAATGAAGTTAAATGGCAGACAAAACAGAGAGAATGCACAGACGCTCCAATAGTTACTTTACAACGGTCATATTCTAAACAGGAAGAATTGCTCAACTGTCGAATGCTCTTCATCAACTATAAAAGGAGAAGCATTCAAGATAAATAATAAGGCATGATCTTGCACCTTCACTGTTAAAATGCCAACCTCTGACATTTATCTCATTCGCTCTCTGTTTTCTCAGTGATCATATAATTTACCAAAGAGAGTGAGATTATTTGTAATGTACTTTAGTGTTCATCTTATTCACTTATAAGAGAGAAGATTGATTGTAATCCTTCACCATAAAGGTTGTATTCTAACGGTGTGTAAGGGAAGTATCTTAGTGAGAGATTTGTAAACGGCTTCACAAGTGCCTGGCTAAATTTGTGGGACTGTAGTGGTTCTCAAGTACCTAGTTAAACCTTAAGGAAAATAGTGAATTTGAAATCTCAGGAAGAGCCTGGGAACTGGACATAGGTCATCACAGATGGGACTGAACCAGGATAAATCATAGTTTGCATATTCTTTTCCCTTTTTCTCTTATGTTTCCAAAGCATATGCGTTTTGAACAACTAACTATAAATTTATAATTCATTACTTTCATACGGATTGCTTTTACTAAGCAAAAATATTTTCAAAGTTTCTAAGTTTTTATCTTACTCTCAATTCACCGCCTCTTGGGGGCTAGCCAATTCTAACATAGTCATCTACTATGTAAGAGAGTTTCACGATGAATTTGATTTCTATAAAATCTCAAGGTCGTAGAACCTTGAATGGTTGTCTAATTACATTTGTAAGGGAGAGTAAGTCATGGTGAGGATTACTCTGAAAGATCTTGTGCAATTTTTGAAAGATAGTGGAAATCTCATAAACGCTCTGCGGACTGAATGTAGGTTAAGATATTAAGGCCAAAACAATATAAATCACTATTCACACTTCAGTGATATTCTTCTAACCATTTCTTATCAATTTGATTATTTGTTGAGATTGTTTTAAATTTTTTATAAATCAACCAATTCACCCCCTCTCAGGTGATGCATTGCTAACAATACAAAACAATTATCGCAACATATATGAATATGTTAATTGCAATCACTGTGGGCACATTTGCAATAGTAACTCTTCTGTCAATGATAAGTTTCATCTTGCGAAGAAAAGATATAGTGAGAAAAGGAACTATCCCATTTTGGTCTGTTGGCATGATCCTCGTCTACTTACATGGACCATTTTGGGTGCTTCTCTGGTTAGGTTCTCAAATATGGACCTTAAGGACAAGTTCCCTTCCAATGGAGAGAATAATGTAATAGGCTCACATGACTTATCACAATGAGGAGAAGTTGTACAATTTGGAAGGCAACACCTAAATATATAATAAGGATAAATAAAATACCGTTAGGGGGTGTGGATGATTTGCATAATCTTTCTTTCTAGTCCCACTCTTGGGAATTCTCTCCCTCTCAGTGGCTCTTATCCTTTCCCTTTGTATCTTCTCTCTCTTCCTGTTTCATCTTGCTTGCCCTCTTTTTATTTTTATTTTTGCTTATCAATATTATATATTCAAATGTATTTCCATATGCTTATGGTTGTTATAAATTGGATTGAATATTAAAAATATACTCGATATTCTCTTGTGTTGAGATATTTTGATATTTGATCATTACAAGTTATTTCTTTCTCATTTTCCTTTTCAAACTCCCCATCCTCACCATCACATCCTAATATCTGCATCCACATCGTCATTGCCATTCTTATCATCTCTTCTCTGCCAATGTCGTAGACATATCTACCAACCATCCCTCCTCTTCTATAGGGTAAACTTGTGAAATAAGGGGGGGAAAGGGCGAAGGCATGAAGAGAGAGATGGCGAGAGCTAAATTAGCATCGGGTACAAAGTGTGACAAGTTAAAAAGATGAAGAGAGATGAAACTTGCAGTTAGATTAAAATGATTGACACACAAATGTAAATGAAGAGAGAGAAATGAAGATAAAGGTGAATTTTGAAATGCCTTGGAGGATAGCCACTTCATTTTCCAACTTACTCATATCCTTAGGTATGAGTTTCAAAGCCCTAGGCATATTATTTTATTATTTGAGCAAAGGGCCTGTTTTGTTTGAGAGGAGGGAATAAGAGGGAAAAAGCACCTAGGGATGATATTGACCAAATTGCCATTAACAAGAGAAAATATTTCTTTTTGTTGAGTGTATTTTTGGAATATTGAAAAATTTTCATGGGCTATTTAGTAAAGATGAGAGAAAAATTTCTCTTTCTTCCCTCCTTCCCTCTCCCTCCCCTTAAACCAAATGGACCCTAAGGGATCAGCTAATTAACAGTTAGATGAGCTTAAAGCCAATAATAAGTTGTTTTTGAGATTGGCTTGCCAAAACAAATTTTATATAGGATTAAGGTGCAAAAATGCCCATGAGCTTTTACCCAAAGTGCATTTAGCACTATATGATTTTTGGAAGAGCAAAAGTACCCATAAAATTTTTAAATTAGAACAAAAATATTGTTTCAATTAATCCTTAAACCCTGACCATTTAGTTTGACCCAAAAATGTGATATAGACTGAGGCTTGGCTTACTAATATCCTAGTTGGCACATGTTGGTCAAGGAAATGAAAATAAAAACCAACAAAGGGAGAGAGGAATCTAGGAAAACAAGAAAATAGAATGTCATCACCATTTATGCTTCTCCTCCTCTGATGATTGATTCGGATTAGTAAGGACAACAATAGCCGTCGCCAACCGCCACTCTCAACTCTTACGGTCGTAAATCTCATCTCTCTTTTAATCTCCCTTCGTGGATCCCTTCATATAGGATGAATTCCAGAATTCAGAGGTGTTAAGGTTAATGAAGTGGTGATCTAAATCTTCTATCATCATGGTTGACTTGTTCTATGTTCTTCTATTGCCAAACTATTTTTGTTTGGCTGAATGTTCCTAGCTGAATGTTCCTATGCATCTGTCCCTCGCATTTGCTTCTAAATCAAAAGTGGTAGATAATCCTCCTAAATGAAACTGAAGAAAACTTTCACAAAATCAGAACAAGCTTTCATCGATAGTCGGAAAAATAAGTACCAATAACCAAAAAGTCTGTTACTCATTTGTAAGATTAGGACTCTGAGCTCTCCTGTTCATCTTCGACGAGTTTTTTGAGTGGGGTGGAGCACTCTTTAATGGCTTTGGCAATTTACTAATCCACTGAAGTTGTTCTTTGTCGATCAATGTCATCTGCAAATGGATTTAGAGTATTTTGTGAAGTCCTACAGGGATTGAGCTTTCTTATTCAGAGAGCAATTGTTTGAGGAAGGGGTGTTTCAAATTGTGAACGAAGATTAGAACTGGAGAAGGAAAAAAGAAGAATGTGTGGGAAGGGGAAAGAAGAAAGTGAACAAAACAAGGTGAGTATGAATGAGAAGACAAGGTAAGGAGAATGTGAAAATAGGAGAATGAGGAAAATTATTGGCGTTTTGGTGAATGTTGAGTGCTGAGTTAGGTCATAAGAGAATGAGGAAGAAGACAAGGGAAATCTATGAGGTAATGAGAAGCAAAATTATGAAACCTAAACAGGTCGGTTCATACCAGAAACCGGCCGAAAAACCAATCCAAGTTAAGGGAAAACCCTGGGTTCTAAGTTGACCATGGTCAACTCAGGTAACTCGGCCTAACCTGGCAGAGTTGACCGAGTCACAGAGTAAGTTCGTTGTTTCTTTAAATAAAAAATTTGACGTTGTGACTCGGTGACTCCATCCATATCAACGATGACTCTTTCCATGGCAGTGAGTTTCATACGTTTTGACAGTGAGAAAAGAGTGAGTGGAGTAATAGATGATGGAGAAAAAGAAGGTGAAGGTCCGATTATTACCTCTAGTTCACAACAAGAAGCTCCGCAGCGCCTCCTTTCTTCTCAATGTCGAGACAAAATGAGAAGGAGGAGAGACTAAGAGAGATATATGAATTTGAAGAATTGAAGGAGAAAGAGATCTCTGTGACACAAAATGAGAAGGAGGGGAGAGAGAGAGAGAGAGAGAGAGCGAATGAATCGAAGAGTTGAAGGAAAGAAAAAAAAGATCTCCATGAGGTGTGAAGTTTTATTAACACATGACACATCCATTTAAAATGTGAGATCTGTGGACACGTGAACTGTGATCTCTTTTCTTTTAGAAAAATCAATATAATATTGTACATTCTTCTATGTTTATAGTTATCCATCATCATATCACATCCTCTCATATTTTGGCCACAAAATATTTTTCATTATTAAAATATGAATATTTTTACCTATTTTAATTAAATTATATTTTTTAATTAATACTGATCTAACTCCGATCTAACCCACAAAACCTTGACTCAATACCCCACCGGTTCGAGTTTTAGAACCTTGAAGAGAAGAGAATGTTTGTGTTTGTTAGAGTTCTTTTTCTTTTATTTTTTTTTTCCTTCACAGCCATCTAGAAAATTATCATGCCATGTCAACTTCTATGTCAGTGTTTCAACATAATAATGACTAACCGTAATGGTATTATTACTCTCAGTTTATTGATACTTTTGCACCTCTACAAAATATATGGCACTCGCCACTTTGAGTTTAAACTCATGGATATTTTTACACCTTAACCCTTTTATATATACATATATATTGATCATTGATCATCTTATTCTTTGGTGCAAGATGGTTTGACCTTTTATCTCTCAACCTTGAGCTTACTAATCTTTAGTCTCCCTTTGCATGTTGTTTTCACTCTCTTTGATGCTTACTAGAGTTCATTTTAGAAACAATTATTTCACTTAAGTTTTTATATTCTTTTCTTAAACATAATTTTTTAGAATATATATTCAAACAATTTTTTATTTTTTATTCTTAAACCTTGTTATAAAGAACAATTTTATAAAACTATTATAAAACAGGAAAAAAATTAAAAACAAAATCAAATATCAATAGGCATTGATTATAATAGGAGGGTCAGTAGTACGAGGTTTCAAATTCAAAAATATGTAAAAGTAAACGCAAAAACATCCTTGGAGAATCAAATAACGCGTAAAATAGTTTGAGACTTTTGACCTTGGTAAAAGAAGTTTTCTTAAAGTTGGGTTTGGTTTGATGAGAGTTTTCCTTCTTAATATGAAAAATTAAATATGATCATGATGTAACGTATTTATACAGAAAAAAGTATGAATTTATAGTAAGGAAACAGAAAAACCCCACGCCCCCCCCAAAAAAAGAAACATTTTTTAAACTTACGCTTTTTTAATAAAAAAAAAAAAAAAGGAATAGTCCGAGTTATGTCAAATTTTTTTTTTTGCCAAGTGACAATATTGCCCCTTACAACAGTCAAACATGAAATGTTATGACGACCAATTCATACTTCATTGTCCAATGCATTTCAATCCTATACCATCCCGTTTCCATACTTGATTTCGATTTCGGTTCAGTATAGCTTCTACGTCTGTTGTCGCGCTTCTTCATACTTGCCCCCGCCTTGACGATTCCTCAAATAATCTTGGATTCTCTCATCGCCCTTCAGAAATCGCTCTAAAGATTCGACGCAACCCGAAGTCTGGGCTTCAATTTGGGTTCTTTGACTTTTTAGTTTGGTACGCTCGGAAAAGATGAGTGGGAATGAGAATTCAAAGGCCGTGGTGGTGGATCGATTGCTTGCTTCTATCAAGGAGATTTCGGGGTTACCTGAGTGTCGAAACGTTTGCAAGAGGATGTATGGGAATTTAGTTCGGAGGGTGAAATTATTGAGCCCGTTGTTCGAGGAAATTAAGGATAGTGATTGTGAGTTGCTTAGCGACGAACATATTAGATCGTTTGAATCGCTGGGGAATGCTTTGGTTTCAGCTAAGAGCCTTCTCGAGTCCATGAACCAAGGGAGTAAGCTTTATCGGGTATATATGGCTGCAAGTTTCTATCTTTGTTTATCTTTTCTTTTTCTTTTTTTATTCTTCTTTGGATGACTTTCCTTCCTTAACTAGGGAATGGATTGCTGAAAAATCCTAAATTTCCTTACTTGTCTCTGTAACCCAAGTTTTGTTTCCAAACGACTTCGTGTTACTTATTGTTATTTTGTTTATTATTTTTGTGTACCTCCGTTTGGGTTGCAAAGTGTAATGCAATGATTTTTCCTTGTGTCTGAATATGTTTATGCCATTGCTTATTTGGTTTTCTTCCAGTATAAGTTGTTCCTATGTGTGTACATATAACTAATCACTTAAAATGACATGATCTCGTTATAGTTTAAATGTTCGGTTATCTAATTAGAACATAACACAGTGGAATAAGTATTTTGAAGTACCCAATCATATGTGAATGAACTGTAAAACATATTGGTATGTTATAACCTAATTAGAGGTTAAAGCAAACGCTTCAATATTTTTCTTAAGTTTCTGTTCTTACATGAAGTGTGTGTGGTTTCTGAAAGTTAACGTTTAACCTTCAGGTAATATATCTATCTCATCGATCTGGCTCTTGATTTAAATAGAACTTTTGCAGCCACTTCACAATTGCCACAGCATGATAGTTTCCTACTGCAGTTAACAGGGAACAAAGTATGACTTACTTCTGCAAGGCTTTATTATGTCCTGCACGTGGAAATTCTAGAAAGTTTTATATGTTTATGTTATGCTACATGCTAAATAATGCTCTTCCTATTTCTCCATTTTTTCTCGCCTTTGAATTAGTTACATGCACATATATGGTTGCGATGTGCACCATTCCCTTCAAATTTTAACTTTTATCATTTTCTATGAACTGTGAGAAAATACTACCAATTGGACATAAAACAAGTGTTTGCAATTCAATATTTTTACAGCCTCATCTGTATACTGATTATTCTACTATACACGACTAATCTTGGGCAATGTCTTTGATATTGATTTTATTCAATTCTTAGTCCTCTTGTAGTCCCTCTAGTTCAGTTTTACAGCCTCATCTGTATACTTAGTAGGCTGTTTGTATGTCACAGGCTTTGCAGAGGAATGAAATGGCAGAAAAGTTCCAACAAATAAATGACCAAATTGAAGCAGAAATTCGTGTACTTCAATATGAAAAGTTTGAGATATCAGAGGAAGTTCGAGAACAGGTAATTTCATCAAACTTTGGCTGAAATTTGACTTTATCATAAACAATTTGTTAGAAATCAAAGCCCTGGTTTTTTAGACTATCAATTATAGTTTGATTGATGCTTATTTAATCTGAAATCTGTCCTTTTCTTACCTTTTGTTGTTGTGCCTATGATTAGGAAAGAATGTCTACTCATTTATTCTGATTATAGTAATTGCTGATAATGCTCTCTCTGCCTCTATGTATTGTACTCTTCTCAGTAATAAGAAGAGAGTGAATTCATTCATAGAATTCTCACAATTTAATTGTGATTCATACTAATCATATTTCACTGGTGTGCATTACAACTAAGACAATGATAAATTGATAATATTTGCCTAACAGAAATGGCTGTATTGATTCTTGGTTTGTTATTTACCTTTATTTTGACAACTGTTTTAACTGTTCCAGATTGAACTTGTGCATGCTCAGTTTAAAAGAGCAAATGCTAGAACTGAATTAGCTGATTTACAACTAGATTTGGATTTAGCTGTGGCACAAAAAGAAAAAGACCCTGGTCCTGAAATACTCAATAGGCTTTCTGAGAAGTTGCATCTGAAGACTATAAATGACCTCAAGAAAGAATCAGCTGAATTGCATGACTTGGTGATCACAAGTGGTGGAGAACTAGGGGACTCTATTGAGATGATGTCATCTCTTCTTAAGAGACTGAAGAACTGTGTGCTCAATGAGAACCCTGAAGTTGACCCCCGTGAGGGTGAAAAAATTTCAATGAAGCACAGATCTCCTGTAATTCCTGATGATTTTAGATGTCCAATATCTCTTGAGCTAATGAAAGATCCTGTAATTGTCTCTACTGGCCAGGTATAACCCTAAGATTGTTTAGCTTGTGAGATAGCTTTGTTAGTATTTCTTAAGGTTATTTATAAGTAGTTATATTTTGCAGACATATGAAAGATCTTGCATTCAAAAATGGCTTGATGCTGGGAACAAAACATGTCCCAAGACACAGCAAACACTTTTGCACACAGCCTTAACCCCTAACTATGCTTTGAAGAGTCTGATTGCTTTGTGGTGTGAAAACAATGGTGTTGAGCTACCAAAAAAGCAAGGGAGCTGTAAAACAAAGAAATCTGGAAGCAGTCTTTCAGATTGTGATAGAGCTGCTATTAATGCTTTATTGTATAGGCTAGCAAATGGTGATATGGAACAGCAAAGAGCTGCAGCTGGGGAGCTCCGATTGCTAGCAAAGAGGAATGCTGATAATAGAGTATGTATTGCTGAGGCAGGAGCAATACCGCTTCTTGTAGAGCTGCTGTCTTCCTCAGATCCTCGAACCCAGGAGCATGCTGTCACAGCACTTCTCAATCTGTCCATCAATGAGAGTAACAAAGGAACAATTGTAAATGCAGGAGCTATACCCGACATTGTGGATGTACTGAAAAATGGTAGTATGGAGGCCAGAGAAAATGCAGCTGCTACTCTCTTTAGTTTATCGGTTCTAGATGAGAACAAGGTTGCAATAGGAGCAGCTGGGGCTATCCCTGCTTTGATTAGCTTGCTTTGTGAAGGCTCTCCTAGAGGTAAAAAGGATGCTGCTACAGCTATTTTTAACCTTTCTATCTATCAGGGAAACAAAGCTAGAGCGGTAAAGGCTGGGATAGTAGCTCCACTAATGACATTTCTTATTGATGCTGGAGGTGGGATGGTGGATGAAGCACTAGCTATACTGGCAATTCTTGCAAGCCACCCGAAGGTAGGACAGCTATTGGTCAAGCTGATCCAATTCCTATTCTAGTTGCGGTTATACGAACTGGTTCTCCACGGAACAGGGAGAATGCTGCTGCGGTGTTGTGGTCGCTTTGCATGGGAGATCTTCTGCAATTGAAACTGGCAAGGGACCATGGTGCAGAAGAAGCACTGCGGGAATTGTCAGAAAATGGCACTGACAGGGCCAAAAGGAAAGCAGGAAGTATATTAGAACTCTTGCAAAGAATGGAGGAGGATGATAATTTGCTTAAATCCTAATCTCAAGTTTCTTCATGATTAAAGTTGATTTTTCTTTGGGTATTATGGCCATTTCAAGCTTTTTCCAAGGTTAATATCCGTACAGTTGATCGTCAGGGCATATTCTTCCACATCAGTCAGGTGCATTGAAGATTATAATCTCAGTGTGTTTCCCACATAATCATTATCATTGGCATAGCTTGTAGATGTCCAAAAATATGCTGTAATAAGTATAATCTAGTTCATGTGAGTAGGATTTGAAAGTGATGTGGGAACTTAGTAATTGATTTGGTTGCCATTTGTCTGTAAAGGGAAATCTTGTAAATTCGCTATTGAAGATAATGGCTATAGAGGTGATATAATTGCTGTTTCTGACGGTCTTAACTGTAAAGGTGACTGGAATTCTTGGTATTGATTTATTGAAAGTTATTAAATTACTTTGAATTTGTGGGTATTGCTCATCCCCACTCCCATATTGCATATGCTTTTCAACTCATAATTTAACTTCCCAACCGCAATTCTGTGTGCCAGAAGTCAAATAAGGCATAGCTTTGAGGAAGTAGGGTAGAATATGATGATATTCGTTCAGTGTTGTTGACTGATGGTTTGCTGGTTTGACTTGCGTATGTTGCTATTCCAGTTGCATGTGCGATTTCAGCATCATCGTGTTATGTCACCTTCATCTTCATTTTTATCCTAGGTTCCCAAGTAAGGTAATGGTTTGTTAAAACTTCAGCTTTAGTTATGGGTATGGGCTATAGGATGACTGGAAGTGGTGTTTAACAAATCATCAACTTTAAAGGACTAATTATGTCTTGCCCTAAGAAAAAAATGACTGGATTATGTGTTGAATAAATGACCGATTGACATGTTAGGATCACATGTTTCGGAGAGCACTTTATGAATTTATGCTATGTTTGGTATAAAGTAAGAATAGGAATGAGAATTTAAATGGGAACAAGTATGCGAGAGGGGCTTCCATGCAAATCTATTTTCCTAATTACAGTTATTAATGCTCTGTTTGGTTTGAGGATGAGGAAGGGGGGGGGGGGGGAAAACATTTAAAGGGGAGGAAAACTCATATGGGTCCCACCACAAAGAACTTTTTTCCCCCTCCCCCCCCCCCCAAACCATGCAAAGCCTAAGGGTCACACAAACGTAGCAGACACAAAGCTCCCCAACCAAAAAAAAAAAAAAAAAAAAAAAACACCAAACAGACAAACAAAGGATTTGTCGGCAAACCAAGAGTATTACTCCTCCAATCTTTAATTTAAGACCTAATTGGTAAGGTTATATTAGTCTTAATTATAATATTTATTTCACATGTTCATCAATTTTATTTCAAAAGAATATCATGTTAACTAACTTTAACATTTTTAATATACTCAAATTAGTTAATTAAGTCTTACATTAAAAAATAGATGAATATTAGACTAATAGATTTTTAACATTGTTTTGCACAGGGGAAGTTGTAATCCCAATAAATGATTGACGGAGTTATGTTTCAGATATAATTGAGGGCATTATATTATCTTTCAAAAAGATTAGTCAAAGATGTTGTTGTTGAGTGGTATTTGATAAAACGCAGTAATTTTGCTCCTGCTCATAGAAAACTAATCTTGATTTTCAAAAACTTAACGTTGAGATTTTTAACAATAAGGGCAATATTGCTCTCTTATGACACTTGCAGGAAACATTAAATTCAAAAAAACTTTGCAAGCAACATTACTCAAGTAGCAATTTTGCTCCTCATAGAAAACTGATGTCGATTGTCAAAAAATTAACGTTAATAGTTAACATTTTTAACAGTAAGGGCAATATCACTCTCTTATGACACTTGCAGGCAACATTAAATTTAAAAAAACTTTGCAAGCAACATTACTCAAGTAAACTTTCAGGATAAATTTGTACATCAACCAATATCATATTTTGACAGCGCCTGACTACTTGGTTTTATATTATACTCCGTGTTACATAGATTTGGTGCAATTATCGGCGCATTTTCTACATAGAATTCTCAGCTATGGGCTCTGGCTGCATGGTCAGGCTTCTTATACATATAATATGCGTTTTGAGAGGTTGATGATTCATATTATATAGTACTACCTCCAATCCTAATTATAAGAGATAGTTGATTTTATTTGAAAAAATTAAGAAAGTTAAATAAGTTATTTAATTATTTTATATGTTGTATATCTTTAAATTATATATTAGTTTATTTGTCAAACTAATTACTTCAAAAAAAAAATAAAAAATACTCTAAAATAATTTAATTAATTTCCTTAATTTTTCAAAAAAGTCAACTATCTTTATAATTAGGACCGGAGGGAGTACTTCGTTATGATCCATGAGAAATGCAAAATTCCTTGACGGGAGCAGAGCAACCGCAACCGCATCCTTTCGAAAACAGGCTATTGGGTCAAAACGACCAAAATATCATTACAAATATGACCAAACATTTTACTGCATTACAAAACAATTATTTATGATATCTTTCCAGAGACAACTAGTTATCTTACACATACGGTATCTACAGTACAGGCTGAGTTATGCTTTGTTCCCAGGTGTTGCCAAAACTGAAACCGATCCTGCATCAACTACCAGCCACTATCATCAAGAACTGTTGTTCCCTTCCAGCCACTCCTGAAGCTTGGCTTCCTTATCAGCCTTGAAATCATCATACTTTTCTGATACCAATAATAACTTACTCCCACAATCAGCAGTCCCAGATTCATCTTCAACCTGGCTTAACACAGGTAGCTCATCGGTTTCCATGCCTGGAAGAGATGAAGCAGTGGTTGCAGACGCTACTGATAATGCTGGAATAGTGTACAGGAGAGGCTTCTCATCCTTGTGATCCGTTGCTTCCCAAGGATCAAGTTGTAGCCACTTCATACTGCTAGCCTTCTGTTTTGCTGACTTAAGAACACTGGAAATGTAGTTACCCTTTTTTTCACTGCCCTCTTGGGCATAAAACGGAGCATTGCCCCAAGAGCTAGTTCTTTCTGTCTGGAAATCTGAAGTCCATGGTTGGATTATTCCTCGTTTTGGTTGTTTTTTTGTCATAGTTTCAAGAGATTTTTTGATATCTCCGATCATCTCACTAGCTATGGAGAATCCACACTCTTTCATAGATCTCAGGACAGTGATAGAGTCTTCAAAATCTTCTGTGTGCAAAGTTGTTTCATGAGATTTCTCAGCAACATTTCTTTTAAGTTTGAAGACATTAGGCACTGCATTTTGAGCATGTTGCTGGACAAAGAAAAGCCCAACTGATGGTTCATTAGCCGCAAATTTTATCATCTCCGCCAAGCATTCACTTATCTCCACAAAACCATCAACAGTGGAAAACTCATGCATCTTCCCAAAAGTACATTGAAGTTCATCATTCAATATCCGGAAAGAAAGAAAGAAAATCAGCTATATTGTACTACGGGAGAAACAAACAAGAACAACAAGTCCAATCAATCGATACTTGATGATATAGTAGCTCAAATTGCCAAACCACAGTCAAAACTTGTCACACTTAGTCGTAAATTCTAAGTTGGAGAATATTTTCTTTTCATATAAATAGTTTCAATTGAAATAAACCACATAAAAGTAGATGTACAGTTAGTTAAACATAGAAACTCTACTAGTTTTCTGCTTGTATCAAACCGTTTCCATCAGTTCAATTGCCAGCCATTGGTATGGTTAGAATGGTATTGAGAAAGGAAAGATGGCCACACAGTACCAGAATGATGCTACAGCCTGAGCAGTAATTTGCAGTTTTGCACACGAAGCGCTTGGATTTGAGTCATTTGACAACAAAAGACTTCGATATGAATCACATTAAAACTCCACACTCTCTAGTGATATTAAGCTGAAAATTTCAAATACAAATTCTTTACAATCAAATGCACATGATGAAACGAACCTAATAAAGCCAGTGCCATTTATCGGTGAGAATGAGGATAGCATATCTTTGCTAGAGAATATGACCTTGAACGGGAAATACTATTGAGTCGAAAGATATTAGAAAAATAATCAAATGCAAGAACAAACATGGGAAGGAAACCAAATAGCAGTGATGGAGAATACCAAAGAAAAGGGGGAATTGGAAAGAGAAAGAGGGAGGAATCGAGATATAAGGGCGAAAGGGAAGAAGGACAAGGGGGAAAACAAATTTGGGACTGCACAGAATCTGCACTTACGTGACGAAGGGGAAATGTACCACTATTTTTATCCACACACAAAAAAAGTTTGACAACCGTAAAAGAAATAAGACTCTTACCAATCAATTTCTTAAAAGCTTTCAAAAATTATCCTCACACATACTTGAAGTTAACTAATCGTAGTAAAATAATAATATTTCAAACAAATAGTCACTTTTAACATCGTTCCCATCTCACCGAAAATTTGAACCCATTTGTCAAAACAACGTAAAGCACATCAATTTCGAGTTTGTGAATTGGAAATAACGGGAGTCTAATCCTTCCTTTTATCGTTGAATAAAAAAAATTCAAAATTGAAAGAAACACGGACTACTCCTATGACCTAGATAACATGTCATTTTGCTCAAGAATCAGTATAGAGGGGGGAAGCTGTAATGAACCCAAAGGCAGCTTGAAACAAGTGCTAAACAGATTAATAAAGAAATGAGAGGAAATAGAAAAATAAGGCTCACTGGAGCTTGCGGGGCCGCGAAAGACGCTGGAATTGTAGAGGATCGGAGCGAAAAAGTCTATATAGACGGGATCGATGAAGAACAATGTAGAGACTGAATGAGAACAAGACTCTCAGACGCATCTGGAACAGGATATGAAGGCACACCTAACTGGCCAACAAAAAAACTGCGACGAACTCGTGGCAACCTAACCGTCATTTTTCGATACAGTAGCAGAAAGACGAAAAACAAAGAAACAGACAAAAAGTTCAGAGTGAATGTTGCTCAGCATATTTTATTGAAGGGTAAAGGTATAAATTTGCCAACCAACTATTACCTAAGGAGCGTCTGACACAAATAACTATTGAGGGCAAAAATGGCCAATTAACAATTAAAAAGTGAAAAAATACGATTTGGAGCAAATTAGCGCTAACAACCATTACTCGTCATTTTATCTTGGTGTCTCTTCCATCGGGTCCGTTATCGCGATGTCGGTGACGTCAAGCATTTCAAAACATTGTTCTTTGGGTGTTCCACTCACCTCTTGAACTCATCGAGTGATTCACAAAGATTCGACCAAGCACGTACCTTGCACCACGATTCCATCCTCCGATGCCACAAAAGAAGAACCGCCATAATGCTTACTCCATGGGTCTCTCTCTGTTGGTGTTTTCTTTTCCAACAAGAAGGCTTAACCACTATTTTCTCATGCGCGTTTCATCCTTTGTCTACCGGTCTTATGCCTCATATTTTAACTTAATTATTTGATGTTTTTTTAAAATAGTTATTTGGTGTTTTTTTTCAACTTTTAATAGTTATTTGGTGTTTTTTTTTTTCACTTTTTAATTGTTGATTGGCCATTTTGGTCCCCTCGGGCACTCCTCGGGTAATAGTTGATTGGCAAATATGCACCTTCACCCTTTATTGAAATCTGATTTATAAAAATGTCAGTTTTTACGCTTTCAAATTTAAATAAGGGTAAAAGAGTAAAAATACACATGTACTTTATCCTCAAGAGCGCCCAAAACCATATGCTTTTTTTGGAAATAAAAAGGGTTAAGGAGCAATTTGGCCAACAAATTATTGGCTTAGGAGCACCTAACACAATAAACTTTTAAGTGGCTCTTAAATACTAATAAACAATTACAAATGTATAATCAACACAAATCAGGTTAGAGTTGAGTTAACGCCGTTGATATTCATGATCTGTTCTACGCCTCGTGCTCTTCACCCATCTATTGGAATCTCGGAAAACCCATCGGTAGCAATTTCGGGTAATCACAAAGGTAGATGGCAAACATAATTATTTGCCTGAAATAGGATCGGAGAGACGATTTGTGCAGATGGCACGCCAAGGTGAGTAGAGGCAAAAACACTTGAGAAATGAATTCAAGTTCCCTACGTAACGATGTATATGTGAATTCCTTTATATGTGTGTGTGGTGATTATGATTTAAGTGTTGGTATTTTAAGGTCGGCATGATCGATCGAGAGATCGAGGAAGCGGCGGCGAAAGATCATCGATATAGCGAAGATAAGATTGAAGGACCCTACGCGCCGCCAAAACAATGAATTTCGTGTGGCAATCTCATGATATACAAAGCATTCTTAAAAGTAGTAAGAATTCAATCGGAAAGGGTGCTTCAAAGTCGTTTTCAAGAACGCTCGGCGGATGAGATTCTTTTGCACATCGTAACAACAATAATCCGGTCGAGCCACCTTCGATGACGGTCACCTCCTCCTACGAACAGTATCATCCGAACCCTAGTCCGGAACGTTGAGGAACCTAATAACGTCTGTCGCGAAATTATTCTTTGAATCGGTAGTGAGTGATGAGGTTATTGAACTTCCATTCGCGAGAAAACCGGGGGGTCGAATAGCGAGGCGTTTGTGATTACGAAATTGCTACCGAGATGGGTTTTCCGAGATTCCAACAGATGGGTGAAGAGCACGGGGCGTAGAACAGGATCATGAATACCAACGGCGTTAACTCAGTAATTGTTTGTTGGTATTTAAGAGCCAGTTAAAGTTTATTGTGTTGGGTGCTCCTGAGCCAATAGTTTGTTGGCCAAATTGCTCCTTAACCCAAATAAAAATACACATGAACTTTTAAAGCTGAAGCAAATTTACCATCTCCTTTAGGCGAGTTAGTTGACTGTTACTTTGACAAAAAATGTTGACATGGAAGCTAATTTGGCTACACCTAAGCAAGCCAAATGTTGGCCACCTAAGAGATAATGCCACCACATCATCCAACTAATAGAGATGTCCTCTTATACACCGAAACAAGGTTACTCGCAGTAATATCTAATAAATACCCTTCAGGAGAGAATTGAAGAAGGCAGAGGTGAAACGCTAAATTGCCGCAATGACTGGAAAAAAAATGCTAGCAGATTAGACTATTGGAAGTAAAATTGCAGCATCGCATGTTGTTAGATATGAACATAATATCCTCAAATTTAAGCAAAAGACTGAATAACAAGCTAGTCAAATTCAAGAAGCTGATGCCAACGGCGGCAGCAGAACAATTATAACAGGGATGGGAAAACCCAAATGAAGATTGATCAGATCAACTCCAAAATATTATACAACAATAAATCCAAGATACCCAACACAAAACTTGTTGAAATGGTAACAAATTCCATAAGATTATGAGAAATTTTACAACTTGGAAGACAGATTATGCACACATATCAAGGGCATCTGGAGACCATATATCACAAAATCACCGTCTGCTGTCGTAATCGACGACTTTGGAGTCCGTAACGGAGCGAAAGCGCTGAACAATCACTTAGGTGTGCCTAACCTTCAATGGTGTTCCATTATCATCCAGACAACAAGGAAAAATAGAGCTCTCCTCTTCTGCACCGAAATAAGGTGCTCCATAATCATCTCAATATTAAAATCAGATCTAGAGAAAAATCAAATCCAGAGAGTAAAACTAAAATAAACCACAGACAAACTTTCCATCATCCTAAATAGAACCTAGAAATTCACTACTACAAAATACCTAAAGACGACCAAAAAAAGACCCAATTAACGTCCTTATTCTACGAGACGTCGGGGAGAGCGAAGTCGTTTGGTGTATATGAGGCGACACGAAAATAGTTCGGGTCGCCCCATATGAGGCGACTGAAAAGGGTTGGTCGCCTAAAATGGCATATGAGGTCGAAAATAGCTCGGTCGCCTCATATGGGGCAACACTGAACCCTTTTCGGGTCGCCTCATATGGGGCGACTGAACCCGCACCGGTTAGCCTATATGAGGCGACGAACCCATTTCGGGTCGCCCATATGAGGCGCGAAAAGGGTTCGGGTCGCCCCATATGAGGCGACACGAGCTATTTTCGGGTCGCCTCATATGCCATTTTAGGCGACGATTATCTATTCCGGTCGTCTCGATGATCAAAGACGCCCCGAATTGATTTTCGAATGTCGCCTTAAAGTATTTTTTTTAAAAAAAAAAATTGCTTAACATTTTGTTTGGCCAATTTGCGCAAATACTTCACAAAATAATTAAGCGCATATAATAGATAATATTTGATTGTATGAATTTGTATGTGCATTCCATCAAAACAAGGTGAAATAACAATGTTCAATAAGTAAATTGTAAAAAGTGACTTCAACAAAACTTTTGGCTACACATACAAGATCATACAAGAGAATGATATAGATGTTCTGATCAGTTCAACAAAATCAATCAAATTCATAACTTAGCTTCCAACATAACCATGAGGATTCAAGAATATCAACAACTCCAAAGAGAAAACTTCAACTGCAGAGCCTAAGAAGACAAGTTCGGGAAAGTCACGATAATGAATGTGATCGAAACTTTCAAAGCAAATTCAACAACGAGAAAAGAAAGAAGGTATGACCTAGATTTAGGTTACTAAAACTAGACCAAAACAACAAACAAAGCACCACTATGACAACAAATTTTTCTCACATTTGGAGGCAATTAATCTCAAAATTTCAACAGCTTTCACAATTTAATGCAGCAATTAGATAGCATCAACATTCCCTTCAATTGGCAATAACTTATTTGATATGCAACAAGAGGCAAATATATATAGCGGCAATGACTTTTAAACACAAAGCTTAACAAATTTCAAGGTTTCAAAGATACGTAGAATTTAGCTCAACTCTAATGCTAAAGTGAATGAGAGCCACCTAGTAATAATCACGGTACCACACAAGCAAATCAAACACCTCCCAAGCAAGAAGCACACATAAAACTTTCAACAAATCGGTTATGATGGTATGATTCAACAAAATTCTCAAGTCTTGGTTATTGGAAAATCAAATGCGATAAGGTATAATGGCAAAATCAAACCTCATATGACGGTGATCTATTTCGAGAATTAAACAAGTGATCTAACCTCATATTCTGACAAATAAAGTGGCAAATTCAAGAGCAAGCACCAATAATTTACGAAACCGATGTCAAGATGACTTAATAAGTTTCACAATGACAATCACCCTAACAAGTAATGACTTGCCTATATATTCAAATTGAGCCATGTTCAAGAAGATATCTAGCCATCATCTCTCGAATCGAATCGATGTCATCACGTGAGTACGGATCCTCGATACGAAAAAAGCTGTAAATTGGAAAACAAGGTATAATTAACAATGAAGTACCACAACAAAAAATATCATCATTTGAGGATCACGGAGCATTACGTATGTTTTGCAAGCCGGTAGTACGTCCGGCGGAAACGATAGATTGCATCCAATTGATAACGTAGTATCCGCTCGGTGTTCCCTGGTTGGTGATGGCACTATAAATAAAAAACAAATTGTTAAGCGAAAGCTCTTTGTGTCTCGGAAAAAACTTGAATTGAAACTACTTACCTTCGGATAAAACCACTTCGGTCCACCGCTCTCGTGCTCCAAGAATCTGTCTATATGTCCTAAGACCACTATCATTAAAATGGAAATTAACGAGACATGAAAACAATTCATTTAAAAAAAGAATCGATGATTTAGACAAAAATTTACTTACTCGGAAAACATGTTTTTGATATCCTCGGTTACGCCACCTATGGAATCGAACCAATAACATGCGTTCTTGGCGGGACAAACAACGCACGGGGTCCAATGAGCACTACAACATATACATATTAATATTAAACTAAGATAAAAAGCATTTTTTCCTTAAAAATCTTATATAGACAAAAAAAAAACGCACCTTTCATGTATTGGCGCTAGATAACAAGACGATTTTATGTCGCCCATTGTTAAACCAACATAAATGGCCCTCCCGGCTAAGATATTGCGAGCCGAAATTTGTGGATCCAGGACATAAGAATCCATACGAATCCAATAGGTCTCCCTTTTTGCAGATGTCGTGGCAAACACTACGATCGAAATAAAATGATAAGTGTTGTTGAATATATTAAACAAAAAAAGAGTATTGACATAATTAAAGAGTAAAAAAAAACTTACAAGATTGCAAGTTGAAGCCCTTTGTATATCTAAACAGTCCATATGCATAAACTCTGTCAAATCTTTCCTGTCAATTGATATCGGATATGTCTTGTCAAGCACCGACAATGCCGGGAGGCATCTGCAAGCCGATAGAGACGATGTCTGGTAGAGCTCTCGCATTTGTGATAAGTATGGAAATCACGCAGCTTGTTCATGCTATGAAAACATAATAAACAAATTATGAGTGGGTTAGCAATGAAAATCAATCCTAAACCCTACTCATCGTCAATCAGTAATGTATTTCCTACCATTGGAGGTGTCATCCCCACCTCAATAAGATGATGCGGCCAAAGGATGAACGATGTGGTGGCAGCATCTAGCGTGGGAACCTCCTCATCAACAATCGGGATGGCTGTCTTTTCTTCCCCCTCTCGCACACTTGTCAGAGTCACCCTACGTTGGTCTTGTGGAATTTGCATATTGTGGTGTGTGGTTTGTTCTGGGTAAACAAGACCATCTGCAACAATACGCCGATGTGGGTCATCCAAATATAGAGTGCGGGGTTGTCCCCCGTGGAGTGTGAGAAGGCTTGCCAGGCTCGTCAATAAGTACATCGGAGAGTGATGAGAAGGTTCGCCAATAGGTACATCTCGGAGCGTGAAAACTTTCCTTGCTTTGCTTGGGAAGGCCGGGATTCTGGTTTGAAGGTTGCGTATTTACCTTCCCTTGTATCATCTCCCTCATTTCACCCCGTAGTTGTGCCATAACCTCATCTACGAGGGACGCTCGAATTTTGGCTACAAGGCGAGGACTAGGGTTGTCATCGTCATGCGAACAACT
The DNA here is from genome assembly GCA_019022655.1 of Acacia acuminata. Lineage (NCBI taxonomy): Eukaryota > Viridiplantae > Streptophyta > Magnoliopsida > Fabales > Fabaceae > Acacia > Acacia acuminata. The sequence goes on from JAFJYI010000123.1 coordinate 43,735, forward strand.
CGAACGCCGTCCAAAGTATTTCGTGATACTAACTCCCCTCGGCTCCCCACGAAAAAGCATCAAGGTAATCGGGCTTCCCAATCGCCGTGGACAAAATGTCCATCCGTGTACCGGCGTGAATGAACCTTGGCTGCTTTTTCGCTCAAGCACATCCCGTATCATAGGATTTTTCATAAATAGTAACTAATTAAACTCTAAAAATATGAAACAACTGAGGCTATTTAATACTTCTAATTTAACTACTTACAATCTTTGAAGCAACCTCAGCCACATCTTCATTTATGTATTTCTCGCCCTTCATCCTCGCAGCTATCCATTTTTTGTGGCGAGGAGGACACTCGAGGGCCTGGATAACGGTGGAAGGATCGGATTGAGCGGCTTCCTTCATTTTCTGCAACTCTTCTTCCATCGGCCCTCCGTTCAAGCTTCTTATAGCCACCCTTAGACATGCAATGCGGATACTTATTTCTCGCTTGCCTCTCTCTATTGGCCTGACTTTTTTCCTGTGACACGAAAACAAATAAAACTGAGCCTTCGATGGCAAATAGATTCAATTAAAAGATAAGATATGAAAGAAATTTTACAAGAAATTCAGGATTCTGGCATGACGCCACAAACTCCCTCCGGTCCTGCGGAGAAATGTAATCATAGTCGACATGGGTCCTTGTCCCTCTTTGCCCCTCGAATATACTTTCTAGTGAGCTTGTTCTTAAAGTCTTTCCAACGTATACGAACCTCGCCCATCCAATGCTTGTTCATGGCCTTATTGTTAGGCACATCATACGTTTCTTTGCAAGGTAAAAGAGAAGATATGAAAGAAATCAAGTGATAAAACTAAAGATACAAATGCATAAGATATCGAAAGTGAGATACCAAAAGTTGTGCCCAGATCAACTCCTTCGTTTTAGGAGGAACCAACTTCCAATGAGAGAATACAATGCGAACTTTGCTTCGAGCCAGATAGCCTACGTAGCTAATGAAATTGTCTTCCTCTGGACCAATTGGATTCATATTGGCATCGAACTCCACATGCAGCCTCTTTTCGGACCGCCAACGTGCAATTAACGCACGCATATGTGTGCTACCTCTACCCCTTCTCACCACCGGTACATCATTCCCACCATCACCCGATGACTCGTCGAGCTAGACATATTCTGTTCATCAAAGACAAATGAATAATGTTAGATAGGGTTATTATTAAATAATAAACAAATGAATAAAATGGACTAACATGTTAAACTGTACAAAAATAACATAGGACTTTTTCATAACTTAAGATCTTACTTTATATGGTTTCCCATATTCCTTGAGAATGATCCTTCCTTGGAGCATATTCTTCATCATCTACCAATTCCACTTCACGTGTTGTAGGTGGATTTGTTGTGAAAGGGAGTGTATCGTCCGGGTTCAAGGATTCTTCACCATACGTACTGTTTTTTACTTTGAAGTACAATGGACATTTTGTTATTTGCGGGTACGTAACATAAAACACTTGTTTCACCTGGCTTGCTAGAATGAATGGCTCGTCTCTATGACCAAGTCTTTGAAGATCAAGCGAGATAAATCCAAATTTAGGATCTATTACAACAAAGCATTATTGTTAACCCACTTACATTTAAATAAAGCAACTTTGAACTTGGTGTAGCTCATCTCCCATATTTCTTCAATAACTCCATAATAGGCCATAGATGCTAACACCGGGTTTTTGTCTTTCGAACTCGAAAAGTGCATGGATTCGGCTTCAACCATCACCCCTTGTGTTTTGCACTGAGAATTTCTGTCATCTTAGTCTTTTGTGTAGAAAGAATTTCTATTGATATCATAACTTGTCCAAGTGATGACACGATAAGAAGGCCCCAGGCTAACCACTCGATTGTAGCCGACACACCGGTCTCGTGCAATACCTTCTCCCGGAACCACTTTATAAATGTCTTCTTTTGCTCATTAGCTATCTGCATGTCATTCTTCCTTGGATTCATATTCTTCAAACTCTTTGTGTTCATCAATGTATGGTTGAACTTCTTACGTATTATTCAAGATGTACGGGTGTGCTTGCAACACCTCGGACGAAGCATATTCTTCAGTTTGATTCCTCGAGTTCCCTCACTTATCCCCTTATCATGCTTTGAGATTGTAACGTCGACCACGATAGATAATCTTTCTGAGAACTCCATAGCCTCTTCCACTACATATCTCTCAACGATTGAGGCTTCCGGTCGATAAGGATTTTTAGAATACCCTTTTAAGATCTTCATGTATCGCTCGAAAGGGTACATCCACCTTAGGTAAACTGGACCGCAGAGCCTTACCTCCCTTACCAAGTGCGCTATCAGGTGCACCATTATATCGAAAAAATGCGGGGAGGAAAATGCATCTCTAGTTGGGACAAAATAATATAACCCTCATTTTCCAATTCATCCAACTTTTCAATGTCAATGACTTTGTTACATATAGCATTAAAGAAAATACACAATTTTGTTATAGTGGTCCGCACTTCATCTTTCATAATGCCCCTAATAGCTCTTTTGGTAATAGTTGTTGCATCAACACATGATAATCATGAGACTTCATTCCCACTAACTTCAAATCGTCCATTGAAACACACCTTCTCAAATTTGAAGAATATCCTTGTGGAACCTTAATGTCATATAGACACCCACACAAACTTTTTTCTCCGCTTTTGATAGTGTATGAATTTCTTTGGCTCCATGTATGCCCTCTTACCATCTTCCGTTACTCGTGGATGTAACCGTTCTCTTATTCCCATATCAACCAGGTCTAGTCTCGCACTAATTCCATCCTTAGTCTTCCCTGGTATGTGCAAAAGAGTCGACAAGGCTATCGCAAACATTTTTTTCCACATGCATCACATCAAGATCGTGTCTCACATCAAGACTACGCCAATATGGAAGATCAAAGAAAATTGATCTCTTCTTCCATATATTCTTCTCACCCGCAATCCTTTTCGCTTACCCAATGTGACATTGATATGCATCACCCGACTATAGACTTCCTCTCCGGTTAATGCCTTTGGAGCCGTTCTATGCTCCGTGTAAGCCGTTAAAACGCTTTCTTAACTTACGATATGGGTGGAACCGATCAAGAAACCTCCGTGACCGAGGTAGACCATTTTTTCCATGCTTTAATTGCTGGAAGTTTGTGTCACTTCACATATTGGACATGCTTTATGCCCCTTCACACTTTGTACCCGAGACAAATTTCCGTATGCGGGAAAGTCGTTGATCGTGGTAAAAATCATTGCACGCAACTTGAAGGACTCCTTCTTATATGCATCAAACACATCTATGCCTTCCTCCCACAACTTCTTCAAATACTCAACCAAAGGCGCCAAGTACACATCGATATTGTTACCAGTGTTTTGGTCGAGAAATCATCATAGAAAGCATCACATACTTGCGTTTCATACATAGCCGGAGGTAAGTTATATATTACAAGGAGAACCGGCCATGCACTATGGGTACTGCTAAGAGTTCGATACGGATTAAAGCCATCGTACAAAGCCCCGGTACCGAAGGTTTCTTGGCTCAATGCCAAATTGCGGGAACATTTCGTCTATTTTCTTCCATTGGAGAGAGTCGGCGGTGCCGTAGATATTTTCCATCGGATATTCTCTCATCGAATGCCATCTCAACTTCTTTCTTTGTTGCTTCACTAGTAAAAGACGCTTAAACCGAGGAATTATGGGAAGATACCACAAGGCCTTCAAAGGTTGCCTTTTTTTGTGTGATCTCCGAACCACCACCTTTCTTCACTTTGTATCGTGAAGTTTTACACTTCGGACAATTACTAAGGCCTTCATACTCATTTCTCGTACAATATGCAGTCATTAGGGCAACTGTGTATCTTTTTATACTCCATACCCATCGTAGCTAAGATTTTCTTGGCCTCATAAATACGATTTGGAAGTACATTATTATCGGCAACATATCACACAACAATTCAAGCAACGACGTGAAACTGCTATCATCCACCCACATGTTGCCTTTAAGTTGACCAAATGTAAGGTCCCGGTCAACCGTGTATACTTAGTACACCAGGGAACAAAGGTGTCTCGCATCACTCCGCACGCTATCATATTCATGCGGTTGTGCAAAGGATTCGACCTCAACATCATGAATCATTCTCTCCATTCCATCATCATCTACCTCAACTTCATTTTCGTAGGATGCACCGGGAGTTACCTCCTCACCATGCCATATCCACGTTGTGTATCGAAGGTTTATTCCATCACAAATTAGGTGGTCCCTTATATCAGCAATATCCCTTCGAACCCCATTTAAACAATTAACACATGGACAATAGTACATCCCATTTTTTGTAGCCACATCCCTTCTAGCAAATTCAATAAACTCTTCCACCCCATTCTCATATTCTTCACTAGTTCTCAAAGCATTCATCCAACTATGACCCATTTTCTTATCACCTAAGACATTTCCAACAATGATCAAGTTCATAAAAATTTCAATAACGACATGCTTTCTTTTAAGAAAATTTTGACAAAGATTTCCCCTTAAAAGTAAGACATCCCAAAATTTCAATAACAACCAATTTCAGCTTAATTCAACAAAACTTACTAACTAAAACAATTGAGAACAATATCAACTATTAAATCCAACAATTTCATCAACTAACGAGAACATTGGAATTATTCCTAACGACATATACTTCAATGGTAATGGAAATGGTAAACCATGAAGTCATCACTTTTTTAATCAAGTTCACGTAGTTCATATGGCTAATAATAAAGGGAAGACAAAAAAAAAATCACGGACTAGATTAAAAACACTTAAACCAATAATGGTAATCCATGAAGCCATAAGACAAAAGTGTTGTTCTCTCTCAAGAAGAAGGTATCATATAAGGACAATATATATGTGTGTGCATAAAATGAAAGCAACTGACCTAATTTGGGAGCGAATGTTTGCTTTAAACCTTTGACCAAGATTTCTCGAGGTAGTCAAAAAAGACGAAGATGACTATCCTTTAATCTCTTCTCGTCTATATCTGCATTGTAACAATACAAAATTATAACATACAAAATCACATAATTAATCTCAAAATCAACAATATTCCACAAACATAAGGGTCCGTTTGGTTCAATTGCACACCCTTTGGTAATGCAATTGGGATTCTCGGGAGATAGTGAAATGGGATAATAAAAATGGGAAAACATACAGTTTACTATTGGTTGTGAATAGTTTACTACTAGTTGATGAAGTTGATAAAAACAATGAAGTCATCAATGCAATTATGCATGATGTGGACATAGATACGGTCAGTGTACTTTCCCTTCTAATGGCAATCTTAAATTATGTTTTTGAGTCAATTTGATAAGTGATTTCTTATCTTATTTATTGGGTTATGCTTTTCTGGTTGTTCATTTGTTTGATGATTAGACAAAATCCAAATTTTAACGCTTTCTTATCAAGGGCAAGATTGAAAGGCTTCTAAACCACTTGAATTACTTCCACGTGTGGAATTCAGGAGGTTCTTGAGCTTAGAAATTTTTGCACTATCCATGGTCATACTGTATGATCCCAAAAATCCCTATTGTCCACCATCAAGATAAAAAAAATTAAGATAACTAATCTTAATATCTCAAGGGAACAACAAAGATAATAGGAAAATTCACATCATTGACAAAGATATAAAGGCATAATTTGCATATTCAGTAACAAATTCTGGTCAAATTTAAGCCGCCAACCATGAACCGGACCTCTAAGGATTAAGAACTCAACACAACAACAAGCACAAATCCATGATTTTGTCAAGGAAATAAGCGACATAGATAACACCATCGTGCAAATAATTATTGACTAGCTAATCATTTGATTCGAAATAGCAAATGTTGCTAATGACAACTCGAGAAAATCGAGACATGCAAGGGTAATGCAAAAACAAATGTATGCCCAAAAGCCAATAATATTCCAATACTAAAACTCTTCCAGAACAATAAAGTTCAACAACCAATGGAGAATTTATATATTTAAAGTCAAACCTGAATCCAGGAACGTTGAGGGGTCGCAAAGCATGAAATGCGTTGGCAAAAGCAATCAAAATCTGCAAAGCCTGAGAAAACATTAGTTAAACATGCATGATTGTCTTGAAAATTATGCTAGAATAAATGACAATTTGCCCAACTAATCAAAACAACTAGAGAAGGGTACCACTAAAGTCACCAAAGATTGTCCCAGAAAAGCTCTCTATAAAATCCTTTGCTAAAAAAAGTCAAACTGAGTGTTTCATATAAACTCACAAAGCAGCTAACATACATACTCTATTCAGAAAGATTACTAATTTATCTTATGCATTCATCCCCACCATGAGCCATCAAGCACAATTTTAATGATCAATCTATTTATCAGCATTTCTTCACAATATTTAGAGACAAGAAAAATAGAGGTGTTTCATAATTCATAGGAGACAATTTACTATCACCATATAACTCAGTTTAAGACATCTATAGGCTCAACACAATTTACTTTTAAACTTCATTTGTCATTTTCACTTGAAAAACTTTCTATGAAATCATTTGAACAAAGCATATAGAGAACAAAACATTTTGGATTAATGAATTCACTTCTTTTACACAATTATCTAAAATATAAAAGGTTCAGATTCGTGTGATAAATCATATATATGACGATCCTATTCTATACAAAGATTTTGAAAATAGTAAAATAGAAATTCAAAAGGGAAAAAATGATGAATACACGAAGGTTTGCACCATCCGTAATGTGCTCAAGTGAACCCAAGTCATGAACCCAATTGATGAACAATCCGAAAAATGGCCAAGGATTGAAAGATGCCTTCTTCGAATGAATATAACGTCCACTACATCGAACTGGAATGGACGAAGCGGAGAGAACGAGCGGTTGGAGTGAACGAGCAGAGAGAACGATCACCGACGTAGAGAACGAGTTTTGGTCTGGGTCAGTAGGGAGCACGACGGCGACAGAGTGAATGGAGGAGCCGCGATGGCGACGCCGTGAGTGGAGGAGGTAGCGGATGATTTGGGTTTTAGGGTTTGGGAAGAAGGAAGCCGCGGCGAGTGAATGACCAACCGAATAGAAGGCTCGGCAAGGTGGAGACAGAGGCGTGATAGAGAGGAACCGAGGATTTCTATCGGGTGAGAGGAGGAGTGTGTATTGGAACCGATAGGAGGAGGGAGTGTGCGTGCGTGTCGATTAGGTTTATTGAGAATAAAAGCGACTCGATTGGAGTTCGGTCGCCTATTTTAGAAAAGTGGCGACCCGAATCCATTTCAGTCGCCACTTTTTTAAAATAGCGACTGAATATATTTCAGTCGCCTCTTTTTAAAATAGTGGCGACTGAATCCATTTCGTGTCGCCACTTTTTAAAATAGGCGACCGAAATATATTCAGTCACCAATTTTAAACAAAAAAAAAAAAACATTAACAAAACAAACCATGGCGCCAAAAAATATATTCCCTATATTTTAAAATAGGCGACTCGAAATCTATTCAGTCGCCAATTTTAAACCAAAAAATAACAAAAACAACAACGCGCCAAACAATATATTCCCATATCTCCCATGGCGCGAAATATATTAAAATAGGCTACGGAAATCTATTCGTGTCGCCAATTTTAAACAAAAAAAATTAAATCCCATGGCGCCAAACAAAAATTCTCATATTTCCTTTAGCGCGAAAATATACCCGAGATGTTAGGCGTCCGAACAAAAATTCAGGACGTTCAATGCTCAACTTCCTTGAATATAATTACAAGAATGCCACCGACTTCAATTTTTACTACCTATTTTTTAATAAGGACGTTTTTTAAGGAAGTAATATACAATTTTTGTAGTAGTGATTCTTGCATCGGGGTGTTGAAGAGAAGGAGAAAAGATGAAGATCTCAGGTCGACTTGTTGATGATGTCGGGATGTCTACGCAAAAGACGACGTCAGGACAAGTGAGAGGGAATGTAGGTGGTCTGGAGATGACACTGGACCGATGAGAGGGAACACAGGCGAGTTCGATCGTGCGTACAGAAAGAGAGGGGGAGAGAGGATAGAGGAGATGATGAAGTGGCATACATTAATTGGTTATGATAAAGATGACATGGCATGGAGGAAAAATGTAACAGTCAAATGGTGCCGTTGCTGGGGAGCTAAGTAATTGGCTGCCTAGGTGATTTAATTGTCAAATTCACTTTTGACAAGGGGTATCTCGTGTGAAACTTGTTAGTTTTTCATTTTTTGATTTCTCATTGCATATAGTTTAGGATTTTTGCATTTAAGTAGTTTGCATAGCACTCATTGCATTATTGCATTGTCTTGACTTGGTAGCTTCTGTGCGGTGTGTTTGTATAAAATTCGATATGATTTTGAGCTTATTTGTTTGATCTCACCATGTCTCCAAGTTAATTCATAGCATAATTGCATATTTCATCATTTTTGAAAAAAAAAACCCTTCTTTTCTTTTTCACTTGCATTTGTATTTTATTATATTCCTTTTCTTAATTTTTATAGTTAGATAGTTATCTTGCGATTCACTGGGAATTAACCGCATTGAACTTTCATGGCTTGGCTTTTCAAGAATCATAATCTACCTTTCAATTCTCACTTTTTGTAGGTACTCAAGAATGTGATGGCTCATTCCACCACCAATACCATGAACCTTACCAGCAACCTTCATTCCAATAATATCATCAACACTCTCACTTACCATACAATCCGTCATTCCATCCCACTTCCATACCATGTCATCCATCTCATGAATCCCTATACCCATTTGACCCACCTTATGAACCTCATTCTCAACCATGTATGCCCAACCAAGATCCTTCATTTTGTGAATGTTAGTTCTCAATGTGTTTTGATGATTAACAACAATTGTAAACATGTGTTGAAGTTTTTGCAAGATCTGTGTAAAACCATTTATCAGTTGTTTACTCGAGTAAAGGAAAGCTTACTCGAGTATAGGACTGTTAAAGGTTTGCCCAATTGGATTTTACACGTACTTACTCGAGTAAAGGTTTACATACTCGAGTAAAGGTCATCCAGAAAGCAAGTGTGTTTTTCAAATTGTGACTTACTCGAGTAAAGGTTTACATACTCGAGTAAAGGTCATCCGAAAAGCAAATGTGTTTTTCAAATTGTGACTTACTCGAGTAAAGGTTTACATACTCGAGTAAAGGCCATCCCAGAGCAACCAATCTTTACAAGTTAAATCAATACTTGGAGTATAGATTTCTATACTCGAGTATTGGACTTACCGAGAGCAAATGAACTTTTGAACTTGAGTGTATACTCAAGTAAACATTGACTTACTCGAGTAAAGGGTCTTACAGAAAGCTCCCAAGTTTTTCTAAACTCGTGCATACTCGAGTATAAGTTTTCATACTCGAGTAAAGAACTCTTAAAATGATTTTCAACTTAACTCATGTTCGTGCTTACTCCAGATGAATTTGTTTACTCCAAGAAAGAGGCATCTTACATTTTGAGTTCTCAAGCAAATAGTTTCTTACTCGAGTAAACCACTAACTTACTCGAGTAAAGACTTTGGTTTCAAAAGTTCAAGTCTCGATGGTTTGTTTCTGGAAGCTGCTTACTCGAGTATCCTTTTTGGATACTGCAGTAAAGACTCTCTCACACAGTGACTTACTCGAGTAACGAAGAACTTACTCGAGTAACCAACGCTGAAAACCAATTTTTGAATTATACGAATTTGCATATCACTCTTGTTTGTTCTAATTGCTTTCATGAATCATTCACCTATGAACCCAACTATGTTTAACAAGTTTGTTGAGTGAATTTCAGTTAGCACAGATGAAGATTATTGAAGGTCAAAGCCATAAAGCAAAAAGTGTACGGGCATTTAATGCACTTCTGCAAATCAACCTTCTTTTGGATAATCCATCGAGCACGCATTCTCAACGGTCAAGAATGCTTTCTTCATCAAGTAAACTCTTCTCCAACGGCAAATCCTCGAGTTCCACCTCAGATCATATTAGCACTTGGATTAGTTGGAGCTTAGAGAGAGAAGATGACCAGACTTAATGCTAATCACCTACAACGGTTGGATTCATCATTCAACGGTCATTTAATGTTCTCTACCTATAAATAGAGTTCATTAACTTCTTCTCAAGCGATTCACCTACCGAGAGCGAAAATTTATTGATTGCCATTTATTGTGTTCACTTTCACTTGTATTGTATCAATCGATACTTGTACTTCGATGTTCATTTTATCTGCTCGTGAGAGAGTTCTATCTGTAAATCATTTATTGATTGAGATAACCACAAGTCGGGGACTTGGTGGTTGGGTGTATTGATTACAACTTGTAAGGGGAGTGAGTTCTAGAGAGAGAACCACTCTTGAGTACGAGTGTGTAATCGGTTTGTGAGTATAATGGATTGAAAATCCCAAGTGTGGCTTGGGGACTGGATGTAGGTCAAAGATAAGACCGAACCAGGATAATTTCTCTTGTGCAAGCTTTCCTTCCCTTCCTCCTCTGTTTATCTCTCGGTTTCATTACTTCAAAACAGCATATTCTCGAAAAGTTTTTAAAATACCCAATTCACCCCCTCTTGGGTATATAGCTCCATTTACATTTGGTATCGAGCAAGGTCTTCTCTTAAGAGCTTAACAACTCGAGAAGGATCATTATGGAAGGTATCTTACCCGATGGAGCATCTATCAACACCACCTGGTTTCAATGGAGAGCACTACTCCTTCGGGAAGGCCAAATTCAAAGTGTTTGTTATGGCAACCGAGTATGGTCTTTGGAGAGTATTTGAAAGAGGAGATTATGAGCCATCAACAGTAGAAGATGGAGTCAGAGTTCCCAAGCTAGAGGAGGAGTATGATGAGAACGATAGAAGAAACATCACCCTCAACAGCAAGGCGGTTCTGCTTCTCCAAAGTGCACTGAGTCAACAAGAATACTTTCGTATTTGCACCTTATCATCTGCTAAGGCCATGTGGGATGCTCGGAGATAGCTCATGAAGGAACAGTGGAGTAAAGCAAAAAGAGTCAATACTCTTATGACCGGATATGATCTTTCTTCGAATGAAGCCTGGTGAATCCATTGGAGAATTTCAGCTTCGTTTCACTCATCTCATAAATCAACTCGCGGCTCTTGAAAGGAATACGACCAGCCGGTTCAAGTGAGAAAGATTCTAAACATTCTGAATAAGGAATGGGAGGCCAAGGTCACAGCGATAGAGGAAGCGCGAGGAGAATCAATGACGTCAGTGGCGGCTCTATTCGGAAGTCTCTCAGAATATGAGGCTAAACTCAAATTCAAGAAGGGACTTGATGAAGTTCATGGCAAGAACAAAGGAATTGCCCTCAAGGCTGCAAAAGAAGTTAAAGATTCAGATGAAGAAAATGAGAATATAGACGAAGATGAGGAGATAGGCATGATGGTTCGTAGATTCAAGAAATTCTACAAGAGGGACCAAGGTTTCAAGAAATTTCATAAAGCTAGCTCCGGCTATGAGGCAAAGAAGCCTACTCATCCGCTACGAATGTCAAAAGCCTGGCCACATCAAGTCCGAATGCCCACAACAATCTGAACAACAAAGACAAAGAAAAGAAGAAGTTGACAAATACAAGAAGAAAGCTTATGTCTCCCGAGCATTTGGGGTGATAGCTCATCCGATGAAGATGATGAGGATGAGGAAGAAAAAGCAAATATATGCCTAGTTCTTTGAAGAAGAAGAGCAACGTGCTAAACTTGAAGAGGTATATGATTGCAAACCTCCTTATGATGATCTATTTGATGAATATATGACGTGCAATTTGAATTTAAAAAACTTGCTGAAAAATATTTCAAACGAAAAAACAAATCTTACTCTTGAATCTCAAGTTGAAAAGTTTTCCTCTTCAGAAAATGCTATTTGTAAAGATTGTCCGATCGAAGAAAAAGAATTCATATCTTACAAAGGCACTTGAGAAATTCACTAGAGGAAGTGAAATGCTCAATGTCATTTTGAAACAACAATGTTTTATAAATGATAGATCGCATTGGTTACGACCGGACTTTGATAAGAAGAAAGGCAAGAAGAAGAGTGGTCAAAAAACATACATGAACTATTTCACAAAATCAGTTCACTCTTCAAACCCCTTTGCGCATTGCAATTACTGTAATAAGAAGGGTCATTCTACTTCATCTTGCTTTCATAGAAAAGAAAAAAAATTAAGCCCGTGGGAAATTATCAATGGGTACCGAAAGGAACTTATGTTCCTAAGGTCAAAACTAACTCCAAAGGACCCAAGAAAAGATGGGTACCTAAGGCTTGATCCCTTGTGAATTGCAGGTTTGTCTTAAAGCATCAAGACCCAACAAGTGGTACATTGATAGTGGGTGCTCAAGACACATGACTAGAGATGAATCCAAATTTCTTTCAATCAAACCAAAGGATGGTGGTAGAGTCACATTTGGAGGAGACCAATCGGGAAAAATTGCTTTGGGATTGGTGAGATAGGAAACAATGAAGGTCCTCTCATCAAAGATGTCTACCTAGTAGAAGGATTGTGTCACAACCTCCTAAGTGTGAGCCAAAGCACCGACAAGGGTAACCTAGTTATCTTTGATTCAAATGAATGCTTGATTGTTAGAAAAGATTTAGTCCCCATTGATGATTTGAAAACTAAAGCCTTATTTAGAGCACCTAGAGATGGAAATTGTTATACTCTTAACCTCTCTAGCAATGCTTCGGTTTCTGAAAATTGTTTTGTTAGTAACTTGAATGAGTTGGCTATAGCATAAACGATTAGCTCATGTTAATATGTTTCAACTTGACAAGTTCTTTGAAAAAGGATTTGGTCATTGGTATTCCTAAATTGAATTTCAAAAATGACATAGTCCGTGATGCTTGTCAAAAAGGAAAACAAACCAAATCTTCTTTTAAAGCAAAAAATGAGATCTCAACTAGTAGACCTCTTCAATTACTTCATATGGATCTAGTTGGACCAACTAGAGTAAAAAGTCTTGGTGGAAATCTCTACACTTTGGTCATAGTTGATGATTACTCTAGATTTACTTGGACAATATTTTTATCATCTAAAGATGAAACGTTTGATCAGGTTTGTTACCTTTGCCAAAAAGGTCCGAACGAGAAAGGCTTTGCAATTTCAAGTATAAGGACCGATCATGGTGGCGAATTTGAAAACAACGCCTTGGCGAGTTCGTGACAATGTAGGGATTGATCACAACTTCTCGGCTCCAAGGACTCCTCAACAAAACGGTGTGGTTGAGAGGAAGAATAGAGTCCTCACCGAGATGGCAAGGGCAATGTTAAATGAGAACAACACTTCTCAAGTGTTTTGGGCTGATGCGATGAGTACGGCTTGCTACATCTCCAACCGAGCCTATTTGAGGAAGAAGCTGAACAAGACCCCATATGAACTCTACAAGGAAAGGAAGCCAAATCTCAGCCACCTACATGTCTTTGGATGCAAGTGCTATGTGCACAACAATGGTAAAGAGAATCTTGGTAAATTCGATTCCAAAGCGATATAGGTATCTTCATTGGTTATTCAAATAGGAGTAGAGCCTATAGAGTCTTTAATACTCGCACACGTATTGTTGAAGAGTCAATACATGTTGTTTTCTCGTGAATCCAAATCGATAAAGCCTTGGACAATGAAGAAGAAAATGTTTTCAAAAATCAATTCTTTTCGAAAACTACTCCTACTTCTACCGAAAATTTGAAAATGTTTTTAGGCTGATCCCCAAAATAATATTGAAAATCCCGATCGGACTCAACCTAGAGCTTGGAAATTTATCGAGAAATCATCCTTTAGACCAAGTTATAGGTGATATTAATCGGGAGTAAGAACCAGAAATAGTACTTTGAATGAAGTAACTTTTTTGCATTTATATCTCATATAGAACCCTCTAAGATTGATGAAGCCCTTTCGGATAATGATTGGGTGTTAGCAATGCAAGAGGAGTTACATCAATTTGATAGAAATCAAGTTTAAGATTTGGTACCTAGGCCCAGAGACCATCCGGTCATTGGCACCAAATGGGTATTCAAGAACAAACGTGATGAGTCCGCAATCATTGTCCGCAACAAGGCAAGATTGGTTGCCAAAGGCTATAATCAAGAAGAAGGAATTGATTATGAAGAAACTTATGCTCCAGTGGCAAGATTGGAAGCCATAAGAGTACTTCTAGCCTTTGCATGTGTAAAAGGATTTAAATTATATCAAATGGATGTGAAAAGTGCTTTTGAATGGTTTTATACAAGAGGAAGTTTATGTGGAACAACCTCCGGTTTTGAAAATGAACATTGTCCAGATCATGTGTATCGTCTCAAGAAGGCTCTATATGGCCTTGAAACAAGCTCCTAGAGCTTGGTATGAGCGATTAAGCAAATTCCTTCTTGATCAAGGCTTTGTTAGAGGAAAAGCGGATACAACTCTCTTCATAAAGAGTAACAAGCTTAATGAAATTTTAATGGTTCAAATATATGTGGATGATATTATATTTGGTGCTTCTAATGATGCTTTGTGTGAAGAATTTTCAAAGACCATGCGAGGGAGAGTTTGAGATGTCCATGATGGGAGAGCTCAACTACTTTCTTGGGTTGCAAATCAAGCAAAGAAAAGATGGGATATTTGTTTCCCAAACCAAATATCTAAATGATTTGCTGAAGAAATTTGGGATGGACCAATGCAACGGGTGACACTCCTATGAGCTCAACCGCTTCATTGGATGCTGATGAGAAGGGCAAAGATTTCAACATCACAAAGTATAGAGGAATGATTGGATCACTACTCTATCTCACAGCCGAGTCGCCGGACATCCAATTCAAGTGTTGGGATGTGTGCAAGGTTCCAATCCGCTCCAAAAGAGTCCCATGCTGAACATGTGAAGAGGATATTCAGATATCTCTCAGACACGAAGACTCTTGGACTATGGTTTCCCAAAGGTCAACCGGAACACTTGGTGGCATACTCGAGATTCGGATCATGCCGGCTACAAGACAGATAGAAAGAGCACAAGTGGCCAATGCGAATTTTTTGGCAACTCACTTGTCTCTTGGTTCAGAAGAAGCAAACATCGTGGCCGTGTCCTCATCGAAGCTGAATATGTGGCTCGCCTCAAGTTGTTGTGCTCAAGTACTATGGTTGAAACAACAACTTGCTGACTTGGGAGTTCACTTGAAGGAGATCCCAATATTGTGTGACAACACAAGTACAATAAGCTTAGCCAAGAATCCAGTTCAACACACTTGGACCAAGCATATTGATGTGAGGCATCACTTCATTCGGGATCATGTCCGGAAAAGAGATGTCAAAGTAATGTTCATCCCAACTCATCTTCAACTTCTTTGACATCTTCACAAAGCCTCTAGCCAAAGAACCTTTCAATTTCATAAGGAGAGAATTGGGAATGGTAAATCCCAATGAATTGTAAGCATTTCTCATCCAATTTAATGTTAGTTGTGTGTTTGATGATTAATCCTTACTAACTTAAGCATCGGAGTGTATAGAAATTGTTTTTGCAGGGTTTTCGATGTTCGAGAGATTGCTTACTCGAGTAGAGTACATGGTACTCGAGTAAACACGATACAGAAAGCAAATTCAGAAGTTCAGAAATGCTTTACTCGAGTATGGAAGTGGTTACTCGAGTATTCAAGAGGCAGAGAGCGCATTGCTGAGAACAAAGAAAGGTTTACTCGAGTATGTAGAGCTTTACTCGAGTATAGACTGACAGAGACCAAACCTGAAGGTATGACAGAAACTTACTCAAGTATGTTAGTAACTTACTCGAGTATGTCCATCAGATATTTCAAAAATTCACGCGACATTTTTGAAGTCCAGGTCAGTATACTTCCTTCTTTACTCGAGTATGTAAATGAAAGTATTGTTTACTCGAGTAAGCAAGAACTTACTCGAGTATAGGCGTCTATCTATATATACTGAAACGACGTGTTCTTACATACTCGCACCTTTACTCCGATAAAGCCCTAGGAGACGCGACTTTCTCTCTTCTTCTTCTTCTGTAATCGTCACAATCATTCACCATTCCTCTCCAATCTTCACCAAACCTCGTCTAATTCTTCCTAACCTCATTTTCGTCGAACCCTAAACGCTCAAATGTCTAAGGAAGCTTCTCAATCCTCTCAACCGATGCATCCACGAGCTCCAAGGTCCAAAACGATTCCAAAGAAGTTGCAGAGAGGCATTGATATAAGAATCCCCGGAGTGGGTGTTGTGATTGAAGATAATCCATCCTCGAACCCTAAAGAGGGGATTCGACGTCAAAGGACCCGGTTCCTTCCTCGGCCACAAAAAGAAAGCATCGGCGAGTCAAGCCAAGCCAAAAGACAAAGAACCGTTGTTCACAAAAAGGCGCCGACCAAGAGGGCCATCCACGCTTCGGGTCTCTTTCTACGGTAGAAGTTACGAGGCTCCTCATCGACTGCGCGACCGAAGAGAATGAGCACGAAGGTGTTTCATCTTTCATCGAAAATGCAGTTGAGGAGATTAAACTTCACAAGGATCCGCCTCCTGGTTTCAAAGTCACCTCGGTTCCACTTCCTCCTGGTCACAATGCCATGTTCAGAGAGCAATACTCAACCCGAGGATTTTGTCCGTTGTCTCGATCAATCTAGAACAAGTTCACCGGGAATGCAATGTTGATCTATCGCCGTGGCTCGGACCTTATGACTCCTTTGTTTCCATCGAGGCCCCCTACTTTCCGGAGTTAGTGAGAATGTTCTATTTCAACATGAAGACTGATCACATCCTGGACTTAGAGGACAGAGATTGAAGAAAGGCTCACCACATCTGTGCGGGGAGTCACTTTCACCATTTCTGCTGCAATCCTCAACCGGATATTGAAGGTTGTTAATCCCCCAGAGGCTTCAACACCACGATATAACAATGAAGAGGTGTATAGGACACTTTTACTCACTCAAGACGTACCAGATGATCAAAGAGCTCATTTATCCTTTAAACCATATGCAATGCCTAACTTGCACCGTGTCCTTTGGTTTGTGTATACAAGGAATTTTGTCCAGAAGGGAGGTAGCTATTCACATTTCACGAAGAAGGATTACCGCTTTTTTTGCCTTTATCAAGCAACATACTTTCAATATTGGGCGGTGGGTCTTCAAGGAAATGAGCAACTTCAAGTTCACCTCCCGAAAAGGATCTTATATGCCCTTCGCTTCTCTGGTGTCCTTGATCTTATTTTACCATAAGATATGGTATGTGGGCCCTCCTGAGTCAATGAAGTATATCCCATCATTTGGCAAGACTCAACTTAAGTTTATGCGAGATAACCCTTGAACCGGAAGGATCCGGTCGATCAAGGGCTCCTACGAGATCTCGAGACCGTGCATCTCAATCGGTTGCGCACGAGGCTCGGTCTGCTCCTCCTCCTCACCTGGATTTTGAGGCTAGAGTTAAAGCCATTGTGGACACTTCCATTGCTTCTCACTTTGTCAGAATGCAATTTGAATTTGGCAAGCTAGGAGCTGATCTCAAGATTGGTCTAAATGAGGTGATTGCTGGTCAGAATGAGGTTATCACAAAGTTGGACAAACTCAAGAATGACACTGAAAAGAAGCAGGATGAGATTTTTGATCAGTGCATCGACTTGGATTCTCGGATTGGTTCTATCATGGATATTGCTTCAGAGGCCGGGACAAGGTCAACAAATTGATCCGACACTTTGACCTTGGTTCTTCATCCTCGGCTACATTTGGGTTCACGACCGGTCCATCCTCATCCTCTCCATGCACGAGACCCGGCCACCGAGAGATTTACATGTCCCCACCTTCCTCACCTCCCTTCTCATTTCCCAGTCCACCTCACACCACTTCCCGGCCTCCACTTCCACTCCTACCCCTGTAATTCCATCTTCTCCTATCACTCCCACCACAGAAATTCTACCTGACTCCTTTCCATCTCCATCTACCCCATCTACTGAGAAAATCCCCACACCTTCTCCTCACCATGACCCTACCTTTGATCCATCCACTGCCATGGTCCTCTGGTCCCCTCCTTTTGTTGTTCTTGATCCCGAGTATGTTGATAATGACAAAGGGGGAGAAGAAGAGAAAGATGAATAGGGTCTAGGTTGTAGTGTCTAACATGTAGGTTGTAGTGTCTAACATGCATTATATCTTGTTGATTCTGCATTTTTTTTGTTTCATTCTCTGATATCAGTGTTATCAGAGTATTTGTCATTTCTGATATCAGTAAAACATTGAAAGAAGTTTGCTTAATGATTATATTATCAGTTATTTATGTGTTCAAATGCATATTTGCTGCCATTCTCTGAGTATTACAGATTAACATGCATATTCAAATGGTTTTTGACCACTTTGCACTAATATTTGAAAAACTTCAATTCAAAGGAACTTCATCTTTCAAATTATTTAAAAATATCATTTACAAGTGTTGTCATCATCAAAAAGGGGAGAATGTTAGTTCTCAATGTGTTTTGATGATTAACAACAATTGTAAACATGTGTTGAAGTTTTTGCAAGATCTGTGTAAAACCATTTATCAGTTGTTTACTCGAGTAAAGGAAAGCTTACTCGAGTATAGGACTGTTAAAGGTTTGCCCAATTGGATTTTACACGTACTTACTCGAGTAAAGGTTTACATACTCGAGTAAAGGTCATCCGAAAAGCAAGTGTGTTTTTCAAATTGTGACTTACTCGAGTAAAGGTTTACATACTCGAGTAAAGGTCATCCGAGAAAGCAAATGTGTTTTTCAAATTGTGACTTACTCGAGTAAAGGTTTACATACTCGAGTAAAGGCCATCCGAGAGCAACCAATCTTTACAAGTTAAATCAATGCTTGGAGTATAGATTTCTATACTCAAGTATTGGACTTACCGAGAGCAAATGAACTTTTGAACTTGAGTGTATACTCGAGTAAACATTGACTTACTCGAGTAAAGGGTCTTCGTAAAGCTCCCAAGTTTTTCTAAACTCGTGCATACTCGAGTATAAGTTTTCATACTCGAGTAAAGAACTCTTAAAATGATTTTCAACTTAACTCATGTTCGTGCTTACTCCAGTATGAATTTGTTTACTCCAGTAAAGAGGCATCTTACATTTTGAGTTCTCAAGCAAATAGTTTCTTACTCGAGTAAACCACTAACTTACTCGAGTAAAGACTTTGGTTTCAAAAGTTCAAGTCTCGATGGTTTGCTTACGGAAGTTGCCGCTTACTCAGTATCCTTTTTGGATCTTTGCAAGTAAAGACTCTCTCACACAGATGACTTACTCGAGTAACGAAGAACTTACTCGAGTAACCAACGCTGAAACCAATTTTTGAATTATACGAATTTGCATATCACTCTTGTTTGTTCTAATTGCTTTCATGAATCATTCACCTATGAACCCAACTATGTTTAACAAGTTTGTTGAGTGAATTTCGGTTAGCACGAGATGAAGATTATTGAAGGTCAAAGCCATAAAGCAAAAAGTGTACGGTGCATTTAATGCACTTCGCAAATCAACCTTCTTTTGGATAATCCATCGAGCACGCATTCTCAACGGTCAAGAATGCTTTCTTCATCAAGTAAACTCTTCTCCAGCGGGCAAATCCTCGAGTTCCACCTCGGATCATATTAGCACCTGGATTAGTTGGAGTTTAGAGAGAGAAGATGACCGAGACTTAATGCTAATCACCTACAACGGTTGGATTCATCATTCAACGGTCATTTAATGTTCTCTACCTATAAATAGAGTTCATTAACTTCTTCTGCCGATACACCTGCGAGAGCGAAAATTTATTGATTGCCATTTATTGTGTTCGGCTTTCACTTGTATTGTATCAATCGATACTTGTACTTCGTGTTCATTTTATATGCTCTCGTGAGAGAGTTCTATCGTAAATCATTTATTGATTGAGATAACCACAAGTCGGGGACTTGGTGGTTGGGTGTATTGATTACAACTTGTAAGGGGGAGTGAGTTCTAGAGAGAGAACCACTCTTGAGTACGAGTGTGTAATCGGTTTGTGAGTATAGTGGATTGAAAATCCCAACCGTGGCTTGGGATTTGGATGTAGGTCAAAGATAAGACCGAACCAGGATAATTTCTCTTGTGCAAGCTTTCCTTCCCTTCCTCCTGTTTATCTCGGTTTCATTACTTCAAAACAGAGCATATTCTGAAAAGTTTTTAAAATACCCAATTCACCCCCCCTCTTGGGTATATAGCTCCATTTACAGTGAAGTCATTGGAGATCACCAAAATCAAATGGCTTGGGCTGTAAATGAGGAGTGGTCACATAAGGACGACTTTCATCAACAAATGGACTCTATTTGTAGAATGATGAAACGACCAGTGAAATCATCTGATAGATTAAGAAAGGAAATTGAGCAGCAAGCACAAATGTTGAAAATGAAATATCCTTCTATCATGGGCACACATGCACAAGAAGTGAAACAAATACAAAAGCGCATTGAAGAGTCCTCTCTCCCATTTGGTAATGATTCTATCCTTATCAAAGTAGACTCTCCTACTACTTTGGCTAATAAAGCAATTCATGATTTGAGTGATAATGAGGTGAACGAGGAAATCATTGTTGAATCCTCTCAATTGTTTGGACATGTAATTACTCAACCAATTGGCTTTAGTAGTAGTGATTCGACTGTACTTGTTGATGAGTGTGTTCTTATTTCTTCATGTGATGCTTTAAGCGATGAAAATGCTTCTCTTCATAGTACTATGGATGAATGCGATAAATTGAATGACATATTTTCATGCTCTTGTGAGGAATATCAAATGTGTGTGGATTGTTATCATGAAAAATGTCATTTACTTGTTGAGCTTCAAAAAAAAGCATTTAGTGAAGTGGTTGATTCTACTATTGATCATAATGCACCCTCTTGTAATATTGATGATAGTAAGCATGTCAATTTTGAAAAGATTGAATCAAACATGGATGCCAATGTTGTTGATGATGTTCTTGCTCAATGGTATGTTGATTATCCGATTTTGCATGTACAAGTGATTCGCCAATTGTGCATGTCTTGATAATGAATGGTGCCTTATTTGCTTTGAAATTAATGCTACATTATTTGGTGATTCGACTTGCTTAGTGATTCGCATTACTGTGGATTCGTTGTTGATGTGAGTGAGAAAGATCATAGCCTAGAATACCAAATGTATAAAATTCCCATTGGATTACCTCCTGTAGTCTTGTTGGTGACAAAGATTCTGAAATTTTGATTGATAAAATCCGCATGTTGATGAATCTTTCCAACAAGTACTTTCTTGTGATTTGCCACCTGATTTAGAAAAACAAGATAATTGTTTTGAATCTTTACACATTCCAGGTGGTGGTGATTTGAAAAATTTGCTTCATTCTTCCACTCTTTTCCCTTCCATCTCTTGTGATTGCAACGATGATGTGGTTTACTCCAACACTAAGTTGGATTCCACACCTTCCATTTTGCAAGCACAAGAGAATGTTCATACTATGATTGGTTGCTTGACTCCTACTGATGGGAGTATCATTGATTTCCTTTGATGTGATACTTACTTGGAGAGTTTGGAACTTAACATGCCTTTAATTCACTCAAAATCTCTCCATGTCTCTATTTTTGGATGAGATACTGCTATTTGCTTGTCTTATTTGCAGGAACATTCTTGGAAAGGTTGTCGATGGAACTAACATCCACCGTACATTCTTGGACCTCTTCCAATTGATCCTGAGCCACCTCCACCAAGGAAATTCAATGTGGGAGAAGATGTTTCAAGGGAAAATTTTATGATTCTCATCAGAGATGAGAACTTCTCCTTCAAGTGACTCAAGATACTCTAATAAAGGTTGTATCTTTCCTTACTTATTTTCTTCCTAATTCATATGATTACTTGGGCTTAATTGTTGTATGAGGAAGATAAGTGTAGGGGAGGGACACAATTCAGTAGAAAAAGTAGAAATAATGTAGTTTAGTAGGTTAAAAAAAAAGATTTTTTATGACTAACACACTCTCTTTCTATGATTGCTCTAACTCTTGTGAACTTTGACATCTTGGTTTTGATGGATCCTTCTGTTTGAGGCTGAATTTCTGGACTCTTAGATTATATTTCTTGGTAGTTAATTTTGGGATCTTGATTGCATGATTCGATATTCACCTTTGTGAGATTTTGGGCCTACATGAATGGAATTCATCTTTTACCATTCTTTCTTTCATGTGTGCATCTGCTCATGATTTGTGTTCTCTAGAACTTGCTCCTTTTCTTTTTGAAGCTAAATTTTTCACTTATGTGCATAAGTATGATGGAAGCTTGTTTTCTTTCTTTCATTTTCCTACTTTGGCCAAATAGCCCTCCCCTTACATTATATTCCCTTTCTTTGGCCCCTTTGTGCCTTCTTGACTCATTCTTTTCTAAGCCACATTACAAGCCTAAGCGTAAAACCATTTTATTCCGCACCTTGAAAATTTATTGAGTATTGATTTCACCTTGGTTTTGTGTTTTAGTGTGGGGGTTGCCCAGGTGTGCAACATTTTAAGTGTGGGGGGGGGAGTATTTGATTTTGATTTTGTGCTATTCATCATTTGGAATTGATGTTGGTCATTGTGATTCTAAAAAAAAAATCAGAAAAAAAGAGTACAAAAAAAAGAAAAGAAAAGAAAGAAAGAGAGAGAGAGAGGAAGCAATGCAAAGAAGGAGAAATAAAAAGGAAATGATATTGAGGTGATTTGCGATTATTAACTGATGTTCTTTGAATTTCTTGGGTGCTTAGCCTATCATATCCATACTTATTCATACCTTTACCCTAGCCCCATTACAACCTTCAATAACAAGCTCTCTTGATTTTTGCATGCATGTGTTATAAGTAGTGGAGAAGTAGAAACTGAGCAAGCCTATGGTAGGACTATTTTCTTGAGTAGAATTTGGGCGATACACTTGTTTACTCTATACACTTGAGAGATTGATTGAGGGCATCCTTGAGAGACCATCTTGTGTGATTAGCATCATTGATTGAGATTGCCAAGATTTGTAATTGAAGATGAAAGGATTTTGGTCTTGATTGATTGGTCTTTTGAAGCTTTGTGTCCCTTGTTAAATTTTTGCATTGTTAGCAATTGTTAGAAATGAAAAGTTTTTCATTTTAGTCTTTTTCTTTGAGTTTTGCTCAGGAGTGCAAAAAGA
Organism: Acacia acuminata; assembly: GCA_019022655.1. Classification (NCBI taxonomy): domain Eukaryota; kingdom Viridiplantae; phylum Streptophyta; class Magnoliopsida; order Fabales; family Fabaceae; genus Acacia; species Acacia acuminata. The sequence continues at coordinate 66,872 of JAFJYI010000123.1, forward strand.
CAAGTGTGAGGGAATTTGATGATTGAATATTATTACACTTATTTGTATCTCTTGGTGAATAAATTTGGGATTGTTTAGTTGATAAATAATGGATTTTATTACTTAATCGAGCTTTGAGCTTTTAATTGGATTTAATTCATTTTTATGATTAAATTTTAGTTTTGCAGTGATTTAGTATTTTTGCCATAACTTTTGATCTAGTATCCGATTAGCCTGATTCTTCTTTCCTTTTTTAGATGATTCAGAGAGATACAACTGTTATGAAGACTTGGAAGGCTGATTCAGATAAGAAGATGGACGAAATTGGAGCTAAAGACAGCTTCATTTTTCTGGATTTTTATTTTGTTCGAATTTTGTAATAAAAGACCATTTATTAGAGGTTTCCTATTCTTAAAGGTTTCCTATTTATTAGAGGTTTCCTATTTTTGGGCCAATCGTGTAGCCCTAGTGTTTCCTATTTATAGGTTAGATTAGATGGCTAAAAATATATTCTCAATTACGTTGTATGAGATTTTTGGATTTCTTCTTCATCTTTTCTTCTGTGTTTTGCTTAGCCATGCTTGGCTAAGCTTCTGTGGTTACCCAACGTGAGGGTTCCATGATTCATCCAGAAAACTTGTGCTTTATCGGTGATTTAACTCGTTTCTATTTTCATCTTATCGGATCCGATTCGGTTTTTTTTGGAAATAGTTGGAATATTAGATTTAATATTCGGTTTGGTTTATCCCAAGGGCGAGTTCGAACTAGGTTTTAAGTTTTTTGTGCGATCGCCGGTGGGACGCCGTTGTTTGGACATATTCTAGGTGATCGTCTAGTCGAGTGATTTTACGGACAAATGAAGAGATCTCGGTTCGTCGAGCCAAACGTGGGTTATTTATATTTTGTTCGATGATGGAAGTCTACGGAATCCAATTTTAATCTGCTTCTTCTCATTTTCTTATATTCTATTTTATCTTTGCTTCATTTAAATTGCATTTCTATTTTAGTTTATTAATTTAAAAATCAAAAACCCAATTCCCCCTTGTTTTCATTGCATTTGCATGACATTTAGATTACTTAGGATTCAATAAAAGGCTCCTCGAGAAGAGAGAACGATCCTAGGTTTGCCTATATACAATCCTTGGTTAATTGTTGATTGTGGACACCAAGGCTAATGACAAAAGGTCTTCATCATAAGCATACGAATTTTTTTGAGTGGGGGTCTTCCATACTCTAAGTAGATGGTGAGACCATGCAACAAAGCTACCTGTACACCCCTCCCATTGTATATGTGTCTTTGGTGGGCACAAGGAGCAAATAGTTGGGGTCAATGTTGGTGTTTATTTGTACATTCACATGCTTAAGAAGGATAGGTTTGTTATGAAGCATGTTATACTTTAGGCAGTTGAACAAGTAGCCCGTTGCAACTATATGTGTCTATGGCTATCGTCAAAACACTCAACATCCACCAAACCCTCAGGAAGATCATGTAGGGACATATGTAGCTAGCTCTAGTACTTAGAATGTCATTTCCCCTTAATGCTTCGTAGTATACTCCTTTATCAATTCTTGTGTGAGAAACCGTATTTGTTCTTGCATTTCATCACATTGTTTCTGGAATTTTTCAAATTCCATACTTTTCGTCCTAGCTATTATTTCAAGGTTGCCAATGACCATAATATTTTCTTTTGGTCAATCCAAAGCCGATACCCTTAAGAAGACCAGGATGGTTAGGCCCTAATATATATTCTAATGTATATTGATAAACTTTAAGGCCTAGTTGATTTATCAATCTTGTATGTCTCATTGTTACATAAGTATAGTCTAATGTATATTGATAAAAATTAAGGCCTTCTTATACATTGCATATTTTGAATATCTCGCTACAAATTAGGGTTTGTATTATAGACAAAGCCCTTTAATATGTTGTGTATTGTGGGCTACTATATTAGAGGTCGGACCTAATTGTTTTGTGTATGAAAATTATTTTGACTATGACAGTCTTTTGTATTGGTATTCTTTGTTAACTACCGTAGTACTACTTAATGCTTATTAAGTGGTTTAAAATGATTAATTATACGGTAATTATATGAGGTTGTTTGAGGAGTCATAGTCCAGATTTAAACTATACACCATAGCCATGTGTATCTTAAGAACTGGTGAGCTTGAGACAATCAAATCAAATGGATGTGTTTTTTTGTACTATGTGTTAGCCTATGACTCTAGTCAGTGGTATAAGCTAGTTGGGGTAATAAGGATGATCTGTGCATCAATCATTTGCTTGGCATGTTATATATATATGTGTATAATTTGAATATAATAAAACTTTTGTATAATTATTTTTGTAACAAGGTTGAGACATGTTTTTGTGAAATTTATTGTGAACGGTATTTGGAAAAAAAAATTGAATGATGATAAATCATTTTGGAACCCTTTTTGAGAACCTAATCGAGAACTAGTTTGTGAAAGATTTTATGTTAATAATATAAATAAATTATTGTAAGTTCAACTTAATTTTTGAACCGTATATTCTCAATCTCGGTTTGCATGTACATTTTTAAATAACCAATAGTTACAGATATCTTTGAATCTCATGATTGCTATCTTTACATTTTTCAAGTGAGAAATGAATAGGGCTACTAGGAAGTTGTAAGAAATGAGCCTAGTTGAAGGCTCTTGTTAAGGTTCATCTTACTAGCACACGTCATCAATTGTCATTCCTATTTACATATGTAATGACATGACCTAGGAACTATTTAATTATGGTTTATAAATCGAGGTGTTACAAGGCACGTGCATGGCCGTTTAACATGCAAAATTGTGTTAACAACAAAATGTGAGGATCTGGCATACACTTAAGAGGGGTGAGTTAATAGTCCATAGAACCACTAACATCTATGTGTATCAAGTGTTATTAGTCTAGATCTAGTTTATAGTCCAAATAGCACCATGTACAATGGTTATACCCATGTGCAACTTAGCTAATGGAATTCCCTTGACACATATGGGGATTGTCGGAATTATAATATAAATGAGGGTGTGTCAAATGGAGCAAGTCTCACGTACTTAGGAGTATGAGAGTCCAAGTGTATATATTATATCATGTGATCTTGGACAAATAAGTGGGCTCGTGTGAGGTAAATGTAGTGGAAACCCGGCAATTTTCCCTACATGCGAGTTAAACATGAACTAAGCACCTTTATTAATCTACTTTTAACAAATCCGAAATTAAAGTTTCGGAATAATGAGCCTTGCAATAAATGCCATCTTGATGAACCTTAATGATGAACTTTGGACATTGAAGTTTTTATTCAAAAATTAAAATGGATCTCTTCAACCTTTTTAAATGCCTAACATGTACATGTTAATCGCCTTTAAATGGCTTTTAAGTCCAATTACATAACCATTCATTCAAATATTTTTATGGCATTTCATGTCATTAAAAAACCCCCCAATTTATGATAATTTAAAGGCTGCCAACGTTCAGTTTGTGAAGCCTATATAAAGTGCTTCAGCTAGAGGTTCACCAGATACCTGCTCCTGAGTTCTTAAGCACCACTCTTCCTCCTTTTGAATACTTTTTTTTTTTTACTGTTAAGTTCTATTATACTTGGTTGTTCTATTCATCATGTTTTTGCAGGAAGGATATGATTTATATCTGTTGGTAGTTGTGGAATAACTCTTAAGAATAGTGTCTGCAATGTGACTTTGGTTAACCATTTTTATGTCGGGGCTACTGCTAACAAGATCTACTTAGCATAATGGAAGAGTTGAAAGATCTACTGGATTGCAAGAAGATTTATGTGCTGACACCAACATTCCCTAAAGCCCTTGTATGATTTAGCCTACATATACAGGCTGAAAAATGTCTCAAGTTATGATGCCAAATGTGGACCGTCTAAATTAGATATGGATGGTGCATATTTAATTTTCTTATATGTTTTTAAAATTATATAATATATGAAAAAATATAAAATAAAAATAATCTTCTTAATGTTAGCATTTTTTAATTATAAAAAAATTATTTAGAAAATGTTCAATTGAAAATTTTAAATCTAAATTGCTATAAAATTTATTTGGACGATTGCAAAAATCATTAGTGATAAGCAAGCATGATGCCTTTCTTTCCTATAGATGTGATGAGAAAAGTACACTTGACTTGTAATACCCCCAAATTTCTAACAATTATAATAACATTAAATTGCAATAATTTTCATAAATGATTACTAAAACTCAAAATAACCAAATTTGAGAAGTGTTATCGCCGCACTTGTACTAGGACAAGTGCAAGGCTACCTTATTACATTAACATAAATCCAAACTTAAATAAAAATGTCTCATTCAAGCATAAAATAAAAACTAGCTAGAATTGCTAATTGTTCTTCCTCACTTCTCTTCGCTAGCCCCAATGACCCCCACTTTGTAACTGTTTCACTTTGAAAATCTGCTCCCCAGAAGGATCATCATGACCCGAACACAAACATCAACAAAAAGTGGTAATCCTAATTAAAACACAATTTATGTAGCTCAAATATATTAATCAAATCAAATATATAATCACATAGCGATTGAACCAACTATCAATTGCAATATTCATCATATATTCATATACATACATATATTCACACTGAATCAAATATTATTCATTATCTTTATTAACTTTGTATAGACCGAAAACCTGCCATTCTATTTAGTGGGAAGAGAACCATGGTAGACCTGGAAATCTGCCAGTCTACCCTGTGACCCGAAAACACCCGGTCACAAATCATCAAATTGGCCATAAAACATTTCTTCCTAATGTGCACACCTCTTCCCAAAGTTGCTACTAGTGTCCTAGAAACCTGTCAGACACCACTTTGGAAAGAAAGGATACTATCTTTTCACATCAATGGCATAAAGCCCAAAGGTTGTGTTCATCACTTGGGAGGTACCGTCCCAAGCTATCCTCCCACTATTAATTCATTACAATCACACACAATTAGGAAATTCAATCTTGTCACAATTATCAATTTCTTCATTGAATAGATTACATATAACATATTTCATATATAACAAACACATGCAAAATGGATTTCTCAAATTTACGGAATCAAACTGAATATATATATACTGCTATTTGTTAATTATGGAAACCTAGACAAAACCATTTAAAAGAGAACATGTATATATTTTAACATAGGTGCAGATTGGACAAATTAAAAAGGATACACACACACACACACGCATACATACATACATAAGCACTCAAGGCAAAAGATGTACATGTATTATATATATTAATGAAGGATATATATAAGTTTCAATCACGAAAATCGAGGCACCCAAAGTGTACATGTATATTCAATGATAAAGGGTTTTGCAAAAAGTTAAACGCAAATCAAGAAGGAGAATATATGTATACAAGGAGGTGGGGAGTTTTGCTTTCATAAAGTAATTCACACTAACCGAAAAAGAACACATATATATACATTTACAAATGCAGTGACACATTTAAGGGTTTTTCACAAAGATCGAGATCGACATGCAACAATTAACTCCTATTGTTCTGGGGATTAGGATTACATATAATATATTTCACATATAATAATCACATATGATATATTTAGGATCATAATTACATATCAAGATTCATATAAAATTAGCCTAAGACTCATGGGATTAGAATTAAATATAATATATTTCATATATAACAATCACATAACAACTATTAATAATAATCTGGGGTATTACATGAATATTTACCCCACTTGCTTGTTATGGAGATTCCTACACATGTATCAAGTTATTCAATCTTAAAGGAGACACTTGTTTTGGAAGGAGCAATCATGAATTTAGAATCGGATACCGAATATTGAAAAACCAACTTATTCAACATTTTCTTAAATTGGCAACCACTTTACCAAATACTACGATAACTTGGAGGTAGCCTAGTTGAATTCTAAATCGTCTTGGCCACCAAATGTGTGTTCATCATTGCAATAATATTTTTTCAAAAAATAAGACAAAATGATATTAATTTATATCAAGAGTACGTGTTATATATTTCATATAAGATTTCTAATGAAAACTTAATATAAGAGTGAAATTCTGAATAAGTGAGTGTATGAACCCCAAGAAAATTTAAAATATAAATAAGTGAAAGAATTTTCTACCAACTTAAACTACTTATTTTAAATGGTGTAATAGGATTGTGAAGAAACTGTTTAACACAGTAAATAGAAAGTGACAGTTAGGTCAGCTATCCCTACGTACACTATGCAAACTTCTCACCTGGCTATGAATGTTTGAGAAGAGCTAGACAAGCAGAATCGTTCATCCTTATGGGGTAGCACAGTGGAAGAGTCGTAAAACACATTTAGTAGCTTGGGATGAAGTGTGCAAGGAGAAAAAGTGTGGTGGCTTCAGGCTACGACATTCTAGCTTTCAAAATAGGCGCTCTCATGAAACTAGGCTGGAGGTTGGTGACTCATAGGGATGACCTTTGGGTTAGGGTAGTTCAAGATAATTATAAATGTGGGGAGGATCTGCTCCTTCATATCGATTTGCAATGCCGTGGTTGAAATGTGTGGTCAAGGATCAAGAAAACATGGGGTACAGTGCGTGGAGGAATGGAGGTTGATAGGGATGATAATCTAGTCAAATGGGAGTGGGAGAAACCTGGTGATTTTACTGTAATATCTGCATATCGAGTGATGTTAGGTGACACGGAGGCACAGGGGAGGGATTAGGGTGGAATGTGGAAAGTTAAAGCTCTGTTACGATGCAAGACCCCGCTTTGGTTAGCTGCCTGACAATGCTTGCTCACAAATGCAAGTCGCACGATAAGGATATTGATTATGGATGTAGGTTGTCCGTTATGTGTGGCAGCTTTGAAGGACACTATTCATGTACTTCGTGACTGTACACACTCGAAAGCTATATGGAGGAATGAGGGGTGCCCCCAACCAGGTTTCAGACTGGGTATGGTGGAACATAGAGGGAAAGTCAGAACTTAATAGGAAGTGGGCTTGCAGATTTATGATCTTATGTTGGTGGATGTGGAAACAAAGGAATTTATGAGTTTTTGAGGAGAAATAGGTCTCAAATGATAGTCTTATTGCCGTACAAGAGCAATAATAGAATGCATGACACTCATAAAGGATCGTCTAATAGGGACAAAAATTTAGGGGGCCAATCTAGCTCTTAGCCAGGAGTCATGGCTACCACCGGAAAAGGATTAGGTGAAGGTGAATGTTGACGGTGCGTACTCAGTTACTGCCAATAAAAGTGCTTGTGGGGGACTTTTTCGAGATTTTACAAGTAAATTTCTGAAATGCTTCATATACCAAATTGAAGATGGGTGAAACGTCCTCCATTTTACTTAACAAAATAACTATACATTAGTTTGATTAGTAACTTAATAGTGCTTCAACATTTAACAAAATATCCAAAATAAACCAGAGTATGCAAAATGAGTCCTAATGTGGCAATATACAATCATCCAACATACACCAAAAAGACAGAAGCACTACTTTCGGCAGAAATAGTCTAAGCTTCGAAGGTCTTCCTTGATGGACCTGCACGGGAACTATCACTTGAAAAATGTGGATAACAATCAATCCAACTTATTACAAATATTAATATGTGCTAGTGAGGTGCCAAGTGAAACAATATATGTAACAATGGTATTAAAAATATAATTCACTATTATACACATCACAAATTTCATGTCATGAATTCTGTATCATAAATTATATATTACAGTTTTCATTAACCCAGTTCTCAAGATGCCTCCCATCAATCCAACCAAACCGCCTTATTTCTGTTGACTAGACCCATGGGCTATCAACCATGTTACTAGCTACTCAAAAGCTCACTGGTCATGTGATGAGGACCGGCCAAAATCCCCATAGCACATGTCCCAGACCATGGATCTCTTCCCCTCATTGACTAGTGGGGTGTCGCAAACCCGCATTGAAAAAATGGGGCAGTCCCTCATTGAACTGGTGGGACAATAGAGAGCCAACCATCGTGCACCAATGGAGGCTATACCACGTGGTAAAATAGACTACTCCATCTATTCACAATTCAACCATTATCATAATTATCACAATAAATAGCTCAACAGGAATTTTCCAAGATTTTCACGTTCATATAAAAAAAATTCTCGTATACATGTCATAATAGCTCAATTCTCAATTTCTTATACATATATAAATATATGCAAATACTTCACAATTCAAATCATAAGGTTCCACAAGACAATTTCTATTAAGATATTCATAATCATTTACAAAATACTCACAAACATCATACTAATATCCATAACAAGTGGAAAGTGGTTACCTCTCGCTAAAGCTAACTATTATCACACTACTCCTAATCCAAGAGTTTAAACACACGCCAAAAATCAATCTACCACAACCAATTTACTAACCATTAATAACTCTTCTAAAACTCTACATAAAATTATAACTTATAATTTAATAAAATTAAAAATATACAAATTTTTAATAATAAATTTGGGATGCTTTAAGTGGGCAAATTAGGACGGACTGAAAAAAATTAGGGAGACCATTGCAACTATATTAATTCTCCTTTCTATTTATTATTAATTAATAATTCCTTTTTTTTATAACAATGGCATTATTTATTACTATTTATTTTATTATTATTATTATTATTATTACTACTACTACTAATTATTATTATTTTTCTGCAATTAGTTTAAACAAATTTCAATACCGATCTCCCTATTTACTTATGTATGGACTTTTGTGGTATTTTATTTTATTTATTTATCACCTTCATCATTATTTCTCCCATCGGAATACTATTTTCTTTATTGACATGAGGTTAGATTTCTATTATCAAGGCCAAGCCTTATATTGTTTGGACTCTGATGAGCAAAGCAAAAGAATACCCAATTTTGATAGAATAAAAACTATCACATGCATAAAATCTGGTATTAAAAAAATTAAAGCATAAGACTCAATGTGGATGGAACTTTTAGTTAGAGGAGTATCACTCATTATAGACCTCTCTTCACACCATTTCTATCCACTTTCAACAACAAACATTGAGTTCTTGCGTCAACTATATATTTGCTATCAATACATTATTAAATTAAGAGACCTCCTATTTTTATTTTATTCCATCATGTGCAGGTTTATGTATTTACTTAACAAGACTTTCTCATTCTCTTTTCTTACATGCAACAGCTCACCACTCCACTAATATATATATATATATATATATGTAGCGCTTTGACAGTGAACCTCTACCATGACAGTGATTAAATCAATAGGTGATATATTCTTATCCAACACACAAGACTTCCTACTCTATATGCAGCGGCGGTACTTGAACATATATATATCTTTTATATATAAACACACACACTAATATACACATATGGACTTAGTTGTGATCCTAACGGCTTTGACTCAGAAACTTGCGTCGGCTATGACAGAAAACCAGAGGGAAGGAAGCTCGATGGTTACCTTGGTTGCTTGCTCGAATCACAGTCGTTCCCCCGTTGTATAACGTGCCTCTGTTTTGATGATATGAAAACAGAGATAACAATCGGACTTCCCTCTCTCTCCTGTTTTGCCTCTCACAGTTCACACTCTCGGTTCTTTCTCCCTCTCCTACACTCCCTCGCCTTCTTTCACATCTTCTCTTCTCTCTTCGCTCTCGGCCTTGACTGTTAAAAGCGCTGAGAAGAGTGCAAACACAATAGTATATATATAAGGACCTCAAGGTCCAGAGCGAGCAGCACTGACCAAAGGAAAAAGAAGAACCATTGGGTCTATGGAGTGGACGTTGGGCTCGATGGGATTTGCTGAGAGGAGGAGTATGGTTGGAGATTTCTTTTACTAATAACTTCGGACGCATTATGGTGAATTCAAGCTTTATGTGTAACCATTGATATTGCTTCCTGTTACTGCTGCGTTTGACAGGTTTACCAGTTGCGTGTTTAGCTTATGAATAGAAGAGGTAATGGGTTAAGGTGCTCTTTAAGCTATAGGCTGAAGGTATTACATTAAGATGAGTTTGGACTCAATATTGTAGGTGGGCCGTGCGAATGAATCATGAAATCTGGATGATGGATATGGGTGTTGGACGTGCGGATGAATCAGGTAAATCTGATATATATATATATATATATATCTTTATTATTATTATTTATTTAATAATTAATTACTCCCTTGTCCCTTTATTATTGTTTAATTACAATTAAACGCTAGAAATGAATCCTTGATGTTTTGTAAGGATTTTCTTCCTTATCTAACCTCTTTAACCTTTAAATAAAGTAGTTTCTCTAAAAAATTGGGGTTATAAATCAACCTCTAACTATTTTCTTTGAATTTCTCAAGAAAATAGGTCCTTAAATTCAAATAATTATTTTCATGATTATCTTAGACTATATTTTCACATTATTGCCATACAATATTTTTAATTCCAAATCCCAAAATTTGGGATGTTAGGATGAACTATCCATAGAAATTTGGGTTTGTCTCCTGGGTCTCAAAATGGCATGGGCTATGGGTCTGAGGAAAGTTTGGGTTAAAACAAATTCCATGGAGTGTCTCAACCTGATTCTCCATGAACACGGTTCGTCTCACAAGGATGTCGACCTCATTATGGAAGTCAAAGGGCTGTTGGAAAGGGATTGGATAACGAATATCACTTATGTGCCTCGCTCATGCAATTATGCCATAGATTGTTTAGCGAAGAAAGGATTGAACGGAGATCTCGGTCTCCTTGAAATCTACCAACCATCAGAGGATCTAGAGCTATTATTTCGTCACGATTGGAAGGGGTGGAATACTTCACTAAGGATTAGCTGAGGTGTCTCAATTGTATCAAAAAAGAAAGTGACATTTTCAATCCTTCTTCAACTAATCTTGAATTCAAACACCAGAAGAGAGATGTTCTGAAGCACTTTGATAGGAAGACATCACATTGAACTGTCTGATTTCTCATATGAATTCTTTCAAAGTGGTTCCATGATAACAAATAATCCCATGACTGAAGCAAACTCCGCCTCTTTTATTTATTAAAAAATCATATCCCATCCATTCACATTAGGCAAAAGAAATTTATACCTAGAACAAGAGTCAGTTGCTTATTATGAATACCTACAAAGAAAGACAATTTGGAGAAAGAAGTGGAGTGTTTAACTTCCTAAATGACGACTTTTGGAGAAATTGTTACTCCCTCTGGTCCTAATTATAGGATATATTTAACCAATTTTTGGAAAATTAATGAGAGAAGTTAAATTAGTTAATTTTACTCATTTTTCTAAAATGTCCTTATATAAATTTAAAATGACATAAGTAAAAGTGAATTAACAATCCCTACCACATACTTCTCCGACTTAGGATTTTTCTTTCCACATGCTTTTTAATTGAAATAATGTTCTTGTTATATACACATATATGTGTGTATACATACATACATACACATACACACAGTATATATGTATACATATAGATATAGATAGAGACACACACACACACACACACACATATACATACATATATTTACACACATATATGCGAACACACACACAAGTATATATATATATATAGTTACATATATGTGTGTTTATATATGTACACACACATATATTAATAGGCGCACACACACACAAATACACACACATATATACATATATGTACACACACACATATATACACAGATACACACACGCATGTATATATGCGTGTGTGTGTGTGTATTTATATATGTGTGTGTCTATATATATGTATATGTATTTGTATATAGACACACACACATACATATTAGAGCCGGGAAATCGGGCCGGGCCCGTCGGGCCGGCCCGTTTAGGCCCTGGCCCTGTAGGGCTCGGGCTTGAAAAATATGCCTGAAATTTGAAATTGGCCCTGCAGGGCCGGCCCGTAGGGCCTCGGGCTTAACCGGGCCTACCGTTAGGCCTGATTTCTTATCGTAGCATTTTCATTTTTTTTAAAAAAATTAGTCAAAAAAGTGAAGCACAACCAACCTTTCAAAATGAATCCCAATCAAATATCTATGAAATTGATGATAGTGATGAAGAAGGTGACAATTGACAATGATAATGGTATGCTTTTATATTTTATGGGAGTTATTTAATGTTGCTTAGTTTAATACTTCTTACGTTTTATGTGAGGCAATTATGGACAATAGTTTGTTTTTTATTACGAATTAATGAATGTGTTTATTTGTTGGATGATTTGTATTGTTTAAATATTAATGTTGATAATATTTATTTAATAAATTAGAATTTTAATGGTTGCAATTTACTAATTATATTTCTTTGAAAAAACCCCAAAAAAAAAAGTTAAAATTTGGAATAGTAATTTCCAGGCCCTGTAGGGCCGCCCGGCCCTGGTACTATCAGTAGGGCTTTGAAAAACATATGTTTTCCTTATCTCGGGCCCTCGGAGGGCCGGCCACGTAGGGCCGGGCCTGGGAGGGCAGCCCCAGAGGTAGGGCCAAACTCTGATTGACTCTACATACATATATGTAATCACAAAAAACCAAACTTGAGAAAATAAAATAGGGGCATTTTAGGAAAAATTTGACAAAAATTAGAATATTGTCTTATAATTAGGACCAAAACTATAATTAGAACCAAAACTAACTCTCAAATGTTGTCTTATAATTAGGACCGGAGGGAGTATTACTTGATGAATTGCCAAATTCCTTTTCCTCCAAATGAGATTGATCAAGCATATAATTTTGATTTGCTTGCCATTTGGTAACACTGATCATTATATAACTGAACCAAAACTTCTTTCACTCACCTTTTATATTTGGGAAAATCCATTTAAGGGATTTTTTTGGAGAAAAATCTCAAAAAGGGCCCAAAATTTTGAAAATCCCAAAAAAGACCCAAGGGCCCCTTTTGGGATTTTTAAAATCTTGGTGAGTTGTAAATAGAGCTGATATAGTTGTTAACTGTGGTTGATATTGTTATAAATGAGACTGATTTAGTTGTAAAAAAATTGTTGTAAATGTGACTAATTTAGTTATAAACGGGTATTGATTTTGTTGTAAATTTGACTAATTTAGTTGTTAAATTTTAATGAATTTATCCGAAATGACCCAAGGGCCCTTTTTGGGATTGTCAAAATCTTGGGCCCTTTTTGAGATTTTTTTTCTCAAAAAGGGCCCCATATGGATTTTCCCTTCATATTTTGAAAAATCATGTGTTGGATTTCTGATCAAGGAACATCCAAACCAAAGTTTTTGCAAGAGGGAATTTAAGAAAAAAGATGGGAAAGCGTTTCTTTATTGTCACACCTAAATGCACAGGGATTTGATGCACTTAAAATATGCAACTTCAAAATGTCAGTCATTGGAATTGCATTATTCATCAATTTCAAAATATAAAAAATTGCTTAGTAGGTATTTGGATTTTCTAGAGAAATTTCGAGAAAAGGTCATTTGGAGAATTCATTTGGGCTCCTAAAGAATAATTTAGAAGAGTTACCATTCCAAGTTAGCTTATCTAAACGGTTAAGAATTGAGATAGGCATGTGAGCAATGACAAAAGCTACTCTGACGAATGTAGAGAACAAACTGTCTGTAGGTTTTAGAAAACTGTATTCAAAGAAAAGGGGTATCAATAATATACCAGCTACACGGTGTATGTTAATCTATGAAACAAGGTCTTGTTGTATGGGTCACCAAAGGTGGTGATTGATCGGACCGGAAGAGCCATTGGCATTCACCATTTTAACTTCTAAATAATTAAACTTGAATTCTTAGATATAACTTATCCAGGAGGCATTATAAGGCTCCTTAATAATGCCTGTCGAATCTATATCTATATATTTAACTTTGGGAGTTGTGGACAATAATGAAGGAGGTTTTGATGAAATAACTCTCTAAACTAGTTTTGTTGGGAGGGCCGAGTTTTTAACATCCCTTAAGCCTAAATCCCCCTTTTCAATTGGTTTAAATAAATGATCCCTGCAGATGAAGTTTCCTTTTAGAATTTGATGACCCTAGAAGAAGTTTGCACACCATGCATCTATTTTATCACATATATATAGAGGCAATTTGATACAAGAAAGAATGTGAATATCAACTAAAGGAAGAACATATTTAATCAAGGTAAGTCAGGAATAATCGCAAGAATATTTGGTATAACATTAGGAATGAGAAGAAGGAATGTATTTTTTTTTTTCATTTAATTAATTGTAGACAAATATTAAAAGGACCAAAATACCCTAAAAAATGAGTGCCCATTTGATGTGTGCAAGTGGGGAACTTGTATGCAATTTTCTTAAGTTAATATACCTTCCAAAAAAAAAAAAAGATGAGTCCCAACATATGTTTAAAATAATTATGAAAATACAAACGCTTAATTTGTTAGAGTTCATTAAACAGTTAAAATCCCTTACAACGAATTTTATCAATCAGATTTTGACCAATTTGATCGAAATAAATTTTATATATATATATATATATATATATATATATATATATATATATATTCAACTTTTTGGGCTCGGACAAAGGATCAATTACTTGCCGTACATAACATACTGTCCTAAAGTAGGCGACTAGGCGCATCTAGGGGTTGAAAAAGTACGTTTGGAAAAAAGAAGAAGATTGAGAGTAAAATATGATATTGATGTCGATATATTTTGGGTAAATGAGCAATTTTATACATGTATTTTTCTTTGGTGTGTCAAGTTAACGTTGACCGTTTGGTCAACTAACTTTTAATAGTCGGGCGCTCACAAAACATAACCACATGTATATTCGTCATCCCCCTCCCCAGGATCCTCAGGATCGTCCTCCTTTCTCCCTGGGAACCCAAACGCCTGTGTGTGTCTCGAACTACGTGGACTTTGATCCCTTTACAGGGTACGTAGGCCCTAGGCTTGGCTCCTAGTCAAGTTCGATAAGTCATGTTTTCAAAACAGAACATTGGCGCCGTCCGTGGGAAATCGGTAAATTTTTATTTGATTCCTGCGACCTAAGGTCACAACAAAGAAGTTGAAGGAATTTCCTAATCAACTGGCGATAAAAAGCATTGTTTCACCAGAAGATAGTGGGAAGGATCGTCATCCCCCTCCCGGGATCCTCAGGATCGTCCTCCTCTCTCCTCGGGAACCCAGCCTCTTTCCTTGGGAACTAGGCTTTGAGCAACGGCTTTGGTTTTGAGTCGCTTCACATGAGTTTTCTTTTAACTCGTGTGTCTTCACATGCCGAGAAGAGAGTTGGAAGAATCACCGGGAAGAACTCGCAGAAGTCTTTGATGGCCTTAATAAAAAACTAGCAGACCTAGAGGATCTTGTTCGGCAACTTCGATCCTCCTATCATCGTGCATTATTTTAGGTAAAAGCATTGCCTCGGGACCACCGCGCAACAACGGACCACATCGGGAGGATGAGTTCTAGGAATTGATAGAGTTGCGGGTTCAATACCCGTTTGAGAATCCCAAACGAGCAAATTGAGATAGCCGAAGTTGTTGGTGAACCGAGGCCGATTCAATGCCAAATGAGTCATTTTCACGACTCCACATGGGTTTTCTTATAATTCTCCTTATATCCACATGACGAAAGATAGTTGGAAGGATCAGTTTCTCTCTTTGGGAATTCTTTTAAGGGGTGTGTATCGGGAAGCACATAAACCATACATTTAGTCCTTAAACGAGTGACACTTTTCAATTCTGACATAAATTTAGATGGGGAACCCAGGATCGTCATCCTCTCTCTTCGGAAACTCAGACTTTTCAACTCTGGCATAAATTTAGATGCCTATTTAGAGCATAAGCAACCACAAAATTTGAACTCTCCATGCCATTTAGTCCAGAGGAGTTATTTTCACAACTCGGGGAAGCAGGGAAGTCTTCTTTATGTTTTCCTTTGCTATATCTGCTTTGTGTTATTCACATTAAAAAGAGTTAACGGATCAATAAAACCCTCCAAACATATAGCAATAGCGTCCGATCTCATTGACCTATTATTTCTTCTATCAAAATTGTTTTGAGGCAGGGCAAACAAACAAATCAAGATAGTCGAGGTTGTTGTTATGCCGAGGCTGATTCAACGCATCTCGACTCCATCACGAAAGTCAAGGTTGATGATACGCCGAGATGCCGAGGTACAGCTAGATTGCGAGATGCCGAGGTACGCCGAGATTGCTAGATGCCGAGCGTGGCAATGCCAGCTTGTAACTCCAATGAGGGCAAAAAGGTATTGGAACTATGGATTTGGGGTCATGTCCTCGTTCTGAAGGAAGATTATGAAGGCGCTCCCCGATAGCTCCTAGCAGGTTCTCTCTATGAACGGCCTCGAACTCTCGAGTGACGTTACCTCAGATCCTAAAGGCTCCGCCTCGGACTCTCGAGTGACGTTACCTCAGATCCTAATGGCTCCGCCTCGGACTCTCGAGTGACGTTACCTCAGATCCTAATGGCTCCGCCTCGGACTCTCGAGTGACGTTACCTCAGATCCTAAAGGCTCCGCCTCAGACCCTCGTGTGGATAACCAGGCTCGGCCAATAAAGCCGACTGGGGGCAAAATGCATCTCGACACCTCAGAAGCCTAACCTACCGAGCTGGGGGCAAGCATTACGGATGCGAATAAGGCCCATACTCAATGTATGGCCCAACAGGAAATATATCGCATATCAGGATCTGCCTACAATAAAGGGGATCCAATCTTATCTACAATCCAGGTATATCTAAATCTATATCAGGTAGTTACGATATCGAGACCTCGAATCACAAGGCCCAAGCCATATAACCTAAGATACACTCTATAAATATAGAGGTCAAGTCTTAAGGTAGGAGGATCAGATAACAGGATCAGACGTTCTAACCCTAGACTATTTACATTCGGTACACCACACATATATTTTTAAATGAGTTTTTAAGTCAAAAATTATTTTTAAGAAGAAATTATGAAGACTTATTTTTTCGAGTATAGAGTATAGATAGGTTTCTACTACCTTTAATCAAAATATTCAATTATATTTACAATCTAATTTTCATTTTATTTTAGATTTATAAAATTTCATATTAAAAAAAAAAAAAAAAAAAAAAAAAAAAACCACTTCTAATTTTTATCTTATTCAAGAGTTTGGGCACCTGCGGGGATCATTGCTAGTTAATCCCAAATTCCCGATATAATCCGCGGCTGTGTTTTTCTCACCGGCTTCTAGAAGGAGAAAGTATCGAAGGACTAAAAGGCCCTCGCGTATCTTCCTTCTTCGCCATATCATGTGAATTAGGTGGCGAGTACTATGGTCATATCGTAGGTACCCCTACAATATTTATCTGGGCGAGACTACTGTGCCCTTGTGCCGCCTCCTACAGACACTTGCCCACCATCAAATCCAACTAGATCAGAAATTGACATTTCCGAATTGTACTGGGGCATCGTCTTTTTCCTGCCCTTTTTCCCATTATTTTTATATTTTTGCCGAAGCATCGTCATTGTCTTTCAAGTTCCATATCTGTTACAAAATCCTACTTTGAAGAATCCTTTCTCGCTGTCTCTCTACCATCATCGTTCTTTGCTCCAACGTCAGCAAAAGACGACATGGTACTGCTCTATTCTCTCCTTTTCAAAATTTGGCTTTAATTCCATGTTTCATATGCTAGTTTTTTAATTCTGGATGCGATACCGTTCTTGGTTTGTGCTTTTGAACTTTTTTTCCAAATGCATTGTTTGTTATGGTAAAGTTCCTACTGGAATTTGTCTCTGGCTTGGATGTGCTGGGCCATTCTTTTTTTTTTTTTTTTAAAGGAATTATTTCTGTTCGTGCTTGATCGCTCTGTGGTTTTAACCATTTGTTGATACGGTTTTATTATCTTTATGATGTGCTTGAATCCGATATAAACGTTAAAATTGCTTGCCGGGAAAGTTGAAAATCAGTTTGCAGCACATTAGCCAAAATATGAGTCGAATTGTCCAACATTCGTTTGCCTTTTCGTTCGAATGAAAGCTATGTTAAGTATATTAAATGAGAACGATATAAAATTCGGTGGGAAAATGAGTGTTCTTATCTTTCAGTAATTAATACCAGATCTGGAAAGAAAATTGATTAACAAGCACCTTATGACTAATTTTTCTTGCACCTATAAGTGAAAATGAAGAATTCATGATTTATCTTCTCATCAATATTTAACTAGGGCCTGTATGTTATCTTATATCACACTTCATAGGGTTTTCAAAAGTATTAGGACCCCTCTAATTAATAAATTTAGGTTGAGTCAATGCTTTAAGAATAAGGATTTCTCTTGTCTTTGGTTCCTGTTCTCCCAACAGTATTAATTTTCTTGTTTTGTATTAGCCATTATGTAAGGGAGAGCAGTAAAGGACTAGGTTTCACTATATTTGAGTTTCTTTAATAGTTCCAACTGGAGTTCTTTTCGCTGAATTAAGTCAGGAAATATGTTGCCAAATGCATTCTGGTAGCCCAGAGTTTGAGGTGAAACTCCGTATTCTTCTATTCAGTTGGTTAGTACTCTGTGGAAGATGATGCCATATGCTGGTTTCGTTGCAAATGTGAGCCATGTGACATCTTATAGGGTTCCAATGAAAGGTTGAGAGGACTGAAGAACATGTACTGTTTCCTTTGCCAAAAAAGCATTACTATATTTTCTATTTCAGCATATGAAAGTTTTCAGCAGTGGAAGGCTCTTGCCTTCAATTTTGGGGTAAAACTGTAAAGTCAGACCATAAATTTAAGATTAATTATCCCACATTACCAAAGGTATATAATGTGAAAAATCAGTGTAAAAGGGAAATCTGTGGGATTATTTGGTGATTTTAGCATTTTGTTTATTTCTCCTTGTAATGTTTTTCCTGTTATATGTACCTCTTTTTCCTTTTTGTGATTGAATTACTGTGGCATGGAAACCAGAAATAGAACTTTGATCGTATTTTTCTTTCCTTTCATAATAATTTTATTATGCAGTTGAAATAATTTTCCGGGAGTATCAGTTCTTATCAAATACTGTGACATTTCAAGGAGAAAACTATTAGGAAGCTTGGAGGTCATTCTAGGGGAAATAATAACTGGATGCTGTCATTTTGAAATTACTGTGTGGAATGACCATTCAATTTGGATGTGATGGAAGTCACTGCAGTAAGTTCCCATTCCAAAAGGTTGCAAACCTTGAAGCATTCAATCATGGCAAATGATGGGAAAATGCCTAGTGAAAAGGGATATAGAGGTACTCATACCAGTTGGAAGCCGAATTTGGTGAATACTTCCTCTTTTGTTAATCATGGTAAGATTATCACTTGAATTTACAAAATCAAATAATTCATATTTTCTTCCCTTTAAACCATGTTATTATCTCTTTGTAACCAGGCTGTCGTACAAAAATCAGTAAGCTCATCTTATTGGTGTTTGCATCTATCGGTATTGATTATAAGGATGATTCAAGTATATCCCTAGAAATTTAGGAAGATTTTGGTCTATGGACAGTATTGATTAAAATCCTTCTTATATAGGGAGGTTATAGGAAAACCAATGGTTAGCTGTTGTGAAAAACAATCTATAAAATTTTCTTTTGAGATGGTTGGGAAAAACACCAGAAGTCCTTCATTGAGGCGTTGCTGAGAGGATTTTGTGCCAAGAAAATAGCCAATGAATTGATAGCTCAATGGAACCAACCCTTGTCTTTGTTATTGTGGTAATCTTGATCTTTTGTGGGTTTACATCCTATCCCTTAATTTTTTAACTCTCCAACTCCATGGTAAACAACTTCCTATGTATATAAAAAGGAAAAATAAACAAAATAAAACATTGATAAGAAAGACTTTTATAGGGGAGCTTTATGACAGATGACATTGCTATGAAAGATTTTATAAACTTTCTAGGAGGCTACTTCTGTTTTTCTGTCCTGTGGTTTGCCCAAAAGCAAATCTAAATTCTGTTTCTTTATATGAATTTTATGAGCATGCTGTCTCTGGTATTTGATTTTCCCTTCCAGTTTCTTTGAAGTTTCTTTGAATTCTTTTTGTATCATACGCATGGCTCTTGATAATTGGGACAAGAAACTTTGGGCTCCGGGAATACTCTCTCTCTGGCCTTTAAAATGTATGATGACAATAGAAAATGCTTTTTAGGCATTTAAATCGATTTAAAAGATATGCAAGTGGATTCATGTTAAAATATTGAGTCAATAGTGTACCTATTGGTATTTTTAACCTAGAATTAAGTTTTATGCTCAGCCAATGTGATACTTCAGGATATTTAAATCTGAGTATTCCAGTCATGTTGGTCATCATGAGTTCATGTCCATCTGACTGGGAGACAGACAATAAGCTTCCAATTGTTAACTCTCTAGGATAAAATCAGTCATACTTTTTTATTTTTCTAATTTCAATTCTTTTAAGTTCTTGTTGTTTGAGGCCTAATATGGACGAATATACTATGCAGCTGCAATCGCATGGCAAGAGGAGAGAAGAAAGTGGGTTGGAGACAAGTCTCAATGTCTACCAAGACTGGCTAAAGATCCGGTCATTAGGTATACCTTACCCCATCAGAGGAACTGAATTTGTGAATCCATATCTAATATCTGAGGATATCGTTGTTCTCTTGCTTAGATATGTAAACCATTGCTTCTTCAAATTTTATTTCTTAATGATGACAACTGCCGCACAGCCCATGAGAATGAAACTGTTTCTTCTGTTAATGATGCATAGTTGGAATAGCTCATCTCCAATCAGCTTAACCTTAGCCCTTAGGGCTAGGGGATTGCTTATATAGCTATAAGCCTGTAACATGAAAATTCACGACATGCTCAACTGTTTGGCCCTGATATATTCACACAATCCCAGTATATAGGAAAGAGAAGCAAAAGATGTGAAGAACTTGGGTTTTGTTTTGATCCTTCTAAAGATACACTATCAGCTTTTACAGATATCCAGTGACTGTTCTCAGTCAAAACCCAGTACCCAAATAGATACCTTGGTAAAACATAACCCAAAAAACCTAGCAGCTGGCTTTTGAGAGGCCAATCCTCTCTCTACTTTCTGATTTGCTGTCCAAAAGTGCCCTGTAACTGGAGGTTAGTTGTATCGTAAAGACATTCTCAACTACTCCTCAAACATCCCCTTACCGTTGCAGAGAAAATCTTTCTTCTTGCCCTCTTCCCCCTTTGTCTCTCGATTCTCTTCCTTCCCCATCTCTTCAGTCTGTCATCGCTTCCAGTACCAGTGGTTTTATCCCTTCCACAAGGCTCACCTCCTTTAGGCATCTGTTATAGGTTTTAGGGATGGCAGTAGGTCGATCCTGAGGATAATCCCATCGCCAAAAAAAAAAAAGAAAATCTTAATTTTATCTAGGATCATGGGTTATAATCCTTAGTTATACAATTTTTTTCCCCAATCCATAGACAACTCCTATATTTTGGGCGTTAATCCTCCCATCATCAATGCATTCTGTAGTAATGAAATGTTTACATTGATTATTGTGGGTAATTTTCTCTTATTTTTCTTTAAAATGCAAGCCTTTTTTCTTGAATTTTTAAACTTACTCTGTATACTTGAACTGAGCCAAATACTCATATACTACCAAGTTTGTAAAGTGGTGGGCGGGTTAGTATTCCTTGTTAACTGGGTCACAATAATGTTACGCTTGTAATAATTAAATAGTACTACCTCCTACCACAAATTAGGTCTAGAATTGGAGGAGTAATAAATTTCAGTTATTGCTATTTTTTTTTTGTTTTTGGGACTGTCAATTATCGCTACTTTAGACAACGTTCTCAACAATTGAAGGTATCCTTGATGCAGTTGGTCGACCTCATATGAAGAGTTACTTTCTACTAATGAACCTTTTGCTGAGTCAATACCTTTGTCGGTAAGATTCTTTCTTTTGCATGAACTTGTACAGACCCATATACCTATCAAAATCATGAAGTAATGCTCATAATTCATGCAGCAAAAGTTTTGTAAAGATAAAACTTGCATGCATCTTCTTAGATATTTGCCGAAGTTCTTTAGTAGAAACATAATATTCCAACTTTATTGCATCCTGGACTCCTTTACAAAAGCAATCTTTTGACGTGCAAGAGATGGAAAGTCTGTAGCCTCGAGATGGAAGGAACGTTGAATGATGACTATAGGTCCTTTAGGCATTTGCCTTTCATTATATCATATTGTACGAGTAGTTGAGAGAAACCTGAAAACCCTTCTGAATCTGTGCTCCATTTAATGTATGCAGGAGATGGTAGATTTCTTAGTTGATATATGGCATGACGACGGGCTCTTTGACTAAATTGTTCCAAGGTTGAAATAAATGGCGACTGAAGCAAGAACTCACTGATCAAGATGGTTATAAGAGGATACTATTGAGGGTCATCATGTTATTCTCCTAGCACCTTTTTTCTTTTTTGAAAGGAAAAAGATAGGTCATTAGTTCTCGATGATTTAAAACAATCAATTGATATTTTATCATTGCACTTTTATAAGCCGTTACTTATAAGGTTCTTTCATGTTGTAATGTTTTAAACTCTGCCTGATAAATATTTACCTTTCACCTATAATTATTTTTATATTAGTAATAAACATAATATTTAACCATCCTTTTGATTTCTACACTTAATTCTTCTCCTCTGGTCTTATGTATAAAGAGAAGAAAATTTTAGGTCTTATTTACTCTCAGCAACTTACCCGCTATTTGTGTGCCTTTAGTAGGCCTAGTATTTACGGTTTCTTTATTTCTCCATGTTAAAAAAAAAAAAAACCAAGACTTTTTAGATACGGACAGCAGTAGGGACAAAAATACTCCTAAAGGTTTACACAAAAATAATAGTAGTTGATTAGAGTTACTTCACAAATAAGGAAAAGTTAAATAAAATTCATTTGGTTGGGTTATTTTCTCAATTCCAAAAAAATACAACTGGATCTAATATAGGTTGGTGATCAAAAGCGTATATGGATTGAACTCAAAAAGCGTATATGGATTGAACTCACAACAGGGTCTCGAAAAATAAGTAATTTCTGTTGAGCCATTATCCTTTTTTTAGGTTTATTAGGGTTCTTATTGGTTGGAACTTAGAGTTATCTTGGTAGGAATTTGCCATCCTTATTTCCATCTCAGCAAATTCTTTTTTTTTTTTTTTTCCCATAAGGGATCATGATATATTTCTATGGAATTGCTGGTCTCTTTATTAGCTCTTATTTGTGGTGTACTATTTTGTAGGTAGTTATGATTGATTCGATAGAAAAGAGGGAATAGCGTGTATAGGTAGGAGGAGAAAATTTGTATATGAATGCACAACTTCATCCTTCATTTATCATTGATTGATTTTGCCATCATAAGGTATAGTCTAAATCGGGGTAAAGTGCTTATACTTTTAAATTTTGTGGAAGAATTAATAAAATTTAAGGGTTTGTGTGTGTGTGAAACTCTCCGTGGTCGAGGAAGAAAATCATCCCCGCGCGGCTCCGACCTAACGAGGTGATGACCGATGTCGGAGAAAAAGAGGGGCGGCCCCGGCATCAACATGGTAAGGACCTCAGGGAACCAAAAACCCATAGCCGGAAGGGGAGTTGGAGGAATTAAAGGATCCCTCCAAGACAACTAAAATCGGCAGGGGACATGGACGCGAGAGAAAAGAAAGATCGACTAAATTTTTAAGACAAAACCGGGACGTCTTAACGGACGAGATACCGGGGATCGACTTATCCAAGCTAGCCATATTGAAACCGGTGGCCCGGAAGAAGAGGAGGAATATCTGAAAGTCACATTGAAGAAGATTCATCGAGAAGTACAATACACGACTTGGCTCTCTAACGTGGTCATGGTCTTCCGGGTAAATGGAGGGTACCGACTACGCCCAATCTGAATAAAGCATGCCCAAAAGACTCCTATCCTATGCCTAGCATTGATCGGCATGGATAATAGAGTAGTTGCTTTCCTTCATGGATGCCTAAAATTGCCATGCACCCCGACGATCAAGAGAACCGCCTTATGACGGACAAGGCAAACTATTGTTACAACGTCATGCCATTTGGATTGAAGAATCGGCGCTACATCCGAATGATGAATCGGGTCTTTGAGGATCAAATCGGTCGTAATGTGGAGGTATATATAGACGACATGATCGTGAAATCAAAACAACCGGAGGAGCATATGATCTAGAGCACGTTTGACAAATTAAGACGATACCGAATCAGGTTGAACCCGGCCAAATATTGGGGGTGCCTTTTCTGGAAAAATAGGGGATTGAGGCCAATCCGGAAAAATGCAAGGCCGTGATGAAAGCTTTACCTTTCTTTAAATTATTGAAGAAAGAGGTACTAACGAAGGGGAGACCTTGTTTTTATACCTCTCGGTAGAGATGAAGCGGTAAGCGTCACCTCATCTACTTTGTGAGCAAGGCGTTGTATACCCGGGGACATCGTGTGTGAGAGAGAAGAATCATGCATAGAACTTACTGATCAATAAGTTTGTTATGGAATTTATAAAATGGCGTAAAGGGTAGGCAATAATTCATTCATAAGTCATAAAAAAAACAAAAAAAAACAAAAAATATGTACGAGATGGTTACACAACGCGGGGATGCCGGAAACCTTCAAAAGAAAAAGGCACATACGCCCACTAAAGACTAAAGACGAACTTAACTAGACGGGCCGGCTCTTGCGAGAACCTTTGGGTGCCTCGCTCTCCGCACCCGAATCTCCTCCCTCTTCTTCGGAGCGGGACGGATTGTCGGAAGGAGGTCGAGCTGGAACTAAGGCTCCGTCCTCAACAAAGCGCGAAGTCATAGCGGTGTCCGAGGTTCGGCTTCAAAGACGTCGGATTCTGGATCTGCTCCAAGGCATTGTCAAAGCAATCGGCATGGCTGTTTGCTTTAGGAGTTCGTCGGACTCCAGCGCGCCGCTTCGCTACGGTAGGGCCGCGGTGTAACCTTAAGAACAGCAAATCACGTTGTAGAGGAGTATTTCTTATCATTTGTTTAACTTTTAACTTGGTTATTATTGTATGTTGTAAATTGATGTATTTCCTCACACTCAAGAAGCAAGAGGTTAAGTTCCTCACCGAATGACTATTTAAAAGTATGCATACGGATCAAGCGGTATTTTGCTGACTCGGTGAGATTTTTCTGATAACACCTGGTGGCACAACCAAAAATTGGATGAACTAATATCTCATTAATATTTGTCAATGGATGCCAGAACTCGGCCTGATCTTAGGCACTGACTCACCCTTCGTGGACGAACCTTGTGGAGGAACCCAAAGAACTGGCGGACCAGTTGTGGAAAGTCGCCATATGCTTACTCCGAACACTTCTAGAACCACTCAAAAAGTGAACCCTCTGAAACTATTCAAACTGATGTTGAGCCGGTGTTTTAAAAAAGAAATTTGATTACCCAAAAATTTGTTATTTGTCTTTTCTTTGGTTTTTCTATGGTGCTTTAGGCTACATTTGGTTTGAAGAGAATTTCTCTCCTTAGTGTAAAAAGTCAAATATGACCATAAATTTATATTGTTTTCCATACAAACATTTCACATTATGGTCATATCTGACTTTTCACACTAAGAAGGAAAGCTTTCCATCCCTCCCTTTCGTTCAAACCAAAAATAGCCAAAGTTTGTTTGTGTGTGTTGTGATTTCTTGGTAGTTCTATTTAATTATGGAATCATGTGCGAATTTAGTTCAACAATTAATCTGGCATATTTGATAGAAAATGAATAGGTTTTAGAGTAAAATATTCCGATCACTCTTACATTTTACCTTCATTAGACAGACCTTTTATCTATTTTGAAAACTCAAATAAATCTTTCTTAAAATTAAAATATGTTACACAAACCTCCACTATATTTTAAAGATTACATTTTCATCTATCCAACCATTATTTGACCATTAACTGACTTATAAACACTTTTTTTTTTAATCCAAAATACCCTAGTTGACATAAGAATTATTTAAACATTTATATTTACTAAAAATATTATACAACCAAGAAATAATTCTAATATATTTTTTCAAAATTTATAATATATTACAACATTTATTAATTTTGATTATATTGTAAAAATTTACATAGTATACTTTTTTGTTATATACAAGTTTATAATTTTAATTTTTTATCATATTTATTGGTGGATAAAAATATATTTCAAACACATTTTTAGCACACAATATAAATGATATATGTTTGAGATATTACATAAATAATTTAAAATTCATAAACACCTTTTTCCAACTAACATGTATAAACATATTTAGTTAAATATATATTTATCAAATATTTAACCAAGTTTTTTATGGGATAGGATATTGTCACTACCAATTTTGGTCATTATCAAGTCACTACCACTTTTTTCATCGTTAGATCAGAATCTCAATAGGAGAGAGAAATGATAAAGGTAAATGAGATTCTAATCTAATAGTGAAAAGGTAGTAGTGACATTGGGAGTGACCAAAATTGGTAGTGACAATCCTATCGATTTTATATGGGATATATGTATGTTGACTGAATTACTCAAACTTGTGCTGAAAAAATTTAAGAAAATAAACATTTATAAAATTCAGAAAAATAAAAAGAAAGCTTTTAATCATATTAAAAACAAAAAAAAAATAGCCAAAACATGCAATACAAGAACATGCCCAACGTGTCTAAGTAGTTACTCTCTCCGATCCTAATTATAAGAGCTATTTACCGAGAATTTAGAGAGATTAAGGAGGGAAGTTAAATTAGTTAATTATAATTATTTTCTGAAAATACCCCTACTAAAAGTTGAAAATTACATCAAAGGCAAAATTAGTTCAATCGTAGCCCGAGCACTCAGTCCATCGTCGAATCCTCTCGCGATTTCTCTGAGCTTAACAATCCGTCAACTTCGATTTCTCCGAGCTCGCAATCCAGCATCGTCGAATCCTCTTGCGATTTCTTTGAGCTTAACAGTCCGTCAACTTCGATTTCTCCGAGCTCGCAATCCGACATCGTTGAATCGATAAGTATGTTTCTTATTTTGAGTTTCGATTTCAGATTTGCTTGCCGCAATTCTTCAATGGTGTTTCTCTGGACTTCAAATTTCTATTGATTTCAGATTTTGCTTGCTATGGATCCCTAAATTGGCTATTGCCGATGGATTTTAATAGTGAAGAAAACGGTTCAGGTGAACATTAAAGCTTGTTCTTATTGTGGTCAAGTAGCACATTTGATTATAGATAAATACAATTAGACTATAGACCCTTGTTCTACATGAAGTCTAAGTTGAGCGGCACGATTGATGATATATGAATTGTCTGGCTTCCTATAGATTTGATGGCTTGGTTAATAATTTTGTTTCCTTATCAGTTGCAAGTGGTTTTCTCTTTGACATGAACATACTACCAAGTCAGTGTTAGGAAATTTTAGAAACAAAAAGTGATAGTATTGAACAAGAAATTGAGGAGGAACTCATTCATGCATCTGAAACTAATGGTAATTTGCAAAAGCTAGTTTGGATTTCAAATGGTAATTTTCTTTGCCTGAATGTTGAGGTGAAACACTGAGGAAATGTTGGATATACTGATTTGACCATCAAATGCATGTTTCTTCTTTTCTGGAATTCATTATGTTGTGTCCTGTTTCTGGTTTGACCATATGATCATGTCAACTTCTTGCACAACTGCATCTTTGTGTGGGTTTCAATTAGAAGTTATGAATAAGTTGTATTTCACTTATCAGATATTAGCTTGTCCTGATTAGTCTTCCATTGTTCCTTGTCAAAAAGGGTGAAAAGAAAAAACAAACCTTGGTCTCTTCGAGTTTCTTTGATCAGTAACATGTGCAAGTCAATCAAACTTCAACAAACTGCAAGGCGTATTTCAATTGACATACGTACTTGAAACTCAGAACACTTTTCCTTTTATTTGCAATTTTTTTTAAAAAAATTACAAACCAGAACCCAAATAACTGCATGTGAAAGGAAAGTTGGAACTTGAAAACAACCAATAAATTTTGTTTTTCGTGTCTTGGTGTTTGCTTTGTGTCTCATGTCCATGTCAGTTTTCATGCTTCCTATACTGTAAAACTGCAATTTATGATGAGCAAGAGGTGCAGCTTATGCAGGTCCTAGTTTAAGTTCGGACAGCTAACAACATTATATGTAGGTCCTACGACTGTTACTTAGCTAATTTCAACAGATGAAAGAAAGTAGTTTTATTAATTGTTACAAATATGAATTAATTTTCTAAAATACACAGTCCACTATAATCTGAAAGCTACACTGTCAAAACTCATTTAGAAGCCTTTTGAAATGTCTTTTCAAACAACCTCAATGGATGTAGATAAAATTAATTGAATAGCCATTTGCTAGAACCTCTTTGAATAAAAGACACTTCAAACATGGTACCATACCATTGGAGATTTCCAATACGCACCGACATGAACTTTATTTCCATACATCATGCACTTTATAGCCCAAACTCCAACGCAAACCTAAACCTGTAACCTGATGCACAAGCTACTCTTTGAAGAGGCTGCTTTTGACAAAAGACTCAGATTCCACTAATTGCAAAACCAATGTTCCAGTCATCTCAAACTGAGGAACTGCAACGGAGTCAAAGTAGTTTATTATCGACCATAGCTTCCAGTATTTTTTTTTTTTTTTTTTTTTCAGTTCAGATTCATCAATCCACACTGAACTTGGTTTGTGCAACAACTCTTTCTTCTTCTCTTCATGCTTTCTCATCATCCTGCTCCAAGTTTCAAATTTATCTGCTCTTTCTTTTAACTATACACAGACAAATGAGAAATCAGGGACAGAAAAAGATGTTATATTAAATTTCCGGAATTCATTCTGTTTATTGGATAGTTGCTATATTAAATACAATTGTCAAATTTGCATGGTGCTAGGGGTATTGAATTCATTCTGTTGTGTCCTGTTTCTGATTTATTTGTTCATTCCACTCTTTTATTTTTTTGGGTTCTGCTCTGTTTAAGCACCTTATGTGTCTTCACATAATCAGTTGCATACACCTTTATGAACTAGTCATCTAGATCATGGTTTGTCATTGTTACATTTTTAAATTTAGGCAACCACCGTAAGTTTTTGAGTAATGAAGATCGTAAAGCCATCTCCTATCTCTTATTGTCGAATAGTCAAGGAGGGAGACTACATAGAGAGGCTACAAGAAAGATTGCATCAATGTACTTAGTATCCAATAGTGTCATTCGTCACATTTGGGGAAAAACAACTGGGGGGGGGGATGGAGTGTGTCATAGAAAAACAAAAAAAATGTGATCGCAAGAAGGTTGAACTTGACCTCAGCAATTTCTTCAAGTTCCTTTAGCTAGGAGGACCACTTTGAGAGATTTATCCTTTGCATTGAACATAAACAAAACCTCACTAGTTATTCTTTATTCTTTTTTATCTTTCTTTATGTTCTTTGATGCTTTCCTCCTTCATTTTTTCATTTGCATTTCTAAAGGATATTTCCCCATTTTCCGTGATCTGTTCTTTGCTGATGTTAATTCCCAATTGAAGCACAAAAACATTACTGTTGATATTAAAGTTGATTCTGATTCTATGGTAAGTAATGCATCCTTGTTCAGTTATTCTTTATTCTTTTTTATCTTTCTTTATGTTATTTGATGCTTTCCTTCTTTTTTTTTTCATTTGCATCAAGGGCATAAATAATTCTTGACCCTGTTGATGATTTCCCAAAAGGAAAATGGATTTTCTTAATGCATCATAAATCTGAAAATGGAAATTTTTTGAAAACATTCATCTCCTATGGTGAACATTAGTTCAGTACTAAAATTAAGAGTTTAAGAACCGCTAATGTGTTTGAGTTTGTAAACCGAGAGATTGGAGAGTTCTTAAATAGCAAAGGGATTATCCACCGAAGGTCTTGTCCTTTTACCCCCAAAAAAAATGGTATAGTAGAGAGAATGCATGGACACTTTTGAATGTTGCCAGGAGCATCGTGCTAACTCTAATATGCCTACTAAATTTTGGGGTGAGGGAATTAAAACAGCAGCATATCTAATTAATTGAACTCCTTCTATAGGACTGCATAATCTGACTCTATATGAAATTCTGTATAAGAAACAGCCTGCTTTGCATTTAAAAGTGTTTGGATGCCTTGTGTTTGCTGTTAACTTGAATTGTGTAGATAAATTTCAGCCAAGGGCCGAACCATGTGTGTTTTTGGGGTACCCAGCTACACAAAAGGGATGTTTTTGTGCATGCAGAGATTCCTACTGTTATCTTGAATAATTTTGGGAGTTGGGATAGATAATTCATTTTGCATTTTGATGACACAGCACACGGTCAAGAATAATGATCCCTCCAAATGTGAAATAAAAGGTCTTTCAATTAAGTCAAAAATGGATGACACTACTTTTAAGCTTGATGTCATTTTAGATACTCCTTTGTTGATGTATAGAGTATATTGTGTTGAAGTAGTTACATGATCTAGATTGATCACTAAGTGTATTTACAATCTAGGAATGTTCAAGATTGTTGAGGGGTTTATGAGAAGCTCCTATATACTCCATAAAGACACTATTTTAGTCCTTGATAGGATGAAATCTAGTCTATTGCAGTGATACTTGTTTTTTATGTACACATTTTTTTGGGGACAAATTTATGTACACATTTGCAAAGTCTACATAATCACCTTTTATGGGTGTAATGCTAGTTTATTTATTTATTTTTGTAAAAATGAATTTTTTTATAGATTCAAAATGATTTTTTACTATCATGAAATGCTAGGTTGTAGATTTAAAATGAATTTTAAATGTATATAAATATTTTTTGTATATTTTCCATGAATTTTTTCAAAGAAATTTTTTTTCTATCAAGAGAGTATCCATTTATTTAATTGGGCATAACAAATGCAAGTTTATTTTTTCATTGTTGGAAAAAAAAAGATAATGAAATTAATGTTTTATTAGGTTATTTTAGGGGAAAAAAGTAATAACTTTGGACGGATAGTTACAAAAAAAAATATTTTTAAAGGAATATTAAAATTATTTTATTTAAAAATAAAAAATAAAGTAAAACCTCTTACTTGATAGAATATAATTGTGTTGTAAACTAATTATTGTGGAAGAAGTATTAGTCGGGATAATATGGAAAAAAATATGACAAAATTTACTCAAAATTATTTTATAAGAAAAAAGTATAATTGAGGTGTATATAACATTAATAAGTTGCAAATATTATTTACTTTATAAAATATATAGATGTATTATTAAATTATTATTGTCTTAAATTATTGTTGAGAAAGTATAAATATGGATATTATAGGAAAAAATTGACAAAAGTTAAAACCGACTCTTATAATTAGGACAAAAAATAACTCCAAAAAGTGTTCTTATAATTAAACCGAAGTATATAACATCCAATAAATATGAAATTAATATTACTAAAGAAAAAACGTGCAGCATAATTTAAATCCTATTCCGTAGGAGCAGTTGAAGGCATCGGGAAATCAGTCGAATGGAGACTATTAGGAACTCTACCAGACCGGATTATCTTCAAAATCATAGGAAAAAAAATATAAATTTCAATATGGTAATCCAACATGCATATTCTACCAACGACATCAAACGCATTAGATCATTTCTCCTCATTCTTTCTATTGCTCTTTTAAAAATAATTTCATTTGGAGCCTAAATAGCCATCTAAAAAAGTTCCCGTAAGATTAACAATGGAAATTTGGCCTTGAAATTATTAAATAAATGCCTACCACTAATTATGCCACGAGTTTCGAAAAAATTCAGCAACTGCTTGTGTCAATCGCTGCATCCAACAAAAACATCTCATCACTATGCAACCGTAATATATATGAACTAAAAAATTTGTAAATAAAGATTATCACCTTTTGCCTATCACTCATAATTATACAATGATTGCCCTCTTTTGCATCATTCAAATATTCCAAGAAAAATCTCCAAGATTTCTTTCACTCGATCTACTTCAACCATTGCATATGCTAATGGAAATAACCCAGTATTTAAATAGAACGAAACTGCACATGGCAATGCACCTCATATGGACCTTTTAGGTGGCAACCATCTAACCCCAAAAAAAAAAAAGGCCTACAACCTTTCAAAAAGTCATCTCTACAAGCAGCCGAACATACAAAAATTCTCTTAAAAGTAGGGCTTTCTTCAAATGAGAGCCTGTCACGGTAACTTAACTTTACTACAGTTTTCCTATTTTTTTCCAACAATAATTCAGCAATCAGCATATCTTGGTATGTACTTGTAACTTGCAAAATGTGAACCTTTGCTTTCTTCTCTCCCCTTTTTCTTGCCCGATATACATTCAATGAGCCTTTACTCCATATTTAGTAGTCAATTCATTGTCCATTAATTCATAAACTCACATTAGGATCAGCACTTAAAGATCCTTTCAGTTTATCTCCCATCTAGGTAGGTGTGGCATTAGTTGATTAGTTCGTCTAATGCAAGTGTGCATAGGTTCATATGTCTTTATCATAAAAGTCACACCATTTTGTTTAGGAGAAGCATGAATTCTCCAAGGACAACCATCTGAAGCACAAATAACAGTTACTCTTGCTTTTCGTTTTTGATTCTAATTATATAAAAACTACCTTGAATTACATAGTCCCTTAAAACATTCCTAACTCATTCACATTGACAAGAAACATATCTGTCTCGAAATGCATTTTATAGTTAACATCATACGCAAATCTTTTTCCTTTGACATTCCTAACAATGTCAAGAATTTCAGGCTTTTCTACATCACTGCCACTTACAAAATTTTCACTACTACCAAATGCCAATTTCAGGCTCACTCCCTTCATTGTCTTCTATATTATTCAAAATAGAATCATCAATTCTTCCACCTCTCCACGATCATCTACTTCATTATCATCACAATCATCTTCTTCTATCTGTATATAATTTATCAATAAGAGGTTCATTCTTATCACAATTATCACTATCTTCAAGAAGAGTAATATTATCATGCAATGTTGAAAACTTTTAAAATTAAAGTAGAAAATAACCAAATCAAATTATGTTTACACACAAACTCTATTTGTACACATGTAACAATTCCTCCTATCACTTTCTATTGCAAGCCAAGTACTAAAATTAGAGTCTAAACGTTATAAAGCCAATAAAATCAGAACAAAATTAAAGGATGTACAAAAAATAAGAAGAAAATGACTTTAAAAACATACATTGACAACATCAAGTAGATAGCGAAGTTAAAGGCAACTACATTCGAAAATATGACTTCATTTTGATTTTCGAGAAAAAGCGTGAACTTGCGTGTACGATTTGAATATCAGGACTAGAGTTTCTGAACATTCTTTAATGTTGTTTTCAAAGGAAAAAATACAGCAGTTCTCTATCCATAAAAAGTAAATTACGATTCTTCTTGCTAGTTTCTAAACTTCCCCATTTTCTGAACCAATAATTGTAAGCACTCTATATTTCTAACAAATTGTTAACTAAGAGATTTCACTCAGTAACTCTAAAGCCCATCTTTTTGACACCTTTACTACACATCTGGAAGCGCTATATCTCTAGCAAATCAATGTTTAAAGCTCATAAATTGAAACTTGCATATTTATCCTTGGGTTATATTCAATTGGCATTTCAAGTTTAGTGGTCCAACTTTGATAAATCATAACTAATTCTATAAAATTCGTATGAGGATGCTCCAAAATTCTATTGAAAGCTCTTGATGTCATTTACATGTGAAAAATATTATTTTGGCTCAACCATGCTCTGATTAGTACAGATAATTCCATTTGTGAACTTGCTCTGTTTTTTCGCACAAAACCTGTCATATCTTCCAAAATTCACAGCTCATAGTATATACCTTCAATTGACCTGATATAAGACTTGTTGGAAAGCTCCACATGTATACTTCATTCAAACAAATTTTCTTGAGCATCAGACATCATCTACTATTCTTTATTAAATCAAACAATGATCATGCTCTGAAAGTAGCTGAAACTGTACAGTCTTGATAAAGCAAACTAAAATCATAGCTTCAAGTCCATACTAGGGCATAAAACCATTTACAATTCATCATTATATGTCAAATATACATCCCAAGGCCTCATATTGAGTTTATATAACTCAGAGGGAATCATCATATATATTACTAATCTTAGCACAACACTTGGCATGAGAATTTCATTCTCTATTCACTTAACCTTGCTACGTCCTTTATCTCTTTCCTTTAGAAACTTGTAACTTATCATGGTTAGTTAAAATAGTTATTCAACTCATGGCAAGCTAAGAAGCATAACAAAATATAAACAAAACTTAAATACAAGAAGGTAAAGTTGCCACCTTTAAGCTTTATTAACTTTTGCTTTACTTCTAATCTTTGAGGTTACTTGACTAAACCTCCCAATTCATCTTCCTTGTCATCTTATGGCCCTAAAGACACAACATACTTCATTTATCTTTAATTAGAGCCACTGATCGTGTTAAAACTCTTAACTTCTTAAAACTACTCTTGCTTATCACTTAGACCTCAACTTTATACTTTCAATTTCATAGGCTTAAAAATTAATATAACATGCTTCTCCCCCATAAATTTTCATGTAGATTCTATTTTTAAACTCAAATGAATCAAATAAAATCCCTTCAATTACTCAAAACAGAACATGGGCCTTATAAATCAAAAATTCCATTTGGATTCCGGTAATAAACATGACGCCGAGGTCCCTAAACCCGGCATGAAGCCGAGGTCTCTAAACCCGGTAATAAACATGACGCTGAGGTCTCTAAATCCGGCATGACACCGTGGTCCCCAAAACCCGGTTACAAATAAAACCATCTAGATGTATGACACCGGCCGTTGTACTCCGACGTGCATTGGTCGAGCTCGGCGAAAATGCCATACGTGGCCTTCGCGAAATTGACGCGTCAACGTCGCCCGATTTAAGAAAGCGGTTTGTCATTTCGATCCTGATCAGGTCAAAATGTTTGATTAGAGGTAATGGACACCTCGGTTGAACAAGTGACAACATCGCCCTTATTTCGGTTACAAATAACTTCTCCGACTATTCAAGTTGGAACGAGGTAGTGCGGTTAAGTTACACCTGACGAGGTTGAAACATACAACCCTGCCCCTAACTCCCAGAACTAAGTTCTTGTCGAGTATAAAAGACCTGTACCTACTACGGTCGATGAATTTCTAACTACGGTTAGAGTTCAAAAATGGTATGGCAATTAATTGGTTATATAATCAGAGATTGTCATAACTTACAAACGGCACAGACGCCGGAAAATTCAAGCTATCCAAGGGCACAGCCCCAAGGAAAAAACAAAACTAAAGCCTCGACCCTCAACTCTGAGGAGCGGCATCATCTCGAGGGAACCACCTCATTTGGAGGGAATGAAGATTAACCTCGACAGATAGATCCGAGGTTAAATAGTCAAGGCACCCCGAGAGATCCAGCCCCCAGCCCTTGACCGATGTGTCGGGGGCAACTATTATATAGTTATTAATGACAACGGTGTGAGAAGAACTAACTGAAGCCCTCACAGGGATATTTGAATTGTTAATTTTAATGCAGGTTCACCAAGGCTGAGGCAAGCAAAAACAAAAAACGAAGGAAAGGCGAATAGATCCCGCCTTGGAGAAAACTTATCGCCTAAACAGGCACATCGATAGCAGAATACGAATCCGAACTCGTCAAAGACTCGGACAAAAGCAAATCAAGATGGAACAATCCGGATACAGAATCCGGGTCAAACAAAAAGGCACCCTCAGCCTAGTGACCTCTAAGCCCAAAAGGCGGGGGCGCGGGTGACACGACGAATGAATTAAATGCACACGGAAACCGTAGGTGACTAGGTGTGGTGGTTGAAACCCCGCACGAGTACAGAACCGCCAGGTGGCAGTGGGTAACGATGGCGAACACATAAGGGTCCCGACCTCGAAGTCGAGCAAACTCCTTGATATTACCTCGGATCCTTGAGACATTACCTCGGATCTTTGAGCAAATGACATCGGTAACCGGGGTCAATATGACACAACCCAAAGCAATGCGCGGTAGATACGCAAGAGGGTAAGATTCACAAGCAATCTAGCCCGGATAACCGAAGAACGATCCCAACCTCGAAATCGCAAGCGCCTCGACATTATCTCGGATCCTAGAGACATTACCTCGGATCTTTGAGAAGACAACTTCAATACCCAAGATCAACACCTGGATTCAAATGCGGCGAACCATCTCGGCACCACTCAGGATCTTTGAGACAAGACCTCGGATCTTCGAAGTAAGCCGCCTTGATAGCCAGGATCAACGTAATTCAACTCGGCAATGTAAGGCCACGACAGCATAGCTCGGCTAGTAAAACCCCGATTTGGAGGCAAGATACATCCCGGCCGTGCTCGAACTACCAGTCGGGGGCAAAAGCATTACGGACTGGATAAGGCCCATATTCAATATATGGCCCAAGATGAAAGCACACACCCCACTCCTTTTTGTGTGTGTTTTCTAATGCTTCCAAACTTGCTTTTTCTTACTTGTAACTCATAATGTGTCATTTTGCAAACGTTGGAAGCATTAAAATTCACAAAATAACTCCCCATCATTGCCCTGTTCTGGCCGTGGCATTCAACACGGAGAGAAAAATAAATTTTGCCTCTTCGATTTCACCAATCACTTGTTTTGAACTCTTTAGCACTTTTTTAAACATTGTTCCAACATCAAGTAATCTTTCTAACAATTTTAGAAAATTGGACAGCATTTCCCCTTAGGTTTCATTCTTCCAAAAATTATAAATCAAAACCAACAAGTCCAACAACAACAAATCATCATAATCTTGTCACTTACCACTTATCCAAGCTTGTTTGTATGATCCCCTCTCTTGAAAACATTCTTCATCACTTCCTCTTGCTCGCCAGAAACTAATTTGAGAGGGATTTAGGAACCATAATAAACCTCAAATGGAAAACCTAACCCTAGATATAGAATTAGGACAAGAGAATTACCTAAAATGAGCTGTTGGACCTTGGTTCTTCCTTTCTCTTCCTCTTTTCTTCTGCTCCTCTTTTCCATCACTGCCT
This sequence comes from Acacia acuminata, assembly GCA_019022655.1. Classification (NCBI taxonomy): domain Eukaryota; kingdom Viridiplantae; phylum Streptophyta; class Magnoliopsida; order Fabales; family Fabaceae; genus Acacia; species Acacia acuminata. Next base: position 103,844 of record JAFJYI010000123.1, read on the forward strand.
CCCTATCACTTTCGTTTCTCTCTTTCTTTTCTGGGCTTAGCAGACCTAATGGAGAGTAATGAGAGGTGAAAATGTGAAATGATTTTTCAGGAAGCCATTACTCATTTCCAAACTAGATTTCATAATTTTTTAAATCCAAATATTATTTTAATGACTTTTCCATTATCATTTGGCCATTATTTCATCTTCCGTCCTTCCCCTCCAGTATTTCGCCACCTATGTACTTGCAAGGGAGTAGGGACCATGTGTTTTTTTTTTTTTTTTTTTTCACTTACAAGAGCTTAATTATCTTATATAATCATATTTCCTCCAATAATATGAATTTAATCACTTACAAATGCATTTTTTTGAGGATTCCTTAGTCATATGACCAACATGAGACCATCAATAATTCAAAATTATTAGGGAGTAATCCTAAAATTTTTCTCTTTAAGCTTTTCCTCATAATTTTCAAGAAAATAACTTATTTTCAGATTAAATGCTCATAAAATATTATTTTAGATAAAATTTCCATTTCTAGGACACGAAACTATTTTTATAAACTCACATTAACCTTGAAAATAAATTTTCGATTTTTGTTCCCAATTATTTAAGGCCTCCTGGTACTTTTCATAACTAAATTTGGATAATTATACTTTAATTAATCAAAATTCTAATAATTCCCTAAAATTCATTTTTGAGGTGATGTTTCTCATTTACACCTCAGTTATGCCTCAAATATATCTAGGGAATTATTTTCTACCATCCTATGTCTTCGTGGATTTTTTCTGAAATTTCAGTTATACTTTCCAAAATTACCCCTATGTACCCATAATTTTCATAAATTACACTTTGCCACAACTGGGAATGGTAGATATAGAATGTGTCTTCGGTGAGTAGAGCCAAGAAATCGAGCCGAGCCGGCCTTTTTAAGCTATGGCCCTTCAAAGGCCGAACTTGAAAATTAAAGGAGTTAAATAAAATTGGTCATGTAGGGCTGGCTTTGTAGGGTCTCAGGCTGGCTCGTTAAGCTCTATTAATTTTTTAAAAAATTTAATAAGGAGTTGGAAGAGATGTCCCCCATTCGAATATTCATTGAAAATGAAAGTCAGCTTGTTCCTTATATTAGCAACCTTCTCATCCCAAGTTATAGAATCAATCTTGTCATAGAAATATTGTATAATAGTTTAAATTTAAAACCTAGATATGCTTCTTAGTTTTTATGTGAATTATTTGTGGACAATAGTTTGCTTTTGATTACGAATTAGTGAATATGTTTATTTGTTAGATGATTCGTGTTGTTTGAATATTAATGTTGACAACATTTATTTGATAAATTAGAACTTTAATTGTTGTAATTTACTAATTACATTTCTTTGAAAAAAGACAGAGGAAAAATAGTGAAAATCTGGAATAGTAACTTCCGGGCCCGTAGGGCCAGCCCTGATCTTAGTGCTTTCGGGTTGGGTTTTGAAAAACATAGATTTTTCTTACTCTAGACCCTGTTAGGCCCTGATCCTTCAAGGGCTGACCCTGATTCCTAGCTCTATCGGTGACTCTACTATTTTACTTGGCTTTTAGATAACCTTTAATTGTGTGTCTAGTCTTTATTCTAAAAAGTCGAATGCTACATGGTCCCTTAGCATCATTCCATCTTTTGGGGCACTTTTGGGACTTTTGCCAAATTGAGCTCGATAGCCTACTTATTTCATACTAATTCTTGAACTTTTAGGCTAAAAAATATGGATATGAAAAACACCTCATTAGGCTTTTTCTTCGTTCTTCCTCTACCCCTCTTGTCCAAATCGCCTCAAATGATTTTCTATCAATTTTTCTTTAATATATTCCACTCTAACCCTTCATTATGTAAGTTCATTACAAATCTTTTTTTTTTTATATAACCACACATCCATTTTAACATCATTATCTCAGCTACCCACACTTTGTACTCATGATTTTCTCCATTTAAACTATCTAGCTTGAATTCTATGATTTACATCTCCATCAATTTTAGCATCTTTTTATAAAATTTATACGAAATATATGATGAACTAAAATAAGATAGCTACCTTTTTTAATATTAACAGACAAGAAGTATTTAATTTGATATTTAAGAAAATTGGGGAAAAATTTTCCGTCAAAATTTTTATTGATGAGGATTTGATTAAAATTTTATTGATAAAAGGACTTGATCAATTTTTATGCACAAAATATATAAGTACTCTACAATTTTTTACATTTTGATTTAAGTTATTCTCACTAATAAATTCTCCCATTTTCCTTTGATATTTTAATTCAAAAAGTAAATTAATTAAAACTGTCTAATTACTTAAATGATGCCCAGGATGGACTCGAGTTGGTTAACCCATTAAGAGTGGACCAATTTAATAAAATCCTACAGTTGATAAATTGCACAGAATATTTAATGGGCATTGCACATTTTTCCTTACAAAGAAGTTGCCGTATATATAATGAGAATAGTCACATAGTTACGTTGCTGTGACGAAATTGTAATACTTGACTGTACAAGTAATGTTACATGTACATCATAGGGCTGATGGCCGCGTGTTAGGATTGGAACAATAATTCAATTATTATTCAGGCAAAAAAGGAAGCCTAGTGACACTGGTGTCATTGCCACCACCAGAAATCGACCTAGTAGCACTAATCTTGCCGGACGCTAAACCAGATTTAGAGGGTTTTTTGGCATTCCCGTTCAGCTTCAAGGGCAGAATCTGCAACCTGGGGTTCTGTTCACAACCTGACTTTTCAGCTGACAACTGATAGCTTTTTACAAGTTCAAGCTGCCGGGCAATTATTTCAGAACGCCGAGGAAGAAGCTCCACCGGCTCTCCGCCAGGAATCACAATGTATTCTATCGCAAGGCGGACCTCCTGTCAACAAAATAAATTAGAAGTTAACATCATTAATCAAAATACAGAGATCGCATATAAAATAATCCGAGCAACAATTTGTTGAAAAGCCAAATAGCTGGTTTATAGCATGGGGGAAAAGGTAGATGCAGCGTTTAACCTTAGCTATGAAGTTATTCAAAATTATGGCATGTATAACATAATACAACCCAAAATTGTGGTGATTGTCATCACTGTTCTCTTTATAACACGAACTCTGATAGGGAATACTTAAAAGGGTTAAGGTATAAATCCGTTCTAGGAGTATTCATGCAGAAGCAATATTGTATGGGAAGTTTTTTTGTCTCAGTGTTACCTTAGAAGTTTTAAAATCTAGCAATGTTGCTCCAATTTTAACGCTCTCTATCATTGCTTGTGTGCAGCCACCTAATATTCACTCATCTCCAGGCATCATCACAACTCATCGTCTCCTAGAGAAAAGATTTCCTCCCTTCTGTTCCAAACTTTTGTTCCCTCCCTCACTCATCGTTGGCTCCACTTTGCATCACCACCACCACCACACCTCTTCCTCTCATTCATCCTTCTTCCTTCCTCACCTCCTTATCAGACGCTTCTATTTTCTCAGAGTTTTCCAATTGTCTCTCCAACTCTCTCTACCTCTAAACGGCAGCAACTCGAGAGCAACATAGAAACCAGAAGAGAAACTCACTAACAGAGGCCGAAAGCATTTGCTGAAATCCATGCCCCATTTTTTTTCCCCTAAATGATAGAAACTAGATGCTTCGTCATAGACGAATTAAGGGATCCTTTTTAACCTATGCAATTTCTCCATCCTCTACCCCAAGATTCTGAAGAAATGTGTACATAGTTGCACTTGAAGAATATCATCATGTGCTCTGTTTTTCTACTATCTTTTGCTCCTTCAGAAGTTAACATTTTGCCCTTCAACAGCACACAACAGTTTATATAATTAATTTATTTACAACAATATCTCTCTTCGTTGACTCTGGTATTCAAATCAGAGTCACTGATAAAGAAGATAAATCAAAAGATAAAATCAAATGAGTGGGTTGTGGAGACCTAGAGAAGATTTGGCTTCATTGCTCATGGCATGGAATTTGAAGATCAAAGGAGAGGAGCTGGTGGCGGGGGAGAAATGGGTCTATTGCTCATGGAGTTGCAATGGTATTGGTGCTCCGCAAATGAGATCTAGGTTGGGGAGGGAGATCAGGTTACATCGTGGAGATTGGATGACAAACATCGGTTTGAAGAGGCTGAAGGTGGTCATGCTCCGTTCAAACATGTCGAAATTGGTGATGGCATACGCAAAGAGGAGGAGGAAGAGGAAGAAGGAAGTATCTGGTTTAGGCAAGGAAGGATGTGTCAAAGAGGAGGAATAGGAAGGGAGAGTCATGCCGTAAAGGGCATTTGGGTATTTTAACATGGAGTAATAAGACGCTGGGGTGGCAATGAGTTGGGGTGGCAATGAGTTGGGTCATTGAGTGTCAAATGAGAATGCCATGTGGGCTATTCAGCCAAACAAAACAGTCAAACTTAACATCTCTCAACACTAGGGCGGCACTGCTACGTTTTTAAATTTCCGAGGTGACGTTAAGACTCAAAAACTTCCAGCAACATTGCTCATTCGCAAATACTCCTGAGCGGATTTGCACCTTAACTCTTCTTAAAACACTACATTAAAGTCTTATGTGCCATCTATCAAAACCTGCCATTAAGGCAGAAACTATTGCTGGCCACAGAGTGCACATGCTCCCTAAGCCCTTATTTCGATCCAGGTTGTCAAAACCCGACCGAATCAGCAAGTTCAACTGAGAAGTGGTGCTCAGGAACCAATCAAAACTGGTGGGAAACCAGTTAGAACCAGTTTTTGATTTTTTAAATCTCAATAACCCAAAACAATGTTATTTTATGTTTTTATTTGTCTTGCGATTTGTTTTTCTTTGATATTATATACACACACACATACACACACAGACATATCTGATGATTCATTGGTGATTGTAGTTAATAATGGAAGATTGGTTGATTTGGTTAGACAGCCAATGTGGCGTATTTGATATTTTGGTGATTTGTAATAGACAATGATTAGTTTCATTATAATGTTGGTGAAATATATTTGACATGTATTTTATTTTCACCAGAAAAGACACAACATTTTATGAACATATCATTACATCTAACGAATTGCAACACATAATAGGTGAGATGTTTGCTTCAGAAGAAAATAGTTTCACTGCATACGTGTAAGGACAAATAAATTCCTCCCAACCATCATGCATGATTAATGACAATGACTAGCATTTTTTCCATTTTGGAGAGTTACAAACAGATCCCAAAAAGGAAATTAATTATTTCCTTAATCCCATTTACATGTCAAACTTCAATATTTACATATCAAACTTCTCTGTTTACGAGTGGCTAGGATGTGTGGGTAATTAATTTTTTTTAATTTGGGACTTGGTATGTAATTCTCCACTTTTTCATATAAGAAAGCAAATTTAGTAGCCATATATTTTTGTATAACCAACAGAAGCGCAGACCACATAAAAGCAAGTTCTATGCTAGCTGTTTGCTATTCAAACTGACAAAGACTAGCTCACAAGCTTCAGTACCCGATTTTAAAGAATAGCCATATATCAAACCATTTTGCAATAAACACAGAAATTGGGATGATGCATCAATAAAACAGTCCCTTTTCATGATGCTACATTTAACAGCACACAGCATGACTCACAATTGCATGCAGATTATGCAATATCAAGAGTAGCAATTATATACTGAGAAACAGAGCTTGTACCTCCAAAGCATCAATCTCTTCCAAAGATGGTTTTCGTTTTGGTTCATCATCCTGAATTTCAATATTTAAGGAGTCACTAAATGGCTTCTTTGACGTAGGGCCAAATGATTCCAGCCCAAGGAGCATACGTACTGCCTTGACCATCTGTGGCATGGTATTTGACTGAAAAAAATTGAAATTAAAAAGGAATCAAATACCAAAATACAATATCATAAGCTGGTTCAGAAATAAAGTGGCAGTGAGAGGCCACCTTTATAACAAATACAGGCAACTGGTGGAATTTTGCAACTCCACGGATCCATGGATTTTGTCGTAACTCAGAACTGGAGACCAGAATTGCATCAGCAGCTCCAATATCACCAGTTACATCTATTACATCCTCTAGTCCCATCACCTTAGCTACTTGAAGTAGATCAGCTTCAAGGATCTAATCTCATCAAAAGAATAAACATTGTCCAAAAAAAACATATTAAGACAAGTTACTGGCCATATAATTATTAAAAGTTTTATAATCATGTCAATCATCAATTAAGCCAAGCATTAAAGTCCTTGGCTCCTTGCTAAAATGTCCAACCAAATTACTTTATTAAACACGTACAAACTTTAAAACGATTTACCTTGTAAGTATACACTTGCAGAGAAGCACTCCTCTCGATCCCAGATCTACTTGAGCACCATTGTTTGGACCAAGTAGAAGGATGATCTTTCTCTTGCTCACTGGAGTCAACATCAGCATTCATGCTGTTATCATCAGTTGAATAAGGTCTTTCTTGATCGTCTTTTTCAAGCATTGGAGTATACTTCACTGACTCATGGGCAAAGTCATCCCACTGACGAACTTCATACAATGGAGATTTTCCTGTAGTACATAATTTTTCTATTAAAACTTCAATTGAACAACATAAAAATAACATATCAGTTATGTTTAATTGATATTCTGTTAAGGAAGCCGAGAGTACCTGCCAGAATGGCATCCACTGTTGCATCTAATCTATGATGAACACGACATTCAGTTTTTGATATCATCTCTACAGCACAAGTAAATGTAGCAGGTCCTTTCCTTTCAAGAATTGTCTTCTGTACTTTTCTTTTCCTTGCTTCCTCATCCCCAAGGGTCACACTCTATTGAAGAGAATGTCCATTAAATATCACTAACGTGGCAACTTTTCATATCCCTTTAAAATATTCTTTCAAAATGCAGAGATTGATTTTCTCTTTGAAAATGGATTAACTGAAAAAGTAAATCAATTGCACACGATGGCCAATATAAATAATGAAATAGAGATAAATCCTAGAACAGCTTTAGACCTCTATGCCACCAACAAGAATCTGTAGAGAAGGATTTTTTATTATGTTTTCTATGGTCATCCCATGTGCGGTCCCAACCAATTGAACTCCTCTTTGAGCAATGGTACTGGCTGCTAATGCTTCAAGCTCAGTCCCAATTTCATCTATTATGATGGTTTCAGGCATATGGTTTTCTACTGCTTCAATCATAATCTACATAAAGGAAGAACGTAAGTAACACAGCAAAAGACAGAAAAATATCAGAGGTATCAGAATACAAGAGATTGAGATTAGTACTAACGTTATGCTGCATATTTACATTGGGCACTTGCATTCTCCTTGCACGACCAATGCCTGCGTGAGGGATATCACCATCACCTCCAATCTCATTGGAGGTATCTACTATGACAACACGCTTCATAAACTCATCTGCCAGCATCCTAGCAATCTCTCTAAACAAACAAAACCACGTTAGGCATACATACCAGTCAATCAAAACGCAAATAATAATTTAATGGCCAAAGATGCCCAAAAAGATTGATTACATTAATATTTCCATAGTCTTTTAACATATTTTGACATTAACAAGATTACATTGAAGTATTGAACCAATGTGCCCTGGGCGTTCGTAAAATGAATAAGCTCTACATAGTATATAGATACAACTAAAGGGGAACCATGCAAACTTATTTATTGACGGGTTTTACCTGATTAAGGTTGTTTTACCCACTCCAGGAGGTCCTATTACCAAGATGGAGCCTCCATCCTCCACTAAATCACGTAAGATTTCTGCACTACCAGTTACAGCTCGACCCACCCGGCATGTGAGGCCAATAATTTGCATTTTACGATTACGAATTGCACTTATACGATGTAAAGAGCTATCAATACCCGATCTGTTGTCATCAGAAAACTCACCAACCTAACACGATAACAAAAATTTTCTGAAAAAGCAGTAAATCTCAGCTTCCAGACACAGTTCGACTCCATAAAGATAGATACAATCACAAAATGATCTTCAGCTAGAGTAGTAATCAAACAGTAGCCCGAATAACGAGACAAGGGTCAGGTTTGACGACTAAAATCCGTCTAATAGAACAGAGTCATTTCGGGTCAAACTATCGAACTATAATTTTAAGATGAATAATAAAAAAAAAAAAAATCAAAAAGGCTCCATCAAACAGTAGCCTTGGACACCGTCCGCACTAAATCTAATCCTTATCTATCAGAAGGTTGCACTAACCCCACATTGACACTCTCCTCTACAGAGGAATAAACTCCCATTGTCTTAATGAGCAAATCCCTTCGCGTATTGGACTCGCAATTTATAAGAAGATGGGCAATCAGAGAAGCCAGATACGTTAACTTACCTTGGAAATCGCATGCCGTAAGTCATCGTGCCTTATGGGCAGTTGCGAGATTTCCCAATCACCAGATGGGAACCTAGCAATAGGCTTCCTACCCAAATCCATTACAACTTCAATAAGCCCTCCAAGTTCCTCGTGGCGATACAGTTCCCTCCTCATTTTCAAAGGCAATAAATCGAGAAACAGCTCTAATTCTGAAGCAGCCTCTGCGCGCGAAGTGGAAGGCATGTTCTGAGAACTTGAAGAGGAGGAGGAGCCATTTCCAGAAGAGAATCGTTCAGAAGGTCTTCGGATTGCCGGGGACGGAATCGAGGCAGAAGATGAATTGGAGGAGCGGATCGCTCGGTGGGAATGACGAGTTTGACGAAATGACGAGGAGATGGAAGAAAAGAAGGTGGATGATTTGAGGAAGGCGAGAGTGGAGGTGGGAATATGGTTGGCGGAGCGCCAAGAAGAGTGAAGATCGATGATGACAAAATGCGAATTCAAAGCTCTCATTCTGCTAAGCTAGGCTCAAATGTCTGGGGCGTTTTGTGTGATGGATGTGAATCGGGTATATAAGTAAGGAAGGAGGGAGAAGATTAATGGTGATTCGAGAGAGGAAGATTCGAAGGAATCTGCTGAAGAATTGGATGGCGAAGGAAGGAGAAGGAGGTAAAAGCATCAGTGACAATGAACCACGTGGGGCTGCCATGCCAACCACACGTTGTTTGGAGTAAGACACAGAGATCGTTTGCGTTCACGGCTTCCGCTACCGGCCTTCTTTGAATTCTTTAGGCCTCGTCTACTTTTCTTCTATCTTCCCTATTTTATTTTTTTCTAATAGAAGAAATTTATAACCCAAGTTCAGATTTTTTTTTATTATATAATAAAAATCACAAAGGCCGTGTCAGATTTTTTTTTTTTTATATCATATTTTTTAACATATGATCATAAAATCATCCTGATTTTGTCCCCAAGAAACATACTTCTTATTTTCTAATTATAAGATCTAGTTGACTTTTTTTGAAAAGATTAAATAAATTTAAAGCTAAATAAGTTACTTCATCATTTGATATATCTTTAGATTATATATTAGTTTATTAGTAAACTAATTAGTTTTGAGAAAAATAAAAATACTCTAAAATAATTTAATTAGTTTTTTAATCTCTCCAAAAAAAGTCAATTAGGTCTTATAATTAGGATTAGAGGGAGTATTTATTTTTTGAAATATTATACTACCTCCTGGTCCTAATTATAAGAGCTAGTTGACTTTCTTTGGAGAGATCAAGGAAGCTAAATAAGTTATTTAATCATTTCATATGTTGTGTATTCTTAAATTATATATCAGTTTATTAATCAAACTAATAAATTTGAAGAAAAAAATAAAAATAAAAACACTTTGAAGTAATTTAATTAGCTTCCTTAATCTCTTCAAAAAAAGTCAACTAGCTCTTATGATTAGGATCGGAGAGTATAAAACTTGGAAGTTTTTCCTTTGACCAAAACACATCAATCATTTTTCCCCTTACATTGAACCAAAAGCTCCGTGAGAGTATTTCTCATCCGGATGGCATGTAGAGGTTTATTTAAGCAAGTTAAAGTGATATGCATGCCTCAATCACATTCTTTTTTGGAAATAGTTAGTTCTTATATTTCTAAAAGCTGCCAAATAAAAAGTAAACTGCATAAGTAAGCGAAAATTTAAGAGTTTAATTTATACGTGCAAAACCTTAAATCAAGCTCGATCATCTAATTATTTCGTAAAAATGACTGAAATAAAGAGAAGCTCTAAATTAAAGAAAAGTATGGGATGCCTAATTTTTAGTACTGATTATATATATGACCGTTGTTTAGAATTACATTGACTAGTCGGGCAAAAAAATATGAGCTCCTGGGAAGCACTGAAATTGGTTTGTCGAGATAAGCTATGGTTTTGGTTTTGGTTTCGGTTTCGCATATATGAACATTAAACTAACAATATTGGGCAGAAGGATGATAATAGTGTTGGCGAAATAGAACAAATAGTAGAAGCAACAGTGCAGAAAAGGAGAAGTGAAAAGAATGGAGAGGGCGGTGAAGCATTACTACTGGAGGTGCCATGCCTGGGCGTGGGCATCACTCCATCTCCGCCCTTCTCCATGAAGACGCTGGGATATACATCCCCACTTTCCCTGGGATCGTTGAAGACGCCGGCGTTGAGGGTAAGGAGGTCGATGTGAAGGGCGGATTGGGGCGGTAGAGACGAGTCATGCTCGAATTGGGTGCTCATCCAATCGCCCGATGCCACGAAGTACGCTCCGTTCACCATTAGGTCCCCTTCCGTCTTCCAATTCCAACTGGCCCACTCTCTCTCATCTGTGCCCACCCTCTTGGTCACCTCTTTGGCATTAGCATTGGGCGGAGCAGTGTAGCGGTTACCCTGGCTGTTTATGGTGGGCGCCGCACTGCCTCCGATGGCGTACATCTCCCAATGCGTGTAATCGTTGTTCACCACGTGTACGTATCCGTATCTGCAACGCGGCATCCGCTGCACCAGCTTCTCCCCGAAGTGATTGAATGCCACTGTCACCTGCATTCTCCTATCCCCTACATACCTATCATCATGCCCCAGCAGCATCACCTTGTCGTGATGAGAGAAATGGTTGTTCGATATCGTTATCCCTGTCGACCCCATTATCGCGTCTATTAGTCCATCCGTGCAATACGCCAGCTTGCAATGGTCTATCCAGAGCTTCTGTGACCCATAGATCGACACCCCGTCACCGTCCGATTCCCCTCTAAATCCCACCTTTGTTGGACTCGCCCGTATCATCGTTTTGCTTGACGGCCTGCAGTGGTGGATGTGCACGTTGTGGATGATGATGTTCGTCACGTACTGCAGCGTGATGCAGCCGTTGCCGGTGATGTGGACGCTGGCGCCACGTCCGTCGATCGTCTTGAAGCTGTTGAACATCAGCTCGTGCTTCAGGGTGATCATCATGTTGCCTGCGAAGACGATCCAGAGGGGGGCGTCTTGGATTACGGCGTGCCTAATAGTTCCCGGAGCTGGGTTCACCGGGTCGTTATCGGAAGGGTCGGTGACGATGTAGAACTGGCCGCCCTTGCCGCCCGCCGCGTCGGTGCCGAACCCAATACCACAGTCGGCTAGCTTCTGGCGGTCGGCGGCCCAGTTGGGGTCGCACCGCCAGCAGTCGTCGATGGGATTGCCCGTGAGGCAGCCTGGAGCTTGGTCGAATTTGTCGACGGGGAGGAGTTGTCTTCTGGAGAGAGACGCGTTGATTCTCCTGCAAGTGAGGGAAACAAGAAAGGAAAGGCTCAGATGACGAGAAAACAAAGATGCTTTGCATTTAAGAAAAATATGAGCCTTTCATATATGTTAAGAAAAATATGAGATTCAAGACTGAAATGAAAATTAAGAATGATGTAACAAAAGAAAAGTTGTCCATTTCTTAACCGGGAAGCGTGGCCATGAAATGGAATCAAGTGAAGAAAGAAAATCGATTGGGTGGGAGAGTGTGGAAGCATTTGTTTCATAATATGGACTTTTGACTCCCCCAGCAATCAATATGCAAATGAGATAACATGAAAGAATATTATACAAATATATGAAATGCATATTATTATGATATGAACTGATGCCCAAAGAAAGTATTGCGGGAAAAGCAAACAAGCAGTGCAAGTTGTGGGTCTTTGAATAATGTTGTTTTCATGCAAATTAAAGTCCTCACGAATAATATGAGGCGAAGAAGGGAGCATTTGATCGAATCGATGGCCCTGGCTCTCACCTTTGAACATCCATAACCACATGTTCAGGGTTGAAGGCAGCTTTGATGGTCGGCGGAGAGAAAGGGGAGGTGAGGAGCCATACAGAGAGAATGACGCAGCAGCTAATGGGAATCATCATCTTCAACACTATATTGTTGATGTATGGTTTCTGTAAGTTTTCTCCTGAATAATAATTCTGGGAAACTGTGATGGGTTTTATATAAACCAATACTTAATGAGAACGATGATGTGTAGTTAGAGTATAGGTGATTGAGAGAAAAGGGTTTGGTTTATTTGAAGAAGAAGCAAGACATATATTATTATTATTTGGGAGCTTGAATTGGAAACTCACATTCCTTACCTTGCTTGCTAGCCGTACTTGCCATTAGCCTTGAGCGAGCTAACACCAACCTACATAATATATTATAGCTACATAAATCAACAAATTAATTAACATTTAAAAAAATGTATGGAATATATATTCAACATACATATATACCTCCGTCTCTTTTGCGAAACCCGTTTACCTGCTCATCTTGAGGGTTCGCCCATCCGAGCTATCCAAATCTAGATTTTTTTTTTTTGCTTTATTGTTTTTCAAAAAAAAAAAATTTAATTAATTGGTAGATAATTTAAAATTAAAATAAACTTTTAACTAACATTTTTTTTAAAAATGATTTTTTCATTGAAAAATGAATAGTTAAAAATAAATCTGGACGACCTAATTGAGCCGAGCTCTCTCTATTCATCATTTGGATAAATATGTTCCCTCTTTTGGGGATAAATATATAGTGAAAGAGAGAAGGCCGGAGGATACTTTTTTGCTGCATGAAAAGTAGTTTGATTGGGTAATATAATTAAGCAGATGATGGATGAAGATTCTTTGATTTCGGGGAATTTCTTGGGTGTTTCAGTGGAAAATCTTTTTTTTTTCCCGGGAACTCACCTTTTGGGAGGGGAAAGAAAAAGAATGAGAATTAGATACTGATTAATGATGAAGATTGCAGCTTTTTGAGTTGATGATTTCTTGTAGCAGGAGTGAAAAAATGGAGGCGCCCTTCCTGGAAAGCTTTCTTCTCCTGTGGTCCTCAAGGAAAGAAGCCGGCCTCACAAAACTAGATGATCACAATAATCAATCATTTTAGAATAATATTGCCTGTGATTATCGTTGAAATTATCAAGAGGTAAATTTCGATCGGAATTTGAATAACACAAATTCATCAAGAACAAGACAAATAACCCCATGAGTTGCACAGATTAGTCAATTTTTTCAAATTTAAACTAATCGTTAAAGTTTACGGAATGTTCTAAAAGTTTAATCAACTACAATTTCAGAAATCAAATTAACAGAGTAACAATTGGAAAACTCAGAGATGTAAGGTTTTGAAAAACATCTCTATACACTACATTAGTTATCTGGCATGCATTTCCTATGCTCGTCTAGTATAAGCAACTTCAATTCATTATAACTCTTCATCTTCACGTACAGTGTACCATACGATAAGACTTATAACCCGCGCGTGTGGCAAGTATCATGTACTAGTAACATAAAAGACAGACAAAAAATATAAAACATGTTCCTCAACCTATTGTCTTACGAAGTTAATTCATTAGGATTTTGTTGTTTTAGTCATGCGTGAATTATTACACGAGTTACAAAAAAGATAATCCATTCACCATTCCTTCATACATTATATCATAACTATAGTTTCCATAATTTATTATAACCTTAAAAGTCATTGTCCTCATGGGTAGTCTATCATTGGAGGAGTAAGAAGAGGAATCACGAAGGTGCAAATCAGAACTCAGGTTTAAATTGTATATCAAAGTCATTTTTCCAATGCGTGGATGACATGTATTTGAAATAGCATGATCCACATAATTAATATTAAAGTCGTACTGTTACATGATAATTTATTTAGCTGAATTTAAAATTACAGGTGTTTTAATTCCAAAATTTGAAAATTCAAGTCGTTTCAAGACCAATTTCTCTATTTATATTTATCCTTCTACAGCTCCTCATTCAAGTCATTTCAAGTTATGCAGTACAGGGGAGGCATTTTAGCTTCTAGGTACCTAGATTAACGCCTAAGAGTAATAGACGGTTCGTCCTGCCCAACATCGGTATCACTTGGGAGGAAGGGAGATTTCGCCCTACCCTTCGACCGTGGGTGAACCCAACCCCTTTCCTAAAGTTTTATTATAAAAAACAAAAAAAAGTTCTGCAGTACATCTTAAAAGGCATATGATTTTTTTTTTTAAAGCTTTTGATGGAATTGGTATAATGTTATATATTTTCTGCAGTTCTTTTTATAAGATCTGAATAATTAAATTTTGTAGGTTAAGGAATCTAGTAAAAACTGTGTGCTTTGCATTGTTGTGTGGAATCTATTTGCTCAGGAGCACCCACCACAACTAACCTTAAATACCAACAAATTTTTTAAAAGGTTAAAATAGCACAATGGCGGCAGCCTCTCGCCTCTCTCTACTGGTCTTCTTCTTCTTCTTCTTCTTCTCCTCCCACTGAAGCGTCCATAAAGCAAGATTTAGAAGCTCTAATGGCGTTCAAAGCCGGTTCTGATTCTGGCAACAAGCTCGTGTCTTGGAACTCAAGCACCCACCCCCTGTAACTGGGTTTTTGTCTCATGCCTCTAGAATCGAGTTTCACGACTTGTTCTTGAGAATCTTGATCTCCATGGCTCTATCAAGCCGTTAACTTCTCTCACTCAGCTTCGAGTTCTGAGCCTTAAGCGAAACCATTTTTCCGGGTCCGGTTTCTCTCCTTGGCGGGCTCTCTCCCCATCCCTCCCCATCGCATTTGGACCGTCCAAATCTTGATCCGACGGTCCAAATCTTAAAAAAAAAAAAATTTGTCATTTTGCGGGTAATTTTTTTTTTATAGATTTGGACTGTTGGATTAAGATTTGGAGGGTCCAGATGTGGAGAGATGGCGATGAGGAGAGAATCCTCTCGCCATTTTTCCACCCCCATTCCGAGTCTGTCTAATTTCACCTCTTTGAAGCTTCGTTTCTTTCTCACAATGAGTTCTCTAGGTGAGTTCTCGGTGACGGTTACGTCGCTTCTCCGTTTGTATCGCCTTGATCTTTCTCACAACAATTTCTTTGGCGACATTCCGACAGCGGTCAACAACCTCACTCACCTTCTCTCCCTCCGTCTTAATGACAACCAGTTCTACGGTCACATTCCCCTTTTAAACCTCTCCAAGCTACAAGACTTCAATGTCTCCGGCAACCACCTCTCCGGTGAAATACCCAAATTAGTCTCGGGTTTCCCCAAATCATCATTCGCGCAAAACCCATCTACGTGCGGAGGTCCATTGGTGAAATATAAGGAACCGTTTAAACCTGACGGATCTGTGGGACCCAATATTGGTCGCCATTAACGTCGAGAAGCAATCCTTCAACGCCCGTGAACAACAAAACAACCCCCAAAACACCATCTAACACCACCCACCACCACCCCCCCATCGTAGATCTGCTAAGTTCTTGGTTTATTAATGATTTTGTGCTATTTTAAGCTTTTAAAAAGTTTGTTGGTCTTTAAGGTCCAGTTAAAAGTTAATTGTGGTGGGTGCTCCTGAGCAAATAGTTTGTTGGCCAATTCGCTCCTTAACCCATTACAAAAACATACACGAACTTGTATATATATATATATATATAAGAAGAAAAACATACACAATTACTATTGGATCAATATGTTTGAAACAATTAATAGTAGTACTGTAATGGCATACGTGAGCACCCCTAAAAATGTCTAAACAATTGGATTGTCCTTCATTCTATCAATAACGCATGGTTTAAAAAAATCTAAACACATTATGTGTAACATCCGAAATTTATTTAGAATAATGATAGGATAGATTAATTATAATTAATTTACCAAGAAGATTTAGTATAGGAGTAAAATTTTCTATTAGTAAAAATAATAATAATAATAATATAATAATAAATTTTATTATTATTATAATATATTAATATATTATAATATATATAAGAAACTTCGCCGACCACGTGAAAGTTAAAAGGGGAGGGGTAATAAATTTTACCCCCATTTTCACCCGTTTACCTCCCTCATCAACCACTATAAATATGCACCTTCGAGTGCGTATTCAAGGCGAGAACAATGTCGAGCGTTAGAAAAATAAAGAGAGGAAAGAAAGAAAGGGAGAGGGAAAGCGTAGAGAAAATTATTTGAGGAAACTGGTAGTAGCTTTTTGGTGATTACTAATAGGTAACTTGAATATTCTTCCATATACTTATAAATTGTGTATGATTATAAATTATGTTTTTCATGACGATTTATATGTATATGTATATGTATTATAATATTATTATTATTATTATAACTGAAAATTACAGTTTTGTGCCCATGAAAATTACAGTTTGTGCCCAACAAAAATTACGGTTTTGCCCCGAATTTCGAAATGACAGTTTAGTCCTTCAAATTTTAAGTGATTGGTCCAATGAGGTTTTATGATATGTATGGTTTACCTTTTTTAATGATATTTTTAATATACTTTATTTATTGATATAATTATCATGGTGGCTGTATGTGTGATGGGTTGGTGTAAGGAGGAATTTAAATGATAAGATTTATTTATGCCACCACTCGGTGCACAGTGGATGGTACTTGTCAGGGCCCCATCTTCTATGTTTTCTTCTGGTCAGGATTACATTGGAGTCGTGGGACACGTGACACCTCTTTGGTTGTTTTTTTAAAGGAGGGGAGCCATAGTCCATACTTAAGCTTTATACCTTTGGCTAGGTATATCTTAGTTTTGGTGTGCTTAGAACCATCCAGTCAAATAAATGAGTTTCTATTGGACTATATGTTAGCCTATGGCTCCAGTCAGCGGTATAAGGTGGACAGTGATATAAGGAAAGCTGCATATGGCATATTGTATAATTTTATAGCCCACAATTTGACATAATGACGATTACTTTTGCAAAAGAATTTTGTATGAGAAATTATGATATGTACAAATATATATATATATATATATATGTATGTATGTATGTATGTAATAAACTCCTACTTTTTGTCATATATAATTTGCTTGTGTATGGTAGAAACTTTCAGTAGTTACTGAGACATGAAATCTCATCCTATATTAACATTTTTCAGTTGAACATTCTATTAGGGAGCAAGGGAATGCAGTGAGCTTTGAAGGCTCATTTGTACTCCCGTAGCTTATGTTATGTTATTTTTATTTGCCATGACCCTAGGACTTCCGCATTGTATTTAACTCTAAAATATTTTGGAAACTTATCTTGATTTGTTATTATGAATTTTATTTGAATGATTATGTAATTTAATGATTTGAATAATGATCATCCCTGTTGGAGGTATTTCAAATATTTTGGCCAAGTTTTCGGGTGTTGAATTTGGGGTGTTACATTGTGAGTTGTGGGTAGGGGTGAGAATAGGTCAGGCCCCTATCAGGTGGCCTACAGCCTAGCTTATTTGTTAAAAAGGTCAGGTCAAGGCCTATTTAAAGGCTTGATTGTATAAATAGGCGAGGCCTAGCCTGTAAGCCTTCAGACCTAGCCTATTTACACATTAAATAAATATAATTATATTTATATAATATAAATAACATAATATTTATTTATTTTTCATTCTTATATTATACTAAAAGCCTATAGTTTTTTTTTTTTTGGTAAAAGAAAGTTTAGGTGGAAGTAGACACCGGTATCCTATCAGAGCCAGGGCGTGCCTTTAGGCTTAAAGGATGCTTACAGAGGTACTTATAGATCGCCCACCAACAAGGCCCTCACATCGACCAGCGGGTATCAAACTCCTCCCTTTTGGAGTGAAGGCCGATGTCTTAACCAACTGTACTACCCCTTGTTGGCAAAGCCTGTAGTTATATAGGTTTTGATAGGATCAAAATGCACAAAAGCCTATTTGTGGCCTCTGAGGCCTACAATATAAGGCCTTTTTAAAGGCCTACATTGTAAGTATGCCTTTAAAAAGGCTTGAGGCTTGATTAGGCCTGCATTCAAGCTCATGCCTTCTACCCTCATTACAGGATCAGGCCTGTTTAACCAAAGCCTGACCTGGCCTAGCCTATTTTCATCCCTAGTTGTGGGGGATGAATGCAATCCCATTGAACCCACATTGTACACTTACTAAGCTATCATATAAATACATTGTTTGACATCATTTTAAATTTCATTCACAAAAATATTATCCAAACACATTTTGAAGATTATATTTAATTTAAAAAAGTTGAGCATCCTTCCTTCATATTCATGTGACTTTTGGTGGGGGAGACATAATACCTCATATGTTGCAGGAACGTTGAACTTAAATTATAAAGATATAGATCTTTGATGTTGAAAGAAATATAGTTATACACTTCAAGTTAAACATAATATATGTTCAAACTTTTCAACAGTTAGAACCACTCTTGCTTCTTTTGTTTATCATTAATGTCAAAATTTACACCCTCACATTGAAAATACTAAATCCTAAAATATCAAAAGTTAGTCACTTCTGTAATGGGTTCTCCTGGCACCCTACACAATACGAGGGGTTCTTTCACTTCCATTCAAGACAAAATAAATTATAAAGATAAGATATAGATAATTGTTGTTGAAAAAAAAATAGATAATGCCCTAGCAATGTGAGGGATTCTCACTTCTATTCAAAACAAAGTAAATTGTAAAGATATAGATAATTTCTTGTTGGAAGAAAAATATAGATCATTGTTGTAAAAATATACTTAATAAGTGTTAAGAAATATGTTAGGGATTACGGCTAGATCCATATAATTAGGGATTATGGTTAGCTTATTAGTTTGCCTATATAAAGGCATCTTTGTACTCTTTTAATTCTTAAGGATCACTAATATTCAGAGTATTTTTCTTGTGCTTCATGTGATCCCTCAATCTCAACATGGTATTAGAGTTTGGTTACTGATTTTTTTTTTGTCTTGTGCTTCAACAACATTTGTTTGGTCTAAGGTGAGGGCGTTTGGTGTTTGTCTTTGGTGATATGTTTGGAGTATTGTTTGATCTCAGGTGAGGCCATTTGGTATTTTTCTATGGTGAGACGTTTGGAGTATTGTTTGGTATCAGGTGAGGCCGTTTGGTGTTTTTCTATGGCGAGATGTTTGGAGTATTGTTTGGTTTCAGGTGAGGCCGTTTGTTGTTTATCTATGGCGAGACGTTTGGAGTATTGTTTGGTCTCGGGTGAGGCCGTTTGGTGTTTTTCGATGGTGAGACCTTTGGAGTATTGGTTGGTCTCGGGTAAGGCCATTTGGTGTTTGCCCCTGGCGAGATGTTTGGAGCATTGTTTAGTCTTAGGTGAGGTCGTTCAGTGTTTGTCCTTGGCAAGGTGAGGCCGTTTGGTGTTTGTCCTTGGTGAGACGTTTGGAGTATTGTTTGGCCTGGCCGTTTGGTGTTTGTTTCTAGTGAGACGTTTAAAGTATTGTTTGGTTCATTGTGAGACCGTTTGTTGTTGCAGCTTCTACTTTGGTTTGTTTTTCTCTTTATTGTTCGAGCTCCTAGTGAAGCTGGTAGATTATTACCTTGTTTGAGTTCTAGGCTATGGATAATTATTTTCTTGAAGATCAGTTGCGGCATGTGCAAGCTGCTTCCAACTTGAGGAGGAGTGTTAGAAAATATATTAGGAATTATGGTGAGATCCATATGATTAGGAATTACGATTTGCTTATTAGTTTGCCTATATAGAGGCCTCTTTATACTCTTTTAATTCTTAAGAATCAATAATATTCAGTGTATTTCTCTTATGCTTCATGTGATCCTTCAATCTCAACAAAAAGATATAGAAAGCCTAGAAGTTAAGGTGATTTTGAGGTCTCCTAGATAGGCTGCTCACTTGCCGTTAAACCCATATTCTACATTTACTAAGCTATCACCTAAATAGTTGAATTACATCATTTTAAATTCCATTGATTAAAATATTATTTAAATATGTTTCAAGGATTATATTTAATTAGAAAAGATGAGCGTCCTTCCTTCATATTCATGTGACATGGGGTGAGTGACACATAATACCCCCTACAACAGACGACATTGAAGTTAAATTATAAAGATATAGATTGTTGTTTTTAAAAGAAATATAGTTAAAACACAGATTAAACATAATATATGTATGAACTTCTCAACTAGTAGAACCACTCTTGCTTCTTTTAATGATCATTAGTGCAAAAACTTGCATCTTGATTGACATTAGAAATACTAAACCCTAACTGGAGGGAAGTTAAAACCACCCTTGCTTCTTTTAGCCATCATTTATGCAATAATTACATTGTGACATTGGAAAGACTAATTCCATCACATTTCATAATGGGCTGCATCACTTCGACCTACCCTAAGCAATACGAGGGAATCTTTCGCGATTCTATTCAAGGAAAAATAAATTGTAAAGATATAGATAGTTGCTATTGAAAAAGAAATATGGATAGATCCCCGGGCGATACGAGAGATTTTTATACTTCTATTCAAGACAAAATAAATTGTAAAGGTATAGATGCTTTTGGAAAAAAATATGGGATAAGGGTCTTAAATGCCATAGAATTTTTCACTCAGGAGCATTGGTAAGACGAAAGTTTTTTTTGGACCAAAAATGCCACGAAAGTTTTCGCTGAGGAGCAATTTTGCCCGGAAGTTTTCACCTGGGAGCAATTTTGCCCCTTACGTCCCCAAATATTAAATTTGACTATTAAATCGTCAAAGACCACACATGTTATGCCTTGAAAAGGTTAAATTTGGACCCGAGAGAAGGAGATCCTTGAGATGTTGAGCTCAAAGGTGGCCGAATTTGTGAAGCCGAACTGGTCAAAGGGACTGAAAGGTCGACTGTCACAAAACCCAAAGGAAGCATCACTTATGATCTAAGCAAATGATCAGTCTATGCAAACGTAAATATTATCACTATTGATTTGTTTTATTGAACTAATTTTTGGAACAATTCATTTCTCGTTTTGTGTTTCATTTGCATTTTGTGTCAGACCTTTCAGTCCCTTTAACCAGTTCGGCTTCACAAATTCTGGCCACCTTGATTTCAACATCTGAAAGATCTCCTTCTCTGATTCCAAGTTCGACCTTTTCAAGGCATGACATGTGTGGTCTTTGACTGATTTAATAGTCAAATTTAATATTTGGGGACAGAAGGGAAAAATTGCTACGTTTTGTACACTTCCAAGGCAAAATTGCTCCTTAGAGTAAACTTCCGAGGAAAAATTGCTCCTCGAAAACTTCCGTGGCAAAAATGATACTTCCGGGCAAAATTGCTACGTCTTATGAATTTCCGTGGCATTTTTGTCCAAAAAAACTTCCGTCTTACCAGTGCTCCCGAGCGAAAACCCCATGGCATTTAAGACCCTTATCCCAAAAAATATAGATGGTTACAGTTGTAAAGAAATATAGTTAAAAAAAATAGAGAGCCTAAAAGTCTGAAGTTGCCAAACAATGTTGTTATTTTTCTTTCAATTTTCCATTATGATTTTTTTTGTAAATCTTGATTATATAAAATAAATTGAAATAGAAATTTTCCAAAATATATGTTGAGATCATGGTTATCAAACCCGACCGAAAACCAACGAACCGATCGTGAAATTGGTCCGAAAAATCATAGAAATTGGGGTTACACCCTTGAACTAGCTGACTCGAAGGTGACCCGGAGAGAACGAGCGCAACCCACCGAACTAACCGATCAGATTGGAAAGAAAGAAAGCTTGAACATGATGGATGTTGTAGATTGCCGACAAGCTTGTAATGGCCAAGATCGACGAGCTGGTGGTCAAGATCATCAAATACCCTTTATCTTTCATTATTCCTCAGCATCTTAGATGAGCTACGACATTTCTTACTATGATAAACAAGTAAGGTGAGAAAGGGTCACCATGTCAAAGACCTCTTATTGGTGTTACCGTGGAGATCCTCTTTCCTGACATCATTACCAAAAACAACACAAAACACAAGCACTAAAGACTTCTATCTACCCACTTTGGCTAAAACCCATTTTTCTCAAACCTGTGCATGAGAAATCCTTCTCAACCTTATCGTAAGCCTTATTCATATTTAATTTCAAAGACACCTCTCATAGACCTAGCGTCTTTGTTTTCAAATGATGGAAAGCTTCATGAACAATAATAATAATATTTTAAATGAAGCATCCTGGGACAAATGGCCATTGATTTTCTGATATGATTTTGCTCATAAGTGGTTTCAGTCTATTAGATATTACTTTAGAGAAGATTCTGTAAGAGAAGTTGCATAAACTTATGGGCAATACAAGTAGTCTAAGGAGAACCAACATTGCTCTTTCTTTCATTCTAATTGTACCAATTAGTCTAATACAAATATTTAAAGCAAATTAAAATTCCAAATTCATCAAAATTCTCAAGTCCAAAATCACTGTCATTGCTCTTATTAAAAGAAATAACTTTAAGGAGAACCAGCATTGCTCTTTCTTTCTCTCTAATTGTTTTGAACTCACAATTAAGATCCATATCAAAATAAAACTTACTTTATGTTATATAGTTTCCATATAAACAAACTTGTTTTGTTTATGTTAGTATTGAATCCTTTATAGCTATGTATTATTTATGGAAGGAAAGTAACAACACTAATAAAATATGATGTTCTATAAAGAGTTCATGTATCAGTAGGGTTAATTCGTAGAATTTATAATATGTATTGTTATAAGAATAGGTGAGTAGCGGGAAGATATTTGATATTACAATTCATGGATTGTTGCTGTGGGCTTTTAGGTTTTTTATATATATATATATATTCAGAATGGGATGGATCGGGAAGTCCTAATCCCAAATTTTCCCATCCCAAGTCCTATCTCAACTTTCCCGGGATCGAGATGAGATGACCAAGACGAGAAATTTTGAACACCCTTAGTTCAAAATAAACAACATCATGAAACTTCATTTTTCTTCTAATTTCTCAATCTTTTCTTTTTTTTTTTCATCTTTGTTTCTAACAAGAAGACTATATCCAGTTTTAGTCTTCTGTATTGGAACCTCAAATTTCAAATTGTTAGGGTAGTTGCCAACTATTGGTCGATTTCCTTAATGGCAAGTGAACCAGTCAAACAAGTAATAAAGTGTAAGTAGAGTATCGTCCCATAGAGACTGAGATACCAGGAAGTGACGCTCAAATGCTATGATAGTTGTCCTAAACATAAAAGAAATATGATTGGTTTGAGAGGTTTTTGTGGTTACGCTAAATAACAAACAAAAGTAAACAGAGTATCGTAGTCGTAAGAAGATATCAGTAGGAAAATAGGCTGAGTTCAGAATCATTCTTAAGCAAATCAATCCCCCGGTTGCTTTGCACATTGCCATAGAATCTATACTGCACAGCTTCCGCAATGCTACAACATAGCTACTAGTAACAACACTATTTAGTTAACCCGCTACTATAATCTATCTAAGCTTTCGCGTCCCATACATATAATACTAACTTTACTCCTTCCATATGCCTATGAAAATTTTCTAGTTAGATCTGCATTACAAAATAAGGTGTTATGGTTATGAGCGGTAGACCCATTCCTGAAGCCTACAATAATAGGTCAAGCCTTACACCACCGCTAGCAAATCATCAAGTTTCTCGAGGTCTAACCTCGACTTATTGCCAGTAAGCCAAGGCCACAAATCTTGCCCTTAGCTTCTGCTAATCGATAAGGTAATTAAATCACTGATAAGAAAACTGAATTTATTGAATTAAGAACTAGTAACTGGGTTCATTAAACTTAAGAAATCATCCTCGCTCAGCCATAGAAATTTAGTTCATGACTGACGAGGGAAACGCAAGACAGATAACAACAGGATGACCCATGATCAAAATATTAAAATAAAAGAAAAACAGAAAGCTTGACGAAGTTTCAACGACATGGAAGAAACCCTATCACGTCACCATTCTATGTCTTCTTCTCTTTGCCTTATTGCAAGGAAGGATGTTGGGTTCTCTTGGAGTTCTCATGCCTTGTGAATTCTCTCTCTCTTCTTTTGAGTCTGGCCGAATGTGAATTGGATTAGACTCTCAACGACTCGACCTCCTCTAGGGTTAGCGTGTTGTTTCCTTATATAATCAGGCTTCCTTGCGCGTAAGTTCCAATGTGCTAGGCCTTTCCTAATCTATCAATATCCATCGTATCTTTTGATCGTAGTAGATTGATTCTGCTGATCCTGCGGGATTCTTCAAATCTTTTAGTTTCGATCCTCCGCATCTTCTATTCCGTTACGTTAGCAATTTACCTGTCTTTTCTCGACCTTCGCAATATTTCCTGAAAACACCTTGACAAAAGATTAGAACATATGCCGCATAGCATCGCGTCCTTTACTTTGCTATAGCTTCAGAGATGCCTTGTATTGCATTCCGATAAGCTGTTTGGATGCTATAGCATAGTATCAGCTTTGCTATATGTTCTTCTCATAAAACCTTGTAACTTGTTCTTTTCTTAGCACATGTTTAGGATGTGAATGGTTTTTTATCCTTTAGTTCTCTACATTCATGAATTGATGCCTTTTTGCTTAGATTGATTGCAATTAAGCTTATATTTACCATACAATTCAATCATAAAATTTAGGAAAAACATGGCATAAATTGTGCTCATCACCAACCCCTGACAATTCCAACTAAAGTAGCTTATGGCGCCTGGGTGGCTATTTCTAGCCAGCCACCGAGCCCTTCAACCACAAATCCAGAGCTATCCCCCATAAACAAAGCCCTTTTATTTTTAATCTTTCGGTATTTATAGCTTTCTTATGTGAACTACATTCTTTACACTTGAAAAAAAAATTACAAATTTAAGCTTGTTATGCTTCGATCATCCCTTGATGAAGAAGTGGAGAACACGTCATGCAAAAAGATGTATTGGAATAGTTGACATATATTTTCCCTTTTGGTTGCTGATTACTTATTGTAAACTTGTAGATTGTTTGTAAAGAATAGATACCTAATTTTTTACATCAAGAAAAGTAAGTTAACTTAGTTGCAAGCATTAAACGTGTACAAGGTAAAAAAAAGTCTCTAAATGTGTAGAGAAACAATTTCTTTTTCCTAAATAATGCACTGAAAGAAATCTCTCTAAATAAAAATAAACAATATAATTAGGAATAAAATAGGGAAATAAGACACTATAACACATTGAAAATATTAAAAGGACAATACAAGGTGTCCAATTTATCAAATATCAAATCAACCCATTTGGACTAATTTGAGATTCACAAATATTTCCAAAAGACATAATTACCTTCATTTTTAATTTTTCAAAGGGTGAAGGTGCAAATCCTCCTTGAAGTATCCGCAAATGAGCAATGTTGTCCTAGAAGTTTTTTGGTCTTAATGTTACCTCGAAAGTATTAAAACACAGCAATCTTGCCCCTACTCAAACAGTTTTTTGACTATTAAGTCTTCCCAACATGCCACCTCATCTTTATTCTAACCAATTATTCATTTCAGTCTTTACTAGTCAAATTAATTACTTTTGAGAAAAAATAAAAATATTCTAAACCACTTGTAATATAGTTAGCTTGCTTTAATTTCTCCAAAAAAGTAAATTTTATCTTATATTTAGGATCGAGGGGAGTATTATATTCCAACTATGCAAATATTCCACCTTATCCCCTTTCTCTTCTCTCCTCCCTCCCTCTATTATCCTCTCTCTCTCTCTTTCTCTCGCCCTCATCTCACCACCCATCTCTAATTTGAGCTCCTCCTCACCATCACCAATTTGGGCTTCTCCCTCTTCCTCCCTACCGAAGCCCATCTCCCCCTTTATTAGCAGATATCTTGGCCGAAGCCCCTCCCTCTTCTCACCGACCGAGGCTTCTCCCTCTCCCTAATCGCCGAAGCCCTTCCCTCCTCTCACCGGCGATGCTTCTCCCTCTCCCTCTCCTTCTCCGTTGAAGCCCCTCACTCCTCTTACCCATGTCGATCTCTACCTCTCTCTACAGCTAAAGCCCTTTTCTCCTATCACTTTCATAGATCTCTGCCTGTCCCTCTCTGTTGAAGTCCCTCTCACCTCTCACCCGTGTCGATGGCTACATCTCCATCTCTATCGAAGCTCCTCTCTTGCGCAGACAAGAACACCCTCAAGCCCCTCTCCTCTCATTAGCGTGGTCTCCTGTGATAGCAAGTCAACCTTATCTTCAGCACCTCGATGCAAGAATTTCTGGGATGTATTGTAGATGATAGAGGTTTGCGTTTGGTTTCTTTTCTTTTTAATCTTTAGTTCTGATTATTGTTTATGGATTTTGTTTCTGATTTCCCCTTCTATTGATATATTATTTCCCAATTTTTCTTCTTTGTTCATTAAGCTCAAGAAGCTAAGGAACCCTTGCTTCCCTTGGTTTTGTTTCTAACTTTTATTAGGATTTTGATCATTGATTTCTATATATATAG
This sequence comes from Acacia acuminata, assembly GCA_019022655.1. Classification (NCBI taxonomy): domain Eukaryota; kingdom Viridiplantae; phylum Streptophyta; class Magnoliopsida; order Fabales; family Fabaceae; genus Acacia; species Acacia acuminata. The sequence continues at coordinate 130,326 of JAFJYI010000123.1, forward strand.
GTTCTTGTTGGTCTGTGCTGGTTGATTCATTATTGTATTTTTTTTGTCGATTAATTTGAGGTTAAAATGATTTGGGAAGATAACAATGAGATGGATGGGCGATGAGATGGGGGAAGAACAGGGACTTGGGGTCTACTGGATAAGAGGAGCGATGGATGACTAGAGAAGACGAAGTTTATGAGGGGTAATTTGATGAACATAATCGACGGAGGAAGAGGTGGGAGAGGAAAAGGCATGGACGGGTGAGGGCGTAGGGAAAGGACGAGTAATTACATGGTAACCACTTGGCATGACTTGGATGATTAGGTGGCATTATTTCCTAGGTGACAAACGTTTGTTAGTCTCTTTGTTAACTGAAGGAGAGATTGCTACGTTTTAATACTTTTGGGTGATATTGAGATTCGAAAAAATTTCAGGGCAATACATTGCTCCTTTGTGAATACTTCTGGGGTAGATTAACACCTTAACCCTTTTTTAAATGCCACCTAAGCACCCCTTACTAGTTGCTGGTTATCAGAGCTTTGGCAACAGGTGACTGGTCACCAGAGATCTGGTGACCTTGCCGACGCTTTAGTGACCTAATGTGTTTTTTGAATTTCTAAAAAAAAAAAAAAAGTAGTCAATGTCAAAACTATAGTAGTTAATAGAGAAAATAAAGTCATAAACAGGGTTCTTATTGTCGAACATTTTCTAATAACTACTTTTGTTTTACTATTTACTATTCTAATTTTGCAATTGACTACTTTGGCCACCTATCGGCAAAGTTCTTAATACATTTTTGAATTCCCAAAATAATAATAGTTAAAAACGAAACTAAAGTAGTAAATAGCAAGACCAAATTAATAAAGAGGGTCATTGTTGTTAAATATTTGTTTATAACTACTTTTATTTCACTATTTACTATTTTAGTTTTGATATTAACTACTATAGGTAGCTATTGGCAAAGTGCATTTTCTAAGTTTTCGAAATGAAAGTGGTTAATAGTGAAACAAAAGTAATTATAAAGAAATACTCCTTCATATCTTTAATATAAGACATTTTTAAGGAATTGATTTTAGTCCTAAATATAATACATATATTTTATATTTGTCAATATTTTTCTAATGAGTAAATACCTTTTCTGGTCCTTGACAAAAAACACGGACCCCATTTTGGTCACTTACAAAAAAAATCAACCCTTATTCGTCCTTTTTAAAGGACTAAAAAAGACCTTTTGGAAATTTGTGAGGGATCAAAATGTCAACCAATCGACCCTTATTTTTCCTTTTTATGGACTAAAAAGGACCCTTTTTTTTGTAAGGGACCAAAATGGGATTGCATTTTTTGTCAGGGACCAGAAAAGGTATTTACTCTTTTCTAATTTACCCTTATTAATGCTCCCTCACCAATAATCAATGAGGAGAGGAAGTGAAAGGGTTAAGGAAGATGACTAAGTATTTTAGAAAATATATGTCATATTAACTAACTCGACTAACTTTCTTAATTTAATCAAATAAGGTAAATATATCTTATATTAAGAACTAGATAAGTACTCAATAAAAGGAACCCTTGTCCTTGGGGCCAGAGCTCCGAGGACCAATCACTAGTGCTATAGTTTCATTAGCCGGCGCTAATAAGGTTACTGGAGCTCCAGTGACCAGATGCTGATTGCACACTAAGGGTTTTAAAGGTTTTCCCCCTTAAAAAAGTGAAGGCGATAATATTAATTTCCAACATTTCAAAATTTCAAATCGTCTATTGCAACTGGTTTGGGATTATTGAAATTTAGCTTTTGATTTATCTTTTTGATATTTTTAAGGGTGTATTTTTCCCCCTAAAGTGAAAGTGCTCGTTATATTAAAAAAATAAAGAAGCCAATAGCTCGTCCTCACCGAATAGTAAGAAAAAATAAAAAAAATTATAATATATATATATATATATATATATTTAATATGGATATGGGGCAAAGCCCAATCAATCGATCTGTATTACAATAACCGCATGGGAAAGAAACACCCACTTCATCTTGAAACAAAAAATGACAAACAACATCAAGAGGTGTAGCAAAACAAACTTTTACATCCTCCAAACTAAAGCTAAAGTTTGCTAAAGCATCTGCACACATGTTACCCTCCCGATAAACATGAATAATTCTAAATTTTACAAATTTCCTCAGAAATCTGCATATAACCGACACCAGACTAGAGCTAGTATCCTCAGCCACCTGCATATCAGCCAATATAGACACCACGATAATGAGTCACATTCAACAATAATATTCTGGAAATTATGACTCGAAGCTAATTCTAGGCCAAATAAGACAGCCTATAACTCAGCTTTTATGGCTGAGCAACAACCCAATTTCCTAGCAAATCCACCTAACCATTTCAGCTCCCTCGGATCAGCCCCCTACACCCAGTTGTTTGCTTCACCCTTTTCGAGGCCCCATCAACATTGATCTTTGATAAGTGTATATTTTGTGATTAAATAGGTGTATATTTTATGAGAATTAGTTGGAATTATTGATATGATCTTTTATTGACTTTTCCATCATTGAATCAAACTTAGGATCAAAGAATAAATCGACATAAAATCTACTCATATCCTATTTTTAATGTGCAGGAGATATTATATGATAGAGAAGAGACAAAAAGCATATAGAGCTTGCAGCTATAAATTAAATAAAAGGAATAAAGACGAGGACCCCAAATGCTAAAAAGAAAACTTGGATCCTAAGTTTGGTGATTAAACTCGGATCCTAAGTTTGGTGATTAATTAAGAGGAGGAAACTTAAATTATAAACAGGGAGGTAGAGACAAGAAAGGAGAAAGAAGAAAAAGGATATGGGAGACGTAGAACAAGAAGGAAGGGACGAAGAAGCGAGGAGTAGAAGGCGAGCGTTTCAGATTCTCTTCATCATCTCCACGGAAGGACGGAAGGACTGTGGAGGCGACAGAGAATCTTTCTTTCTTTTCTCTCTCTCTCTCTCTCTCTCTCTCTCTCTTTATTCTTTGAACCTGAATTCTGATCTTTTTGTTATGGATTTGAATAAAACCATGTGTGGCTAGTTGGTTTTGCAACTTAGAGAATCTATGAACTTGTTTGGGTTTTAGAGATTATTCCCACGGATTGGTTTTACTTAATTTTATTTCAGTTTATTTAATTTGTGTTTATTGTTATTGCTTCTTGATTGGCCATCATTGAACATGTTTTGGGGATTTAGGGTTGAACTTGGAAGAGGGAATCCTAAATTGACCTTGGGATTAAATAATGTGGAATTAGGTTTAAATCTAATGAGAAATTAGGTTTTAATCCAATTTGCGTCTAGGATAGGAATATACCTAGAATCTCCGCATAATCAAATTAGAGTGAGCCCGATCTAAAATACATCTTATTTAGTTGTGTGAGGCATTACATAATTAATTAAGATAGGTATATAAATGGACTAGAAGGCATTTATAGACATTAATACTCTAAATTAGCTGATTGGGATAAAATCTAAGAAACAAACAAGGGATTAGTGACTCTAGGTTGCTCGTTTATTAGTGTGGTAGTTTCTTTGTTTTAATTTTAATTTCTTTTCTCTTAATTAAATTTAATTTGGTTGCTCAACTTAAACGAAATTGTGAAATTAATGCTTAAGACATTAATAAGTTGTGGGTACTAAGTCCTCGTGGGAACGATACTTTTCTTATCACTTTATTACTTGATACGGATACTTTTCTTATCACTTTATTACTTGTGCACTTGCGGAGTTTTTAGGCTATAAAGTTTTGCCCTATCAAGTTTTTGACGCCGTTCTTGTCGGGGACTTGTGTGCCACAACCTGTCTTGGTTGGAATTGATTGAGCATTAGTAGTTTAAGTTTGAGTTCGTAAATATTTTATTTTATTTCATTTTAGGAAAAAAATTTCAAAAAAAAAAAGGATATTAATTGGCAACCAACTAGTCTTAATATTGAGAAGGAGATGAATTCTCCGTCTTCTATAACTTAGTAAAGTGAAAACTCGAGTTTTGATTTTAAAACTCGAGTTTTGGCCAACCCGAGAGCATTACAAGTTTTCAAAGTTTTCATGATAAAATGAAAACTCGAGTTTTGATTTTAAAACTCGAGTTTTGGCCAACCCGAGAGCATTACAAGTTTTCAAAGTTTTCATGATAAAATGAAAACTCGAGTTTTGATTTAAAAACTCGAGTTTTGGCCAACCCGAGAGCATTATAAGTTTTTTCATAGTTTTCATGATAATATGAAAACTCGAGTTTTGATTCCAAAACTCGAGTTTTGTTCAAGCAAAGAACAACTCACTTTATCGAGCCTTTGAAAACTCAAGTTTTATTTTGAAACTCAAGTCTTGGAGTTTTGGACTACAACATACTATTTTCACTAACAATCCAAAACTCGAGTTTGGTTTTGGAAACTCGAGTTTTGAGATTCATTCAAACTTTGGTCCAAAAGCTCGAAACACGACTTTGCTCTCGGAAGATGACTATACAAGATGGATTGATTGCTATTTTAAATTCTTTGAATGAATGTAGGCAACGTACAAAAGAGCATAAATGATGGTTGTATTTCATATGTTGATTCTTCTCAATATGTTTGCATGTCTTGTGTTTATTGTGGAGGAAATCATTTATTTGAGCATTGTCTGTATATTACAACTAGTCATTTTGTGAGAGATGATTTGCCTAGGAACCAAGCTTGTTTTGATAACTCATTTTGTGCTCGTGAAGGTTTTGAGCAACAAAATTTTAGAGATCCACATATCTATTGTTCTTATGAAAATACCCTTCCTTGTTACTCTTATCCATATATCGAAAAACACATCATGGAGTATAAGGAAAAATCTAATTTAGAAATATTGTGTATGAAATATATGGAATCTTTAGAGAGATCTAGTAAAGAGCAAAAGGAGTTTGCCTCTAGTGTTAAGTCAAGTGTCCAAAATATTATGGTAATTGTGAGTCAAATTCTTTCTACCCTTGAGACTATGGGGCAAGATAATTCCTTAAACATGGTGGCCACTTCTTATGATGATAATGATTATTGTGAGGAAGTTGAAGGTGTGGAATTACACGAGATTATGGATAATGTAGAAAGTGATTGTGGGCATGAAATTGATTTAGATGAGAATAATGGGTGTCTAGAAGAGGTTCCAGCTGTAGAGCTTAAGGATTGTAATGTTGGTGATCAAATTGAATTAGATGTCCCAATTGTTGTTGTTCATGACCCACCTCTTGAAGTGTTGATTCTTCTTCGATGAGAGTTAGGTTGGTTTTATTGGATGCTCTAAATTCTTGGAAGTGCCTATGTTTATTTTCAAAGATATGCATGTTGTGCTTCATTTGAATTCAGTGAATACTTGTACTCCAAGATTGTCTATGATTGAGGAAATACAAGTAATTAACTGGAATGATCAAGTTTTGTGTGTGACACCTTGTTGCTTGAAAAGGAATGAAGACAAGGTAATTGAGGTGTTTGATACTTATGATTAGTTGTTTGTTTTAGGAAGTCTGGCTGAAGACTATAAATGTAGTGCTTCTTGGGAGGCAACCCAAGGGTTTTTCTTGCATATTCTATTATTATTATTTCTTTCTGTGTTTCAGTTTTATTTAGGTTTGAAGAAGATCGCTCTTCTTGTTGCTGCAAGGTCTTACTTTAACACTCCACATCAGATTTAGAGGCTTAAACCAGGGGAGTACTAGTTCATTTCCCTCTTTATATTTTTGCAACATTGAGGACAATGTTTGATTTAAGTGTGGGGGAGGGATATAATTACTTTGGTTATGCTTGTCCTTATACAATTGAAAATCTTTGGTTATGCTTGTCTTTATGCAATTGAAAAGATTTTTTTTTTTTTTTATTTGAGATTTTTGCATTGTTGAGGATTGACCTTAATTTTGAGCTTTCTCCATCCTAAAGAATATTATCAAGTCAAAAATTAAAATAGAAAAAGAAATGTTTCAACCAAGTCTCTAAGCCTTGAGTTTTTTTTTTTTTTTTTTTTTTTTTTTTTTTTTTTTTTTTTTTTTTTTTGCAATCTTGAAATGGACTATGAGAATAGGGATTAGTTTGTAATGTGAGCAACATATTATTAGTTCATGGATATTTTGCTACATGATTTCTTTAGAAAATTAGATGATGACCTTTGCCAGCTAAGTAAAACTTTTGTGTAGGGAAATGACTAAAAAAAACTCCAAAGACTTCTTTAGACCTCACTTATTAACCGGGGGCACTTCATCACTAATGTTGGCACTCGCGTCAAACGGTAAAGTCAAAAGAGGGTTATGAGTTGGACTAAAAGCTGAAGGTGGAATATCACCTAGAGGGGGGGTGAATAGGTGATCTCAAAAATTCTTTCGACGTGCGATGGATAAATGATGAAAGCAGTAAGAAAGGTAAAGAGAAATGACACAGAGGAATTATACTGGTTCGGTCCAACTCTTGACCTACGTCCAGTACCCAGACACTCTGGGAATTTCACTATCTCACAAATACAATTACACACTCTGTAACTTAGGATGATCCTTTCTCTCTAGGACTCACTTCCCCTTACAAGTTGTAATCGTACACCCACACTCAAGATACCACTATCTTGAGATTTGAACGAATGTAAATACAAATGACAAAGCTCTCTCATAGAGTAAAACAATAAACACTGAAGCTCAATAACATCCGAAGATATGAACGGAATAGAGATTGATCGCTTTGAGTATTTTTCTCTGTGTATGCGTTGATTCGTGTTGATGAACTCAATCCTTTTAGTATTTATAGTAGTTGAAGATTGAGGAAATATCTGTGAGGCTCTTTAAAATGACCATTAGAGATGAAGCAGAAGGGTTGGAATAATCGCCGTCATTATTCCTGTAATTGTGATTATGACCATTGAGACCCAGCAAAGGAAATGAAATATTCTTGCCCAGAATATTGCAGAGGTATGTCTGTTTGTTGAATTACTCAAATAGGTAAGTTTAATAAATATCGGATTATTTCAGTCAACATCCTGTGTTGATCCTCATCCTAATAATCTGTTAGCAAGGGAGCTTGATTCGAGGCAGATAGGGATTCAACTCGAGGCAATATAATTCCAGCGATTTTTACAACCTCATGAACTGACTGTCAACTTCAAATCATCATATCTCACTCACTTGATCTTTTTTTTAGTGATCTTGGTGTTTTTGAAAAGGTATTTGAGTCTAGTTTCTAATGGCACCGATTTCAGCTCATTTGGATTTGTCGTTTGTGAGATACACTTAAAATACCGAAGCTTGGTTTGCTGTATGGCTTGAATTTCACTGTCATGTTCCAAAATTTATAGATCCTTCATCTGACCTCCTTTAGACTTGAATTTTATGTCAAAATGACGCATTGGAAGTCTAGTTTCCAACAAAAGTGGTTTCACCTCAATGCGATCTCTAGTTTAAGAGATATTGTTGAATTACCATACATCGTCCGAGTGAAACGTGAAACAGAGGTTGCTGAAAAAAAAAACACTTATTAACTAGAAACATTTAAGTGTTGCCTTGAGTCATAAATTTGATGCCTTGAGTTAATATGACTAGAGGTAGATAATAAATGACTAGAGGCAGATAATAAATGACTAGAGGCAGAGTCATTTGGAATAATAGGGTTCCTTGAGTCAAGTTGCCTAGAGGCAACTAATGGGTGACTAGAGGCAAAAACAAAGAAGAAATGTTTTGCCTTGAGTTTGGATGCCTGGAGTCATTTGCACTACAGTGGAAGGAATGCCTTGAGGCAAGTCATAATTGCCTAGAGGCAAATGGAGGAAGTTTAAGAAAATTACGATTTTGCCATTAAAAACATGAATTTCATTGGAAATGACTTGAGGCCAGCAAATTTAATGACTAGAGGCAAGAAGGAGATTTCAGCATATTTACGATTTTGCCATCAGAAATGAATTTCAATATATTTACAATTTTGCCATTATATGTGAATTTTCCAAAGCGCATGCGGGAGTGACTTGAGGCAACAAGTTAGATGACTTGAGGCAAGAAGAGAAATTCAGCATATTTATGGTTTTGCCATTAAGAGTGGATTTTCACCATAATTATGATTTTGCCATTTTCAAGTGGATTTTCCGAAACATATGCCTAGAGGTAAAATATTGGATGACTAGAGGTAAACCAGAAACTCCAAATTTTCATCCAAAATTAAGATTCAATTACATTATAATTGTTATCATCAAAATATCAAAAACATGAGAACTAACAAAAGCCTTTTGAGGTGCCTGTTGGAGTAACTGAGTAACCGGTGCTGCATCACCCATGTGCAGAGTCGCGTCAAAAGGGACCTACAACGGCTTAAGGAAAAAAAAAAAGAAAGGAAAAAAAGACAAAATAAGTTATTTTATACCTGAGGATCCTTAGTAAATTAAATGAAAAGCTTGGTTTGCGGGGCATTTGAATTTTTCTAGAGGAGTTAAGTAGCATGATATCCCTCTTCTAATCTTATTGTTGCACTTATTGCTTGCCGATCTTTTGATCATGGGACGTTAAGAGATTGTTACAACTCTATTGGCTTAGTGAGACATTAACTTAAATAAGATTTGATGATATGATCCAAGTGTGGTAGTTTTTTGCTCTCTGTTTAGGAATTTCATAGGCAATGTTCTTTTCAGATAATGAATTCTCTTTCTTTTGCTTGAGGACAAGCCAATGTTTAAATGTGGGGGAGTTTGATAAGTGTATATTTTGTGATTAAATAGGTGTATATTTTATGAGAATTAGTTGGAATTATTGATATTATATACCTATTTAATTATCTTTTATTGACTTTTCTATCATTGAATCAAACTTAGGATCAAACAATAAATCGACATAAAATCTACTCATATCCTATTTTTAATGTGCAAGAAATATTATCTGATTTGGAAAGAAGTAGAAAAAGCAATTAAGAGGGAAATTAAGAGGATATGCAATCAACCAAACTCGGTGGTCCCACGCAAGAAAAATAGAAACAAAATCAATTGCACGATCTCGGTGGAGTTGATTACAAGATATAAGATATCTTTTTAATAAGAAAATGAGTATAAGTGACCCAAGACTTAAATTATAAATAGCGAGGAAAAGACAAGCAAGAGATGACTGAGGAGTAGGATCAGAGAGAGGCTCAGAACAAGAAGGAACAAAGAAGTAGAGGAGTAGCGGCTGAGCATTTTGGTTCTCTTCATCATCTCCACGGAAGGACTGTGGAGGCGACAGAGATTTTCTTTCCGCTTTCTCTTTATTCTTTGAACCTGGATTTTTGTCTCTTTGTTATTAGTTTTATTAGAGCCATGTTTGGCTAATTGGTTTTGCAACCCAGAGGACCTATAAACTTGTGGGTGAATTGGATCTTGTTTTCATTGTTTAGTTAAATTTGATATTAATTTTGGTTACTTAATCTTGGTTGGTTTTATCTATTTAGTGATTGGCCATCATTGAATATGATTTTGAGTATTAGGATTTACCTTGACGAAAGAGATTTTAATTGGGCTCTGGGATTAAGTAATATGAGATTAGATTACGATTTAATTTGCGGTTAGGATAGACATATACCTAATGGCCCCATATAATTGTTGAAGAGTGTGTTCGATTTTTGTTGCCTCTTGAGTAACTATGTTAGACATAACAAGTTATATTCAAGAGAGGGTTGTAAATGGACCGACGGCACTTATAGTTATTTATATTCGAGATTAACAAAATTGATATTAAAACTAATTAAATTAGTGGAAACAAGGTTTATGAAGCTAATAAGGGATTAGTGACTTTAGGTTGCTCATTTGATTATTGTAGTAGTTTTCTTGTTTTTATTTTAGTTTTGATTTTCTTTTCCTTTATCTTAATTAAATTCAATTTGTTTTGCTCAACTTAAATGAAATTGTGAAATTAATGCTTAACTAAAGTTGTGATACTAAGTCCTCGTGGGAACGATACTTTTCTTATCACTTTATTACTTGATACGGCCCGTGCACTTGTGAAGTTTATAGGCTATAAAGTTTTGCCCTATCAATCTTGACCCATCCCACAGGAGGTGCTAGCCATTTGATATACTATTCTTGTTTAGGTCCAATGACTCTCCCAAACTCAACTCTTGCAGCATGAATATTCGCCACATACTTCAAAACAGGAGCTACTTGATTCTCTGGCAAAGAAAAATCGTCCTTAAAAAGATTCCTGTTCCTCCAACCCCATAAGAACCAATTGGCAACACCAAACACCAACGCCCAATCATTATTTGGACTACTTAAATTCTAGTTAAACTAGCACCTCCCTTGCAATAGGAAAAATTCAGAATCAGACCCCTCATGCCTCAGCTTCATCCATATATCCCTTGCCACACTACAATCTCTTAAGACATGCATTATAGTCTCTACCTGATTTATGCACCGATGGCAGCTACTATTCCCTCCCATAATTTGACTTCTCCTTACACCCGTAAGAAGCCTTTCATGCATTGCAAGCCACATAAAAAATTGCACTCTCCTCGGTCCTCTCCACTTCTAGACTTTATTCCACATACTCACCTCCCCTTGCTCAGCCCTCATGACATGATACAAATCAGCAGCAACATAATGGTTATACAACCCAATGTTAGTTATGATTAGTTTTGATGATGTCTTATATAGATGTCATTATTAAAAGCAAAAAGATTGAGTAATATAGTTATCTCCTACATTGACAAACTACTGTATTTAATGTAGATTAATCCAAGATGAATTATAGAGATTGATCAAGAAAGTAAGAAAGAAGTTCTTGCATGCAATATAATGGGAATATCAGAATGTCAAGGAAGCAAGAAGTTATCAAAGGATTTTAGGAATAGTCAAGAGGAAGAGGAAATATTGAAGAAGGTAGGACTTGTAGAGAATGATAAGTCCAAGTTGAATGACGAGAGAATGATCAACAAGAAAATCAATAAAGAAGTATTGAATTAGAGAAAGAAGATGTGAAGTCAAATGATAAAGAATGATCAAGAGAAGAGAAGAAAGAAAGAGTTAGAGTTATGGAGAATGATCAAGAGAAGAAGAAAGAAAGAAGAACTTGCTGAATGAAGTGAAGATATTATTATTCAAGTTCTAAGATTGATGCTAGAAGTCTCCAAGGTCATATGGAAGTTGGAATGGGTCAATTTGAAGTTAAAGTTAGCAAAAATCAACTTCAGGATGAGAAAACTCGAGTTTGGAACACAAAACTCGAGTTTGAGACTCAAAACTCAAGTTTGTAGTGTCTTCAGCACCTCTGGCGTCTCTGGACAAGGAAAACTCGAGTATGCAAGTGTATACTCGAGTATGCAAGTGAAAACTCGAGTATGCAACTCTGTTATCAAGCACTTGACTCCACACTGTCTCACGTTCGGGACGGGCGACCTCTCGGTGATTCGATGATATCTCACAAACCAGGAATCAGATTGACGTGAAAGCAGTGGCATTTGAAACTAGACATCCAAAGCGTCATTTTGATATATAAATCAAGTCCAAAGGTGTCAAGATCAAGGAGCTATGATTTTTTACAAGTTGCCACAAGAATCAACGTCACAGTCTAGACCCACCTTCGGTATTTTGAGTGTAACTCACAATCTACAAATTGTATTGAGCTGAAATCGGTGGCATATGAAAGTAGAGTCATAGAGCTTTCTAACAAGAGTTGAACAGACCAAAACGGAGTTCAGACCAGGGAGATATGGCCCTCGAAAGTTGACTTGATAGAGAGTTGCTCAAATCCATTACACAAAGCAATACTCGAGTATTAGTATTGGTCACAATACTCGAGTATTGGACTTACAGAGAGCTTTGACATCTGCCAATGAGTTGAATACTCAAGTATTCATTCCAATACTCAAGTATTGAGGTTTCACAAAGTTTTCAAAATGAATACATACTCAAGTATTGATTTGGACACTCGAGTATTGGGCATACAGAGAGCTTTACCCTTTGTCAATGAGTTGAATACTCAAGTATTCATTCCAATACTCAAGTATTGAGTTTTCACAAAGTTTTCAAAATGAATGGATACTTGAGTATTGATTTGGACACTCGAGTATTGGGCATACAAGAGAGCTTTGCTATTTGTCAATGACTTGAACACTCAAGTATTGAAGTCAATACTCAAGTATTGAGGTTTTGAACTTAAACTTATTTTCATAACAAAAGTTCAAAACTCGAGTATTGATTTGGACACTCGAGTATTGACCTTATTTCAATGATGAGGTCCAAAGTCAAAACTCGATGATTTCTCTCGGAAGAAGAATACTCAAGTATCATAATGAATACTCAAGTATTGAGTTAAGTGCACAAATGACACACTCGAGTATTGATGAACACACTCAAGTATTGACTTAAGTGCACAGTGACACACTCGAGTATTGATGAACAATACTCAAGTATTGAACGCTAAGTTTGAAATTCAAATATGACGAATTCTGAAAACCTTCATGATTGATCTTAATGCTTTCCATTATCATTCTTCTATGTTCCTAGAAATGTTTAATCACTTTGTTAGTGAGTTTCAGATGAATTAGAAGATGTTTAGTGAAGGCTTAAAGCAAAAGCGAAAAGTGACGTCAGCACTTTAAAGTCGAACCCGAAAAGTTGTATACTTTTGGGTAAACCTTCGCACATGTCTACAAAGAGATTAAGGTGCTTTCCACATCCAATTTGCTATACCAACGGATCAATTTGGTAGAAGTCAACTCGAACATCTTGCACAATTTGGATTAAGCAAAAACTAGAGAGAGAAGAAAACCAAAGCTGAACCAAAGCCTTGTCTGCGGAATGGGCAATGGCTATAAACGGTCATATAGTGTTCTCTACCTATAAAAGAGGACAGATTCAAGTAGAAAAACGCAGAGACACAAGCCTACATCTTAAAAATGCTCGACTCGATTTTCATACTACTCACACTCGTTTTCCAATGTTTACATAGTTTATTATAGAGAGTGAGATAATTTGTAATGCACTTCGGTGTTTATCTTATTCACTTCGAGAGAGAAGATTTATTACAAACATTCCATCTCGTTTATCCGAGAGTTACTCAATATTGGGTGATCTTGAGAGGAAAACAGATTGTAACCTTACATTGTGTAAGGGGGAGTAATTTTTATACTTCACCCAATTCACCCCCTGGGCCCAACTTACACCCAATTCCCCATTTTATGGCATCCTCACCATTTAAAATACTTGGTGGTGGAACAGCCATAATAAGACTAATACCATCCACGTTAACCAACTCCGTAATCCGAGCCATATCCCACTGACCATCCATATGTACCATGTCACTAACCCTTAAACTTTCTTCTCCATTTTCCAGCGGCCTAACACACTTTCCAATCAGGGTCCTTCCATCACCCAGCCATACATCTTACCAGAAATTTACCCTTCTACCATTTCCCACCTCCCAACATACTTTACTTACCATACTAGGCCATATTCTGGCCAAGTTCTTCCCATGGCCGAGTCTAATTTTCTCCACACAGCAGCTTGCTTTAGATCCATTTGCCTCCCATATTTACTACATAGAATCTTTTAGCACAAACTCTCAAGTTTAGTTATAGTGTTCCACACAACCTTCCCCAACAATGCATCATTCATTACATCCAAATCTCTTAAGCCATAGCCACCATTCATTTTATCCTTACACAACAACCCCCAAACTCACCGCATGTACTTTCCTCTTCCCTTCTTCATTCTTCCAAATGAAATCACATTGTAGTTTCTCCATACGCTATCTTACACTCACAGGAATGCAGGAATGCTGCATACTATACACAGCCAACTGGTTTGTGATCGATTGGACTAAGGTAAGTCTCCTTGCTAATGACAAGGATTGTTTTTTCCAGCTGCTCAATTTACCTTGCATCTTATCAATTATATGCTGAAACCTCCTTTGATTTCCACCTCCTTTCAACATGTATGCCCCCAAATACCTCCCTAAATCCTCTACTTTCTTAAAACCCAAAAGCTCACAGATGTCCCTCTGAACTCTTCTGTCTACATTTCTTGAGAATAACAAACTAGTTTTCTGAACATTTATTTTCTGCCTAGAGCATTCACCAAACTCCTCCAAAACTTTTAATACCATACTCATTTGATCAAATCTGCCTCACACACCAGCAATAAATCATCAGTGAATAGAAGGTGTGAGACAACTGGACCATTTCTGCATAGAGTCAATGGTTTCCACATGTTTTTACTAACACAATCCATAATAAGGTGGGTCAATTTCTCCATACCCAACACAAAAAGATACGGGCAAAGGGGGTCCCCTTGCCTTAAACCCCTCGAAGGACTGAAACGCTCTCTCTTAACCCCGTTCCACATTAACGACATTGAGGTTGAGCTAATACAATTCCTAATTACACGCCTTAATCGTTCATCTAGCCCAATTTCTTCTAACACACTCCCAATAAAACTCCAACTCATCCTATCGTATGCCTTTTCAAGATCAATTTTAATGATCATAAATCCCTTCCTCCCTTGTAATCTATTTAAAGAGTGCACGATCTCCTTAGCCACAATTATATTATCATGTATACTTCGCTTTGGAACAAAGCTCGTTTGGAAAGGAGACACCAAATCATTCATGAGAGGCTTAAGACGATTAACAATTAGTTTTGTCAAGCCTTTATATAAAACGTTGCACAATGAAATAGGCCAAAAGTGACTAACCTTCTCTGGGTGATCCACCTTTGGAATTAGGACCATGATTGTATCATTAATTTATGCAATGCGATCTGGATTACTCTATAGCTCCTTCATCAAGGCAAACACCGATGCTCCAACCATAGGCCAGTTTTTCTGAAAAAATACTGCAGGGAACCCATCGCTTCCCGGAGCCTTAAACGGCCCCATTTGAAAGAAAGCACGCCACACCTCTGTCATACTGACCCCTCGGCCCACACTATTTAATTTCCCCTAACTTACAACCCCCCATCTTTGCTCAGTAAGATACCAGCTTCTACTATACTTTTCCTACCTAAATAGAGTCCCATAAAAATCCTAGAATAAGCCCCATATTACCTCCACATCATCTATCCATTCACCTGTGTCATTCTTGATCATAGTAATTTTATTCCGTCACCTTCTAATTAGAGTCTTAGTTTGATAATAGCGTGTATTGCGATCACCCTCTTCTAACCACCTCCCCTTTGATTTTTGAAACCAAAGGACTTCCTCTGGTCTCAATGTACATAAAAATCCTCTTCTAGTTCCTTCTCAAGCTGAAAAAGAAAAGGATTACTTCTACAATCAATGCTACGTTGCACCCCATTTAATCTATTCAGCAGCCTCCTTTTTTGAGCCTCAATTTTGCCAAATACTTCCCTGTTCCATCTGATCAAATCTTGTTGAAAAAGAGACAATTTGACATGGGCATCCTCACCTCCCTTCCAATGATTTTGAACCAGCGCCTCAAAACCATCATGCATAAGCCACATAGCTTCAAATTTAAAATTTCTCACCATACTCCCTCTAACCTCTGCACATAGGTTAATCAACAAAGGGTGATGGTCCGAGCTAATCCTTGGTATGACTCTCACTTTTGCACTATGAAAAACCCCTTGCCATTGAGCATTACATAAACATCTATCCAACCTCTTGTAAACTCTCTCCAACCCCTCCCATTTAGGTCCCTTCCATGTAAAGAAAGGCCTATTAGTCTCAATGTCGATTAAATTGCAGCTTTGGATCCAGTCATTGAATCGAGCACATCGCATTTCATTCACTCTTCCACCCCTTTTTTCTCTAAAGGGGACTTTATTTAATTGAAATCTCCAGCTAACAACCACTGCTCCACCATCTCATTAGCTATATTCTGCAACACACTCCAAATCCTGCCTTTTCTTTGCTCACTCGGGCTTGCATAGACTGCTGTAAAACTCATTGCATCACTCCCCAACTTCACCTTGTAGTGAATAAACTGATCTTCCCTCCTCATGATGTCCACCATTAACCCCTCTAGCTCCCAAAGTAACCAAATACCTCCGGAAAACCCTTCCGCTTCCACTCTCCTTGAGTAATTAAATCCCCAACTCCTAATAACCTTGTTGGCATGTCCACCACTTACTCTAGGTTCCAGGATAACCACTAACTTACGTTTATATCTTCTCTTCATGCACCTAACAACAGCCGCAACACCCTTGCTAGCTGCCCCTACAATTCCATACTAATATCTTCATCATAATAATTAGTGATAGGCAAGCACACATACTACCTCGGATCTGCAAGCATAGGTGTGGCATAAACAGGCGCTGTGCTCATACCACTAGACTGATCGGATCATCATCCCTATCAACTCCATCTCCCATACTCATATGTTCTCCTGGGTTCAAATTCTATTTTTCAACTAAAGATACTCCTTTATTTCTAGCTAACTCCATATTACTTTCCGGCACAAACTCACCACTGCTCACATATTCTGAGTTTCCTTCAAAACCACATGCACATCACGAACCTCACTTCTCACAAGCCTAGAACACAAATTTTCCTCTTTCTTAGATCTACCCGCTGACCTAGAGCTCCCCATCCTCCTTGGTTTTTGCATTTCATCACCTTTTTTACCCTCACTCTTACTCACAGTCCTTCCCTGTCTTTTTTGATCCGAAATGAAATCCTCCCCCTGCACATTACCCTACCTGTCCTCAATCCTAGATGCCACATGTGCTCCTTCGCCCCTTTTCATCCCTCCTTCCTCCTCCATTTCCCCCTCCAACACAGTGAATCTCGATCCAATCTACTGGTTTTGAGCTGGCAAAGGGTTATGTCTTTGTCTCCTAGGTCTTTGCATCGTCTTCCATAACTCCCTCTGCATACCTTTATCATCGGCACCCTTCGCTTACTTACTCCCCAGGTCTTCAACATCTATTTTCTCCTCCATATTCCTCTTCTAGAAGTCCTCACATACCTCCCTTGAGTGACCAAACCTTCCACATTTATTGCATAGCATCCCCAAGCTCTCGTATACTATACTTAGAACCTGACCTTCTACCTCAAACTCTGGTACTAAAGGTTTTGTTAGATCCAGCTCAACACACATCCTTGCAAACATACCCCTAGCTCGTTGGGCAGTGTGAATATCCAATTTGATAGCCTTCCCAATGATATTGCCTAGATTGAGCAGAAATTTCTTATCAAATAACGGTGCTGGAAGATCCGGAAATCGAACCCAAGCGACCATAGATTCAATTATTGCACTCTTCGGATTGAACTTAGGCCTCCATCTCGCCACATTCAAATAGGCATCATTAATCACCCAAGGCCCTCAAGTTAACGCCTCCATATAGTCATCAACATGTTGAAAGTTAACCAAGTAAAAATCATTAGCCAGGTCAAAGATGCCGATGTTACCTTTCCTTGCCCAGATTTTCCTCAGCTTCTTCACCATAAAGCCATACGATGGCTGTCGGCCAAGCAATTTGACCACCAGCGTTCTACCAAACGGTTTCATCAGTCGCTCTTTCTCCTTCTCCTCAAAGATAAATCTTGGACACAGCGGATTTGTAGCATACACACAGATTCCGTCATTCGGATTAAGAACCTTACCGAAATCGGTGCCAGCACCGTAATCCTCCATCACTTCCTCATCATCCTTGTTGGACCATTCCCACCAATAGACACTTGGATTCACATTCTTCAGCAACGATTCCCTGTATGACTTAAGGGAAGTCAATTTTTCCTTAGCCCGCATCCACGCCTCTTCGCGAGGGACCCGAGTTTCACCTCCAGTGAATTTCGCATCGTCGAAACGAACCTTACATTTTCGTCTAAGCCATTCCTCTCGATCCACCTCCATCCTTTCCTCATGTTCCCCTCCTTGCAAATCGTGAGCAGAGGGGCCACTCATTTTCTCCGCCACAGTGGGCGACAGAGCACACAATCCCGATGACAGAAACAGAAAGCCCTAGCAGAGCTTGAAAAGGGAAAAAAGAAAATCCAACGTTTATATACTATATATAATTTATTACTGAAAAAATATTTCATAAATTAAATTCTATATAGAGCTTTTTGTGTAAAAACATATTTTAGAATTACGAATAAATAATACCCCTATATGTAGGCTTTAATTGTCATCTCAACATGCAGCTCAATGAGATTTAGCTTCTCCCATACTATTATTGTCGCTTTCTCTCGATTACCTAAAAGGAGAAAACTACATCGTCTTGGATGTAAAATTGGTAAGGGTCATCATTTTTTTTAAAAAAAATAACTTTTAGCATATGAATTATTTTTTCAAAGTAGTACTTAATATCCTAAAATAATTTTTTATACACTTTGTACTATAAAATATTTTTTCAATGGCCTAATGTTTGGTAAACTACACCCTAAAATATTTTTCTAATAAACCCAATATCATAAGCTAATTTTTAGTTCTAACATATTTTTCTAGTTGCAACAAACATCCAAAATTTAGAATATTGAGTGCTAATAAAAAAATATTTTATAGTATTAGATGCATAAAAAATTACTTTAGGATATTGAGTGTTATTAAAAAATAATTTTGAGTGATGAATGTGTCAAAAATTAATTTAAAATATTGAGAATTACTAAAAAAAATACTTTGACGTGTATGTGTCAAAAATTAATTTAAAATAGGAATTATTGAAAAAATATTTTAGAAAGAAGGTGAATGTTATTTTGAAAATGTTATTTTGAAAAAAAGAAAAAAGAAAGGAAAACTTCATTTATCCTCATGGAAGAGACTTTATTGCAGTCAACCCAAAAAATTCCGAACTTCCCGCTCCAGTTAGTCAAAATGAAATTAAAGTTATGGGTGAAAAGATAATAATGCACTTGCTTTATTTTTTGTGAAAGCATTTACAAGTCAATAAGGGCATTGACAAAATAAATGAAAGAATTTACCAGACAAATAAAAGGATTAAAAAGAAATCGAGAGTTAACAAGAACATTTTGGTTATTGAAGAAATAAGGGAATTCATAAGATAAAAAAAGACATTCACAAGATAAATAGATACATTTATGAGACAATAAGTAAACTCAAAAGAATTTAGATTTAAAAATATTTTAGTCATTTACAAGACAAATAATAATATACTTTTTTTCAGATAAAAAATAAAAACATTTACTATATAAATAAAAATATGCAAAAAATAAAATAAAGGTGTTATTGTCTTTCATCCATAAAACTTAATTTGGAGGGGAAGTTAGAATATCTTGAGGCTAACTGAAATAAACTATTTTTAACATAAAACGGTGTACTTTTGGATAGTGGGAAAGAAGCTGAATCCCAGAAAATGGGAATTGGATCCTTTCACTATCCTCTATTCTCATCATCCCTCCTCATTCAATCTTAATTTTTCATTTCTCTTCTCAACTAATCTAGACCTTTGATTTGAATTAATTCGACTATCACATCCTAAAATACTTTTTAATATCAATTAGTGATACGTAATATTTTTTCAAGATCTTAAAATTTAGGATCTTAAAAAAAATATTACATTATACTAAATAGTACTAAAAAAATACTTTAAGATACTGACTGATACTAAAAAATACTTTAATATATTGACTGGTTCTAAAAAAAATACTTCAAGATACTGACTGGTACTAAAAAATAATATATTGAATTGATGTACTAAAAAAATACTTGAGGATCTTAAAAATTATTTTAAAATCTTAAAAAAATATTTTAAAATACTAATTACTACTAAAAATATATTTTAAGATACTGATTGATATCAAAAAATAAAAAGAGAACGAGGGATGGGAAGAATCTCGCCAGGCAGTGAAACCAAACCCCCAAGAAAATGATGGTTGAAAAAAAATGAACAGTGAGGGGATGGCAATAATCGACTGCATAACTGATTTTTTATTTTTGAAAAAAATTTCCTTTTCACAAATCCGGCAGAAAGGGACAAAATCCCAGAAAAGCGTGACATTGCCAGCTACATTTTCTCATCATTTTCACTCTGCCATTTCTTCCCTTGCGTCAAAATCTTTCTGACGTTGGGCTTTTCACTCATCCCATTCTCTCATTTTACCCTCACTCTCTCTCTTCCTCTGTTTCTTTCTGTTCCAGGGAATGGGGATGATTCTGGATCTGCTTCTTCGGTTTATTTTCTGATTCATCAGTGTCGGAGACTGTCTCCTTAGAAGAGGGAGTAGGAGGAAGAGTATTATGTTTTCAAGACTAATACATCCTCACGAAGGGATATTTGGTCAAGAAAATATGCAGGGTGGATTGAATCACAGTCACCTTGGAGACCCATGTCTTGTCCTGACTGCTGATCCCAAACCTCGTCTTCGTTGGACTGCTGACCTTCACGAGCGATTTGTTGATGCTGTCACTCAGCTTGGAGGTGCCAGTAGTAAGTAATTTGTTCCAGGACCTTCTTGCCTTTTTCTTTAGAATCGTATTCTATTTATGCAAGCTTTATCTTGGCTGTGATGCACCGATTTCATGGGTTGAAAAGATTGAGCAGTGGTTTGGAAAATCTGCTATTTAAAAGGTGGGATTTTTAGGGAATTTGGGATACTTCCTTTATTATCACCTGTCAGTGATGACTCTGCTCTTGGAAGCAAGGAAACGTGGGGCTTTTCTTTTTTTGAACACTGAAACGTGGGGCTTTTCATATCTCATATAAACTCCATTGAAATAATTGGAATTACTTATTCGTATGAGCTTTGGCTGGAATGTTTGAAGTTGGGCTATTTTGTTCTTTCCTTTTAAGTACTTCTAGTTATTAATACCAATAAGCCCTCGTTAGCATGTATATGTCGAAAATGTTAATTACTTCTTCCACCCAGGCGAATGGAATTACTTAAAGGGGTTATGAGAAGGTGAAGAGCATCATCCTTGTGGAGACTTGCTCCGCAAATTCTTATTTGACGGCTGAGTCGTAGTAATAACTGGAGCCTGTTTTATTTGATTAGGGTCTAAAAGTGAATTCTTAATGAATAACATATTGCAATGTCTGATACACGATAAAATGTTTACCAATTCTATACTTTTACATAGTTCTTGCATTGTGCTTTTGCTCACCTTTATTGTTTCGCTGATCATAGACTTAGAAGACTTGTGCTTTTATTGGCGCGCAAACAAACATCTCAAATCATGAGAAGAATTTTGACTTAAAACTATTTAAAGTGGAAGATGAGGGTTTAATGGCTTTTCAAGGGATTCACCAACTTTGTTGAGATGATGAATTTTTTTCCTCCCTTTTTTCATTCCCTTCAGCAGTAAGCACTAATAAACAAGATATTTTTGGCGTGAATTCATCACAGATTGACAATTAAGCTTGCTCTCAGTCTCAGAATATTTAACCTGGCCTCTTTGTTACGCTGCATTATTAAATCAAGCTTGACATGTTTTATGATTGGCAAGTTGAAATCTACGTTTCAATTGTTTGATTGAATGAAATCTGTTGGATTATTTCATGAGTGACTTGTATCAGGGCAATTTTCAGGTTACCTGTGTATGTTGTCTGCTGAATCTCAATATTTCCGTATCACACTGCATCACATTGCATTTTCTACAATTCACAGGGCTTAAATATTTTGTTCGGACTTCTCTCAAGTCTTTTATAATTAGTGGGATGAAAGGATTTCAACTATGGATTTTTTCAGGAATGTGTTCTAGTTTTGCAGCCTTTCTGTGAATAAAGATAAATTCCTGCTTCCAAATCCCATTGAAAATCCAAAGCGCACTTGAAAGTTATGCCTTTCATTTGCATGCCTGAGCTTTAAAGTCAACAGTAATCTTTTATAGATTGAGACTCCACACAAAGCATTTCCTTATGATGGGTGTTTTATATTTTAATACCGTTCTGAAACTGCTGCTGGATATGTCAGCCAATTAAATTTAGATAGGGCCTTCTAAAGCTTTTGGTCAAACCTGGTTTGTGCTTTGACCGTGTAAAAGTTTTTATTGTTAAGTATAGAATTTGGCAGGAAAAAGAAAAGCCATACAGAGAGGTGTGTGCTCCATCAGAAACAATTTGTGCATTTGGTTGGAGTGTGTGGGGCTAGCCAAGATGAGGATGATGAGGGAAACGTGTGGTTTTACAAGAAAAGATAAGATTTGTAATGAATGTATATGTGGAAGAGTTGGAATGGCATCTATGGGAGAGAAAATGGTAGAGAATCATTTGATGTGGTTCAAACATGTTTAGAAGGCCATTAGATGTGCTGGAGAGAAGGGTTGATCAAGCAGTAGGGAGTCTTTTGAAAAAGGGTAGAGAAAGACTAAGGTTGATCAAGCAGTAGGGAGTCTTTTGAAAAAGGGTAGAGAAAGACTAAGAGAACACTCAATGAAGTTATTAAGTGAGATATTTTGGTTATCAATTTATCCAAAGGTTTGGTTGTTGATAGATCACAATGACAATGTGTGACCAATGTAGATGACCCCACTTAGTAGAATAAGGCTTTGTTGTTGTTGTGTTGGTTGAATGGTTGGAGTGTGTGGTTGATATCTTCAAGTAGTAGTCTTTATCTTTTCCTAGACAAAATGATACCCCCTGCTTTCTGCCGACAGTTGTTTTCATGAGAGTTTGCTGGTTAAACTTTCACAGGGATCAAGGAGCTTTTTATTTCTACTGTTGATGTGACACTTTCACATTATGTACCTTATTCTGCATAGCTTGTTGGAAATATTTCTTATACTATCGCACTTTTTTTCTCTTTTTGTATTTCTGTCTAATAAAAACTTTTATCAAAATTATCATCTGCAGAAGCTACACCAAAAGCAATCATGCGGACCATGAATGTCAAGGGTTTAACTCTTTATCATTTAAAGAGTCATCTTCAGGTTTGTTTCCGTGTTATCCTTTTGGCAATGCTATAACTTGTATGATTTAAAGTGAAAGTGAAGTTTGCAGTCATTTTTTGTTGAAACACTTTT
The DNA here is from genome assembly GCA_019022655.1 of Acacia acuminata. NCBI lineage: Eukaryota > Viridiplantae > Streptophyta > Magnoliopsida > Fabales > Fabaceae > Acacia > Acacia acuminata. The sequence goes on from JAFJYI010000123.1 coordinate 153,153, forward strand.
TGCTGCATTACAGAAATACAGACTTGGCAAGCAATCAGGAAAAGATACTGGAGAGGGATGCAAAGATGGTAGGTTTTCATGCATCCCTCTGTAGTCTCCGGTTATGTTGGGGTCATCCCTCTGTACTCTATAACATGATTAGAGTCTCTTCCTCGGTGAACCTGGAAACCATAATCTGTCTGATACAAGGCTAAAACTGTAAATAGAATTTGATTTTATTAGTGTAGTAGTTGTTTTTTTTACCAGAAAATTAGTGTAGTAGTTGCTGAGTAACTGTATTTTGTAAATAATCATGCTAAGAGTAAACTTTGACTCATTTGTTGAAAAATTATGGAAGGAGTATCTGCTTCATATCTTTTAGAAAGCCCCGGCGACTCTGCTCCAAAGTTGCCGGCTTCTGATGCAAATGAGTAAGGGTTTTCAATTTTTCTTGCTTTCTTGAAATCATGCCCGCCTGAAAGTTTGAATAATTATTTACGAAGTTTCTGTGTGATTTCCAGAGGTCACGAAGTCAAGGAAGCACTAAGAGCACAAATGGAAGTGCAAAGTAAACTACACTTGCTAGTGGAGGTAAAGATCCTTTAAAATTAAAAAGAAATACCAAAATTATGAATGCAAAACCCAAAGAAGATTATTATCATTCATTTGTGATAGTTTTATCATTATCAATTGGTAGTTAGCGAATAAGTAGTGGTGGCTTACTCCTCTGACCTCGCACCTAATGTTCTTCCATTCAGTATATATTTATTATACCTGTATCGGAGTTTTTGGATTTGAATGTATCTTTGCTCGGAATCTGGAGCTCACTATTTTAAAGCATTCTTGTGCTGCAGGCTGAGAAGCACTTGCAGATACGCCAGGATGCAGAGAGGAAATATATGGTCATGCTTGAGAGAGCCTGTAAGATGTTAGCTGATCAATTTATTGGTGCTGCAGTAATAGACAAAGACAACCAAAAATTTCAAGGTATGGGAAATAAAACACCGAAATCTTCCATGCCTGATCCCCTCGCCTTTTGCTCCTTACCATCGAACGAGGTAACCGGAGTCCATGTTCTGGAAGCACAGCCTAGTTCCCAGCAGCAGCGGGGTGACTGTTCCACCGAAAGCTGCTTGACATCACTTGAAAGCCTCGGAGGGTTGACTCTGGAAGGATCTCCAGGTGAAGCTAAAAGGAGGATGCTGAGCTTGGACTCAATGGTGGCGCCTCTAATCTGGAGTGAAGCCAATATGAGAACTCAAGGCATTCATCTTGCCCAAGTTAATCCTCATGTAATAACTAGGTATGGCATGTAGGGAAGGTTGGTTCGTTGGTTCATCAGACCGCCAGGACGGTCTCATGGACAGAATCTCAATCCTATAACGTAGCGGTTGTTTGAAGTTTATTGAAGTTGCGATTTTTGGTTGTTGGATTGTTGGGACAATGCAGATCATGCTATGTGGTTAATCTGCCATGTGACTCCCTCTCTCTGGCCTTCGCCATGTGCACGATCTGCACCATCACAATAAATCCAACGATTGAAAATGTTAGTTTCAGAAATTTCAGACAACCCCTACTTCAGGGGATTTGTTGCCTTTCATTTTGTGTAATTTAGGACCAGTTACCGAAACTTTGATCTTTTCTGTTCGAAATGATAACAGAGGTGGAACGAACTCTTCACAGTATATAAATTGAATCTATGTGGCTTAATTTGTCCAAAAGCTGGTATTTACCGTTTTTAATCGTGTTTTGGGGTTTAAATAAGTAGTTCTCTGCTACTGTATATATTTTTCTGCTGCACGGTGCAGCTGCAAATAATCACGGTGTGTAGTCTCTATTTGGATTAACGGTGAAAATTATTTTTTTCACGCGATTTACGATATATAAGGTAAATATGGGAGGAGAGTTTTATCTTAAATTACATGAACGTGTTGGGATACAAAGGTTGAAATAGACCGAGTTATTATTTTAGGGGTTTTGAATCTTGCTCTTTAAAAATTTAGATTTGATTAAACTCATTTAGTAAACAAGTTTGTTCAATATGTTAAATTCATCTCGTTGAATGCATTAGTTTGAAAATGCTGCCTACTTTCAATTTCCTAAGATTATATTATTTTATTATTTAATATAGATCATATCTAGATTTTATCTTATCATATGTCTTGATTAAAATATTTCTTGATTGTTTTGGTTTAGGGTTACCTGTCGGGCTGGTAAACTATTACAAGCTTTGATGGTATGTTATAAATGATAGTGCCAATGTTTCATCCAAGATTGGGATAAATTAGGTGATATCAAAAAATTTAAAATGAAAACGACAATTTATTAAATCAAACAGAAAGAGTTAAAAGGATATCACTAAAGTGTGTACAACTGTTTATACTAGTTTGGTCCCAATTTAATGATCTACATCCAATCTCCAAAGCATTTTTTGAGATTTTCACTATTGTTCCAATATTACACAGGTTTTTGGTACCTCGTAGTACAAAGTAATCATCACCAGGACTCACTCCCTTTACAAGTTTTAATTTAGGGATAAGGAGCAATTTTACACATGTAATTTACCCCCAGAGTGCCAAAAAGACCACGTGATTTAAACCTGGACCAAAAATACACGTGATTACGTTTTGGGAAATTATTTGGCCGTTAGTCAACGGTTAGCTTGGATGGAAATGAACAAGTAATCGGGTGAAATTACACTTTTGCCCCTAGTTTTAGGTGAAATTACACTTTTGCCCTTAGTTTTAAATATTAATTACACTTTTGCCCCTAGTTTTAAATATTAAAAAAAATTAAAATATCTCCGCCAGTGGGCCCCACCGCCACCACCGGCCGCCATCATGGCGTGGCAGCGCGGTGGCGGTGGTGGTGGCGATGGCGGCGGCCGTGGTGGCGGTGGGGCCCATCGGGCGGAGATATTTTAATTTTTTTAATATTTAAAACTAGGGGCAAAAGTGTAATTAATATTTAAAACTAAGGGAAAAGTGTAATTTCACCCGAGTTATTGTTCATTTCCATCCAAGTTAACGGTTGACTAACGGCCGTGGTGCTGGGCGCTCCCAAAACGTAATCACATGTGTATTTTTGGTCCAGTTTAAATCACGTGGTGCTGGGCGCTCTTGGGGGTAAATTACATGTGTAAAATTGCTCCTTATCCCTTTAATTTAACAACTACATTCATTGTCCACTAACTTGAGATTTTACAAAAATCAGATTGTTTGTGAATAACTCTTATTAGTGCCAACATTTCACCCAGGGAGTGAATTGGGTGATTTAAAAAATTTAAAGCGGAAACATTAAACTATTAAATAAAACAAAAGGAGTTAGAGAGATATCACCGAAGTGTACACATGCATTTATACTAGTTCGACCTTAAACCTTGACCTACATCTAGTCCCTAGAGTGTCTCTGAGATTTTTACTAGCATTCCAAGATTAGGACTCACTCCCCTTATTAGTTGTAATCTAACAACTACTCAAGGTCCCAATACCTTGAGATTTTACAAGAATCAAATTGATTGTAAAACTCTCTTACAGAGTAGATGAATAAACTCTGATGAACAGAATATTTAAAGATATTTCACAGAGTAATAATGAGTTATTAGTGAGCAATAAATTTGATCGTGCGTGGTTGGTTGGCTCCGAATTGAATTCTCTTGTATTTATAGATGAACACAATTAATGACCATGAAGCTATCTGTCGGATGTGTTCAAAATGTCTGTTAGATTAAAGAAACTTCCGTTAGACACAAACCGGAGTCGTTGGAAGATTTTGAGGACAAGTTGCTTTTGCATCGTTGCTATAGATCTTCATACGACATCCCTTTGGTCTCTGCAATTGCCTAATGATGGGTCACTTTCACTTTGCCACAATTGCTGCTTCACGAGATATTCATTGACATGCTTTGAGTTTACTTGCATCTGCTTTATTTCTGTGTTTGCATTACGTTTTCTAACACACAAAGTTGCTTTTGCGTTTTTGGACTTAATCCATGACTCAAATAATTTGAAACTCATAACTAAATATGTTTAGTAACATTGGGAAGTATTATGAGTAATAATCAAAAGTTACAAGATGATAATCAATAAATTTGAATTCTCGAAGATGAAGGTTCAATGCAAAAGCAGATGACACTCGATAGGGATGTCCATGGACCAGACCAGACCGGGTTGGGGGTCAACCGAATTCTGGTCCAGGAGGGACTTCGGGCTGGACAATTCAGCCCGAGGTCCGATATGGTCCAAGACACCGAGCTCGCCGAATTTGGACGGATCAATCCCAGTGGATTGGATTGCCCAGGACAGTCTAGGACCTTTTTTGTGTGCCACTTCTTTGGACCCATGAAACTCATACAATCATACTAAAGCAATCAATGAATGAACAAGAATAATTGTCTGAACAAGAATACAAAATAACAAGCATTTCAAGAGATAGATTAAACATGCAAACATCTTAAATCCAATTATAAACACATAATAATCTCCAACAATATTAAACAAGAATATAAAATAACAACATTCAAGTTACTTTAATACAATCCATAACAATCAATGAAACATTTAAAACCTAACAAGTAACAAGTCCATCACATCACACAAGTGGAAAACAAATGACTGAGATGTAGTTTATCTTTCTTGAGCATCCATTATCATTCATTTCTTTCCTCCACCTTGAATGATACTTGATCCATCTAAAAAAACAAATTGTTTGTGTTAAGAAATTAGTAATAATAAAATATGTAAACTTGAATAATGAGCATAAAATTGGAAATATTACTTGGAATAAAATGAAAAGAAAGTATTCATCAGTACTCAATAGAATGAATAGATTAAACAATAGAATCAAAAGGAGACGAATCAAAACAAAATTAAATTAAAACATATTGCTGCATGTATTACTGTACATATATTAAAAATGACAACATATTAATGTACATATATTATATATTAACAAAGTAGGCGAACATATTGCTGTAGAATCCAAACAAAATTAAACATAGGGTAAAGGAGCAAATTTACCAACAAACTATTAGGCCAGAAGCGTTGGACAAAAAAATGTTTTAATGGGACCAAAACTACCAACAAACAATTGAATTGGTAAAAACATCACAATACCGTCAATGCCTAGGTAACTTTCGTTAAAATTGAATGCCACCTTGGATGGGACTTCCAGCTCAATGCCAGGTGGCTTTATTTGTTTTTTTTTTTTTGTTTGGTCAAGAATTCCCAGTGGCCCCAAATGGACAAACATAACCCAAATAGATTAAAGCTCTGATAATATCCTAAAATCGCTGTCGGATTTTCAAATCTATGTTTAGGAAGGAAGGTGAAGGTAGAAGAAGTAAGAAGTACTAGGGCGACGGCGTCTCTAGCGGCCATTATGATGATATCTGCACAAGAAACAACTCCGGGACATGTCTTTTCCAGTTCTTCCTTCACTTCATCAATCACTTCATATGATCTCAGTGAATTTATATTCGACAGCGCCAATTTCTCTCCCAGCATCGTTGGCATGTCATCCAGGAGCATCGAAGCATCGCATCCCTTCATAAATCGAGATTCAAGAATTTTTTAAGGGAATCAAACACGACTTACCGGAAACAGGTCGAAAATTATAAACTCGAATTGAATTTAGCTTGGATAGTGAAAGAGTAGTAGTAAGTCACTCACATTGACGAAGCAGTCATGGAACTGGAGCCGCATGACGGAGGCGACGCTTCGAAGCTCCCGGATTAGGGCTCTCTTCATAACAACTCGGACGATCGATTCGGCGTCAGGGCATGTGCTCCGATAAAATCATGTCGAAGATCCGCAATAACCACCGTCGCAGCGAGTAGGAGAAAGATGAGAAACCGAGATATCATCGCCATGGTCAATTGCTTGGGTTATGTTTGTCCGTTTGGGGCCACTGGGAATTCTTGACCAAAAAAAAAAAAAACAAAAACAAATAAAGCCACCTAGCATTGAGTTGGAAGTCCCATCCAACGTGGCATTCAATTTTAACGGAAGTTACCTGGGCATCGATGGGATTGTGATGTTTTTACCAATTCAATTGTTTGTTGGTAGTTTTGGTCCCATTAAAACTTTTTTGTGCCCAATGCTCCTGGCCTAATAGTTTGTTAGTAAATTTGCTCCTTCACCCTTAAACATATTGATATACATATATTAAAACAAGAGAATCAAAAGCAGGCGAATCAAAACAAAATTAAACAAGAGATTGAGAATTAAAATTTTAAAACTAAAACTATTCTTTGTAGAATGTAATTCTAAACTAAAACTAATTTAACAAGAGAATCAAAACAAAATTAAAACTGATTTTATTATACTCTGTACATATTGCAGCATGCTTTAACATTATAACCACAACATTCACACAAATGCGCTATCATACAACAGTAGGCAAAATGCCTCAAGCAATCAAATGATCGAGAATTAGAGTCTCGAATATGAATCTAATTAAATTTTAAATAGAAAATTAATAATATATATAAACAAAAATAACCAACATGATAATGAGAAAGATAATATAACTGAATTAAATGAATAAAGGTAGGAACTAAGTTTAAAGATAATAAAACTGTGAATTTATTACCCATCAAGTTCAAATGTCTCAGATTGGTAAATCGACTAAGGTAAGTTCTAAGGAGATCATCTGATATATCAGATCTTGGGAGGTCAAAATTAGCTATGTTGGGACATCTCTTGGGCCAAATTTCCTGTTCTTGGGATTCCTTCAAATTAAATTATATCAGCTTCACATGACTATTAAAGTGTATATCCTCTATTTTTGGCAATAGAAAAATGCACTTTGGGATCTCAATGACAAGGTTACTTTGTGAAATACGTAATTCCCTAAGCCTAGAAAGATTGCAAATCGACCAAGGCTATTAATATCCAGTAAATTGAAGCAAGGGATGAGAGACGAAGAGATTTAAATCCACTAATCCAGTAAATCGAAGCAAGGCACAAGGGAAAGTGACTTAGGGTTTCTGAGATTTAAATCAAAGCAAGAAGAAAACTTACGGAGGACTGAGGTCGGGGGACGAGAGACAGACTAAGATTCTCCTGCTCTGTAATCTGAGAATGTCCTGGACTAATAGATGAGACATGGTCCGATCTGAGAATGTCCTGCTCAGCTGCTCTACGGTCGAGGGACAAGAAACGAAGAGATGAGAAACAGAGGACGAGGGTGGGGATGAGGGACGACGAGAGATGAGAGACGAACTTTCTTGCTCGAAGAAGACGACTCATGGATTTTCTCACTCGAAGAAGAAGACTAGTCTGTGTGATGAGTGATGAAGACTCGTACTGTCTAAGGTGAGTAAAGAGGGCAAAGTCATATAGAGTTAGACCGTTAGAGGGTTAAGGTGAGATTTTTTTTTTTTTTTTTTTAAAAAAAAAAAAAAATATATATATATATTTGTCGGGCCAAACCGGACTAGTCTAAGAGGTTTTAGCCTTTGGACCGAAGTCCAGTCCAGCTCGAGCAGACTAGTCCGGTCTGGTATGTATAATATTGTTCCAGACCATTTTTTTCTTTGACGGACCGGGTCGGACCGGGCCACTTGGACTACTGGATTTTTTGGACATCCCTAACACTTGAGTATCATTCTAGTCACACTCGAGTGTTAATGAAATTACTTTCTGGAAGAAGACTGCTAAAAAATAAGTTTAGTTGACAAGATAAGCTTTCTTCTAGATACTTGAGTGTCATTCTAGCCATACTCAAGTGTTGATGAAACTTGTGTCTAGTAGAAGACCATTCATAAATGGAGTTTTGAGAAAAATATGTTATTTGCTACCAGACGAAACTCGAGTGTCAAAAGACCATACTCAAGTGTCATAAAATGACATTACCAATGTGCCTCTTAAAGTGGCACTATTCTATATTCATTAGCAAGTTTCAAGTATTGAATTTGTAAGTGTTTACCTTAACACTCGAGTGTTAGAGATCACACTCAAGTGTTTACCTTAATACTTCCAGTGTAAGCGTGCGTGTCCGGCATAGGTCTTGAAACTATTGGATCAATAATCGAGTGTCCAACATACATTTCCTGAAATAAACCGAATATCAAGCATAATATATGCAAGTGTTGGGTCAGCACTCGATTGTTCACTTAAACACTCAAGTGTCCAACACCGCACTTCCTGAAATGAAGTGAGTGCTAGGCATCTTCCTGCGAGTGTCAAGCCAACTCAAGTGTTCATATTAACATTCGAGTGTGTTCATACCAGAATGCTTTATAACTGCTTTCTGCTTTCTGATTCAAGTTTTAGTTTAAATAAGGATTTCACACTCAAGTAGTGTTATGAAACATACACTCGAATCATCAAGTTCTCTTTTCATTTCTAAGTTTGTTATTATCAAAACTTATAAATCAAGAACTATCAACTCTCTCACAAAGTAGATTTATAATCATTGGTAAACAAATATCAGAACATATTATAACACAAGATTATGAGCAAGAAATGAGCAGTAATTGATCGTGCGCTTAGTTAGTTGGCTTCATATTGAATGGTCATGTATTTATAGTTGAACACTATTAATGACCCTTGTGAAGGTTCAAGCTTTCCATTGAGTGTTCATACTATTCGTTAGACTGATGAAGCTTTCTGTTATACACAAATTAGAGTTGTTGGAAGAATTCAAGGTTTAGTCGCTTTCGTATCGCTGAAACAAATCTTCACACGACATTCCTTTGGTTTGCTCTGGGATTGCTTAAGGTTGGGTCACTTTTGCTTTGCCACAATTGACGCTTCAGACGATATGTATTGACTTGCTCTGAGATTGCTTCCGTCTGTTCTCTTTCTTTCATTACATTTAATGCTCTGACACAAAAGCTTTCTTTTGCATTTTTAGACGTATTTCATGATTCAAATCATATGAAACTCATAACCAAATATGTTTAGTAGCATTGAGAAGTAAGAGTATTAATCAAGTGCAAACAAATGTTAATAAGTAAATTTGAATTCTTGGAGACGAAGGTTCAGTGCAGCAAGAAAAGACACTTGAGTGTTGTTCCAAGTACACTCGAGTGCATTTTGTCACACTCGAGTAGTGATGGATTATGTGTCTGGTAGAGGACTGTTGAAATAGAGTACTGTTAAAAAGGTTTTCAATTTCTACAAATACTCGAGTGTCACAGATGCACACTCAAGTGCAATACTCTGTGACACTTCGAGTGCATTTCTTAAAAAGAGGTGCACTGTTGAATCATTAGCGAGTGTCATGCACTGAACTTGCAAGTGCTTACCTTGCATTCGAGTGTTAGAGTCTACACTTGAGTGTTCACCTTTTGTACTTTTAGAATGAGCGCGAGTGTAGGCAAAACATTGCAAGTGTTGAACCAACACTTGAGTGTTCATTAATACACCCGAGTGTCCTACACAATACTTCTTGAAATTAAGCGAGTGTTAGGCACAACTTTTGCAAGTGTCAAACCAGCACTCGAGTATTCACTTATACGCTCGAGTGTCCAACACAACACTTCCAGATATGAAGCGAGTGCCAGGAAAAATCACTGGGAGTGTTATACCAGCACTCAAGTGTTCATATCATAACACTTTATAACAGCTCTATGATTCAAGATTTAGTTTAAATAAGGATAGACCACTCGAGTGTCTTGAAGCATATACTCGAGTGACTTGAATCATCAAGCATCTTTCTTTTCCAAGTTTGTTATCATCAAAACATAAACCGAGAACTAACAATAAATAGTGTAGGCTGAGTCTTAGAGTAGTAGCATAAAAATATGTACCTTTTCGACTAACTTGTGTTATGTGTTTTTAGTTATCCTAATTTTAGATCGTATTAGAGAGATTATGGTTTCAGACAACAATTTAGAGCATGGCAAGAAGTATTTATAATTTAAGTCTTTAGCTACGACCTTGATATTCTAGAATTTTTATATGCCCATATATTTTTATTTAGAAAAAATTTCAACATGTGGCATCCGAGCCTTATTTCGATCTACCTCTTGCGATGCGTTATGTTTTAACTTTTCTATTTGAGAAAATATTTTGAGCATCAATATATGTTATTGTTATTGTGGTTAAACTTCAATCTAAATATATTTGTGAGCTTGATATTGATTTTTGAATATTCTCAAACTAAATAAATAGCTTACATGTAATGTATAACGGTTTTTTTATATTTAATTAATAAATACATGATTGATTTTGGGATGTTGGCGAGAGGAGAGGATAATGCTTCTATCCGTTGATCACCGTTGCATAATGGGTTAGAAATCACTATTTTGGTTGGCCTCAAATAAGAAAATTATTAATACCTCTTTATACTACGAAAGTGTTCCTATAATTAGGATCGGAGGGAGTATTATTTTTAGCCTACTTTTATGTGATATTAATGTTTATTATGCTTTGCAGTTATTAACTCACTGAAAGGTAAGGTACTGAAACCCAAACTGGCCACTATGTAACATCCTAATTTTTTTGTTTAGTAATTAAGTACTCCCTCCGTCCTAATTATAGGAACTATTTACCAGAATTTGGAGAGATTAAAGAGATAAGTTAAATTAGTTAATTATAATTATTTTCCAAAAATACCCCTACTTAAAATTAAAAATTACATCAAGGCAAACAGCAAGGAGGAGAGAAATAATCATCGTGAAATACAATGAAAAGGAAGGAGATCCCATACCCGATGCTTTGTAATCAAATCGTTAAAAAGAACATTAATTATAATCATTACTCAATTATATTTGTACCCATAATAGCTGATTTTATAAATAAATAAAAAAAAGTATAATTGAGGTGTATATGATATTAATGAGTTACAAATATTATTTACTTTATATAATATATAGGTGTATTATTAAATTATTATTGTCTTTAATTATTATTGAGAAAGTATCAATAGGGGTATTTTAGGAAAAAATTGATAAAATTTGAAACTTGCTCTTATAATTATGACTAAATCCAACTCTAAAATATGTTCCTATAATTAGGATCGGAGGGAGTATCTTTCGGGTATGATTTATTAAGTGTTCGAGGTTTAAAAGAGATCTAGAAAATAAAATAAAAAGTTGTTGTTGTTATTATTATTATTATTTATATATTATTAAAATATTATTATATTTATTATTATCATAATATAATATAATATTAATACATTTTATAGTAAGAGAGAAAGTGGAAGAAAGAAATAAAAGAAAGAAGAAGATAAAAAGGAAAGAAAGAAAGGGGCAAAAAAGGGTGGGGTCTACCCCATTTGAAAAGTTGGGGGGAGGGGGTGCCAACTTTTTTTGAAAAAATGGGAGTTGCGGTGCCAACCCTCCCCATTAATTCAATAAAAAGAGGGCGTCGTTACCCCCTAATTGATCGGTGGAAGGGGGTTTTCCTTCCTATAAAAACCCCCTACCGTCACACACATACCATACCCATTAGACACACCACACACACTCTTTCACCGTTCGCTAGAGGAGAGTGTGAGAGAGAAGGAGAGTAAGCTAAGAATTATTTGGGAGCTTTGTACCAACTTTTTGGCGATACATTGGGAATTAATGAGTAACAGGTAGTTCTGAATATTCTTCCATATACTTGTGAATTATGTATAATTATAAAATATATTTTTTTATAGACTGAATTACATGTATACGTATTATAATATTATTTAATAAAAGCTGAATATTATAGTTTTGTGCCCATGAAAATTTCAGTTTGGTACCCATAAAAATTACAGTTCTGTGCCCAGCAAAAAATTTACGTTTTTGCCCCCCAATTTCAGAAATGACATTTTAGTCCCGAATTTCAGAAATAACAAATTGGTCCGATGAGGTTTTAGGAGATATGTGGTTGTCCTTGTGATGATATTTTATATGAATGGAAGCTTGTTTTAATATACTTTATTTTTATTATAATTATCATGGCGACTGTATTTGTGATGAGTTGGAGTAAGGAAGAATTTGAAAGATGAGATTTCTTTATGCCATCACTCGGTGCACAGTGGATGGTACTTGTCAGGACCCCTTCTTCTATGTTTTCATTTGGTTGGGATTGCATTGGAGTTGTGGGACATGTGACACCTCTTTAATTGTTATTTTTGAGGAAGGGAGCCATAGTCCAGACTTAAGCTTTATACCTTTGGATGAGTGTATCTTAAGTTTTGGTGAGTTTGGAACCATACAGTCAAATGAATGAGTTTTTGTTGAACTATGTGTTAGCCTATGGCTCCAGTCAGCAGTACAAAGTCGGAAGGTGATATAAGGGAGGTTGCATATTGCATATTGTACAATTTAGAATTTGACATAATTACTTTTGTATAATAATTTTGTATGAGAAAATATGGTATATATAGATATATTTGAAATCAGTCCCTGCTTTTTGTCATATGTAATTTACTTGTGTAGGGTATAAACTTTCAATAGTTATTGAGACATGAAATCTCATTCTATATTAACATTTTTCAGGTGAATATTCTCATAGGGAGCAAGGGAAGACACCTATGGAGTGAGCTTCGAAGGCTCTTTTGTACTCCTATAGCTTATATTATATTATTTTTATTTGTCATGTCTCTAGGACTTCCGCATTGTATTTAACTTTGAAATATTTTAGAAACTTATTTTGACTTTGTTTTATGAATTTTAATTGAAATGGTTGTGATTTAATGAGATAATGATCATCCTTGTTGGAGGTATTTCAAATATTTTGGCCAAGTTTTCGGGTGTTGAATTTGAGGTGTTACATACTAAACCGATTGAGGTATTAATTAGGTCAAGGGTTAGTGGGTCAAGCCGAAGTCAAACCGGAGCTAAACTGGGATAGTTAAGTCTCCAACCCACTCAACTTAAATCAACTATTTCTTCACCTTTAATCATAAATGAGTTACTTTGTGAGTGGGCCTTACAATACCTTCCTTATCTCTCTCTCAATTCATGTTAGTAATGTAATCACAACATGCACACTACATCTCCAATATTAAGACAGCGCACAAGTTTAGGAGACACATTGTCACTCTTCTCATCAAATACCCATCACGTATACACACACTCATACTCCCCCATTCCATTCGGCCATACCAGAGAAAGAGAGAGTGTGGAGAGTAAGAGAGGGTGAGAACACATAAAAGAAAGAGAATCAGTGAGAATGAGAGACTGAGACCACGTATATAAATTCTCTCTCTATTCTTCTTCTTCTTTCCTTCCTCTTTTCTACTTTATGGTGCATCATTTCATCATTCAAGCCCAACTTTCGACGAGGACATCTCCGGATCTTGTCCGAAGAGTCGACGAAGTGTTCCTTCGACCTCAATTCCTCTCCGTCATCAACAGATGAGTTGATTGTTGGATTTAATGAATATGAGTGCAGCTCCGACCTCGGTTCCTCTCCATCGTCCACTCTTAATTTTTTTAAAAAGAAAAATATTGGGTTGACTTGGTGACTCGTTCAACTTGGCCGGTTCAAGCCGAGTTGGACGAGTCAACCCATGTTTCCCCTAACTTGGATCGCTTTTCTGTTTTCTAATCCAGTCCGAGTTCTTAAACCATGCTAAAAAGAGACCCGTGTTCCGTCTCAGTTTTATGTTCCCATAAAAAATGGATTTTTTTTTAAACGTATTTGAGCCATTTGGTTTGGGCTCAACCATAAAATAATACTGATAATAATAACCAAGTGGTTCTGCATAGTGATTTAGCGAATTAGGCCGTGAGGGAAATTTTTTCAACTGTTTTTTTTTTTTTTTCGCTACAAATTTGGGCCCCACCGATTTTGGGCTTTTAGGATTGTATTATATTTTTGATCATTTTCTAAAGCTATCTTATACAACAACGTTTTGCGTAATCAAAAGGCTAGTTTTATGATTTCTTGAACCTTAAAAATAGAAAATCGGTGGCGCTTTGGGCTCCATATTTTGGGCCAATCTTTTGTTTTAATTTTTGGAAGAGTGGTGCTTGCCATTTGGTCCTAGTTTTTGGGTTTATGTTGTCTAGGAATTTTATTCAAATTTCAGAAATTAATGTGGGCTAAATGAAATGTGTTCGAAAAATCTAAGATGTTGATTAAGAAAATATGTGAACAATATCACTCGAGTGTATGAGTGATCACTCGAGTGATCATTACTTAAGATATTTCAGCACTTTCAGATCACTTGAATGATTTCTCAAATCACTACAAGTGATCATGGATCACTCGAGTGATTCTCACATCACTTTCAGATCACTTGGAAGTAATCATGGATCACTCGAGTAATTTCCTAAATCACTACGAGTGATCATGCATCACTCGAGTAAAGCTTGATAGTCACTCGAGTGGAGATGAATAGCTTTAGGTGAGGTATTTTAACTTCCAATTGAACCATTGCAACTTTCATTTGATCATAGAGATTTCCAATATCAAATATAAGAAATTGAATATTGATATTCCCATTATATTTTGCAAATTCTTCTTTCTTTAATCTCTTCTCTACTTCTTATTGATTATTCTCCAAAATCTTTTTATAACTTTTTGTTTTCTTGACTAATGTCTTCAATCTCTTTCCTCTTCTTCCTTTTGATCAATCCAACTCAATAACTTCTTTCTTAATCTTCTTCTTGATCATTGTCCATGATTCAAATTGATATCTTATAATCTTTGCTTGACTAATCTACACTAAACATAACAGTTAGTCAATGTAGGAGATAAATATATTATAAAAACTTTTTGCTCTTAATATTTGGCATCATCAAAACTAATCATATATAACATTCTCCCCCTTTTTTATTATGGTATATACTTTAAGAAAAATATGTCTAAGTATGAAAACATATTATAAGCAACATATTTTTCTTGTTATTCTCTCTCTTTATTTGACATTAGCAAAAAGTTTGAAGTATAAAGAAGAAATTCTTGTGGAGAGACAGATATGAAAACAAATCAGAAATGACTGTCTCTCCCTCAATCAAAAGAAATGTGTCAAGAAAACAATTTTCTCTCCATTTATTTGAAAGTACTTTCATTTTTAATGTGATGAAAAAAAATGTGCAAAATATTCACAAAATATAAAAGAGATAGGGTTTAGAAATGCTTCCGAAAATTGATGAATAATCTATAAAGTCCATTTGCTTGCTTTCTTGTTGTGTGAAGTCCTTGATGTTGTGTTTACCATTTTATTTTTTGGCTAAGCAACTTTGATGAATTAGGGACAGAGGAGTGTAATATGGTTGGCTCAATAGAAGGATCATTGATAGCCTTTATGATGTGGAATGGGGCTGAAGTGTTGGCTTCTCAAGTGGTGTCTCAACTGATGAATATGATCAGTACTTAGGATATCTAAAGAGACAGGTAGAGAAGGTGGAATCGTATAAGGTTGAGCTTTTAAAGATGTCGTCTTAGTAGGCGCCTCAAGAGCAGAAGTACCCATGTGATCTCTAAATATGGCCTCAAATGAATCCAACCTCTGCTCATAACTCCTCATAATGGTGTCAACCTTAAAAATCATCATGTTTTGAGCTTCTTGTTACTCAAAAGAACCTTGAAGTTCTGATTAACCATGTCACATAGCTACCTCATCTTATAATCCACAAAAGTGATGAACTCAGCATTGTTGATGGAAATCTCTATGTGAAAATTTTAAAACTTCTTTCATAGATATCTGTAGATAAATTAACCGAAGAATGCCCCCCATCTATCCTTAAAGTCCCAGGTTCCATCCTCCGCCTCTTCTTCATATAGATTTTTCATAAAGCATATCTCACTTGATCCAAGAGGTATTCTTCTTCATTTGTATATGTTTTTGCTTTGAAGGTTGCCTCTAATATATTTGTCTTGATTGAGTATCAAAGCATCTATCCTTAATTTTGATAGTTCCTCCTTGTAGTGTGTTAAGGAATGTTTTTGCATAGAACGAATTCTTCTACCACAAAATCAAAACTTTCTTGCAAAAGAAAATTATTAGTGCAATCAAGTATCAAAATATTCCTTTTTATATTATATTTTCAAATTAAGATAATGAAAGGAAAATATAACAGCAATTCATCATAAAAACTAATTAATTGACTGTGAATGTAGATAAGCATGCTATCAAGTTTTCTTCAGATAAAAGGGATGAGCTTTTAAAATATAATACACATGTGAATGTAAAGCTCCCCTTACTAAATGCATGACTTAAAATAAATATGAAGAATAGAGTTAAGAACTCTCCTTGAATTGAAAAACCATTGAAAGTTTTGTAGAGGAATTGAATATGAGAGTCAAAACGCTTGGATATGATTTAAGTCTTGCTCGAGATGATGAAAATGAGAATGGCATCATACTCCTTGTCTTCTTTCCTTATAAAATTGGTCCCAAATTGTGAGTACTACTCTATTAAGCATTTACTCGAGTGGTTACTTGTGTGATGCAACCATTTATCATGAGACTACAACCATCACTTACAATTTACTCGAGTGGACCTTACAAATGTACCTTCCTTTGTTTGTCTTTGTTTTTCATTGATAGAGACAAAGAAACCTTGGATAGACATCATTTCCAATTCTTCTTGGAGTAGCTCATCTTCTTGGTTCATGTAGAATATTTCAAGGGCCCTTTAATTGATATTTTGACCAAGCGATGATTTATTTCTCCCGTTTTCAATAACATCCTTCAACATCTGTCAATTCATACTCAATATAAACTTGTTTTGAAAACATTCATACACTTCATAAAATAAAATTTTCAAGATAAGATATACAACTTGAAATTGGTTTGAAGAAATTACTTATGCTTTCTATGATAATAAGAGTATTGAAGATATTAAAACATAAGGAACATTGGATAAATGAGTTTGCTCAGGCTAAACTTTATGAAATAATAAGGAATGAATGAAATCAAGTTAGTCTAACATGATCATGATATATGCATATTATTTTTAAATAATTCAAAATTCAATACCTCACTCGAGTACGTAATGTGAGCTCTCGAGTTCCTTTTGCATTGAGAGTGAATGTCTTGTGTCACTAGAGTGTTGCCTCACCTACTCAAGTGATCTCCTTCTTCCAGGGTGATATGTCTAATCACTCGAGTCTTGATTTGCCTCACTCGAGTTTTCCCTTAAATCAAAGTTGTTGTTTTCTACTTTTCCTTTCATCAATCTAGTTCC
This sequence comes from Acacia acuminata, assembly GCA_019022655.1. Taxonomy (NCBI): domain Eukaryota; kingdom Viridiplantae; phylum Streptophyta; class Magnoliopsida; order Fabales; family Fabaceae; genus Acacia; species Acacia acuminata. The sequence goes on from JAFJYI010000123.1 coordinate 170,202, forward strand.
CTTATAAATCACTTGAGTGATTTGCTATCACTTTTATAGTCACTTGAGTTACTTCTGCAAGTGATCCATTATCTATTTATCCGTGTTTTCCAATAAGAATAGAGGAACCTGCAAAACAAAATACATGCTCTTTAGTACCCAACTTCTCTTGGGTCCACTTACTATTAGACATAATATTTTTATGCTCGCTTTTACATAATTGAACCATATTATATATAAGCAAAGAGTATATTAAATCAACAAAGACCAGAATTATAATGTTATCCAGTTAACTCATAACATTGAACAAAAAGGACAACAAATACATGATACCATAAATGTTGTTTTATAATGACAATTTGTAAATACACTTCATATAGAAAATATTCCATTGATATGAACCTCATAAATGAAATCAAGTTTGTTAAGAATGATAATAAAATATGTAAATTCTTTCAAATCTCAAATATTCTTTCAAACCATGATAATACATTATGAAATTAAGATTTTGAGTGTATGAAAAACTCATTTTTGAAACATGTTTAAAATTGATGCTTACGTTAAACTTGGTGGAAGACAACAAGTTATATATATATATATATATATATATATATAAAACAAATATATATCAGAATGCTTCAGTTTTATAGAACATGTCGAATATTATCATATTTATCTATTTTCTGTTCAAAGTCTGGATAATCAGTATTAATATTAAGAAGGATGGCATGAATCTTATTTATCAAAATGTATTTTTTGTGTAAGTTTTATTCTTGATTGAGAATAAAAAAAAAAATTTGATTCGTCCGTGATAGGGTCCATTCAACAAAGGATCATATATTTAAGGTAACATGTTGAAGAATTTTCCTAAGAGCAAAACTCATTAGGGTAAAGCATTAGCCAAAAAGGCTTAGCACAGTAGAAAAATTTAAGCACAATGACTTTGCTATTAACCAAGAGATAATCTTGACTCTTAGAGATGTGTCTTGAAGAATAGGAACATTCAAGTCAAAGATTCGAGTACAAGACGCTTGTTATTCAGAGAAAAGAGTATCAAGATTTATGAATAATAGAGCACATACTCATTTGGTCCAAATGATTATAGTTCTAGAATATTATCCTAATAAGTTATTCCACTATAATGGTTAGTGCATTAACATTTAGTGCATTAATGGATATTTGTAATGCTTGAAATAACCTGGCCAAGGAGAACAAACATCTTAACCATAAGGCTTCCAATCATTGAATCATTTTCTAGAATATAGACTTGAAACTCATATAGATGGTAACTTGTTAGACATAAGTTTTAACTTGTTAAAGAATAAAGGATGAGCAGTTCAAGCACTAAATAGCACATTAAATACTAAAGATCAATATGTGAATTATAGGGAAAACTCTAGTGGACATACTTGAAGCATTTCTAACTTTTAGTACATAAATATTTAATTTTCAATTTTGAAACATCATTTGAATGTAACCAAAGTATAAATATTTTTCAAAACATGTGCATGCATTTTTATAAAACAGGGTGAATTGAAATCCACACAATTTTTAGAATGATGCATCTCAAAAACATAAACTCATAGAAAGTTATGCACAATTTCAATTTTGGTATGTTTAGTAATTTGAAAATATTTTGAAAACTATAAATGATTGATTGCTAATGAAAATAGACAAGTATTTATTACCCAAATATGTAATTCATTTAAGCGCAAGAGAGGGTAAGAATTAGATATCATCCTAATTCCTTTTGTCCTTGTAGAAGCTTGCTTGATTTTTGTGGAATAATGTCAATTTTCCTTCTTTGCACTTCCAAGTATCAAATTTAAGCTCCACTTGTTCAGCTTCCTCAAGACTTGAATTCATTTTCATGTAGCCACAACCTTGGCATGAAGCTTTCTCTTCTTTTTCCTACAAAATAGTATGACCTTTTTCTTTCCTTGGCATCCAAATTAACTTGGATCCATTCAAGGTTAACATGTAGGAAACATATTATAATTCACATGCTCTTAGAATATAAGCAAATCAAAATAATTTAGCACAATGAATTAATCATCACTTCATGCATAAAAGAAATATTTTCTTTTCAAAGCATCATGTTTGCATAAAGGACTCAACTAATAAATATTGTAATTTTTTTGAAATAAATTTAAAAAAGAAAAAGGATACAATGTTCATTCTAAAGCCCAAAATATATAAACCTCAATGAATATTAAAGATGTTAATATTGGAGGTTTTACAGTTATACTTTTACCTTAGGTACTTCAAGGATTGCATTTGCTCACCCAATTCATCTTTTGTTGACACTTTGCTTTTCATGTTTAGCCTGGGATCAAGCAATGCTCTCTCGTATGATGTAGACTACAAGAATATTTTCCTTTGTGCACAAAAGATCCTTTTTCTCTTATTCACCTCAAGCTAGTTGAATGGTAGTCCATTCTTGAGGCAAAATGTACTCCTCTTGTCGGCTGATGTCCATTACTTCTTATGATTTGTCCATAAAGTCTCAACAATAAACTCTCCTTGAGTTCACCTTATAGATTGTATGAATCTCCTTCTAGAAATATGAGAAGCTCTTGGATTCTTCATATTCTTTGTACCCTTATGTCCATTCCTTTTTGAATCAAAGAGCACTAGATAGACATTTTGGTATCCACATATACTTTGGTCCTTGTATGTTAGTACTAAACTTTGTGTTCCCTTTAGGAACCCAAACAAATTTCTTTCTCACATTAGAATTTCTTCTAATATAGCACCTGTGAGAAATATGACCTGATTTTCCACAATAATTGCATATGATAGGATGATGACCTTTATGAATCTTTCGCAATTATTATGTTAGTCAAGTGGAAAATGTATTACATAATCTATATTTGAAAATTCTTTCTTCCCTTGTAAATTTCCAGCAAGATTTTGCTTTTCAATAAAAATCAATGATTGGTTGAAAAACAATTTTATGCAAACTTTCAAAATTATTTTTCTTAAATGCAAAAGAAGAATTGGGCCTTTTTATCATAACAACATCTTGAGCTTTCAATAAGCATTCATCAAATTCTTTCATGTTGAGCTCTTCTTGAGAATCATCTTCTCTTGTTCTTCTATGTTGACTAGATCATTGAAGTGTTCTATAATTTCCCCTTCTTCATTCTCAACGCCAATTGTTCATCAATTGTGGACATGCAGCTTATAGTTTCAGATGAACTGTCAACACTTTCAACTTCAACACAATTGTTAGAAATATATATAGAATCAAGAGTATCCCAGATATTTTTAGCACTAGAGCAAAATTTGATTTTCTTAAAATCATTTTCGGATAAAGCACTATATAGGATTTTCATTGCTCTAATGTTCATCGAAAACATTTTCTTTTCTTTTATGTTCAATCCTTTCTCGGTTTGAAATCAAAGGCATTTGTAAAAACATTCCACATATCAAAATCAATTTTTTTTTTTATAAATGATTCTTTCTAGCTTTCCAAAACCAAAAATCAATGTCTTTTAAAAAAGGTGGAATGGTATAATCAAAACATTCTGAAAATAAGTAATACATAGAATCAACCATTGTAACTATTGAGATAGTTAAGTCTTTTAACCAAGAGACCGGCTTTTATACCAAATGTTAGAACCTGTTAATACCTAAAGGGGGTGAATTGGGTGTAAGATAAAAGTTTAAGAATTTTGAAAATATTTTTGCATCTTAGTAAAAGCAATAAGTATGAAAGTAATGAGTCATAAATCAATAGTCGATTATTCAAATAATATATATTGGAAATATAAGAACTTAGGGAAGAGAATATGCAAACTGTGATTTATCTAGTCGGTTTAATCCACGATGACCTACATCCAGTTCCCATGTTCCTCTTGAGATTTCAATTTACTATCTCTCTTAAGTTTAATTGGATGCTTGAGAACCACTACAATCTCCCAATTTTGATCTAGGAACTTGTGAAGCTTTTACAATTCTCGTACTGAGATAAGGACTCCCTCTTACACACTGTAAGGATACAATCTATTTCTCACTCAAGCTCTCAATCTTGAGTAACTCTGACAAAGATAGAATGATTTCAATGAAAGCACAATTCTCTCTATATGAAGTAAATAATGATTAACACTGAAGTACAAGGTAGGAATATGATTATAGAACTTCGGTCTGGTAAGATTTACAGCATCGACATTTTGACGTTATGTGCTCATCTCTCTTCGCCGTTTATTTTGAATGCCTCTCTTTTTATAGTCGATGAAGAGCATTTATTAGAGATAATATTTGAGCTCATAAGGAGATAAATATAAATCCTTCCATTAGGATAAAATTGACATCAGGAAAGTTCTAGTATTTAATGATACTGACATAGGATGTGAGATAACATTGTGACAAGTAATTGTATCATTAAGTTAATTTCAACAAGAGTTGGTCATCATGGGCACATCATTAAGGATAGAGCAAAGTCAATGGTTGCTTATAGGCTAAATGACAAATTTAGAAATTCTTATAACTGTTATTATGTTGTGTGTTGACTATAAGTTGATTATACATATTATGGCATAAGATGTCTCCATTAATTTTGGTAGAATGAATCTTCAACTTATGTCCTCATTAACATGAGTCATTATATCTTCTTCATGGATATTGAATATTCATTGAAACTATGTATATAAAGGTTTAACTAAAATTTGTAAAAGAATGAGATTTTAAATGAGGGCTATTAGGCTACCAACTATAAAGCCATAAAGTAATAGTCATATAAAGGATAATGTGTCTATAGTTAAAAGGCTTGATTGGAGGTAATAATGGATATATGTACTTGTCATTGGTTATCTTCTAACAGATGAAATAGTTCATCTCTCCTTATAGTTGACTTTTCATAATACCCAAATGACTATTTGCTTTATAGTTAAATAGTGTCATTTGACGCATTTGGAGTATATAAAGCAAAATTGGGTGGTTAATATGATAAACGGATTAATATAGTGAAATTTGTTGGAGGGGATGAGTGACATGATAAGTACATTATTGGTGGACGAGACTTAGTCTATATAAGTTTCCTTATACTTGAACTCACCTAATGTAGGTGGCATTGCTGCAAGAAGAAACATAATGTTACTAGACATGTTGGATGATACGGTTTTCCGCCAGAAGGACACACTAAAGACAACTATGTTTATTTTTTTTTATGAGATTCCAACAAAATTTTTGTTTTAATCCTTTTGAAACCTCAAAGGTTGGAAACTCGATTTAAAATATACTCTTGCAAAGAATTGTCTTTTAAAAGGAAGGGTGACCGTGACTGCATATTTAGGTGAAGATGCAAAGAGGTATTAGGAATTTTTAAGTAAGATGTCCATTTTATTTTACAATTTGTGTAGTATTTTGAAATGCTTGATTATTTAGGAATGCCAAAATTAGTGGAAGTAATCAAACTCACTGAGAGTGATCACTTATGGAGGATTATCACCTCTAATTACTGTTGAACATTGGTTTTAAATGGTACTTGCCTTGGTAAGCTTCAATTTATCAACGGATTGTGTTGAGACCAATGGTGATTGAAACTTGGTAATTCCTCACGGCTAATTGATGTACTTCAAGAAGTTTGACTAGAACATAGATGGAGAGTGACTGAAAATTTCAAATGAGGGCATTAATTCATGATAGATGTAAGGTAAGCAACAACATAAGTCAATTTGTAAAGTTGCTAGGATACAACATTAAGTAATACAAATAAAGTTGTTTGCTATAACTTCTCTATAAAGAAGGAATTGACTTAATGAGGTATTTCCTTCTATATTCATGCACAATTCCTTCCATATTCTCATGATGCCTAGTATCTGTCTTGAGTTGGAATGGCATTGGTATCTCTCAAATTTTGGAGATAAGGAGAGATATATAATTGGGTTAGTAGAGATGTTCATATAAATAATGAAGAGAATTTATTTGGCAAAATCGAGAGTTCATTATGTCACGAGCAAGTCTCACAATGGTGATGGTTAAGGTGTCATTATGTGATTACATACATGACATTGTTGAGAACATCATAAGTCTTATTTATATTATTAGATTAATGGGATTTGAGTTACCTATATTTTACAAAGTGATTATTCATTTATAGCTTATGAGTTTTGACTTAAGGTGTTATAAGTGACTAAGTCACCATTATTCAAAGTTGTGATATGATTGTGTTAGGTCTAGTATTCTTTTAGAATACATAAAGAGATCATCCTCAAAATATTCGAGAATATCAAAAGTGACATACTATCATAAGCATTTTAACATGCATGGATAATGGTAGTTGTTGTGACTAATATCTATTATGAGAATGTGATTCGATTGTCCACATGTCTCTAATATCATCTTATTCCTTGTAGTTCAATTTTCAAGGTGTAGGCTTGCTTAAACGTATGCACAAATGGGCAATGCCATTGCAAATGAATTTTAGGAGGATTGTCAAGCATATTCTTACTTGAATAATAACTAAAGAGCTATGATAATTGAATATTTCATACACTACTTTTTGTCTCTTGATTTATAATTTAGGACTCTTTAGCTAATAAATAATGGCTTTTATACTTATTTGGGCTTTGGGCCTTTTATTATATTTTAGCCATTATTTAATAATATATTCCAGTTTTACATTGCTTCACTATTTTTACCATAACTCTTGAACCAGACATCGGATTTGCCTCATTTTTGTCTCATATTTCAGATGATTCAGAGAGCTACAATTGTTATGAAGACATGAAGAGCAAATTTGGACAAGAGGGCGGTCAAATTTGGAGCCGAAGCATATGTATTTTTGGATTTTATTTTGGGCTCGAACTTTATAACTAAAGCCCAATTTTATTTTAATTTCGTTTTTGGGCTGACCCATTTCCATTTTAGGTTTAGGTTTAGGTTTAGGTTTAAGTTAGTGGCAGCCACAAACATCTGATTGATTCACGTTTTGAGAATTCAGAGGATCAAAATAGTAGTTTTCAAATTCTCTCGCAATGTTCTTCGTGTTCTTCGTTCGTCATCCGTTTTTCGTCTTTCCTAATTATGTTCGGCTAAATTTCGAGATTGATCCACGATGAGGGTTCCATCCACTATCCAGAGGATTCGCGCCTAATCGGTAACCGTCTAACTCGTTTCGTATCCCTTAATCGATTTGATTTTTGGTTCGGATTGGGTTTTTCATTAAAAACCCAAATCGATATTTCCCAAGGACGAAGTTCGGACGGGTTAAAGTATTTCGTGCGATCGTACGCAGGTGCGCCACCGATTCGAACAAATTATGAACGATTGTTCAGTTGAGGGAATTTCTAGACAAATGCGAGATTTCGGTTTGTCTAGAGTCGATTACGAGTTCGGTTATAAACTGCTTTCGTTCAAGGAAGGGTAGTGGGTGAATCCGAAATCGTGGGTTGATCCTTTAATCCTCTCGTTTTCTGTTCAATTCGTGTTATTTCATTTTGTCTCGTTACTTCGTCTTTAATATTATTCTGAATCAAAAAAACCCCCATTTATCGTCATCGTTTTTTTTATTGCCGTGCGAATTGAACCAACCGCGAATTCGTTGGGAAATGACCCAGGTTACATTATACTGCAAATCCTTTTCTAATCTGGTTATTTTGGGAGATTACAACAAATCTCTATCAAAATATGGCGCCGCTGCCGGGAAATTTGCATCGGTTTGATTAGTAAAGTAGTGTAAATAGCTTCATTTTTCGGTAGTTTAGGTGGTTCGGGTGGCCGGGACGTAAATTTTTCTCGACCCGGATCACTCAACCCAGGTCTTATTCACAAGGAATTGGGCATTCTAAGAAAGAATCACTCCCAAGTAGGGAGTGAGGTATACCCTATTTTCCCCAAATTCCAACGTTTAGACCACTTTTTTCGTTGTTTTAAGTTTCACTTTTTTGATTTCTACTAGGGTCATTTTTTTTCAGTATCTTCGATTTGGTTGAAATTTGGTCCAGTGATAGAAAATGGCCTATCTCGCAACGCACATCGAAAATCTTTGATTTTCCATGTGCTAAGCTCCGTTTTGCCAAATTCCATCGTTTAGACCACTTTTTCAATTTTTGAAGTTTTTTTATTCCATTTTTGGGTTCCCCAATGGTCTAGGAGTTGCCCCGTCCAAGTCCCAAAAATTTTAAAAATCATTTGATAGTGTTTCGGACTTGTTTAGGTCAATTTCTACCATAGTTTCTTTGTTTTTGTGTTTGCTTTTGTGTGTCTTAGTGTTTTTCTACTTTTTACCACTTTTAGTGGCATTTTCGTAATTCTGATTGGCTAGTGGCATTTTCATAATTCTGATTGGCTGGTGGCATTTTCGTAATTTTGATTTTTTGCGAATTTTGCCTTGTGTTTATGTTGCTGCATGAGTACTAGGAGCACTATAAATCCAGAAGACTTGTTGCCATTTGATCCTGAAATAGAAAGAACCATTCTCACTGCTAGAAGAGTTGTTAGGTTAAGTCGTGGGATTAATACTGAATTGGACATTGAACTTGAGTCTGATAGTGGCCATTCTAATTGTGTCCATACTATTGATCTTTTTGATTGTGCTTCTGATAGTCTTGTTGTTTTCACTGATTCTAGTAGCAATTTTCGTAACTCGAAATTATGGCGTAAGAACAAGAAGATCATCTTACTTTAAAGGAATTGAATGAACCCGATGTTAATTATCAACCTTTGTGCATTCAATATCCCGCCCTTTGCCGCTAACTTTGAGCTTAAATCTGGTCTAATACACTTGCCGCCTAAGTTTCATGGTCTTGCAGTGAGTGTGCCATTAAGCATTTGAAGAAGTTCCATCTAGTATGCAAAAGACAATGAAACGCATGCCATTGATGAAGATCAAATCAAGCCGAGAGCTTTTCCTTTCTCATTGGAAGGTGGAGCCAAAGATCGGTTGTTGTACCTTCAGCCTTTATCTATCGGGAGTGGCCTGAGGTTCGAGGTTATTTATGGAGAAATATTTCCTTCTTCAAGAGCAACTGCGATCAAGAAGGAAATTGCCAACATTAAGCAAGTCAATGGGGAGACTTTGTATGAGTACTGGGAGAGGTTCAAAAGGTTGTGTGCAAGCTGTCCACACCACCAGATCTCTGAGAAAGACTTGATTACCCATTTCTATGATGGTCTACTACCAGTAGACAAAGGTTTGGTGGATGCTTCTAGTGGTGGGGCTCTACGTAACAAGACACCTGAAGATGCCCGAGAATTGTTATCCGAGATGGCAGCCAACTCTCAAAGAATTTGGCACCTGGGCCAATAGTACTCCTATTTATCATGTTCAAACACCTCCAAAGTCAAATATGATTCTCGAGATTAGAGAATAGACTTGATGATCCGACCTCTCGTGAGGCGGTTGGCAAGTGACACGTACAAGCACAATCTTCTCCTCCTCGATTGGGTACTCATGTGGGTTCTGTTCGACCCTTACCATTCTATCGACTCTTGCCCTACCTTGCATGATCTTGCTTATCAAGACCACAAGAGCTTCAGCTGGGAGCTTTTCCAGAAAACCACAATACCAAGAGAATAATGCCTTCTCCAACACCTACAATCCTGGTTGGAGAAATCACCCCAATTTCCGTTGGAACCGAATCGAACCATAGTAACCAATATCGCAGAACTCGGGAATTACCAACGAGACAAAGACAGACCACGTAATTTCCAACAAAGAATCCGCACCTCCTTTGCCTTTGCCCGCAACACCTCCTCGACCAGCCATATGTGCACCCCCACAAAGCAAGACAAAGAAAGGCTAGTAGCAAATGGTAGTGGTGGTCCTCACTTGAGGATATGATGAAGCAATTTGTCGCAGCCTAATATGCAGTTCCAACAAAAACATCCCGGGCCTAACAAGAACCGACACGCCATTCAGGGTTTGCAAACACAGATTGGGCAGCTTGGCAACATCATTGAACCAGCTTCAACCTCGGGGATCCAACACTCTTCCTTCCCAAACCATTCCCAATCCTAAGGGGAATGTGAGTGCTATCTCACTACGGCCCGGCAAACAATTGGAGGAGCCTAAACCAACTGCAAGATGTGACTTCCACATCGAAAAGAGTTAGAAAATGTGAAGAATGACTCTAAAAATAAACAGCAATGCAACGAGGTGAAGAGGAAGACATTCTCATTCCTCTTCCTTTCCCTCAGAGAGCCCTTCAATCCAAGAAGTTGGCAGACAAAGCACAACAAGAGAAGGATATACTTGAGACATTCAGAAGAGTAGAGATCATCATTCCTCTCTTAGATGCAGTCAAACAAATTCCTAAATATGCCAAGTTTCTGAAGGAGTTGTGCACCAACAAGAGGCGATTGAAGGGAAGTGAATGAGTGAGTTTGAACAGAATGTATCAAGACTCATCCGGCCTACCATGCCTCACAAGTGCAAGGATCCAGTGGACGTTTTCTATCCCTTGCCTTATTGGCAATTATAGATTTGATGATTGCATGCTAGATTTAGGTGCTTCTATTAATGTCATGCATGCATCTATTTATAAATCTCTTGGTCTTGGTCCTTTGCGTCCCATCGTGGTGTTGTTGTTCGCTTAGCTAATAGGAGTAATGTTCATCCTTCGGGTGTGGTTAAAGATGTATTAGTCAAAGTTAATGAATTGCTATTCCCCGCTGATTTTTACATCTTAGATATGGAGGATGAGTCCTCTATTAGTAGGTCACCAATCATTCTAGGGAGGCCTTTCATGAAAAATAGCTAGGACTAAGATAGATGTGCATTCCGGTACACTTTCCATGGAGTTTGGTGATATATCCGTGAATTTTAATATCTTTGATGCCATGAAACATCCTAGGGAAGAGCATTCTATTTTTTTCATTGATGTTATTGATGATCGTGGATGATGTTCTTACCGATTGGTGCTCCGATTATCCTAATTTTTCATCCGGGAGTGATTCTCGCCATTTGTGCATGTGTCGATGATGAATGGTGCTCGTTTGCACTAACTTGGTTAATGCCGCATTATTTAGTGATTCTAACTTGCTTAGTGATTTCGCATCACATGTGGATTTTGATATTGAATCTGAGTTTGAGCTTCATCCCGATCCTATTGTGCATCCCGATTCGATTTTGATGAGCTTAACTCGATTTTGATGAGCTTGATTCTCGATGTTAACATTGAGCCGTATAGACACAGTTCTTTCCGCCTCTTTGAATGTGGTTTCGTGTATTCCTAGTGTGATGACATCGAGTTGTGGCAACAACCACCCAAGCTTCTTCCCTCCACCGAGCAACCACCCAAGCTTGAGTTGAAATCCCTTCCAAATCACTTGAAGTATGCATTTCTAGAGGTGGATGAACAGTTGCCAGTCATTGTGGCAAATAATCTTCTTCCTGACCAAGAAGAGAAGCTGCTAAGCTTATTGAGGGCGAATAAGAAAGCCATTGAGTGGACATTAGCCGACATCGTTGGCATTAGCCCTTCCATGTGTATGCATCGAATTTCGTTGGAAGATGACTCTAAGCCGTGAGGCAGCCCCGCAGACGCCTTTAATCCTCTTATCCTTGATGTGGTAAAGAAGGAGGTCACTAAGCTTTTGCAAGCCGGTATCATCTATCCCATTTCGATAGCCAAATGGGTTAGCCCGGTCCGTGTGGTTCCCAAGAAATCCGAGTCACCGTGGTAGCCAATCAAAAGAATGAGCTTATTCCTACTCGAGTTCGAATAGTTGGAGAGTTTGCATCGACTATAGGAGACTCAACCAAGCCACTCGCAAGGATCATTACCCTCTTCCTTTCATTGATCAGATGTGAAAGCGATTGCCTGGTAAGTCTCACTACTGCTTCTTGGATGGCTACTCCGGATACTTCCAGATCCATATTGCTCCTGAGGATCAGGAGAAGACGACCTTCACATGCCCCTTTGGAACATATGCCTACCGAAGGATGCCTTTTGGCCTTTGCAACGCACCCGGCACCTTTCGCGTTGTATGGTAACCATTTTCTCTCGAGTTTCTAGAGGATTGCATGGAAGTTTTTATGGATGACTTCACCGTATATGGGTCTCGATTTTGATGCATGCTTAGCTAATTTGTCTAGAGTTTTGCATAGGTGTATTGAGTCTAATCTTGTGCTTGAATTATGAGAAGTGTCACTTTATGGTTGAGTCGGGTATAGTCTTGGGACACATAGTGTCTAGGAAAGGGATTGAGGTAGATCCCGCTAAGATAGATGTAATTATCGCTTTGCCTTACCCCGCATCCGTGCGGAAGTTCGCTCTTTTCTTGGTCATGCGGGTTTCTATCGGCGTTTCATTAAGGATTTCAAGAAGATTGCCCGACCCTTGTCCAACCTTCTACATAAGGACACTGACTTTGTATTTGATGATGCTTGCAAGGCGGCCTTCGATCATTTGAAGCGTTGCCTGACTACAACCCCAGTGATCCAAGCCCCTGATTGGTGCCTCCCCTTCGAGTTGATGTGTGATGCTTCCAACTATGTGGTTGGTGCTATCTTGGCACAGCGAGTTGATAGAGCATCTCATGTGATTGCATATGCCTCCAAGACTTTGGATCCTGCTCAATCTAATTACACCACTACTGAGAAAGAGTTGTTGGCTATTGTATTTGCCTTTGATAAGTTTAGGTCATATCTCGCTAGCAAGTAGAGTAGTTGTTTTTCCGACCATGCCGCTTTGAAGTTTCTTTTGAAAAAGGCAGATGCTAAGCCACGACTCATCCGGTGGATGTTGTTGCTCCAAGAGTTTAATGTTGAGATTCGAGAAGTGGAGCACAAAACCGGGTAGCCGACCACTTGAGTCGCATCACTCATTCTCCCTCTCACCCCTCTTCTATTCGGGATGATTTCCCGACGAGCAGCCTTCTATAGTTGCAAGGTAAGCTTCCATGGTATGCGATCCGGTTAACTACTTGGTAGCCGGTGTTTTGCCTGTAGATTCCACTAGGGCCCAAACCCTTAAATTAAAAAGTGAGTCTAAATATTATGTTTGGGATGACCCTTATCTATGGAAATTTTGTAGTGACCAAGTAATTAGGAGATGTGTGTCTGATCATGAGTTTCACTCTATATTGCATTTTGCTCATGCTTTCGCTTGTGGTGGTCACTTTGGACCACAAAGAACTGCTAGGAAAGTATTAGATGGTGGATTATTTTGGCCTTCCTTATTTCGTGATTCTCATCTCTGTTTTGTAAGTCATGTGATAACCGTCGAGAGCGGGAGTATTTCCCGTAGGCATGAGATGCCCTTAACCCTATATTGTTTTGTGAGATCTTTGATGTTTGGGGTATTGATTTTATGGGTCCATTTCCCGCTTCATATGGTTATACTTACATACTATCGGGCCGTTGATTATGTCTCGAAATGGGTTGAGGCGAAAGCCACCCGAACTAATGATTCTTCTCTGTGGTGGTGGATTTTGTTAGGTCTAACATTTTCTCGTAGGTTTGGCATTCCTAGAGCTATTATCGTGACCAAGGCTCCCATTTTTGCAACCGAAGCATGGGTGCCTTGTTACGCAAGTATGGAGTGCTTCACAAGGTCTCCACAAGATACCATCCTCGCACCAACCAACGGTCAAGCCGAAGTCTCAAATAGAGAGATTAAGCAAATCCTTCGAAGACCGTTAACTCTACACCGAAAGATTGGAGTAAGCGATTAGATGATGCTTTGTGGGCATATCGTACCACCTACAAGACTCCGATTGGGATGTCTCCTTATCGGCTTGTCTTTGGTAAGGCATGTCATCTTCCGGTTGAGTTGGAGCATCAAGCCTATTGGGCCATTAAGCAAAGTGTAACATGGATTTGGCTAAGTCTCTGGGATGGAGAGGAAGCTACAATTGCAAGAGTTGGATGAGCTTAGATTGGATGCCTATGAGAGTTCGCGGTTATACAAGGAAAAGACTAAGGCATTCCATGATAAGCAGATTCTGAGGAAAGAGTTTTCTGTGGGCCGAAAGTTCTTCTCGTTTAACTCCCGTTTGAGGTTTATGCCTCGATAAGCTTCGATCTAAATGGGATGGCCCTTTGGAGATCACTAACATTTTTCCATTTGGTGCTTTGTTGAGCTATGTGATCCACCCACGGGACGAACCTTTAAGGTCAATGGGCATCGCCTCAAGCCATTTCATGAGGGATCCCAACGCCACTCGAGGAAGCGTAGATTCTCCTCATTGATGCCACTTATCCTCCATAAACCCCTTGGGGAGTATTCTTCTTTCTTTCTCCCTCTTTCTTCTATTTTTTTTTCTTTTTTTTTCTACTTTTCTTTTTGAAAATAAATACAGTCTCTCATTCTATGATTGCTACATATTATGAACTAGGACATTTTGGTTTTAAATGATCATTCTGTTGGGTCTACCATCCTCGACTCTTCGATTACATGTCTTGGTAGTTGATTTGGTGATGTTGGTTGCTTAATTTGGTGTTTACCTTGTGAGGTTTTGGGCCCGCTCGAATGGAATTCATCTTTTGCCATTCTTTCTTTCATGTGTGTATCTGCTCATGATTTGTGTTCTCTAGAACTTGCTCCTTTTCTTTTTGAAACTACATTTTTCACTTACGCGCATAAGTATGATGGAAGCTTGTTTTCTTTCTTTTATTTTGCCCACTTTGGCCAAATAGCCTTTCCCGTGCATTATGATTCCTTTGCTAGCCCCTTTGTGCCTTTTTGCCCATTCTTTTCGTGAGCCACATTACAAGCCTAAGCGTAAAACCCATTTTACTCCGCACCTTGAAAATTTATTGAGCATTGGTTTACCTTGGTCTTGTGGTTAAGTGTGGGGGTTGCTCAGAGTGCAAAGTTTAAGTGTGGGGGAGATATTTTATTTTGTCATTGTGATTATGTATATAGTATAGTTTCATTTTCAAAAAAACAAAAACAAAAACAAAGAGAAAGAGAAAGAAAAAGGAAAAGGAAAAAAAAAAGAAAGAGAACAAAAGAAAAAAGAAAAGAAAGAAAAAGGAAAAAAAGAAGAAGAAAGAGAACAAAAGAAAAAAGAAAAGAAAGAAAGAAAGAAAATGCATAGAAAGAAAGGAGATATATAAGTAAAATAAAAATGTCCTTGCATAGAGAATGATTGTGTTAATTAGTGCTCCTTTTAATTTCTTTGGTGCTTAGCCCCTCATTCCATACTATTACCTACCTTCACCCTAACCCCATTACAACCTTTCATAACAAGCTCTCTTGATTTGTGCATGCATGTGTTATGAGTAGTGGAGACGTAGAAATTGAGCAAGCTTATGGTAGAACAAATTTCTGGAGTAGAATTTGAGCGATACACTTATTTACCTTAAACACTTGAGAGATTGATTGATTGAGCGCATCATTTGAGAGACCATCTTTTGTGATTAGCATCATTGATTGAGATTACCATGAATTGTAATTTGAGATGAAGGGATTGTGGTCTTGATTGATTGATCTTTTGGAGCTTGGTATCCCTTGTTCAATTTTTGCATTGATAGCAATTGTTAGAAAAGAAGAGTTTCTCCTTTAGGTCTTTTTCTTTGAATTTTGCTCAGAGTGCAAAAAGATAAGTGTAGGGGAATTTGATAATTGAATATTTCATACACTACTTTTTGTCTCTTGATTTATAATTTAGGACTCTTTAGCTAATAAATAATGGCTTTTATACTTATTTGGGCTTTGGGCCTTTTATTATATTTTAGCCATTATTTAATAATATATTCCAGTTTTACATTGCTTCACTATTTTTACCATAACTCTTGAACCAGACATCGGATTTGCCTCATTTTTGTCTCATATTTCAGATGATTCAGAGAGCTACAATTGTTATGAAGACATGAAGAGCAAATTTGGACAAGAGGGCGGTCAAATTTGGAGCCGAAGCATATGTATTTTTGGATTTTATTTTGGGCTCGAACTTTATAACTAAAGCCCAATTTTATTTTAATTTCGTTTTTGGGCTGACCCATTTCCATTTTAGGTTTAGGTTTAGGTTTAAGTTAGTGGCAGCCACAAACATCTGATTGATTCACGTTTTGAGAATTCAGAGGATCAAAATAGTAGTTTTCAAATTCTCTGCAATGTTCTTCGTGTTCTTCGCGTTCGTCATCATGTTTTTCGTCTTTCCTAATTATGTTCGGCTAAATTTCGAGATTGATCCACGATGAGGGTTCCATCCACTATCCAGAGGATTCGCGCCTAATCGGTAACCGTCTAACTCGTTTCGTATCCCTTAATCGATTTGATTTTTGGTTCGGATTGGGTTTTTCATTAAAAACCCAAATCGATATTTCCCAAGGACGAAGTTCGGATCGGGTTAAAGTATTTCGTGCGATCGTACGAAAGGTGCGCCACGATTCGAACAAATTATGAACGATTGTTCGGTTGAGGGAATTTCTAGACAAATGCGTAGATTTCGGTTTGTCTAGAGTCGATTACGAGTTCGGTTATAAACTGCTTTCGTTCAAGGAAGGGTAGTGGGTGAATCCGAAATCGTGGGTTGATCCTTTAATCCTCTGTTTTCTGTTCAATTCGTGTTATTTCATTTTGTCTCTGTTACTTCGTCTTTAATATTATTCTGAATCAAAAAAAACCCCCATTTATCGTTATTTGTTTTATTGTTTGTGCGAATTGAACCAACCGCGAATTCGTTGGGAAACGACCCAGGTTACATTATACTGCAAATCCTTTTCTAATCTGTTTATTTTGGGAGATTACGACAAATCTCTGTCAAGCTACAAGTCATGTGATACACTACCAAATGTACATTAATTTCATGCTTTATATATAGTAGAATGATTAGCATGTTTAGTTTTATAAGATGTGTTAGCTATAAATTAGTTAACATTATGATGTATCTAATTTACACTTGTTGAACAAATTGCATCATGAAGGGGTATAAGATTGCTAAGCAGTCATTGATTACTTAGTTCCACTATGGATGCTTGACCTAGCAATTCTTGGAGGCAAGTTAGAAGATTGTCTATTAAGAAATTTCATTAAAGGGTTTTGGAATTATTAAATTAATTCAAATCAATTAAGAATGTTATATCACCATAGAGTCAATGGGTTATAAACACATAATACATAGATCCTTTAATTAAAGGCATGCCTTTAGAGAAATCAAAAGGATCAAGTATCTCATCGGGATAGAACACATTTAGTAATGTAGATAAGACATTATTTAAGTGATGAAATTCAAGTTAAAGTTTGTGGTTTCAATTATTGGTAACAAATTTTTGAGATCTTAGCAAACATTTAAGTTGGAACCGAATAAACATTCTAGGTTTTTATTCAATAAGTTTTGACCCATTAAGCAAGGGTATTACTTGTGATGCATGGAAGATAGTACTCGATCAAAGAGGACTTATTGCCATGATTCCTGTAGTATTGACTAAATGTACCCTGACTCACCAAATAACATTAGGTTGCGGGCCAAGTGGGAGACTGTTAGATATTTTATTATTTAATACATATTATATCTAAATATTATCTTATCATTGTTTTGAATAAAATATCTCTTGATTGTGGCCCACACGTGATTTGAATAAAGATTTGGTTTAAGGTTACATGCCTTCTTTGGTACTATTACAAGCTTTAATGGAGGTTAAAAATAGCATAGGTTGGGTCTTAGAATGATAACATAAAAAATAAGGTTAAGGTGCAAAATACTCATGAGCTTTTACATAGTGCGCCCAGCACCAAATGCTTTTCGGAAGTGTAAAAATACCCATAAACTTTCAAAACTAGAGCAAAAATAAACATAGCGTTAATTCTTAACACGTTGACTGTTAAAAGAGACTTAGTTTGACTAGAAAAGGTGATGTGAATGCAGACTGGGCTTGCAAATATTATTAATTTATTATTTTAAAAAACCTACCCATTTTTAAATGCCATTGACGTGACCCATCCCACCCTTACGCCTCTTGTCGACAACCTCTCCCTCCTCCTCTTCGTCTTGTCTTGCCGTCGTATCCACTGCCACACCTGTCTCTTTCCTCTCTTTCAAAAATCTTGCATTTTTAAAGGATTTTGGCACTTGTGGTTTGGCTCTTTTGCAAGCATTAATCTAATCCAATAGTCTTCTTCATCTCTTCGCCAAAGCTCGAGTTTCAAGCTTTCGACATCCCATTGTACCTCATCCCTTTCCTCTCTTTCACACAGTTTTGCATTTTCAAAGGATACCTTGAAATCCGTTTTCAAATTATTTCAAATCAGGGAAGAGAAGGACTCTTCTTCGTTAGAGCTAATGGGATTAAGGGCGTTGCAGCGAGCCTTTGAAGATTTCAATAGCTTGCTTTCATTTTCAAAATGATTTCAACACCACGCTTCTCCATTTCTCTTTTCCCTTTTCCTCATTGTGGATCTAGTTTGATTATTGGTTTATTCTTTATTTTTTGAATTTTTTCTATTTTGATTTGATTAAGACTTGATCTGGGTTTGTTGAAGGGATGGTATTGTTGAATTGATTTTCGATTTGGTTTGTGGTGATTTATTACATTTGAAATCGTAGCTCCACTGATGGTTTTGTCATCCACATACTCACCCCTTCAACGAAGAGAGATTGAGAAGTGAGATATGATTATGAGAGAGTTGAGAGCATGCGATTTGTGACTGTGAGAGTTGAGAGCGACGATCGGAGATTTTCGATGTTACCAGTTCGAAGAGAGATGCGATTTCTAAGAGAGTTGAGAGCATGTGATGTGTCACTATGAGAGTTGAGAGCGGCAATTGGCAATTGTCGATGTTATCAGTCCAAACTAGTCATCGAAGAAGAAGCTTTTGTTGCTCTTCTTCTTCCCCCCTTTCCTTAGTCAGCAATGAAATCTGCCAACCAGGATATTTGTAAACCCAGTCTGCATCCACATCACCTTTTCTGGTCAAATTAAGTCTCTTTTAACGGTCAACATTTTAGGAATTAACGGCATGTGTATTTTTGCTCCAATTTTGAAAGTTTATGAGTATTTTTGCATCTCTGAAAAGTAGATAGTGCTGGGCACACTTTGGGTAAAAACTCATAAGTATTTTTGCACCTTAACCCTAAAAAATATGTACTTGCTCCTTGACAAGTGACGACTATTCACAAACCACCACTGTGCCCAATCTTCCTTTTCTACTAATTGGTATTCTATGTATCTTGATTTTAGATCGTGATTACAGAGATTATGGTTTCATATCACAGTTTAGAGCATGGCGAGATGTATTTATAATTTAAGTCTTCCATGGTAACTCTGATGTTCTAGAATTCTTTTATGCTCATATAGTTATTTAGAGCAAATTCCAACATATTTCACATACATGCAAATATAAGAGCATACTATGGTGAGCTAAAGACGGGGGAAAAATAGATACACACCATCATACACACACAGATATAAAGTTGTGAAATCTTTTCTTTTCATAATACTATATTCTTTTTGGTAAAAAAAAAAAAATTACTACTACCGTCGATCTTAAATATAAGATCTAGTTTGTAGTACAATTTGTACTATAAACCTTGTCCTATATTTAGGACTGAAGAAGTATATTCTATCCTTAACATAAGAACCTATTACTAATTTGGAGAAATTTAAAAAGTTAAATAAATTATTTGAAAGAATTTATATTTATCAATTTTCTACAAAAATAATTTACTTGTTTTATAAATTGATATATAGTCTAATGATATATATAGATATTTTATAAAGATCACATAATGTAAAATATAATTAAATAATTGAATAAAATACTTTGACCACCTTCATGTTTTGCCTTAATTAATTACGAGACCTCCCCTCTATTTTGAAAACTCATAGAAACCTCCTTTAAAATTAAAATTTATGTTACACAAACCTCCCTTATATTTTAAGGTTCGATTTCCATCCACTCAAACTGTTAGTTAACGTTAACTTTGACTTTTGAACTTTTTTTTTTTTTTTTACCAAAATGTCCATCTTCAAGTATTAGAATTATTTAAGTATATAAAACCAAATTTATACAACCAAAAATGTATTTTAATAGATTTTCTAACTTTCTAATTTGTTAACAAATTTATTAGTTTTGATCTTATAAATTAATTTTGACTTAAAAATATAAATTAAACACATATGTTTTTATCAAATATAATAAACTATATAAGTTTGAGATTTCATGTGTCATTTAAATTTCTAATTTAATAATTTTTTCACAAATATTTATAGACACATTTGATCAAGCACATGTTTATTTAAAAACTTATTTGAATATTCAACATTCTATGATATTTACATTAACCAATGCTAAATTAATCAAAGAGATAACTATATGTAAAGATAAAAAACTCTTAAATTATTTAAAACAATATTAGTCAAAATATAAAAGTAAAACTAGGGATTAAGTACAATATTAAGGGTAAAATAATATATAATTTTTTTTTTTATATAAACTTTGATTAAAAATACTATATTTTTGGAATCTTTTTAGAATATTCTTAACGGAGTTAATTATTTGGATTTAAGTATATGTTTTCAAAATAGAATGGAGTGCGTGTAATAAAGGCAAAACGAGGAGGATGGTCGAGTATTTTACTCATATAAGGGAGGTTTGTGTAACATATATTTTAATTTAAGGGAGGTTTCTATGGGTTTTAAAAAAAGAGGGGATGTCTATGTAATTAAAGCAAAACAGGAGGGTGGTCAGAGTATTTTACTCTAAATAATTTATTTAACTTTTTAAATTTCTTCAAATTAATTAATTGGATATTATAATTATTTAGCTACTCAATAGAGTCTTTGCTTGAAGGCAGAGTTGAAAATATGGTCGAGTTAGTAAAGTTACATGGTTTATTATTGTCAAAAATAAAATTACCATCTTATTAAGAAATAGGATGGAGACGTCAAGATACTCATGCCAATTGATTAAACCATTAATTTACCTAAACCTTTTTTACCTTGAATAATCTATCTAAACTGAAACTTGGAAAAAGTAGAATTTTTTTTCCCAAGATTTGTGTATATTTAAAACTTGTTGGTGATCCTGTCTGTTAAAATATAAGGGGCAAGATAGTAAGGGTCTCATCAATTTTGATCACTATTAAGTCACTAAGGAATTTTTTCATCTTTAAATCTTGAGGGAGAGCTTTCATCACCTAACGGTCCTACCATTTCGAATCGGATTCTCCTACTGGGGTTAAAATCTAGGATGATTTACATCAAAAGAAAAAAAAACTTGTTGGTGATCTGTGCTGTTAAAATATAAGGGGCAGAATATTGTCATCCACTTCCCTGCATGCGGTAAAAATTTAATTCTTACGCAGAATAGGGAAGTAGACGGTCCATTGTAGTGGATCGTAGTCGGATCAGTGATTTGGTAGTAACCAAAATTAATATGGACAATATCCTATCTCAAAATATTAAAAAAAAAATAAAATAAAGAAAAGATCACGAGACTCTTTTTCCGGGTTGGGTTTCTCTCATAATCACTTTCTCATTATCCCTCATCATCTCTAAATCATATCTATCCAATCAAGACAAATCTCATTTCCAATCAATAGCCCAAGTGGGCTAACGAGAGAAAATGAGAAAAATGATAAGGAGAGAATCCTCTTCCCTCTTTTTCCACATAGACCATCTTCAGGCCTCGTGATGTGGTGTGGTGTGGGCGTTGCGCTCAAACCTTGCCCTATTCGATTCTGTGCCCGTTTGGGAATGCTGTGGGAAAAGTGACTTTTGTTTCTGATAGACTTTTTTCTGATGGACTTTTTTTTGATGTGATTTGTGTTTGGGATAATAGTAGCGAGAAAGTGGCTTTTGTTTGTAATGGGAACTTGTTTGGCATAACATAAAAAGATTATTTTGGAAAATATTTTATTAATCAAATTTTTAATAATTATAAAATGTAATAATTTGGGATAAAAAATCAAAAATAAATATAAATTTACCAAATAAAATGAATCAAATTCCGAGGCTTAAGGAATTCCGAGATGAGGATGGGGTTGAGATGAGAGGAGGAGAGAGAAGGCACTTTTCTTTTGGGGCAAAATGGTCGAAAAAAAAAATATGCTGGCTCAATGGAAATGGGATAATAAGAACTCAATGGAGCCAAAAAAAAAACTCCGTTGAAGTCATTAATTTTTTGAGTATTCCCAAACACTCTAATTTTTATTGTGGGCGTTAATGGGATAAAAGTCCATTACCTATGTTCCCAAACAGGATTCTACTTCTACCAACTCTGCATTCATAGTCCGTCCGTACCTCGTCTTTGCCCAGCCTGCCTTCTTTCATTCCTTCCCTTTTCTCTCCATAAAATCAAAGCCCTATCCCCCAAATCCTCTCTTGCCATTCCTTCCCTTCGGCAATTCTTCTCGATTGCCCTCCCTCTCATGGGTCGTGATTCCCCAACTTCACTCGCCCCGGGCTTCCGTTTCCACCCCACCGACGAAGAACTCGTTCGTTACTACCTCAGACGCAAGGTGTCCGGCAAATCCTTTCGCTTCGACCCTATCGCCGTCATCGACATCTATAAATCCGAACCTTGGGACCTTCCATGTTAGACCTCTTCCCCTCTTCTCTTCTTTCTTATCTCTATCCTCAATTGTATCCCTATGTAATGTAATTAATAGCTATTCAATTCTATCTGACTCCTTGTTTTTCAATAATGGGTTTTGCCCTTCGTAAGATGATCATTTCTGAGCCTCTTTTCCCTTTTCCCCTTGTGGTGTTGTTATAGGTCAGTCGAAGCTGAAAAGCAGGGACTTGGAGTGGTACTTCTTCAGTGCGCTGGACAAGAAGTATGGAAATGGGTCGAGGACGAATCGGGCTACTGAGAAAGGATACTGGAAGACTACGGGCAAGGATCGCCCAGTTCGACACAGCTCTCGTACCATCGGAATGAAGAAGACCCTCGTTTATCATGGTGGGCGGGCGCCGCGCGGCACTCGTACCAACTGGGTCATGCACGAGTACAGATTAGCTGATGAAGAATTGGCAAAAGCAGAAATACCACAGGTGGCTTGTTATCTGTTTCGCCTGTTTTGACATAGGTCATCTTTTCTTTGATATAGATTTTGAACTAAACTAGCAATTAGGTCCTGTAGCTTTAGTTCCCAAAATTACAAGTTAACTTGTTGAATTCTGGCCATTTAGTCTGTTAATTTTAGGGAATAACTAAACGGGTATAATAATGCCGATCCAAATTGTCATCTTACCCTACCTTTTCTTTAAGGTTCATTGTACACGGATTCTAAATATTTTT
The DNA here is from genome assembly GCA_019022655.1 of Acacia acuminata. NCBI lineage: Eukaryota > Viridiplantae > Streptophyta > Magnoliopsida > Fabales > Fabaceae > Acacia > Acacia acuminata. Next base: position 193,319 of record JAFJYI010000123.1, read on the forward strand.
CCCTCTTGGGTGGACAAGGATGCGTTTGTGCTTTGTAGGATTTTCCAGAAGAGTGGTTCTGGGCCAAAGAATGGGGAGCAGTATGGTGCCCCCTTTATAGAGGAGGAATGGGAAGATGATGATGTTACCGTGGCTCCACTGCCCAGTTATGAGGCTGCGACTGATGAAATAATTGTCGATGATGATGCTTATGTTGAAACGGATGACCTTGACCAGGTCTGTTCTCTATTTCAAGCCTATTGTTACTGTGTAAGGAAGTCCTTTGGTTGCCTGCTGGGAGAAGCTTTCCAGCATATCAGTTGGAAATATAATTGTGAATACATTCGTTTTATGGCATCTGACCCATTTCTACAGCTGTTTTAGTTTTTATATACCCTTCATACCAGCAAGAGATATCTTCATGTATCCGCCTCAACATCAGTGTGGCATATAACGTGTAATAATTTAATTTTTCTGAGGGAGCTCTTGACTCTGATGTTTTATTTCCTATATTTTATCATTGATGTCGCAGTTTAGATAACTCATCTTAATGCTTTTATTGCCTAAATTACTAAATCTATTTCATTTATGTATACATATAGCAATCTGCTCTGTAACTTCTAATTTAACATGATCTATATTATCTATTAGAAAATTTGTTTGACTGTTGCTGCTACTTGTAAGTAATCAGCAGGCTTATCTAACAAACTTTTTCTCTCATAAATTTTAAAAGCATATTGAGAAACATTAAATGTCAATTATGTCAACTTGACTATCAAGTGAGCAAGCCGTTAATCATATTTATATCCTTTGTCTATATAGAATATTTGCGACGTCTTCAACATATCTCCTTTTTTAAAGTTATCTTGCTCACATGATTAATTTCTCTAATTTTGAAAATTGTTTTTCCAGTACCTTGATATGGGTGTGGCTTCTGAAGGTGCTGGCCATGCATTAAACTTCTATCATGGGGAGTGCAGCAGTTATCGTGAGCATTCCCTAGAATTAATTGAAGATCAAGAGCCCTTGCTGGGAACTTCTGGAACTTGTGAGCCTCAAGATGACCTTTTATTGAATAAGCCTGAGCAACATGCTTCAGATGACAAACAAGTGAAAGATGGCATCAAGGCTGAAGCAACTCATGAAGGATATTTCTTGAATGACAAATGCACTTTTGATGAGACATACTTGGATGCCACTGATGGATCATTCCTGGAAACTGATGACAAACAAGTTGAAAGATGGCATCAAGGCTGAAGCAACTCATGAAGGATATTTCTTGAATGACAAATGCACTTTTGATGAGACATACTTGGATGCCACTGATGGATCATTCCTGGAAACTGATGATCTGGCAAATCCTGCTGATACTGATGTACTTGAAGAGTATCTTACATACTTTAATGGCGTTGATGATATTACCCAGTATATCTCTTTCGATTCTCCAGAGTTGACAGGGAGTGAAAACCCTGATGCTGACCAAGGACCACGTTTAACCCAACTGGTAAGGGCATTAGATTATTATTAGAGGCCTCACTGATCTTTATTATGGCATTATATTAAACTCTTATTACTCATTGACAGAATGTGGGCGGAGAATCCAAGGATATTGTCATGGCAGGTAAAATTGATGTGGAAGCCCAATCTAGCAAAGAAGCTTCTTTGAAGCAGCATCTAGAGACATCAAAATTGGTGTCAGGTGACAAACTATTTTGCCTAGGACTCCTAACGTCCAGTTTTGTTTTTGTTTTTGTTTTTTGGTGCATTTGCTCCTGTGAATCACAAAATAATAAGAACTTGTAAACTGATAGAGTGATAGTTTATACATATTTTTTCAGTTTTATGCTTATCTTTTGAACATGTTGTAATATGGGGCAGCTATTTTGTATTTTGTTTTGCAGGAAATACATACCCATTTATGAAGCAGGCCAGTCACATGTTGGGCAGTATCCCTGCTCCCCCTGCAGTTTCTTATGAGTTTCCTCCTAAAGAAATTGCTCTCCGTCTTCATTCCACGGGTCAATGTTCCAATTCAGCTCATGTAACTGCAGGTATGATCAGAATAACAGACCTCTCTGTAACAGACAACAGGATGGACTGGATGCTGCGCAAAAATGGAGAGTTCAGTGTTGTGATCTCATCTTGCTTTTGGCCTGATGTTAACTCTGTTGCTTCAGTGCCTATTTCTGGTTTACTCTCTGGAAAGTCTGCACTTGTAGTCTCACACGGCTGGATATTCTTAGTCTTCTTTTCAGTGCTGATTCTCTCACTGAGTTTCAAGATTGGAAGTTTCATGTATACCAGCAAATGACAATCCAAAGGCTTTTTATGATACAAGGGGCCGCATTCAGTCAAGCGATCTCTGGTGCTTAGGGGTGCGTTCCTATTGGAGGACTAGGATTAGGAATGACCCAGTAGATTCGTCTGCCTCAAATATAGGAAGATTGAGGCATTAATGACAAAAAATCAAAATTCTCGCGAAAGATCAAATTTATTCTGTCTTCTAAAGTATTATTGGTTCTCTGTAAAATTGAGCTTTAACAAGCATAAACGGAAAAAAAAAAAATATATTATTAACTTTAGAAATACATGTAATGACTTTGATTTTATATGAGAATTCTAATTTTGTAAGTCTTATAGGTTTCCTTTGGTACAAGGGAAATGAGAAGGAGGTGAGGTTAGGGGAAATATTAGAGAGTTCAATTTAAAAGAGTAAAGAAGTGAGATTGAACCCCTTGTCCTTGGGTTCAACTAGCGGGGGGTCGGTCGGTCTTCTTTACCTTAAGGGAGGGGGTTCAATCCCTGCGTTGGTCAAATTGGGGAGTATCTTGGGTCTAGAAGCGGTGGTAACGTTGGTAGAGGTGAAGGCATGTGTACTCTCATATCAATATCTCCGTGGTGGGCTCAAGCGCCCTCTTTCTTGGTATAGGTGAGTCCAACTCCTTTCCTAAAATTTTTATATAAAAAAAAAAGTGAGATTGAAACTTTTTAACTAATTTTTCTTATTCTTCAATCTTACATTTTCTTTTTAAATTTTATAATCTCATTTTTCTATTTCTTTTAAATTGAAGTCATTATAATTTCCTCCCTTTTATCTTATAGTGCCCTTATGGCATGTATTTTTTCACTGTAATACGTACCGCTTATATGCATTTTTAATTTCGCTAGACTTTATGCTACGGATTTAATAAATTGTATTCTTTATCTTTTATATGTACTTCAATTCGGCTTCAGCGATATCGTAGGTTATCCATTATTTGGCAATCAGGACGTGTAATTTCATAGTTGTTATGCTGGTATTAGTGGGGATTGGGATTTGTATTTGGATGAAATCCATTTTGATGCACCAAATTTCATATATTTGGATTTTAAAAATTAATAAAATTAGCAAGGGCTAGATCAAACAATATAAAGTCCTTCAAAAAATGGGCAAAGAAAATTTAAAGTGAACAGTTAATGAAACTATTGAAGGATTGTCTCTCACAATGTGACGAACCAAAATTCGAATCCCCGTTAAAAGAAGTGCTTACATTCAATGCCCGATAATGCCTCAAATAGGATAGCTTCCACTAGGAAGATATTGTGCCTAGCCAAATAAAAATATATATATATATCTAAATATTTTGTGGTGACAAAGTACAATGCATCATGTTATCTATATAGTTGACCTCATCCTGTAGAATAAGACTTGTGGTTATTGTTATATTGTAACTGTAAGATTTTAAAATTCAAATTTAGCACTTGGTGCCTTACCCCATGGTAAAGTAGTCCCATTATATAGAGGTGGTAGATTTTATTCTATAGCCCGTACATGACAAATTTAGCCCCCTTCCAATTAAAAATAAATAAATCAAACTCATCTATTGAAGATCTAAGGTTTATCTTGGCATCATGTATTCTCCGACGTATTTATTTATGTTTGCTAATGATTCTAGCAATGAGATGAAAGTGAATAATGGATGTGAGAAGGCAAATCAATATGTCCAGCATGATGCAGAAGGACAAACAGACGTTGTTACGGCACCAGATTAGCAACCAAGAGTTGACCATCCAAGTACTTCACGCCTATCATCTGCCTCAACCTCAAATCCGCCACATGATGACCTAGCTTGGTTTATTGCATTAAGGAAAGGGGTAAGGTCTTGTACAACCAAGCAATCTATTGGTAATTATAGAGCTTTTGCGGCTAGAATTTCAGATGAAGATATTCCCAAAGACGTACATGAAGTCATGAAAATTCCAGAACGGTACTTGGGAGTTGACCGAGCCCAATTTCACTCTGTCCAACAAGATGTTCAAACCTCCACTCCCCTTGCTCTTCTCCAATGACTCCCAGATCTGGATGGGTCTTAACAAAGAAGTACAACCCAGATGACTCAATTAAATATAAAGTTAAGCAAGATTGGTTGTTAGGGGATTCACTCAGCAATATGAGATTGTCTTCCAGAAAAAACTTTTGCTCCAATAGCAAGATTTAATACTATTAAGGTATTACTTTCATTGGTAGCTAATCTTAATGGGCCTTTTGCTCCAATAAATTTGAAGCATGACTAGAGCTGAGAAACATGAATAAGCAATCATCGTTACATAGAGCGCCAACCTACTCCTCCTCCAAGGCTTTGAGACAAATTACATATGACGCACAAAGTTTCTTTCCATAATGTTGTCAAAATGAATCACAAAGTCATTCATTCTCATTATTGATAAACCTATACTTCAACTAGCCCATGTGGATGCTCCACGCTTATTCTGCATTCTCAATATCTGCAATGGCCTTCAAGCCCTAATTACTAATGAGTTTACATTTCTCCCGGCAGCATCGTATCACCACTGGGTAGATCGCACACAGCAACTCCCTGTTCAGACGAACGCTAAATGTCAGCACAAGCCAATGGTCGTATTCTGCTTTTGAACTGTTCACATGTTCGTTCATTAATAATGTTTGCACTGCTAATATGTTGGTACGGTTCTTACCTCTCCCGTTAGGTGAGCCACACATCTCTTCTCAGCCAGCAACTCAGCTTCCGTCTGCAAAATTCAACAATAACAAAGCCATTATGCTTTGTTAACAACCAAATCTTTATATATTACAACAACAATAACAAGCCTTATCTCACTTGGTTAAGTCGGCTACATGAATTGCACGACACTATTTGTCAACAACCAAATCTTTAGATATATTATTAATCAACAGGCCTCATTCAATGACTCTATTGAGCATTCTTTCTTGTCTTCCTCTAGCCCTTTCCAGAGGACTCCATGCTGTCCTATTATTCCTCCTCATTTGCACCTCTAGCGGCCTTTTTTTACATGTCCAAACCACCTCAAATGATTTTTTACCATTTTCTTTTCAATAGGCGCCACTTCTATTCTTCCTCTGATATCATAATTTTGAATCTTATCTTTTCGAATATGACCACACATTCATCTCAACATCTTCATCTTGTATGAGCCATTATAATTTTACATGTCAATAATTTAATAATAGTTCGCCCACATTAAATGGTTCTTTCCACAACCAAATTTTAAATAATTAAGGCACACATGCATGATGATTACAAGTTTGATAATGTACCTAAATAGTTTGAAAAGATTTAATGCACTGAAGTTATTAGAGGTGAAATGAGCTCCTGATTTCAATTTTTGAATGTTGAATGTCATCTTAATCCTACCATTACCCTCAGATTACTAATCTTAATCCTACCATTATACACTGTTGAAGTTGATCATGTTGAACTAGACACTTGAAACTACAAAAAAGAAAATTGATTTCAAATCAAACCACATGGGATAAGCTATTCCTAATCTTTTGTGCCAAGTCCGAAATAAATCACATTGTTAATTATCTATAAATAGTGCATTTTCTATACATTTTATATTATATATTAAATTATTGATTTTGCAATATACATATACTTCAGTTTAACCCTCTGAATTTTATAATAAATAAAATTAGATGCTTACCTTAGCTATTCGCTGCCGAAGATAGTCATCAAATATGACATCCTTGACAAGCTCATAATCACCATCTCCCTAAAGGATGACAAGAATGCATTAGGAGCAAAAGTAATTCAAGCACCTACATGGGAAATTTACACCTTAGGACTCGGATGTTAAAATATTTTGGTTAACAGGCCTTGGAAATCATGATTATTTTCAAAGGCCAAAATTACTAGACTTCCCACCATATATAATCTCAGGTTTTAGAAAAATTACCAATAGATTTTAGAAAAATGGTTTTGAATAACTTTGTAACAACTCCAGTAAATCTGATAGCAAATACAATAAAAATCTGGAAGTAACTTTCTTTGAAAATAATTAGGATTTGTGAAGTCCTCTTGTCTAAATATTTTAACATCTGAATCCTTAGATGTAATTCTCCCAAGAATTGATGTGACATAGAGACTCACTTTTGATCGGCATGGCATACTGAAAACAATATCTTCGGCTATACCATAAGGATTTCCATTGGTATACACCTGGTTTTGCATTTGCACATTGTGAGATTAAAGAAGAAAGGATGACAGAGAAAAATGAAAAGGGAACTTTGTGCAAATCATGGTTTGCACTTCCAAAATTTCCGGGGGAACTAAAACACATAACACTTTGTTCCTGAAATTATCACAAAAAGTGAAAATATTCCACGTTAGTTGAGATTAATTTCAAAGAAACTGAGAATTTGAATTATATGTCACAGTATCATGATTCATGAGAAAGAAACTGGAGAAGGTGATGGAGGCAGTAGATTACATGATAATGATGTGACTTTTTTGAAACCTCAGTTCTAACTAATACTAAACACATTTTTGTGAATGCTTAGCAGTTGTGCCATGTTCCAAAATTTGTATACCAAAGTTCTGATTAGGCTACATTTCAAGGGGATTATTCTTAGTTTGCTATTGACTTCCGATAGGAAAAATTATGAGACATGTATTTTGGACTCAAGCACATTAAAAGAAAAAATTAGCACAGCTGAAACTTCCAAGATTGTTGTTTGTAATTTTCTATGAATTCCATAAAACAACCAGGAATTATGATAACGTGTGCTTCACTTCTCAGTTATCTGTGACAATTTCATTCAGTGTCATTTAACTAAGAGTAACTTACGCCAGATGAAAACCAATCACCCTCAGGAGTAGGAGTGATTAAAGCACGCATGGCATCAACAATTGACACAGCAGTTGATGCAGCTGATGATCTTCCCCACTTTTGAATAAGCATGCCACCTCTCTGCCAACCAAGAGATTTCCTTGTCAGTTATTGCCAATAAGGCCAAAAAGTAGAGTGAATTATGCATCATTTTCACATGTAGCTAAAAAATCAAGCTCATTACAAGTTTTACCTTTTGAACCTTTTCAGTAAACTCATTCTCTAACCACTTATGATCCTTAATCACTTCTTTAACTGGCAAAGAATCGATTCTGGCATTTAAGAAGTCAGGGACCTGTGATATGTAACACCATGTCATGAAAGAACATGAAGAAAACCTATTCATCAACAAATTTTATAAATCACGGAAATATAATTTTTGGTCCTTAAACTATATTCCCAGAAAACACAGTTCTAGAGAGATTCCAACTTGCCAGTTGTTAATACTCCTGGAAATCAAAAAAGGCAAACATCCATAGATTCAAAAGTATGCAAAGACTAAATTGCATAGGCATAAGATTTCACCTGAGTAGTAGAGTGGTTGCCCCATATGGTCATATTTGAAACTTTATCGTAGAAGACACCAGCTTTGAGAGCAAGCTGTGCATATATAATTGAGCAAAGACAGAAAAATTAACAAGTATTTCTCTCTCTGCAATATGAATCAAGTGGAGTTCATAAACTCATTTTACCTGACATTTAGCTCTATTCTCATCTAAGCGAGTCAGAGCATGAAAATTCTTTGCAGGAATATTAGGAGCATTTTTTAAGCATATCAATGCACTGCATGAAAATAAACAAACACATATACATCAGTTTTAAAAGGCACAACATGCTCCAAGTTTGAACACACAAAAAATAAAATAAAATAAAATATTTCTCACTTTGTGTTGCAAGGGTTGCCCACAACTATGACTTTGACATTGCGTGAGGCCACAGCATTCAGTGCCTTTCCCTATGGTCCGAATAAAAGACTTCAGGTCAGTACTGTTGACTATTGTCCAACTGACAACAGTTAGACAAGGACCTAAGTCTGACACCACCTTACCTGTTCAGCAAAGATCTGCCCATTTATGTCTAATAAGCCTGCTCGCTCCATTCCAGGACCTCGAGGCTTTGCACCAATTAACAGAGCCCAATCTGCTTCTTGAAACACCTCATATGAATCAATCCCAATGCTCACCTCCCTCAATAAAGGAAACAATGAGTCCTCCAGCTCCATTGCAACTCCTACAGGTTGAATTGGGAAACATTATTTAATCATCAACCAACATCAAGAATTGTTTTGTTTCAGTAGGCAGCATAGTTGAATAATGTTATCCACACATAGAGTAAACTATCGCAGCAAGGTTGATATTGACCTCCAAACTTAAGTTTGTTTCTGAAAAGTATCAAGAATTTTATTTTACTTTTTTGTTCAATGTAACCGAGAAATAAACTACTCGTGCTGGAAAATTAAAATGTTTCCACTTGACCAAGCATTAATTGGAAGTATTCGTACTCTATTTTATTATTTAAAATGCCATCTCTCTTTCAGTTGCAGAACACCCTGAGTCCCTAACATACTCGTTCAGTTTATAGTGAAAGACATGCATTTATCAAAGGTGCCAGAGCACTAAAAGTCTACAGCTGCGGAGCTTCTCACAACCAAAACTGAAAGTCAATTGTCTTCTTGTAATCAGGCGTATTCTGCTTACTATTTCACAAAGGGTTATCTCTCATGCATAACAGATTACATGGTTAACTAGCTTGATTTAAATCCAAATTTTAAGACCACAGATTATTAGAAGCTGGAGGAGGATTTCAGGTAAGCTTTAATTTTCCTTTTGACAAAAGGCAGCATACTTGTTTATTCTAGCTGAAAGTAAATTTAATTTTATCATATTTCAAGAGGCTAACCTTCAAGTGCTTGGAATGATCTTTCAGATCCCAATAATTTCAGAGCAATAGGTTGGTCGGGACCAAATACCTCACCAGATGCAAGCTGACATAATAAACCAAGTCAAACACCAAATAAAACATGATAGATTGTGTGATTAAAAGTATAAAACAGGTAGTATCTCATTAACTTGGAAAAAAATAACGATCCAAGTATTTGAAAATGAAATAATAAGTTTCAATATCACCCCAAAAAAAGGTTCCAACTGTTAATGTACATAGAAAAATTTCAAAAATACCTTGAAAAGAAGATGATTAGCAATCATTCCAGCAGCACCTGAGACTGCTATGTTAATTAGTTTCTTCCAGGATCTTGTCTCTGCTTCCTGTAAACAGCAAGGCAAGTGATTAAAACAAAAAACTCACATAAAATGGTGAAAAAAACTCCAATGCTACACAAGCATGCGGCATGCCCACAAACTGATAATAAATCTTCTCAATATCATATCAGTTGTTGATATTAAAGGTTTTTTGTTACAATGTTTCATTGGATATTTTGAAAGGAAAAAATAACTGGGGAATACTGCATGGTGCACAATAATCTAAATATTTCAAGCACTATCCAGTATCCCCACAACATTCAAAAGCATAAATCCATAGTAAGGCAGCATTATAGCATTGATGCTTTCTCGCCAAGCGATACAAGACAAGAATAATTAAAAGCATATTTGTCATAGAAATTAAAAAGAAGAAAAGTGGTATAGTTGATCAATTAATTTATCAGATCATTACTTTAGTTTTAGTTCTCACACAGACAACAATATTTGTTTCTGCAGGAGTTAATACGATTGGTTAAGTTAGCAGTATAACATGCATAATTCCATAGACAATATGATGGTTGAATCACTTAAAGTGTTCCTGATATAGACCTCGGATGATTTGGAGCAAGAAATTTAGATATCATAATATATATATATATATATGATTATGCTCGTTAAATTTTTTCATCAACTTGTCCATTACCAGAGAACTACAGTAAATCAAAAGATTTAAGAGTGTGTGGGTGATAGAGGAACAGATGGCAGTCTTGTTACACTAAGCAGATCCACCTAGCATTGAGTTCATATCAAGTTAAAAGATATGAAGATGATTTACGAAAAAAAGAAAAAAATAATACAAGCCTGTTTGTGTGATGAAACTTTCCTCATTTCAATTTAACTAGTAAGATAATAATCTTGTATGAACGAAAAGGTAATAATTGTCAAGATTTATCTTTGAAATCTTATTGCTTTTATTGGAGTTTACCAGCACATGAAAAATTAATGAGACAGCGTATAAGCAAATTTCAAGCATCTGATTCTACCCATACAGAAGAGAAAACTACAGGCTTCAGAATAGTTCACACTTTAGAAAAGCAATCACACTTTCGAAAAGCAGTTAGATGCATAGATAAGGAAAAAGATGCTCCAACCCGTACCATGGAAATTATGTATCAACATACACAAAATGGGAAACAAAACGTCATCAAAACCTTAAAACAGACAGTTATTGCTCCAAAAGTCAAATAAACACCACAGGAAAACCCACAAACCAATCAGTACAGAGAAAGAGCATACTTACAGAATCCTGGACATAAAAAAACATGAATACTGCCACGAATACAACACAGAACACGATACAAATAGTGCATGCAACTTTGTCTTTAAAGTGTTACTTCATAGATCATTTACAAAACACCATCTGTTGCTACATAGTTACATGGACAAAATATAAGAACAAACGCAAGAAACAACAAAATAAGTAGTGTTTAAATGCAATCTTGAAGCCAGAAAATTCTGTTTTTCTCTGAAGTATCGGTGTATATTGCTGAATGAAAGAAGGGTACTTACAGCCTTCAAATCATAGGTAAGGCAGAAAACACCATAGCATTCAGGCTTACTCTTGGGGTCTTGGGTTTGCACAGCGGGCGCTTGAACTTCACTGAGCAGAAAGAGAAAAATCAAAAAAATTGAATTTGTTGAAGAGATAGTTATATCCATTTAGTTGAATTTGTTGTTAAAACAGCCGTAGAGGGTGAGATAAGGAGCTTACTTTGGCGCAACAGAACAAGATATCCTGGCTTTTTGGGTTCTACTAAGAGTTCGAAAAGAACAGGGCTTGGTGAGACTGAGACGTTTCGATAGAATTGAGAGCTGGGAAGAAGAGCGAAGATGGGTAATGGAGTTAGAGGGTTTGAACTCTGCCACGGCCATGGCAGCTGAGAGACACAGAATTTCAGATAAGAAAGAGAGGTATAAAGAAACTTAAGAAGAGCCTCTTTTACGGAAGAAATTAAAGGACGCTTCTTTTAGCAGAGGATGTCTGGTTCGGGGTTCAGACGTTAAGGAAGGAAGCAGTGAGCAAAGGGAAAAAAAAACGGTATGGGAAGCCAGCAAGAGGATATAAGGTTTGAAATATTGGTGTGAGGCTCCGGAAATGACACGTCAAGAGTCAATGTACAGTAAAGATCATCCATAAAGCGTGGTATCAAGGTTTGAATTTGAGTTGGGTTTCTCTCATAATCATTTTCTCATTATCCCTTATCATCTCTAAATCATATCCATCCAAGTAATCACAATACTATTTTAACATTTCCTCATCTTCTAATCAATGGTAGGATGAATTTAATGGGGAAAATAAAAAAAAGATGGATCAATTATGTATTTATTATTTACTGGAGTTATAAATCCGAATTTTTTTGTCTTCTTGGTGGTCAGTGGTCACTGCCCTGGGCACATCAAGAATATATTCATCTCGCAACATGGATTTAATTTGCAAGGCCGTTTTCTGAGAATTTCTCCATTGTGGAAGATCCCCTCTGAGGAGTCACAGAATCATAGAATTGGCTTTTCCCAAAGATTCTTTACTTACATGTAGAGAGAGGATTAAAGAAGATTGTATTATTAACATTGAGCCTCAGCCAATATTTAAAGGAGATATTTCAACTTGAGGTTGTTTAATTTTTAAGAATTAGGAACGGTGTTTGTAGCTGTAACTAGTTTTGTACCATATGAGTCTTCTATAAGATTTTTGTTTAAATGTTAATCTTATTTTCTAAAATTAAAATATCAAAAATGAAAAAGGGAGAATTTCATTAAAGAACTACATGACCAAATTTATTTCAATGACAAAAATATTCTGAAATTTTAACACATAATCAAAAATGAAAATGAAAATAAATTTTGTAACAAAAAAAAAAAACTTAGAGGCCCTTGCTTTTAAAAAAAAAAAAAAAAACGGTGTAATCATCTCCACAATTCTAGCGACCAGTCATTGGCAACCGATGTGATGCCGGAGCGAGGCAACGCCGCCGGCCATCGAAGCTCCAGCATCAACTGACTGGAGCTCCAACCACTGAAAATTAATATGTTGATCAGAGGAAGATTCCACTTGTTCATAGAGAGTAAAACACTTGTGAATATGACGTATTCAGTTTGTGTTGCTCATATGCATAATCCACTTATTCATGAAGAGCTGGACACTTGCAAATGTGGCTTGTTCATGATCCTATGTTTTTTGTTAACTTATTAATTTGGATTATTCATATGCTATTTTACTTGTTGATGAAGAGCTTGACACCTGCAAATAAACAACACAAATTCAAAAAGTCTTATTTACAAGTGTGCAACTCTTTATGAGAAAATGAAATCCTCCTATGAATAACACATTAATTTGCGGTGATTGGAGTTCCGGTTGGTCGATGCCATAGAGCTTCGATAGCCGGTCAGCGGTGACCAGTCTTTGGTTGTTGAAGCTCCAGCTACAATCAAACCTATTTTTTCAAAAAAAAAAAAAAAAGTAATGGCCATTATTGTCTTTTTACCCACAAAACTTATTTTTAGTTTGGTCCTTGGTCTTGTAGTGAAATTTCATAATGTTTGGTTCTTGATTGAAATACATTTAGCTTTATGGTCCTTTAATGAAGTTTTCCCAAAAAAAAAAGGCATGTTTATTCTATATAAGTTAAAATAATGTTGTTGAAAATATATTAAACATATAGAAATTGAACAATAATAGGAATCTGTATTACTAAGATTTCATATACCGCAAATAACAAGAATTTGTATAACTAGATTACATATACAATAAGCATACAATAGGTGCTAATAATATGAAAAAAAACCATAACAAACTCACAAAACTGACGAATATGGTAATAAACTTTGGAGTAATCCGGGCCCAATGTATGTTATTTTCTTAAGACAATTTTGCTCTCTTAATATGGATGCCCAAGGTTACTGAGCAATTGTCTCCTAAGATATAGAGCGGATTTTTCGTCTTCAGAATGATGACTCTCTTAATCTAAAGCCCAAGCGAACGCAACAAGTCTGCTTTCGGAATTGCACAGAATATGTTTGCAGAATTTAGTATGCAGAGAGGAGTGTTTTTGAAAAATTTCGGATGTTTATTTAAAAGTATTCTATCACTAAGGTGCCTTATTTATAGAAGATGGAAGATTGATCAGATGAGCTCGACTGTTGCAACGAACTAGTGCGTCGTGTGAACAGATGCACCAAAACGGAGCGAATAGAAATGACCGGCGACCCTTGCTGGCGAACTGGTGCATTGTACGAACGGACGTACCAAAACGAAGCAAACGACCAAAACGAATCGCGATTTGCAGCCACTGGTTGGGAAAAACTTGGAGGGGCAAAAAAGAAATTATCAAAAGTTCAAAGACTAAAAAATTATTTTTTATTTCATACACACGCAAACCAGACCTGGAGGGCGGTGCGCGCAATCGAACCGACCGGATGGACGACAACGGCATGCGCGTGTTTTGTGAACCAAGGGTCACCTAAGTCCTTACCCCTCCACAAAAGTGAGTTGGCCTAAAGGCCCAATTTAGAGGAGCAAAGTTGAAGCTTATATACCCTCCAACTCTTCTTCATTTATCCAATGTGAGACTTCTATCCACATACACATTCCTTCTTCTTTTTTCTTCTTCTTCACCAACCTTCTTCTTATTCATAACCCATTGGATTAGATCCAAAATTCCAACAATCCCCCATATAGATTAAAAGTTAGTCCATCATGACCAAATGCAAATGTGGAATAGGAATGACCGCAAAGCTTTATGTCTGCTCAGAGAGTTATTTGCCTATTTAGTGCTTCGTCTTTGCTATGCATTAAATGCATTCTGACACATAATTGCTTTAATGCAATTCGGTGTTAATTCATATCAAGATCATCTAAAACTCATTAACAAACTGATTAAACATAGTTAGAAATAATAATGAGTGATGATATGAATTAGGTAAATCATACTTAAAGATTTAAGAAGTTCGAACACGATGTTTTGCAAACAGAGATAGATTGACTCGAGTCAAGCTTTTCCAGGCTCGAGTCAAGCGCTCATCTTCCTTTGATTAAAACAAGATTCAAAACAATAGATGAAGTCTTTGTAAGGCACTGACTCAAGTCATTGAAGCTCAACTCGAGTTCAAGTCGAAACTCGAGTTAACCATACCAAACTCGAGTTCATCTTCTTTGGAAAGAAGCTTTGAAGAATGCAAAAGATATCTCAATGAAACTCTAACTCGAGTCACTGAGCCTTGGTTCGAGTTCATGGTAACCTCGAGTCATATAATTGATGGCTCGAGTCAAGGACATTTTTCTTAAAAAGTTATCGAGAAGCTTTTCGAAAAAGGTTTGTAGAAAACTCATAACTCGAGTCATTAAGTGGTGACTCGAGTTCTTCAAAATACATTTAAATATAATGTTCAAAACAGGCTCGAGTCACAAATCTTAAACTCAAGTCTTTTAACTTTGAATTTTGAAAAGACTTTAAGTTCGCAAGGCTTGACTAGAGCTACCAAACATTGGCTCGAGTTCTCATTAAAACTCAAGTCACCAAAGTGTGGCTCGAGTCAAGAAACCATTCTGACTCAAGTCACACAAGGCTTGGCTCGAGTTTGACAACTCAAACTCAAGTTAATCTGACAACAAATGTGATAGCATGTTATGATCCAAGATTGAACAAGATAAAATCAATTTAGAGAAAGCAAAGTTGAGGCTTATATGCCCTCCAACTCCTTTTCATTTATCCAATGTGGAACTTCTATCCACGCAGACATTCCTTCTTCTTTTTTCCTCTTCTTCACCAACTTTCTTCTTATTCATAACCCATAGAATTAGATCCAAAATTATAACAAATAAAAGCCCCTTAGAAAACAATATTTAATGTCTTATAGGAAAAATATAGGGAAAATTGCAACAAAGTCCCAATTATCAGACTAGTTCTTCGAAATCATCAAATTGCAGTTATGTCCCAAGGGACTTGGGTGCAATAAATTCTGAATACGAAAATACAAATTTCCCCCTCTTCATTTAAAATGGAAACAATGATTCTGAATATATTCTAACCCCTGTTTCGATCTAGCAACGAAGAAAAATAGAAGTGTTTGATGATTTTTAGGTTAAATTCCTTGCGATTTGTTCCGATATGGAACACAAATGTCTCAGCCCTTGAGGCTGGTTAGCTTTCAATATAGGATCTGGTAGGCTTACCCAGTGTTATCTATGGCGCAGATAACAATGGACAAGATGATCACTATACACAGCAGAGGTGTGGGGTGTGTGCACAGTGGGACGATATCTAAAGAGTAGGAGAGAATGTGTGTACCGTTCACCGGGGTATGCCCCTATTTATAACCAAGCCGGGTTGGTCCGACTCTCTCGGTAGCATATTCCCATGATGCCGCGTGCTGTGCCCCCACTCCCTGCACTACTATGGTAGTGGGGATAACCGTAGGGCAGTTGGCCATCTAGTGGGCTTGACCTAATCTGGCCCATTTCCGAGGTCCATAACAAGCTTGCCCCAAAGTCCGTCGGCTTACGAACCGCCGAGTTTTATTCCGGTGTTGGCCCCGATTTTCCAGGCCCTTATTTCTCTTAGAACCATCTTGGGTTCTAATTTCAATTGGCCGTAACCGCATCCCATATTTGTGCTGAGTAGCGATTTGCACAAGCTTTGCCGTCAACTTACGTATTAGAACCCGACCTCGTACGTTTCCGCAAGCCGCCTCGGTCTCGTCATTTTAGGACCTCCATTCGAGTTTATCAACTTATCTCGGCCGTTATACGACTTGGTATTCGGCCCGAGGTTTTGAGCGAGGATGCCGACATACCAGCAAACACGACCGTTCGCCTAGCAAAATGTCTTTTCGTTTGCTCGCGTCGCATCGTATAACCGTCGCTTTCGATTATAATGACACGTGCCTTCAAGCGCCGCCTTTGGTTACCGCGCCCATTAATGTGCCACGTCATATCGTCATCATAGCTTTTTAGGGTTTTCCTTTTACCCCCTCGTAAGCGATGAAACGACTCGGCTTTCAAACGTTACATCTCTAGAATTTTTATAAGTGCCCCTCACACCCTTCATCATCACTCTTCTTCGTCTTCTTAACTTTGAAGAATCGCACGTAACTTCTCTTTTTCGACCGCTTCTTGCTCTCTCGTTCTCTCGCTTCCTGTGTATTGCTTTCTCGTTGTTCTTGAAACACGCATGTTATAGTCCGTACCTAGCGTTGTTCTGTATTTTGGCAATTTTTGCTCTTTGGCCTGGGTGTTGAGGTGTTGAACGACTGTGATGACTATGTGAATTCCTCTCTGAATGAAAAAATGTTGAACGCCATTTTGAACTTTGCTTGTCTGAGTTGCTTCAACGCCAGTTCTTTTTTCACATTCATTCCTTCGGCTTTGAATTATTCGATGTTTTATGGCCCGCCATTCGCATTTAAGCGATTTTACTTTGTTGAGTTCTTCGCAACGGGCTATCTTGGTTTGATATGCATAATTTTGTTCCCGTTTTAACATGCTATATAATTTGTTCCCAAGATGGATCCAAAACCCCGCTAGTAGATATGTATGGTAAGCCTATTCCGAGGAAGATAGAGAGATTCTTGAACGCGTGCCTGGTCGAACTAAACTTTGGCTATGGTCCATCCTTCCTACGGAAGAAGAGAGGATGGAAGATTTACTCCGATCTCGGGAAGTGGGAATAGGGCAAGCGTTCGAGTTCCTCCTTCACCCGATGCCAAACTCCCTAATTCTCCTTCACCAAGATTGTCCGCTTCTCCCGAGGTTACGCCCCGGCTTCAAACATGGGCCCTTCTCGGTCCTTGTGAGGAATGTTGCCACAAAGCGATTGAGCTTGCCCGTCATGGTCATGACAAAGAAGCCGAGTCTCTTTTGGATAAATGCCGCTGCAATAAACCGACGAATACCTTGTCCCTTGGGCCATTGCAAGCTCGTCCTGAAATTCCTGTTCTGTCAGGTATACCTCATAGTTCTGATTCTGGCCTTTGTTTTTATTTTAGGTTTAAATGTCTTCACACCAAACCACTCAATCCGAGACCGGAGAGTCCGCCCCTTCTGGAGGATCTTCACGAATGCCTTCCATCAAAGACTATGCTGTGAGCAACATAGTACTTGATTGCAAGAACAAGATGTCCGAGAAGGCGCTTTCACGGATTGTCCGAGGTGGAGAGGGGTATGATGTGTGCGTGCCTCCGGTAAACGAGTCCGTGGCTTCAGGTCGATCAAACGATGAGGCCTGCCACTTCTTTTATTTTTATAAGGATCTCGATCACCTACCTCGGTCGAATTCCCCTTTTCCGACTTCCAAATGCGCCTTCTCACCCATTTACACCTCGCACCTGCTCAGTTACACCCCAATGGTTGGGCCGCGGCAGTTGCTTTTGAAAAGTATTGCCATACTCATAAGCTTGAGTGTTCTGTCTCCGTGTTTTGTAGTTTTTTCACTCCTTTAGATATTAAAACCACCACGGACGGGGAAAAAAATGGTTTTGTTGGACCTCACTTCGGGCGTCTCATGGTCGCAAGTTTCTTAGGCCTTTTAAAGATTCCTGGAAAGGCTTCAAAACTTCATACTTTAAAGTTATTGCGAAGCCCGAGATACACCATGGTTCCTTCAAACCCGACATCCGGAACTTGACGAACGTTTCCCTTTGTATCGGTCCGATGAACATCATAAGTTCGAAGCCAAAGATTTTTTGCCAACCAAATCCCAATTATCCACCGCCGAGAAGGAAACCATCGTTGCCCTTATTGCATTAGTCCGTAAAGACAATTTGGTTGATTCGGTGATTACATTACACCCCGTAGGTGTTTGTAGGGTTCTCACCCATTTTTTGTTCTTTTGTGCATTTGTCTAGTCAGGATTTGACTTCTTGGCTTGTGCTTTTCAGGTATATAGATGGGTAAAAGACCTGAGTATCTTGACGTGACGATTCCTGCCGCCCGTCCAACAACTCCAGGTCCAAAGCGAAAAGCGCCTAGCGGAGAACCTGATGAACCTACTGCCGCTAAGAAAACCAAAGCTCCAAGAAGAAGAAGACCGACAATCCCTCAGTAAGCAAGGATATTCCTACCCCGACTTCTCCAGCTTCAGATCCGGGGAATCCAGAGCCTGAAACTTTAGTCTTTGATGTCCGTCCCACGATTCAGCTTCCTCCCTCCTATTTTTGGGGGCATAAAATACCCAACTCCCTCCGCAAGGGCATTCGTCCGCCCGACAATTGGTTTGTGGGCGGACATTGTCGAGGCGGAGATGAAAGAAT
This sequence comes from Acacia acuminata, assembly GCA_019022655.1. NCBI lineage: Eukaryota > Viridiplantae > Streptophyta > Magnoliopsida > Fabales > Fabaceae > Acacia > Acacia acuminata. Next base: position 211,948 of record JAFJYI010000123.1, read on the forward strand.
TGAAGGAGATTGAGCATGCCAACTTGAAGAATGCCGGCCTATGTCAACTTGTGGCACACCTCAAAGAGAAGGTCGGACAGAATGAGAAAGATTTGGACTTCTTTGAGGACGAGAAGAAAAAGGTTGACGAGGCATTAACTCAAGCGCAGGAGGATCTGCAAGTGGCGAGGGCCGAGAAGGAAAGCCCTTCTGACGAACTGGTTAAAGTTCGTGACAAGCCGCACTTGTCCGAGTCCGAGCTTACTCGAAGGGCGCAGTTCATGAGAGTGACATGGAGTCCATTGCCGTATAAAAACTTGATTGACGAACAGCGACGGAACTCAACTCTTATAAGCAAGCCCTCACCGCCGCTCAGTGCCAATCTCTATTCGATCGAGACGCCCTTGATGTCGCCCAAGTTGATATTTCCAAGTTAAAGGGGCGTTAAGGAGGCCTTCAAGAATGCCCTGGAACAAGTTCGCTTCCTGAATCCCTTGATCGCCTTGAATCTAGAGGGAGTGCACATGAACGCATACGTCGAAGACGGAATATTTATTCCGACTCCGCCCGTGGTTGATAATGCTAGTATTGCCAAAACGGTTCAGGAAGAAGAAGCTGGCGGCCAATCTCCATCCGTCCAACAATAGTCGGCAATGTGCCATTTTGCAACTTTACAGCTTTGTCTGTAGGTTATGTAAACACTGCTTTGCCCGTGTTGGGCTTTAATTTATGAACCTTTGATTTAACAGCTTTAATCGTATGCGCTTATTTTCAATCTAGCGTCTTGCAAATTGAATGTTTCCTGATGTGATCAAGGTCAAGGAAACACTTCTTTCTGGTATGCCTTGTTTTGATATATTCGGCATTTAAATGGTGTATACACTGAACTGGGCGGCTATGCCGCTACATGATTTACGAAAGTGGGCGTTTGCCAATTCGCACATGTTTATTTGGCCATCGCGGATAACATGATAAACACGAATTAAGTAATCCGAGTTTCATCAATCCTATCATTTGGCTTTTCGTTGTTAAGATCCTGTAAATGTGTTTACAAGGATACTTATTCGGCGGTTTTCTTTCACATGATTTATGAACTTTGGTCCATACATGTTACGCCCGACTTCTTTTGAACAAATTGTGAAATACGGGCACTAGTGTTCGTCCTTCTGATTCATTCAATGTGTGGCTTTACATCAAAGATTCGATTCCCATAGGAATTTGATACATATTCATGATGAAGTAAGCCTGAAAGTAAAGTTAATAAAGGGAAATACTGAAATTAATCGGAAATAAAGCATTGAAAACAAACAACCGCATCAACTTTGATAATCAGCTGTAGTAAGCCTTAAGTTTGTCCGCATTCCAAGTTCTTTTGATTGCTTCTCCTTTCAGTGACTCTAACACGTAAGCACCGTTTCCGAGTTCACGTCGGATGCGGTCAGGACCTTCTCAATTTGCAGCGAGCTTCCCATCTCGGGCATTTTTGTTGCCTATATCGGCCCTTCGCAGCACCAAATCATCCTTGTTGAAGGAACGTGGATTAATTTTCCTATTGTACCGAGCCGCGACGAGTTGCTTTGTGGCTAAGTCTCGCAAGTGAGCCGTGATTCTAACTTCGTCAATCAGATCTAGCTCGACCGCGATAGCCTCATCATTTTCCCGTCCTTGCCGCGAAGTTGTCGCTTTTCTCCATGAGGGTTCGCCGAGTTCAACGGAATCATGGCCTCACATCCGTATGTCACCGAACGGCGTCTCTCCCGTGGATGTTTGAACCGTGGTCCGACAACCCCACAAGATCGCATAGAGATGTTCCACCCAACTTTCCCGTTCTCGGTCATTCGCTTTTTAAGCCCGTTGACGATAACTTTGTTTTCGCCTCGGCTTGTCCGTAGGATTGTGGATGTTCCACGGAAGCGAAATGATGCTTTACATTAAGCGCGGACATCATTTGTTGGAAGCCTCTCGTCCATGAATTGTGTTCCATTGTCCGTGACTATTTCTCGCCGGATTCCAAATCGTGATATAATATTCCTTTGCAGGAATTTCGTACTCTTGCCGAGGTGATGGTCGCGAGGTTCGCCTTTCGATCCACTTAGTAAAGTAATCGATCGCGACGATCGCCCACTTCAACGGCCGGAGCTGCCTTAAACGGTCCCAACAAGTCCATGCCCCATTTGTAGAATGGCCATAGAGCCGTGATCTGCGTCAACTCGGATGGTGGAACCCACATTATCTTGCCGTGTTTCTGGCAACTACTGCATCTCTGAACATGGTATTTAGCATCTTGCGACATGGTAGGCCAATAATATCCCGCCTGAACTGCTTTACGGGCCAAAGCCTTTGCCCCCATGTGTTGTCCATTTATGCCTTCGTGGATTTCGCCAAAACGTATTGGGCCCGATCTTCGTTGAGACATTTAGCCATGGGAGAATGCACGCCTTTGCGATACAATTGATCGTTGACCATTACATAGGCGGCCGCTGTTCTGACTAGAGTCCTGGATTCGGCCGCATCCTCTGGGGTGATCCCCCTCTCCAGATAATCAGCAATCGGTTTTCTCCAATCACTCGAATATGAAATCAGCATCACGCAACTTGGTTCCGGTAGGTTCTGCTGGACAATTGTGCGGAGATTTCCCGGGCACTTCGTGCTAGCGAGCTTCGAGAGAATGTCGACTCTCGTATTTTCTCGCCCGAGGAATGTGCGCCACCTGTCACCTCTTCAAAATTTGTCATGATGTCTTTGACCTTTGTCAAATACTTAGCTAACAACGGCCCCTTCACTTGATAGGTCCCTTGGATCCGGGAAGCAACCACCTAAGAGTCCGTGGACACGTGCACTTGCCGAGCTCCATTTTCTTTAGCCCGCAAAGAACCTAAGCAATGAGGGCCTCATATTTAGCCCGATTATTCGATGTCGGGAAGTCAAGTCGGAGAGAAAATTCCATCGCCACGCCTTCGGGCTCTCCACAATAACTCCCGCACCACCTCCCTTTATGTTAGACGATCCGTCCACGAACACTTTCCATGGTTCAGCTCCCGTCTTCCCATTCTGAGCCGAGGTTAGCTCCACTAAGAAGTAAGCCAAAGCCTGTGACTTGACTGCCTGTCGGGCTTCATAAGTGATATCAAACTCGGACAATTCAATTGCCCAAGCTATCATCCTGCCAGCTAAGTCTGGTTTATGTAAAACTTGTCGTATGGGTTGATTCGTTCTTACCACGATCGAATGGCCAAGGAAATAGTGGCGAAGTCGTCTTGCCGTCGTTAATAGCGCAAAAGCCATTTTCTCCAGTTTTTGATACCTCAACTCGGAACCTTGCAGAGCCCGACTCACGAAGTACATTGGTTTCTGTCCGTCGTCAGTATCTCGAACTAAAACTGCACTTACTGCTTTTTCCCCAACCGACAAATACTGAGAAACAAATTCTCCCGACTTCCGGTCGGATAATATCAAGCGGAGATGCCAAGCATTGCTTTATTCTCGTTAAACGCTTCTTCACACTCCGAGTTCCACTCTTCCCGAGCTTCCTTCTTCAAGAGTTTAAAGAATGGGAGGGATTTTTCTCGCCGACTTGGGCAAGAACCTTGTCAAAGCCGCCAATCGCCCCGTTAATCGTTGCAATTCTTTCTTGTTTGCCGGGGGTTTCATTTCTATCACGGCCCTGCACTTTTCCGGGTTAGCTTCAATGCCTCGGTTAGTCAAGAGAAAACCCAAGAATTTTCCTGATGGAACTCCGAAAGCACATTTTGTCGGATTCAAACGGATTCGATGCCTCCTCAACTTTTCAAATGTTTGTTGCAGATCATGAACATGGTCATTCTGCTCTTTAGATTTTACTATCATATCGTCAATGTAGACTTCCACATTTTTTCCCAGTTGATCCGAAAAGACCTTTGTCATCATTCTCTGATAAGTCGCCCCCGCATTCTTGAGGCCAAAAGGCATCACATTATAGCAGTAATTCGCATTGTCCGTGATAAAGGCCGTTTTCTCTTGATCATCGGGATGCATGGCAATCTGGTTGTATCCCGAGTATGCATCCATGAATGACAAAAGTTGAAAGCCGGTCGATTGGTCAACCAATTGGTCAATGTTGGGCATGGGAAATGCATCCTTGGGACATACCTTGTTCAAGTCTTTGTAGTCCGTACACACGCGCCATTTGCCGTTCGGCTTTTTAACCATGACCACGTTGGACAACCACGTCGTGTATTGCACTTCCCTAATAAATCCGGCGTGATCAACTCCCGGACATGCGCTTCCAAGGCTTTACCTCGGTCCGCACCCCGTTTCCTCTTTTTTCGAGCTACGGGTTTGACCCATGGTGGATGGCCAATTTGTGACAACAAAACTCGGGGTCAATCCCAGGAATTTCAGATGGCGTCCATGCAAATACGTCTTTGTTTTCTCGCAAGAACAACTCCAATTTTGCTCGCATCTCGGAATCCAATGTCTTTCCGACTTTGGTGGTCTCGCTTCCGGTTCATCTCCCAAGACGAAATCTTCTGTTTCTTCATTAGGTTCGGACCTTTGCATCTTGTCCTCTTCCCTCAAGTCTAACTCTACTATGTAAACAGACTTATTATCCACCTTCCTTTCACCTCCCTTTGCAGGTTCCGTCTTTGGAGTTTTGCTTTCCTTTACCGCTTCGAAGTAACATTGCCGAGAGTCTCTTTGATCTCCTTTAATGGTAACGACCTGATTCTCTCTCGTCATAAAATTTCAACTTCTCGGTGATTAGAAGATACCAACATGTTCCAGTCATGGATAGTCGGTCGTCCGAGGATAATATTGTATGGAGACGGAAATCGGCCACAACGAAACGAACTATCCCTCGACTTGAACGCCTCCTTCGTCCCCAACGTTAATTTGAGGTCGATGTATCCCTTTGGACGGGTGTCTTCTCCATTAAAACCTGTTAGGGTGGTCCTACATGGTTTCAGGTCTTCCGAATCGAACCGCATGCGTTTAAACGCATCCCTGAGGATTATGTCCACCGCGCTTCCATTATCTATAAAAATCTTCTTAACTCGGCAGTCTCCGACGATTCTGGTTATGACGAGCCCGTCGTGATGTCCCGGCATCACATCCTCCAAGTCTTCTTTGGTAAACCCGAGCATTGGCAAATTTGGTTTTGCATACTCCCTTTTAAACCTCGGACGGTCAACTACGAGATAGAACCTCTTTCAAGTATTTCTTTCTTTGATTGGCGGAATCTCCTCCTCCGCCGAAACCTCCAACAATCCCATTGCGAGTCATATTTTGACTCGGGAAACTTGTCATGTGCTTCTCTTCCTTTCTTCTCGTTCTCGCCTTTTCTTTTCGGCCGGGCGGACTTTTACTTCGTTCTCCTCCGCTTACCCCGCCGCCCTTGCGTTTGGATTAGATATTTACGGAGCTTCCCCTCTCGGATGAATTTTTCGATGGCGTCCCTCAAATCCCAACAGACATCCGTTCTATGTCCATGTTGATCATGAAATTCACAATACCGGGACTTGTCCAGAGTGTGCTCATTCCGTAACGGGCGTGGTCGGTCTGCTTTTTTCATCTCGGTCAAGGAGACTTCCTTCTAGACTTGGGCCTGAGATACTTTTAGTGGGGCATATCGGTCATATCTTCCTTCTGCTCTTCCTCCTCGAGGTTTAGTATCCCTTCGTCCTCGGGATTCTTGTCTGTTCGGGTTGTATCGTTCCTTCCCTTGGGGAGATGGACTCCTCCGCTTGTCCCGTGGTGCATGGCTCATAATATCCATCTGTTCCAGCTCTATGTACGTCTTTGATCGATCTCGGAATTCCGCCAGCGTTTTGGGACGCCGCTTTACGACCGACTTCTTCAAACGTGAGGATTTGTCCAGGCCAGCTATGATGCAATTCAGATGTACGTCTTCCTTTAACCCCGGCACTTGTATCGCCGTGTCCTTAAAGCGCTCTAAATACTTTTGCACCGTTTCCCCGGTGATTGCTTCACCTGATCTAACTGGAACTCGGTTTTGGGTTGCTTCCTACTTGTGGCGAAGTTGAGCAAGAATTTCTTCTCCAAATCCTTCAAGTCCGGACCGAGTTTTTCGGCAAGGTGTTGAACAGATTTGGGCTGGTCCACGTAGCGTTCCCGCAAACAACCGGGTACCACGGGCCTTGAATATCCTTTGACCATGATCTCCATTTTGAAATTGCCCACGTGCACTTGTGGGTCCTGGGTTCCATCGTATTTCGGGAAATCTTTGGTGTCTAGGCCTCTTGGATAAGGCGCGGCCATTATTTTGGCCGTAAAGGGAGTCGCGACTTTCTCCTCCTCATCTGAGCTTGCATCCGATGACGGCGACGCAACGTCTTTTTAGAAAGGTTTTTTGTTGGAGCCTCTCTTTGTCTTTTTTCAACGTCCTGACCGACGATCTTTCCTTTCGAGTGTTATCAGTGTTGTCGTGATTAGCCACTATCCGATCTTGTTTTTTCTTGCTTCTGGCTTCCCGTGTATCATTCCTCATCTCGGGAGTGTCTTCTTCATGATCGTGTACGTGACGTCCCAATATTCCGAGATGTTGGGATGCCATTTTGGCTTGGGTCCACATTGCTCTTTCCTGTGTTGCCGTCATGATCCTTGGTTTGTCCAACGTGACATCCGACTAATTTCCTGAATTCTTCCTCGCGGCGGTACATCTCTTCTCTCATAACCCGGACGTCCTCCTCCCTTTGTAATCGATTCCGTGTTTCCATCTCGTCTATTCTATCCAATAAGGAACCAAGGGTGGTTCGTAATAGTTGAATATCGGGGTTGACCACTTCAAGGGTTTCGGTTTCTTTTGGATAACGACATTTTCGGGGGTGGAGAATTCACCGTGTCCGACGTCTCCGCTTCGGTTTCTACCAACACTTGTTCTTCGTCGGGTTCATCGGGCCCCTTTGTTGTGACGTTTGTCCATCGTGTTGTTGGTTGTTCTTCCGGCAATTGGTTTTGCCGAGTTGTTGTACCACGTCCTCTTGTATTCGCCATTTGCTATGATAGGTTCGTGGCTTTATGGTATGGGATTCGAAGTTTATTCGGTCCCCACGGACGGCGCCAATGTTCCGATATGGAACATAAATGTCTCAGCCCTTGAGGCTAGTTAGCTTTCAATATAGGATCTGGTAGGCTTACCCAGTGTTATCTATGGCGCAGATAACAATGGACAAGATGATCACTGTACACAGCAGAGGTGTGGGGTATGTGCACAGTGGGACGATATCTAAAGAGTAGGAGAGAATGTGTGTACCGTTCACCGGGGTATGCCCCTATTTATAACCAAGCCGGGTCGGTCCGACTCTCTAGGTAGCATATTCCCATGATGCGCGCTTGTGCCGTGCCCCCACTCCCCGCACTACTATGGTAGTGGGGATAACCGTGGGGCTAGTTGGCCATCTAGTGGGCTTGACCTAATCTGGCCCATTTCCGAGGTCCATAACACGATTATTTTTAGGTTAATAGCTTTGTTCATATTTACATGTTCTAATCGTTTGAAGTTAAATTCCATTATGTAAAAAAGATCATTTGAGATCTTTTAATATTTTACATGTTCTGATTATAAGAAAAACAGAAGCATTTGACAATTTTTGATGATTTGTTCATTTTTAGGTTGATAGCTTTGGGACCAGTATTATCTTGATCATCCACCATCTCCATTACTCAAGTGGAGGTACCTTTCTGAATTGATATTTAGGTTTATAGCTTTCATCCCTTTTTACTATTCAATGTGAAAAGTTTTTATTTTGGTATGAAAATGGTTGGGTTGGGGTCTTTATGATTTATGTTATTGTTTCATTGAAGGTGGGAGAGGGTTTAGATTTCTAATCCATTGCAGGGGAGATTATGCTCTGTTTTCACTAGCTTAGACGGGGGTCGATATTTCATCAATACAAGGCTTAGTAATTTGTTAATATGGCTCATATAGTTGTCAATAACTACTTTATTCATCCCTTTCTGCTAGTCAATGTGAAAAGATTTCGACATGAAACTGATTGGGTTTGGGTGTTTGGGCGTAGAGAACATCTTTCTATGCAAAGATTATTAATTTTATGTTGTCTTTATGATTTATATTGTTGCTTCATTAAATGTACAAAACGGTTTGGATTTCTGCTCTGTTCGAGGAGAGATTATGCTCTGTTTTTGCTTGCTTAGACATGGGTGAATGGAAAGGATAAAGCTTTATGTGTTTATAACCCTGTTATGCGATTTCAAAATGTGTCATCAATACAATGCTCTAAAGTTGTTACTCTTGCTCATATAGTTGTGAATAACAACTTTGTTTTGCAAGGTGATAGAAAAGATGACGAGTACATATGGAAAGCATATATTATATTTGTTGCATATTGGGGGACAATTTTTCAACGGAGGAGAAGGTGCTTTGCATTATGTGGTTGTAGCATTAGAACAAAAACCATAAAAGAAGGCACTACATATGAGGAGTTGATCGAGAACAATTATACCATCAATTGTTATAAAAGAAAGTAGTGGAATTACCACAAAATTCACACTGACCTTTGATGATGCAACAACCTTTGTGGACCTTATAGATGATGAAGGAGTAGAACATTTTATTAAATTCAATGGAGAAAGTGTTCATTTGCATGTAGAAGAAAATGTAGATGACAACACACACCCAATAAGGAATTGATGCAAGCGAAAAACAACATGTATAAGTTGTATTTGCGTTTTGAACTAATATTTTATATAGTCACTTGTTGCTCTAAACTTGTTATTAGTTGATATGTAACTTGTCATTAGTCGTTCTAAACTTGTCATTGGTTGTCATGTAACTTGTCATTAGACTGTCTAAACTTTTCATTGGTAACTCTAAACTTATTATTGATTGCTCTAAACTTATCATTGCTAACACCTTGAGTTGTCATTTCCTACAAGATGGATAACTTGGTTGGCGATCAGGATTGATATCTTTATCTCCACCCAAAGAGGAAAAGGTTAGAATCTCAACTTTAAAACAAATAAATTTATCATTGTGAAAGATGCCATGAGGCTACACACGTACACAACCAAGATGTGCAAGAATCCAAATCCAATATGAAAAGTAGACATAGAGACATTTTGTTTGTACATGCAGCTGAGCTTTATTTTAGAAAAAATATAGATTTGTCATTGGATGCTCTAAACGTATCATTAGATGCTCTAAACTGGCATTAAGTGCTCTAAGTTTGTCAACTGATGCTGCTTAAATTGATCATGTAAATTCACATATTGTGATGTAGCAAGTGTTAATGTTTTAATCCCGAATAGATCAAATGGACTTGTCAATTGGCTACTCACCACTTGTTAATAGCTACTCACGCACTTCTCATTGCTTGCTCACATACTTGTCAATTTCTGATCACACACTTGTCATTGCCTGCTCACTTACTTGTCAATGGCAACTACACTCTCAACAGCCACATCATCTACTGATCTTTTAGCATACATTAATTATATTTCTACAACTTCAAAATTAATGGTTAATGCATTTTCAGTGTTTTCATCGTATTGTGTATTTCTACACATCATCTACTTGTTAATGCATTAATTATATATATACAACACACCACATAATTATCTCATTGATGAGCACCGAGTGCTCATAACTATGATGAGATATACCATGTTCAAATCTAATCTGAATTGTCAAAAAATAAAATTTTAATGTGTGACTTTTTTAGTATGGCAAATTTATTTTTCTGAAAAGTGAAAATTAAAAAATTAAAAAACATTAAATTAAATTTGGATAATCCAAAATCAATATGAACAATTCATGTTGGTGATGAACATATGCTCAAAAGAAAAAAAAAAAACATAATGTGCTCCCCCACACACAACAAATTAACATGGAAATATACTAAATTCATGAGCACGTCATGACCGTGGCACTAGTCCTTTTGATTTATGGTCATTGTCTCGATCAAATAGTAAACATTAGGGTTAGGGTTAAAGTGCAATTTTGCTAACAAATTTTTTTCTAGCACAAATAAGTTTTGAAAGAAGTAAAATTACCAATAAATAATTTAGAATAGTGTAGATTCACCACTGCCGTTAAATTTCATCAAATATCCATTAAATCCACCAATGCCAATTTGAAGTAAAACCTAAGAGTGTTTGATGAAATTTAACGGTATTGATAAATCTGCTTCATGAAAAATTATTTATTGCTATTTTTGCCCCTTTAAAAAGTTATTTATGTTAGATGCTCCCCAGAGAAACTTTATTAGTAAAATTATACATTAACCCTTTAATGTATTGTTTGTAAATTGTACATGTGATTTGTGCCATAATTGATATACATGAGATACAATAATTTGATTTTAATGATACAACAATTAATATATGTGGATCTTTTGTATTATATATAGTAGATATAGATACTGAATATACTCGGGGATGAATTGGTACGAATGACCCTCTGTCGTCATTTTGGGATGAAACAAAAGAATGAAGGGGGAAACCGAGCTAAAAGACCGGAGGATCAAAATCCAAACATGTAGACTTAGATGGATCACTTTCTCACACACACACACCCACATGCATAGCTGTTTCTATCTATATCTGATAATAATATATGTGTATCAATGTGTGTATATATGGAGCCTCAAGTGCAGGTTTGATATTAAGTGATTGACAGTCCGTCTCTACATGGGAAGGTTGTTGAACTGGTCACACCTCAGCCTCACCTCTCCCTTCTTGCCGGTCTTCACTCCGTGCGTGGAAGTCTTGTGCATGGCGTCGGCGAAATCCTGGAAGAAGGCCGTCTGATTGCCGGCGTACACCTCCACGATGGGCCTCGTTCTAGGGTCGGTGCTCATCATGGAGTCCGTGGAAAGCAGGCCCAGCCCATTCAGAATATTCCTGTAGTACGCATTGTCGAACTTGCTGGGAGACCTCACGTCGTTGAAGGCGGCGATGCTCGGGTTCTGGGAGTAGTTCTGGCACAGCTTCTTCAATCCGGCCACCAGCTTGGGGTTCATGGTGGGGTCGGCGTCCGACGTGGCGCTGAAGTTGTAGATCCTGTGGCTGAACTCCTTGCAGTGGGTGAACCCTATGGTGTGAGCCCCCGTCAGGGCGACCATCTCCCTGATGCTGAATCCTTTTGACGTGAACTGGAATATGATCTTGTCCATGGACATGTCGGTCGCTGGGAGGGTCTCGTTGGGCTTGGAGATGTTGGATACCAGGCTGTCCTTTCGCCCGAGCAACACCTCATAATAAGGACCGCCGACCATTTTCACCAGGTCTCGGGTGGTCTGGGCAACGATGTCGGAGCAGGAGACGACGCCGGGGCAGGTAAGCTCGAGGGAGTTCTTTATTTTGGTGATGATGTCGAAGGCGTCTCCGGAGAGGGATAGGTTGGGTTCAGCGTCGCGCTCGCCCTTGGTGTAGCCGTTGGAGCTGATGAGGAGGGAGGCGTCACAGCCATCAGTGAAGCAGTCGTGGAAGAAGAGGCGGAGGACGCCAGCGGCGGTGGAGGGGACGGCGCTCTGCTTGGTGTAGACGTTGTCCCTGACGACAGCTTGGAAGGAGGGGCATGAGCGGGCGTAATAGTCGGGGGTGAGATGGTGGCCGCCGGCGGAGACAAGAGGAATGGAAAGGAAGAGGAAGAGAAAGATGGGGAGAGCCATGGAGGATGTGATCGAGAAGCGAGAGAGATCTGATCTCTCCTTTCTTCCTCGTGGGGTAAGGAGGGAAGGAGGAGAGGACCCTTGAGGAGGGATGGAGCAGTAGTTGTTTCCAAATAATGGAGGCTCCCAAAAAGCTGTGGAGGAGAGAAGCCTTTGTTCATTTTTGGCTCTTCATTCTGTTTCCCATGTCCTGCCTTGTTACTATTTTTTGCATCCTCGTTGACTCTCGCCCCCGCTATTTTTATAAATTAAACCACCATCACCTGAATCCATTCATCATCAACTGCATACACAGGAGCCAGCGTAAGTTTATTTAATTTGTTTAAATAAAAAGAGGACGACCCCAGTTGATATAATACTAGTAATACATAATGTTATTGGCCTTTATTTATTTAATAGAATTTTCTCATGCGGCAAAAATAAGAGAGTGAAAAAAGAAAATGGGAATATGGCGGGAAACTTAAAGTTTAAAATGGTAGCTAGAGAGTATAATAGATAGGTATAACTATGGAAAAGGTTATTAGTAATTATGAGGTTGCTACAACATCAATAACTTCCTTAATTCTTGTGCGACACACAGGCAGTTTCTTCTTCACTATGTTATACCCACCTTGTGTATTGAAAATTTATTTGATCAAAATAGGTGATCGTTTATATCATCAATATAATATCCCATCCATTCTCATTTAAAATGCATAAACAGGCTAGATCTAAAGGCTTAAAGATCAGGTCTTCATAAAATAGGCCTAGCCTATTTATATATCTAGGCCTCCAAATAGGCCTTAGCCTGACCTTTTTATTAAACAGGCTAGGCCAGGTTCTAACCAGGCCAGGTCGTAAGCTACCTATTTCCACCCCTTAAAGCTTGCACCAAGTAAGTAAAATTAATCTTTCAAATCTCAAATAGACATCTTTTCTTCATCATCATCATGAAGTCATATGACTTTCATATTCAATCAAAACACAACATTCAACTTAAAGAATCAAACTATCATCCTTTGGTTATACCCTCTCCCAATCCATCAATGACAACACTTTTAAGAAATTACTTTACTTCTCTAAACTCCCTTAAGTCATTTAGAAACAATTTTCAATAACCCAATGTAGAATTATAACCATCAAGAATTTCTAATATACTTGGGTCAACTAAATTCCTTTTTAAATCTTAATTCATGTTTGCACTCATTCTTATAAAATCTTAAACTTAACTATAACTATTTTTTATAAAAGTATAACGTATTGTCCATAAAATTTACTCAGCACACTTGAAGGTAGGTTTAAGTAAGCAAAGCAAGTTCCTCAATTCCTTTAACATCTATATTTTTTCAATCACTCATTTTACCAAAAAATTTATGGGCATTTATATTAGGATTAAATAGCAATTTTGCCCCAGAAGTATACCCCGAGGAGCAATTTTGCCTTGAAAGTTCTTTTTTGAGCAATGTTGCCCCCCGAAAGTTTTTTTTTGAGCAATTTTGCCCCTCCGTCAATGGTCAACTAACGGTTGACCGTTATGGTTGTCAACGGATGGGCAACATTGCTCAAAAAAAAACTTTCAAGGCAATATTGCTCCAAAAAAAACTTTCAGGGCAAAATTACTATTTAACCCTTTATATTAACTCATATAACAAACATTCAAATACATAATCTACCATCAAACAATAATATTTTTAAGCATCGATGAAATCTCATAAAATTCCTTATCTTTTTTCTTTGAAATCTCATAATCTACCATTACACAAAAAGTCAAAAACAATTCCATAAAGATAGAGTCACTCACCTATGTACCAAGTTGATGCAGAATTGAAGAAGAGGTGCAAAGATCGTGACAATGAGCTAGAGTGCGATAGTCGGATTGAGAGATGGAGGAGGAGTTCGGAGCAACCGAGAGACATGGACAACACTTGATGGACAGATATGTCAAAAAAATGACGTGAAAGTCGCCACTTAAGGGTTTTCAGCGACGACAAATTGTCATTGTTGATACAATTGTTCGCTGATACTTTTGACGATGACATTTTTATGTCGCTGCGAAAGTAGAATATCAACAACGACATTTTGTCACCATTGAAAGTTCTTCAAAAGCCGCCAAAATGAGTGTCAGACGTCGTGAGCATGAGACAAAGCAAGACAAAGTCACGGAGTCTCAGAAGTCAAAACTGTTGGAAATTATGCCCTAGGGGCAAGTCATTGTACTTTAAATGTTAATGTCATTTAAAGTATTCTCCATTTAGTTATCATTTTATTTGCATGTTTGTAGTGATAACTGTATCCTTGAATATATCTTATAAATTATCCTAAATGTCCCTGGTCGGTCATCTGCGTGGAAGCGAAGATGAAATAAGACTAGTATGACTTTGATAAGGTATGGAGATACAAATAAAAGTCATAGGTACTTGTAAGAGTACAAGGTGCTAGACCGGCCCACTATGAGAAAGCTGCATGGTTTAAGTCATAAGCTTATCTCATATATAACCGCGTCACAACGCCCTTTGACCTGAGATCATTATGGATTCCTACATAAGAATCGTTGATCTTTGACCTAATCAAAAGTCACCTTTGACCGGGTGATGATAACGGCTTTGATCGAGATCAGTAGTTTTCATGCAGAGGAATGTAAATGGTCAAGATGAAATTTGTCCTTCACATTTGTAGAGAGATAACACTGGGCCCCTCGATGAGTGAGTCTGAGAAATGTATGGTCATACTATGATGGAAAGGAGTTTCCATTTCAATTGTTAGACTACTCAAGAATCAAGAAAGTAATGATCAAGAACATGAGGTTGACATTATCCATGTTTCATCCTTGACCAAATTATCGCGTGACAAAAGGGACGTGACATGATTGTATGATAGGTTGTATCGTACCAACGATCCCCATTTCAATTGGGTAGTCGCAATGTCTTGCTAAAGGTCGCTTGTGACTTGTGGGGTACAATATTGGCCATTTTGCCAATCTCTCATGGGCTGCGAGGTCACACACAAGAATAGCCCAACACGAGCAATACCTTGTCGATTCATTGAATCTTACAAAGCATTTAATCTAGGATGGATATATATATATATATATATATATTATATTATATTCAAAAATAATATAATAATATTATTTAATATAGATTATAATATTATTATATAATATTTGTTTTATATTTAATTTATCAAATAGAGATATCATATGATATCATATTGGATAGATTTAATTTTCGAATAGAGATATCATATATTTTATTTAATTAGAATTGAGATATAGTATCTGATTTAATTAAATAGATAGACATCATATCTCATATTTAATTTATAGAGATAAATTAAATCAATGGGCTTTTTAATTTGGATTAAATAAATAGATTAGATTAAATCTATTGGATAGATTTAATTAATATATTATTTTAATCCAAATTCAAATTTCAAGATTAATAAGGATTAATTTTGAATATATAATACGCCTATTGGGTTTTGAAAAACTGCTGAGACAATTTGTAAGACATATTAGAAAAGCCGCAAAAGAGAAACCCTAGAGGAGAGACATGAGACGTAAAGCTTGAAGGCGCTAGCATGCTGCCGTCCGTGTTGGAGACGTAAAGCTTGAAGGCGCTAGCATGCTGCCGTCCGTATTGGAGTGTTGTTCGGTGTGGATACCGATCGGTAGAGGGAGTGGATTCGTAGAGTCGGCTCTTATTGATCGAGTAGGACGCACATGAGTTCGAATTGAACGAGACGCTCATGAGCTTGAAAGGTATGGTTCCTAACGAACCCGATTTAAATGTCGTTGATAGATCCTCCTTTGGGATTCGTAAGATTTTAATGGATAAAATCCTTCCACTGCGTGTACGGATCCCAACAAAAATGTCGTCAGGTTCATATCGATGGCAACACGTTGATGGCAAACAAGCTCCAATAAGCGAAGACGGAGTCACAAACGTGCTTCTCACCTAAGGTTCAAATTGGTTTAGTTATGGGAATAGGCTAAATGCCCCGTTTTTACAACAACAAAAGAAGAAGAAGAAGAAGAAGAAGAAGGCATCATAAGGTAAATGTGTTTTTTCATTCTGCCAACTAAGTTAAATGGAGGGAAGCTGTGAAATTTTTTAAGGGAGAATAAGTTGTATATGAGAGAATATGTGAATCGAAGGGTGATTGTCTAATTAATGTATCTTTAATTCTCCATCTCTCACACACACAAATACAAACATAATTATCATCTCTCTCAAATACATACATGTTTGTTATCGCAAGTGCTTGAGTCGCATCAAGTAATAAAGTGATAAGTAGAGATAGTTTCCATGAGGATTTGATTAACAAATGATCAAACAAGAGGATTAGTGAATTCAATTAAGTTGACATTAAGTATAAATATCATAAGTTAAAAAAATAAACTAAAATTTTAAAAACTTACAAATAAGACTGTCACCACTAAAATACACTTTTGATGGCGATATACGAGAGTCGCTGTTGAAAACTATAACCTCTAGCGGCGACAAGAAATGTCATCATGGAAGTCAAACCTTCAGTGGCGACATTTGTAACACTTTCAACAACAACAAAATATGTCACACCGAAAGTCAATACTTTCAGCGGCAACGCTGTTGTCAACATTGAAAGTCCTTTTTTTGTAGTGAGAGCAAGTGAGTGAGGAGGAGGGCAAGGTGGAAATCTCTAAGCGAGAGAGTGACGAGGAGGTCGCAGTGGAGCTCTAAGCGAGAGAGTGACGAGGAGAAGGTAGCAGTGGGACTCGGCCCTGCGAGAGAAGAGAGGAAGAGGAATCACGGTGACGAGACGACAATAATTGTTTTAAAGCAGCATTTGGCGTACCTTTTAAAAAGAGGATGCCAAAAGCTTAGGCGGCCTTTTTTTTTTTTAAGAGAGGAGGGATATGGGCATATGGAATGATGAATGGGTTTGGAAGGTGACAATGGATTGGTGATTATATAATAAGTAACGAAATAGCTAGGGAAGTAAGTGTTTGAATATAATATAGCATATAGTGTTCAAAAAAAGAATATAATATAGCATATCCACACGTTGATTACAAAAATAATGTACCTGTTTGTTTTTTTTTCCATCTCAGTTTTATAAAATCAATATATATCCCTCTAAACCTCCTAGCTATTCAACTATTGGTCCATCTGTTTCATCTGCATATCGCTTTTCTCAATTGTGATTGGATCTGACGTGGAACACTCCCGTAAATATACACGTCGATGTCCATTTGTTTCGAAACCATTTACTGTTGAAACACTACTTCAAATTTACTTTGAAATCCATTGGCTATTTCAAACGACTCTTCATCTGTACTATTTAATTTGTGCATACTTCCGATGAGTTCTGTCCCCACGCATTGAAATGCTTCGACACAGTTTTATTTTCCAGTAGTATATGCTCATTGGCTGAACGGATCGGCCACCTTCATTTAACGTTGTTCTTTCTGTTTCATCATTTCCAATGGTCACTACATAACTTCAGTGCTATTTATTCGTTTCGTCTTCATGGTTTCACGGTCAGATACAAACCTCTTATCCTCGTCGAGACAATGGCAGTTCTGACTAACATGACAATGGAAAATGTTCAATCCTTCCTTTCCCCTCATATGCTCAATTCGTGGACAATATTCACTCCTCCTTCTTCGATCTTGATCAATAATATTTATTTTTTTAGTAATATAACACCTTCAACTGTCATGCATTCTTTCTTTCTTTTTTCTTATTTGGTCTTTCAGATTCATAGCACCTCTTACATGCTCAAACGTTTAAGCATTTCCTTCTTCAGATTCATAGCGCCTTGAACATCGAGCCATCTCATCGAAGTTCAACATCAGGAGTGAAGAGATGGTGACTGTTGAGAGTGAGAAGACACAATTTGGACGAAGATGCGAACGTAATGGGAAGAGAGAGTGGCAAAGCAAGCTTTTGAAAATGCTACTTCTCAAATCGTGTCTTCTCAGTTACTCTCTCTCTCTCTCTCTCTCACTTCTTCAGATTCATAACACCTGCGATGCTCTCTCTTCGCTGGGTCCGCAGAGTCATCCGCCTTCACTCACCTTCGACAGAGAACAAACTTTTGTACGAAGTGCGAGGGAGGCATAGTGCACGTGGGAAAGGATGAAGTGTCATTGAATTTTGTTTTTTGGGTCAAAGCATTGGAATTCACTTTATTAACTTTTGCTTATTGTAACGCGTGAAGGCTGATAGGAGATTTTTTTTATCTTTTCTTTCATTTATTTTTTCTCATTTTCAATTAGTTATCTTTCATATTTTTTTCCTGTAATTATCTTTTACTCTTTATTATATTTTATTATAATATACTTTCTTTTTCATCTCACTTATGTTAATGTGCCTTCTTCCATCCCTCTTTACCCATCCTTATTTGTTCCTTTCCCCTATATTATAAGAGCACCTTATAAAAATAGTCTCTCATTTTTATTATATTTGTTCCCTTTCCAATAATCATCTTTTACTATGGGTAAATTTTCAACTTTACCCTCATTTATAATTGGATATTTTTGAACTATTTCTTCTCTCTCTATCTTCATGAATACAATTAATATGGGTAAAATTCTCACAATCTCATTTATTACATAAAACTGAACTTATAAATAGGACTAAATTTTTTGGTCAAAATAGACTTCTAAATAGAAGAAGTGGTAGATGTAAAAGTGTTGAGAAAGTGGGTGGTCATTGAATGGACTTAAGGAAGGAGGATTGGTTTACAACTTCCAAAATTTCCTGGAGGTTCAACTTTCACCCTTATACATACATCAAAGAAACAGACGTATCCATTCCGTGTGGTAATGAGGCGATCATATAACTTTCACCCTGTAATTTTAGCATCATTGCTGGTCAAAAGTAAAAGCCTTTACTAAAGTTTACTATTTTTTACACAAGATTAATATTAGTTAAAGAAATAATATTTAGATGTTGACAACTATTATTGAGGACACGTTTGATTTCATTATAGTGAAAACTTAATCAATATCATTCTTTGGAGAGATTGTGTTGAGAAGGCTTATGGAAAGAAAGATGAGAACATGGAACCTCCCATCAATTTACTTGTCTGGTTTGCAAGAGTCAATAGGAAAACAGGTTCTTTGCAATTGTTTTCTCAATCAATCAACATGTGAATAAATGATATTAGCATTTACATACTGATATAAACTTTGTTATATATTCTTATCAGATTAGACATTTGAGTAATGCCTCTAATGCAACTATGGTAACTCTCAATCTTAACATTCCAGAGGCACATTTGTTACCGGAAAGGTGTGATCATCCTTGAACATGTTTATTATGTACTATCTCGCATGTATTTGTGATGTTATAACCATCAAAATCTTTGGGAAAAATTCATGTACAGACTTAGTCAAGCTTCTGTTGGGAGCGAGCTGTTTAGCTTTTTTTTTTTTTTTAATGACTGTTTAGCCAAATTTGAAATCCAGGTAATCCTACATTTGTGTTAATTAATTTATAATTGAGAAGAAGATGGTTTTGGCGGGGTTTGTTTTACGAATTTTAAAAAAAAAAAGGATAATGGGTATGGACAGGACAGTACGCTTTCCCATATTGCCAAATTAAAAGCCAACTTGCAATTTTTATATTGTATATTACAACTCACATCTTTTTATATGATATAAATAAGGGATAAGGGTCTTAAATGCCATAGAAGTTTTCGCTCAGGAGCACTGGTAAGACGGAAATTTTTTTTGGACCAAAAATACCACGGAAGTTCACAAGATGTAGCAATTTTGCCCTGGAAGTATCATTTTTGCCACGGAAGTTTTCGCTGAGGAGCAATTTTGCCCGAAGTTTTTCTCGAGGAGCAATTTTGCCAGGAAGTTTACTAAAGGGAGCAATTTTGCATCGAAGTTTACAAAACGTAGCAATTTTTCCCTTTTGTCCCCAAATATTAAATTTAACTATTAAATCGAGTCGAAAAGACTACACATGTCATGCCTTGAAAAGGTCGAACTTGGAGTCGAGAAGGAGATCCTTCGGATGGCCGTAATTTGTGAAGCCGAATCGGTCAAATGGACCGAAAGGTCTATCACAAAACGCAAATGAAACGCAAAACGAGAAATGAATTGTTCCAAAAATTGGTTCGTAAAACAAATCAATAGTGATAATATTTACGTTTGTATAGATCGATCATTTGCTTAGATCATAAGTGATGCTTCCTTTGGATTTTGTGACGACTTTTCAGCCTTTGACCGGTTCGACTTCACAAATTGGCCACCTTGAGCTCAACATCTCAAGGATCTCCTCCTCCGGCTCCAAGTTCGACCTTTTCAAGGCATGACATGTGTGGTCTTTGATCGATTTAATAGTCAAATTTAATATTTGGGGACAAAGGGCAAAATTGCTCCTGAGTGAAAACGGGGCAAAATTGCTCCCGAGTGAAAACCGGGCAAAATTGCTCCTCGAAAACTTCCGTGGCATTTTTTGGTCCAAGAAAAACTTCCGTTTTACCAGCTTCCCGAGTGAAAACTTTCATGGCATTTAAGACCCTTATCCCTATAAATAAATATATTTTCAATCAGCATGATTGTAATATAAATTAGTAATATAAAGTAGATATTATGGAGTATTGAATATAGAAATTAGTAATATAAATATTTTTGGAATAGACTTTTGAGATTTGTGTCAGTAGATGCATGATTATATTTTAAATTTTTCAAAAACATTTTGAATAAGAAAATAGATTTTGTAAATAATCAATTTGTAAATATTTTTCAATTAATAAGATTTAAAATATTAATTTATTAAAATACTAACATATAAGTATGCTTAGTCGCATTCAATTACACAAATCATCGCTTAAAATTGTTGAGTCAGTATTTTCCGTTAAGTCAGACTAACGGTGTTAACATTAAGGGACCAAATGTGCACTTTACAAACTTAAGGGACTAAAATGATACCGAGGTAAACATAAAGGACCAAATTTATACTTCGGCCTTTAGGAAATAAAGACTCATTATGATATATATGGGAATGTGTGATCTAAAAAATTAAATAAACTAATTAATATGGTCATATTTCGGATTTTTTAGCACAAACTACCTTATTAAGCGCTAACCTCCCACCGTCCATGGATTTAACAATAAGTCTCATTTTGCAATAAAAGTGTACCGATTTTAATTGTCCTTCAAAGATTGGTGATATCAAGTTATATTTTTTTTTTTTTTTTTTGAAAATTTTATTATTTATTCAACGACGTATTAGTGCATTGACATATTATAAATACTAATTGTTTTAATTTCATACCTTAACCGTACAAGAGAATATCATGTTTTAATTTTTTCCAAGATGATTTCCATCTAATATATCTCTAATTTAAATGTATTTATTCTCTTGAATGCGTCGATGAGTTTTTTTCAATTACTTTTTACTTTGCTTACACGTTCATTTTGGTGACGAGTATTAGTTTCAAATTAATACTTAAATATTTTAAAAGGGTTGTTTTCATTATTTTGAAAAAAAAATACAGTATTAATCAAAAACGGTAATTTAGCCTTTAAATTATTAACAACTTCCATGTGATTGGATTTGGTGAACCGATAAATTATTTATCTAACTGATTCTTACTTGAGCGGTGACCTCCCATAGGATCAACATTAAATTATTTTCTTGATATTTGACTATGTGTTTTAGAAGTTTTTGAGAAATTTCTAAATTTTTATAAGAATGGATTGGTGTATCCAAAAGTAGTGAGGCCAATTAATCATCCTACCTGGTGTGCGTATTCACTGCTAATTGGTCTTCGATTCCTTCTTTGTTCATTGCTGTCAAGTTAGTTATTTTAAAAAATAACATAGATGTTGAGAAAATGAGGAGGCATTTAGCTGCGGAAACTTACCATGGGATTGGTTTAATCTGTTGCATGAACTGCATCATTTAACATTGTATAATTTTCCACGTTTCCATCCCTCTCCCCATGTTCGCACTTATTTTCAGGCTTGGAGTCAAGATTTGCCAAAACATCATTGGTAAATTTAGTTGGGTGGGGCACTGGCTAAGAAAACTAGGCAGTGGATTAGCCTATATTGGTTTAATTAGGTGGGGATTTCAAATTTCAAATTCTTTTTATTCTGATTTAATAATCTTATGTAATATGGTGAATTAAAAAAGTAATTTTGTAAGAAAAAGAAAAAGGAAATTACAAAGTGTTTATAATCGTTATCCATGAATTCAAAGTATTATCATTTATGGAATTTAGATGATTATTATTTCTATGACAATAAGATGATTATAATTATACTTATTATTAATATTTATTTATAGATAATTGATTTATTATCATTATTATATAGATAATGATATCAAATTATTATATTGATAATGATATTGAATTGATTAGGAGATTTAAAATTTAAATTTCAATATAAAAGAATTGACTAGGGATCACCAAAAATTACGGGATTTAGAGGATTATTCTACCGAATTCAAATGATTGTATTTATTATTCCTTTATTAATGTATTGAATGGATTTAGATTAGTATGAGTATGATTTGAGATTTGAGATTTGAGATTGAACTTGATTAAAATGAATTAATATAGTAAAGGTCAATGAAAGAGATTTGACGTGCCTCTCAAAATAACCAAATTCGATAAAAGAATTGCAGTAATAGGGAACCGGGTCGTTTTCCCAATGAATTGAAGCGGTGTCCGAATGGATAGTAACAAAAAACGTAAAAGTAAAAATGGGGGGATTTTTCGTTCAAACAGAATAAAAATGAAATAAATAGAAACATAAAGAAATAAATATAGATTAAACAGATAAAGAAGATCAATCCGAATTTCGAATTCCACCACTTCCCTTCCTTGGACTTAAAACAGATTTTGAAACGAACTCGCGATTGATTCTAGATTAACTGAAATCTCTGCGTTCATCCGAGAAAATCCCTCAACTAGATGATCGCCTAGCATTTACCCGAAACGTGGCGTGTCACTATGCGATCGCACAGCAAGCACTTAAACCTAGTTCGAACTCGATCCTTGGGATATCTCAATCTGGGCGTTAAATCTAACACCCAATCCGAAAGTAAATTGAATTTGAAATTACAAAACAGAAACAAATTTGTTACCATTAAGAACGAGTCCTCTGGATAGTGGAATCCTTAATCCGTGGGCCAATCACAGTAGCTTAGCCCATCATGGCTATGCAGAACTTAAAATCGAATGAAATGAAGAAGTTCATCATGAACATGATGAATAGATAAAGAAACTTGATTGAGAGAATTTCAAAACTTCTATTTCAATTCGAAATTAAAAAAAACGTGATGACATAGTGTTGTAGCCACCATCGACTTAAAGTTAACCTAAAATGGAAATAAAATAAAAGTGGGCTTTAATTACAAAATTTGACCCCAAATAAAATCCAGAAATATACATCTGACTTCGGATCCAAAATCAACTGCCTTCTTGTCTGAATTTGCCCTTCATGTCTTCATAACAATTGTAGCTTTCTGAACCATCTGAAATATGAAACAAAAAATGAGGCAAATCCGATGTGCGGTTCAAGAGTTATGGTAAAAATAGTAAAGCAATGTAAAACTGGAATTTTATTATTAAAAATGGCTAAAATATAATCAAAGGTCCAAAACCCAAATAAGTATAAAAGCTATTTTTATTAACTAAAGAGTCCTAAATTATTAATCAAGAGATCAAAAGAAGTGTATGAAATATTCAATTATCAATCAATAGTGGACTTTTGGGGTAGATTTTGAAGGTCTTTTATAAAAATAAGAAAAGATATAAATCTCAATCGATATTCAATCCCCTAAGAAGATGCATGGTTTTAGTTAATCTTAAATTTGTATATTGACAACTCTTCGTTTTATGTATATAAACATTTTTATTTATTATTATTTGATAAAATAAATATTTAAATGTACAAATTAGATAACCAATGTAGTCTAGAGAGAGATATTTCAAGAACTCGATATAGAATGAATGAATTCAAAAGGACATTGCATTGATTAAGGCAATCATAGAAAACATAACTCCGGGCAGCATACGGGGTTGTTTGTCATGTTATATATATATATATATATATCAAACCCCTCTCTCTCAAGATGTAGAGATATTTTTATTGGTAAATCTAATTTGATTGTGTTTCTTTTACGCCATACTTTGTATGACCATATACTTTTATTTTTCTACTGTATATAAGCAAATCACATATGATAAAAAGGAGCTGATTAAGTATATATTTGTATGTACCATAATTCCTCATACAAGACAATTACAAATTTAATCATCAATATGTCAATATGTATTTTCATCACAGCATGTACTATATAGTTATGGAATATGGAAGATGCAACCTTCCTAATATCGCTATCCATCCTTATACCGCAAACTGGAGTCTTAGGCTAACATGCACATAGTCCAATAAAAACTCATTCATTTGACTGAATTGTTCTAAGCTTACCAGTTCTTAAGATTCACCTAGCTAAAGTTGTAGAGCTTAATTCTAGACTATGACTCCCCTCCTTAAAAGAACACAACTAAGGAGGTGTCATATATCTTACAACTCCAATGCAATCTCAACCAAAGGAAGACATTGAAGATGGGGCCCTAACAAGTGTCATACTTCTGTGCAGCAAGTGATGGGATACCACGTGTAAAAGATCTCAATATACAAATTCCTCCTTACTTCAACCCATCACAAATGCAAACATCATAGCAATCATGGCAGATATATTCAATCACCAATAATATAATTAATTCTAAAAAATGTAATGGATTTGTACTAGTGGCAAACTCAAGATTTTAGGTTTGTGAGTGCACAATTAGTTGTGGGATTTGGGGGTTCAGGGGCGCGCCGAAATTTTTTTTTAAGGAAAGTTTTAAACGCATTAAAAACAAAATAATATAAACAATAAAAGAAAAGAAAAATTCAACTTAACATAGAAAAATAATAATCAAAAATCAACTAACCTTTACATCGAACGATTACAAAAGCTAGCTCATCTCAATGCTTCCTCTATCAAAACCTATAAGATTGTATCTTTTTCATACAAGGACACTAAGCAACTGAAACTATGATTTCCAACTCCAAAGCAATTTAAATAAAGCTAATCAATGAAGTTAATGTAGAGCAATAAAATTTAAAGAAAGCTAATGAATGAAAGCTTTGTTACCTTCGAAGCTTTTGTCAAGACTACCATTTCTTTTGAAAAGTTGGTCAAAGTGTGGCTTGCAATAAAGAATTCCCTCAAAAGAATTGTAGTTGCTAAGCTGCAAAATACATTGATCAGTTGGTAAAATTCAATCACGAACCTTCTCCAAACCGTTTAACTTTTAGAATTGAAATAATCATTTGAAAAGCAATGGCTTTTTTGCTCAATCAATGAAGCTCATCACACAAAAATACCACCAACAAGATTATTACATTAGAATTTCTACAACTAGAGAGGGATTACATCAAAAGAAGTCATAATTAATAAGCTAATAGTCATTCATTGATTTCTAATGCCTACCTGAAAGCAATAGCAATGTCGTTGCCGAATTTCTCCAGGCTTTATCAATTATTTCAAGAGGGGAAGCATTACTAAGTTCTCCTGCCAACTTCTCATAATCTTCCTCTTCTTTCTCAGAAATCTCTGCAAAATCAGCAGAATCACCCATAGAACATCACAACCTTTGTTTAAATTGGCTAAAATCAACGGGAAGTCAAACGACAAACTTCGAAACAAGGCTACATCACGTTGCAGTATTGTTGATCTTCTTAACAAAGGCATTAAAATCAGATTGAGCAGACCCACCGTCAGTTATAGATAAGGAAAATGTAATACACTAATACTCAGATTTTCCCATACTTGAAAAATTACTCAGAGGATCAACTTTAGACACCAGATGCAATCCTAGAAACTGGAACATAGAGACTGGAAAATTACCTTAAGAGTTGAGACAGAATCGATTGAGCCGATTCTATGCTATTCAACGGTTGAGTGAGGCTAAGCGATAGCAGGACGAGGTAGAGAGCAGCCTAAGCGATGGCGAACGAGGCAGAGAGGGGGCTAGCAGGTGACGAGAGAGAGAGCAACTGAGCGAGGCTAAGCGACAGCGGACGAGGCAGAGAGCGGCGGAAATTTAGGGAACGTCAGGCAGGGCAAAGAGGAACATGGAAAGGGAACGTCAGGCAGGGCAAAGAGGAATGATGGAAATTTGGGGGAAAAGGGCAATGGAAATGGAGGAAAAAAAAAAGGGTAAAAGGTACTTTGGGAGCTTGAACACTCGAACTGTGAGTAAGAGGAAGCATTAGAAGCTTTACCATCTGTTCCATCGATACATATTGTTAAAATTTCCTCTCAAATTATATATATTTTGTGTCTGCACTTACCCACATTAGCACTAAGTATGGGTCCGCCACTGATTTGTACAATAGATTTTTTAAAGTTAGTAACGTGGGTTAGATTTTTTAAAGTAGCTTTTAGTCATTATATTAGAAACTACCCATTGATTAAAAAAAGTATTCTCTTAATATTTGTAATCAACAAAAAAAGTTTGAAAAAAAATTAAAATTACAAATTTGAGAAGAGAGCCAACTTCAATAAGACTATGATTGACGATTTTGTGAAATTCTCATGAAAGCTAAAGCTTCCTTTCAAACAAGTTTTTTTTATTTTTTTTAATCTGGAAATCGTTATACAATAATTGGTTGTGTTGCTGATGAGGAATCTCTTAAGCGTCTTTTCCTAACATGTTGTTTAACTCTACATTTATGCATCCAAGTCACAAACCTCAACTCACCATTTATTATGCCCAGAAATTTTCCCTCTCCAGTGCTTCATGTTATTTAATAGGAGATCTTGACTCTACTTTTTTATTTTTCAACCATTCATAATAAGAATTTCTGTTTATATTTTGTTAATTTTGTAGGTGCTTATTTAAGTTTTATAACTATATGTATTAGGTAGGTTGTTAAAATTGCTTAATTTGTTTTAATATCATTTTGTCTTTTATGTAGAGAGAGAAAAAGCCGATTGAGATATTATGTTACGGAATAAAATCAATCTTAGCTCTAGTATTTAGAGCCAACGGTAGGTGTTTAATAGCGGTCAACATTGCTCCGTTTTTAAACTTTAGAGGCAATATTGTTACATCGAAAACTTCAAAATCAAAATTGTTCCTGAGCAACATACTTTAAGGTGGAGCTGTCGATGGGCGGGGCCTACGGGGCAGCCCTCCAGTGGCCCGAAGTAAGAAAAACACTTGTTTTCCAAAGCCCTGCCCGAGAAACCCAGAGCCAGGGCCGGCCCGCAGGGCCCGAAAATTACTATTCCAAATTTTAACTATTTTTCCTCCACTTTTTAAAAAAATATATAATTAGTAAATTACAACACGAATTATCCAATAAATAAAGCACAGTCACTAATTCATAATCAAAAGTAAACTATGTTCACAAATAACTCATATAAAACATAAAAAGCATATCACATGACATTAGTACGATGACTATTATTGTCGTCATCTTCGTCACTATCATCAATTTTAATGACATTTGATTGTTCTTTACTTTGAGTAGTAGCCTCTGGCTCATGAGTAAGAATATCATGAAATTCTTCTCCCGCATCATGAACACGTCCATAATCTTTATTTGCAACAAATAATAAATCAAATCATAAAATTAGAGTATAGTTATTATGTATTTGTAGTTAAATGGATAAATAACTCTATAACAAATACAATATATATATATATATAAATTAATAAATTTAAAAAAAGAAAAAAAAAAAAAAAAAGCTACAAATGAAAAGGGTACTAGGCAGGCTACCAGAGGCCCAACAAAGCCGGCCGTTTAAGCCCGAGGCCCGTCGAGCCGCCCTCCGCGCTAATTTCAAATATTTCGTCCATTTTTCAAGTCCGGCTCTTAAAAGATCGGCTTAAACGGATCGGCCCGATAGGCCTAACCCATTTTGACGGCTCTACTTTAAGAGTGAAAATACACTTTAACCCTTTCATTAAAATATAAGCCATGATGAGAGAAACTTACCCAAAAGGAATGGGTAGGTGAAAAAGGAGTGGACGCGTGTGGAGCTGGGGGAAAATTGTCGCACCTCTTCTCTCTGCCACCTGTCCCACTATTTTTGTACCCCCGCCGCGCTTCCTTCTCTCTCTCTTTTATATACAACATTTAATTTTCACTAAATTATGTTGATTCATTATTTACATTACTAAATCTATATCCACATACTATATTAAAATTGACTGAAATTTTTATCCATTTTTTTGTAATCTAAAATTAATAGACATGAATAGTAGTAATATTAATTATATTTCCTCTAAAGCACTAAAATTCGCGTAAATTATTGTTCATCATATATTGCCAAATTGGGTTGAGAGTATTTTGTCTCCCGGAAAAGTTTTTTCAAGGGTAATTTTGTACCAAAAATGTAAAAAGTGGACCAATTTTACCCTTGTTGTTATGTCAATTAATTTTTACCATTTGTTGATCAAATATGATAAGCTGCTACATATTATCCACATTTTTTTATTAAAGTGTAAATTTTGCCCCAGAATTTTAAACCTTACTTTAAAAAAAATAAAGTAGATGACATATAGATTTCAAACATAAATTTACACCTTAACAAAAACGATGTTCACTATTTATCTCAGGATATATTTGATCAAAAAAATTAAGTGGACAAGGGCAATAGCAAAATTGTTATATTTTTTATACTTGCGGATCGTTTATCATAAAATAAATAAACAAACCGATAGTCATCGAACATGGGGTACAGCTAGAGAGCTCAGAGCTCATTCCCCACCCAACCTGAACACCCCTATTTATTTTTGAAAAAAACCTTTCCTGTTCTCGTTTTTTCAAAAAAAAATAACAATAAAATCTCCTTCCCTCATTCCCCACCCAATGAACACCCCTACTTTTAACCTTTCCTGTTCTCCAAAAATAACAATAAAATGATTCATCATATGCACATTAGAAATACATGCACATATATATTATATATTTTTATAGAGCATAGTATTCTTGTTATCTTATAAATAGTAGAGGTGATTATAGGGCTCTGGCATACGCGTATTCTGAGGCAAGAAAAATAATACATCCCGCACGTACGTACACATAGCCGTAAGAAACCATGCATGAGCATATATAACATGAAATTGAAGGTGATAGATATGTAAGAGTAAGAGGGAAAATGAGAAGTGAAGGCTGTCAAAGTCTCTTGTGCGCATGAAGATGTATTCATTATTACAATATAAATGCCTGCAAATTAAACCCAAGTCGTTTATGAATGAATCACTCCATTATTGTGATATATAGCCCACACTGCCACTCCGGGCGAGCTAGCTAGGGAATACGCCACAAAACAAATTAAGAGCCACAAGATATGCATATATATACAATTTAGTAATGAAGTTATGCCAATTCATCACCTAGAGTGGTGGTGGGATTCATATGGAGAGGATAATTGAGTAATATAATAAAAATAAAAGCAGGATAGGGAAGCTAAGAGGAGGAAGGCTGAATAGAAGTCAAAAGTGGAGGTGTGAACATACATACATACGTAAAGATACATAATTGCGTAAAGAGAAGCTCCTATATATCCGAAACGGTCCTCATAGCCCCCCACTACGCCTAGCTAGCTACCACCGCACCAACGCCACTAACCATATCACATCTCTCACCCACCTCCCCCCATTTCTATCTCTTCATTTTATTATTATTATTAACAATACACCCACGCACAAAAGTCAAACACCAAAAACAAAAGAACCTACTAGAATTTAATTAGTGTGCGAGAGCTTATGCCTCTCTCACCACTTCTCAATCACTATATATACACACACACACATATAGGGTCTGTTGCAAGCAATACAAGTGCATTCCTATATCATTCCTCGTCGCAGTTACTGCTATTTTAACTCGATTCATTCTTCTTCTTCTTGAGCTCGTCCCTCTCGTTGCGCTTTTGGCACTCAAGACATGGCCACCTCTAAGCTCATAGCCACTGCCTTCATTGTTTTGCTCCTCTTAGACCTAGCATCCGCTGCCAGAGTTGTACCCGACGGCTTATTTGGCCGAGGCGGCGGTGGTCGAGGTGGAGGTTGGGGTGGGGTTCTTGGACGAGGTTCCGGGTATGGCTCTGGTGGGGGTGAAGGATATGGTGGAGCAGCAGGTGGGGGAGGAGGAGGAGGCGGTGGTGGTAGAGGAGGGGGTGGTGGGTCTGGGGGTTCGGGATACGGCTCAGGATACGGGTCAGGATATGGCTCTGGGTACGGGTCTGGAGGTGGAGGCGGCGGCAGAGGAGGGGGTGGCGGGGGTGGAGGAGGTTCAGGGGGATCTGGCTATGGCTCCGGCTATGGCTATGGTGAAGGAGGTGGATACGGAGAAGGGGGCGGAGGCAGAGGAGGTGGCTGGGGTGGAGGTGGAGGTGGCGGTGGAGGAGGAGGAGGGGGTAGATATGGAGGTTCTGGCTACGGAAGTGGCTCCGGATATGGTTCAGGGAATGGAGGTGGCTACGATGGTGGGGGTGACTAATCATCTTAATTAAAGCTATAAATTATATGTAGAGTTTATGGGAAAGGTAGAGGTTTGAATGTTTGTTGGAATAAATTGCAGTGTGAAATCAGCATCCTGCAGAGTTCGTTCATTCCATGCATGGATTGCTCAGTCACCTGCAACATGCATGAGTCAGTGCATGCATTTGCTTCTTAATTCCCACATATATATATATTGCCCTCTTTCATTTATCATTTTGCAATCATTCCATATATGCCTTGTACCATTAATAAAACGACGTTTACTCAACCAGCTCCATCTTTAATATCCCTTATTATTTCATCTGAAATTTATCCCCCATTTTTATTTGATAATTAATCCATTCTGCACGTTAATTATACAAGTGGATGAGCGCTAATACTTTTTTTTTTTTTTTCCTTTTGTCTGTTTGGTTCACCGAAACCTTCAATTTTGATTAATTCGGATTCGTCCTGAGTCAAGTCCACAGTCGTGAGATAAGAGCTTGCAATACAATTTTCTCTATTATTACACCTTGAACTAAGAACATGGTTAAAGAAAAGTAAGTCTCTTGTTACTGTTTCCCACAGATATTGGTAGCACTGATACTAATTAGGATATCGGGTTTGCCTCATTCCGTCTGTGGGCTTCATGCATTACATTATAAATTAAGGTCTGAGATTCTGAAAAAACGTGGCAAATAATTTCTATAAAGGAGAGTAAAATCACAGGCACAGCATACATCAATGCCAGCTATATTATGATCGTTCTTTTTCATGCAATCATAGGCTAACAGTACTCCCTCCGATCTTAATTATAAGAATACTTTTGTAGTGCAAATTACATTACGAAAATGTTTCTATAATTAGGACAAGAGGTAGTAGTTAGTATACTTGGTGGGGCTAGTGTATATTAGATTTAAACTTAGATGCATGATATCCCAGAAATAACGACCACGAGGCCGATACATGTGAAGAGCTATTAATCTTTTAGGATATGTGAACAGTTCATTTACGATAACACTGCTTCTTTTTGTATAATGAGTACGTTGGTGATCGGTTTCTAATAATTTAACCCCCAAAAAAAAAAAAAAAAAAAAAAAAAAAAATTATCCAGTCCTAAATATATAACATAGTTTATCGTATAAATTACATTATAAAATATGTCTCATATTCAAGATAAGAGGTAGTATCATTTATGATTAATATCATATAGAATGGGTTCTCTTTGTGTTTCAATGTTATAATATTAATATTCATCATTTCTCTAAAAATTATGATCACCCATCTTATGAATGTGGATTATATATAGGAGTCGGAGACGTCATAGGTGGACACACTGTGCGTTTACAAAAGTTGCTGTTGAGATGGTTTACAAATAACTGAAGTACTCGTATATAGAAGCAGGGTTTAGGTTTGCTTCATATACAAACACTAAAACCCTCACAGTTACTCAAGGGACAGCAGCCACTCTTTCATTTTGAGTCTCACTTAAGCCACGTCATTTGTTACCGCCCATCAATATATATATATATATATATTAGGGAAAATGATAGAAAAATAATTTTGAAATTGCAAATATCCCAAAATCAGTCATGTCTCATAAAATGAGTTATTGCTTATCGATTCTTAAGAAAAAACCTGATTTTGGGGTTTTTACAATTTCAAAATTATTTTTCTATCATTCTCCTATATGATTTGATAGAGATCTTTTGGAAGAAATAATGTTACTAAGGTGTACCATAACCATGTTTGCTTTGCTACACACGTTCTCTAGCTATTGACAGGGTTGCACGGTACAAGACTACAACTTATTCTTCAATCAAGACTCAAAATTTAAAAAGAATGCCTACTTATTTTTAAAAAAGAAGGAAACAAATAAAGTATAAATCTTGGAAACTGTAAGAATGTCTTCTTTTTTTTTTTTTTTTTTTTTTTTTTTGGTTGGATGGGGGTTGGGGGGAAAAAAAAAAAAACATGAACTTAAACCGCTTAAATGCTTGGTTCGCAGGAATTTGCCTGAAATTCTTCAGCCTGCATGAAGGATTTGTCCACAATTCTTCAGGCTTCAGTTCAATATAGGCCATCAAGAGGAAATTTCAAATGATAGGCTGATCAGCTGATGGCCATTACAGAAAATAAAGAATCTTCAAATCCTATCTCAAACCAACCGGTGAAGAGGTACATAATGAACTCATTAGCTACTTTCACTTGCTACATTTAGTGAAATGAAGATATACAGTTATTTCATTTGATAAAGCACTAATGGCCTTCCCAACGGATCTTATACTCTGTCTTGTAAAGAATTCCTATAAGATCGCTCTCACTGGAGCCAAAGAAACAGATACTGCCCCGTCTCCCACTACAACATTCAGGCCCTCTCAACGCATCACTAGTATGGGATTTATGTAAATAAATCATTTTAAAAAAATAAAGATAGGAAAGCAATTAGCAGGCATGTTCACTTCGCCAAGCACCCCCACAAGTGACAAGGGTACTTCTTGCAATGTAAACTACTCCATTGCCCTCTCGGCAGCATAAGCAACCTTCTGCATTATCATAGTTTCAGCTGTTTCTACGGCTTTCTGTGTTCCGGTTATCATAACTTTCCTGCATAATGAAGACAAAAGAACATCTCAAAACATTTATGGTAATCCTAATAAAAAATACATAGTAAATTACACAATTCTCTCGTTTCCCTGAGATTGCATATACATCTCCTCTCAATTTAAATAAACAATAAATTTGTATAGCTTTCAACAAAGCTCAAAAGAAGCATGTGACATTCACTCAAAATACATATAAAGCCATGGAAATATGAATGGTACGAAATTTTCAAGGAAAAAAAAAATTCTTTTCATACCTATCAGTTGTTCCAGATAGGAAATCGCCCCTGTCTGATATCTTAATCCTTGCCCCACTAATCTGAGAAAAGAGAAATTAGTTTAGTTTATCATAACAACTAACAAGAGTCAAGCAATCACATACAACAAAATAGTAATTTAACATCAGAAAAACCTGACTAATTTCCATTATATTCCTTCCACCACGACCAACAACCAACCCTATATGGCCATCTGCAACGCCAATGGTCAGTGATTTACTCTGCTCCTCCTGGAAAACAACAGAAGACCATCTGTTGGTTCACTTTTAGAGAGAAAGCCACATTTACATTAGAGGATGCAAACATTTAGACACAGAAGATCTAGTCAACTTGTCATCTGCTATTGACATAAAATAAAGACAAAAGCATACAGGAAGAGTCACGGGATTAAAAAAATTTATCAGCAAATAATTCACTGAGAACAATGAGGCAGGTCAAATCCCTACCACAGACAAGTAACCTGAGCTAACAAGGGTGGACAATGGTGTGAGTAAATTCAGGGTTCAAAACCTCCTGATGTCTGGGGGAAAAATCCTCAAACTTGAAATTTGCTTTCTTTTACTCATTTGGCAAATCACAATACGTATTCTTCAATGATTCTAATGTCAAAATTTCTAAATACCGTCTTAGAAATTAGAAGTTGGTCAGGTTGAGCAGCATTTCAATAGATTTGTAAGATTACACCCCCAAAATGCACAACCAAACCAAAGAGGTCCTCATTACTATGTCTAGAAATATTCCCCAGTTTTGGTACTAGAAACATACAACCGTGTTGTCTAATAGCTTTATGTCCGCAATTAGCAGTGATAGACAAGCATTTTTCTTAAAAGCATATCAAAGTCCATTTTCCTCATTGGCAACTGCATTGCTTTTAGTTTGTAGATCGACAAAACCATGCAATTCTTTCATGGAAAAAACACAAATAAATAAACTAACAGTTTGATTGGGTTCTAACCCATAAACTAAATATTTATATTATCATAAATAACAGTGACTATATCACTTAATGTCTTATCTTGCTGTTTATCCACTCATAAAGTTGGTGACTATTCAAATAAATTTATTTAAAAAATAAACAAAACTCCTCTTGTTTTTCAATAAACTGTTGAACCAGCAAAGCTTGGTTTATCAAATATCATTATCATGGATACTGATTCATACATAAATAGTCCTAGATTAATCAACATGACCCCACCTGGGATAACAAGACTATATCTGAGGATTAGTTAGTGGCAGGAAAAAACTATATTTGAGGATAACAAGACTTAAGTTGTCATCCCAGTTTCAACTTTTTCAACATAACGAAAATTAGCAATTCATAAAATTAAGAAGCATGAATAAAGTTGAGATCTATGTAATAAGAACCTTTAAGTCCTGGAACTTCTTTCCTACACCATTTGGTCGATAATTTGTTGTATTGTGTGTTGTTACTGGGACAGAAGGAAGCACAGAAGTATATGGAACACCATGATATCCGGAAAAGACGACACCTAAACATCAAAATGCAACTTTAAGGGAGGCATATTAAGCATCAAAATCAGCAATAACAAACAACATTTCTTTTCCCATAAGATGCTCACAGACATATTTAATATACAGAAGAAGGATAAATGAATATTGATTAGACTACCATCATATAATCACCATCAGAATGGAGAACCCCAAGAAAATTGTATAATGATGAAATTCTTAAAACTTCTTTTCCACAAAAACAAGCTAACTAGCAGTGGACTTGTACTACTGCTGCTACCAAGTTTCCAAAAACATCAAAATTGACCCTTTTTCAGTTACATGACATTTGAATACAGAGAATTAGATGAAGAAAAGTAACATAAAAGACATGTGAAGTGCTATAAGAGATTAAGTATCCAGAACTTATGAATCACAATGGGAAAGGCCCCAATCTATCGGTGAATAATCACAAGTAAATTTCATTTGAAGAAGCTATGTGCAAGTCAACATCAAGAAGGGGAACAAAACCTCAATGCTACAAGGTACAAACATTTAAAAATTAATATGCTACCCAATTCAGCCCAGTACACTCTACTGTACAAATAAAAGTCAAAGAAATTATGCTATTCAAGTTTTATCGAGAAAAGATCATTCAAAGAAATGACGGACGCATATCAAGACAAGGCTATAAGCTCAAAATTCTGAAAAATGTGTTCCTTCTAGCAACTAGATCAAGCTTAATGTGTGTACAGTGATAAATATAGATTTAGTTCAAAGATTTAAAAAAAGATAAAAGAAAAGATAAAAACTAAACAATAATAGGGTGTAGATACAAGGTACTGGAAAATGTATTCACTCCAACACCTAAAATGAAAAGGCAGGATCCATTATCAAAACACGCCCATTTCTATTAAGTGAATGAAAAGGCAGGATTATGACCTACTAACCCAGTGATAAACTAACTTTTCTCATTGAATCCATATATCACTTTTTACCTAGCTTAATGTAAACTATGAATGTTTATACTACATAGCCTTTTAAAATTGGACAAGCATGGAGTTTCTACATTTCCCGCGGTGGGGGCCAGACAGCTACAAGACACAGCAGAACATCCATAAACCATTAGTCATAATAGATTTAGCATTCATCTATTGAACATGAAATTTCGTCCATAACAAATTACTCAGATGTGAAGTTCTAAATTCTAGATTTTGATCGACATACTGCGTATGCTACATATTTTAAACCTTCTTAATTCTTCAAAGCAAAAGTGAAAGAAATCAACTTCAAAAAGGAAAGTAGAGAGGCAAGAGGGAGAGCAATAGATGCACCAGGCTTCATATTGTAATTGTAAAATGGTCTGACAAATTCAAAATATACTATGACAGGCATTCTCTTCACATTACTAACTACTACATGTTGGGGTGTGCTAAGCAGGGCATTAGGAACTAAAAAACATTCACCATTAAATTCTAAGAATTGATAGAGCAAATATTCACATAATCCACGTGAATGTGAATTAACAACTAAATGAGGAAGCACACTAATATCGAAGATGCATGGGACGAGATCCATAGACTGGATGGAAACAGCACTATTAAATTTATGAAATCAATCTACGTTCTATTTACATTCCATAAGATTATGTTCCCAACTGTACATTATTTTGAGGCCTTATAGGCTTATGCAATAGGATATCTAAAACATAAAGATTATTTTATGAACACTGCATAACAGCAAGACTACAGTAGCAACAAGCAATAATGGATTAACTGATGTTCCCAGGAATTACTTAGTAACAAGAACCTGGATATGAGAGTGGGGAATTCATGGACTCAGAATAATAAGGATCTTCAGCTAGCTTAGAAACAATTAACTCAAGCGCACACATTTGCTCATCCAGAGTTCCAATCAGCGTCACTAGCCTATCATTCAATCCAAGATAATTATTATCTTGGGGAGAGACCTTAATGCCAGCTTGAGAGTCTTCAATAAACGACCTGCTCAAAAGCATAGAAAAATACAAGCTAAGCTTTTCATACCCATCCATAAATGATGTAAATATGCTGGTAAAGTTTCACACCATGAAAATTATAACTGGCCTAACAATACCATGTCCTTCTTTTTCTGGGGAAGTTGGTGGAGTGTAAAATGGGGCACAAAACAAACCCATAGATATAATTGAAAAGAAATCGTCAAACATTCAAAAACTTCAAGACAGTAATCTTTAGAACTTACCTTATATATGTTCTATAAAAAACCAAAACAACAACAGAAGATATTTTGTAAACATGAAATTGAAAAACAAATAAGTCCCATGAGTTGGAAAAATAAAAGTTCTCTTACCTAATGGTAGCACCTCCCTTGCCAATTATTCCACCACAAGAGCTATTACGGACAACAAGTCTCAATTTTGTTTTTGGCACGACGGTATTCTCATCCTCAGTATGAAGCTGAATTCCAAAAGACAAATCAATTCGAGAAGTTTCCAAGACATTTTGTCACTTAGTAAATAACCAAATCAACATCATGGAAATGGTGTTTTACCTCACTCAGCAACTTAGAAAGAATGAGTTCAGCAGCTGTTAGTAACTCATTTATTGCCCCAGATACCATGATAATCCTATCTGTGGTGCCAGGAAAGAACTCATGATTGCGTGATAACTGAATTCGTGCTCCAGATTGTGATTGAAAATCAGTGATAGTTGAACCGCCCTTTCCAATGACAGAACCAGCTGAAGCATTTGATACAAGAAACCTAACATACGTTGACTTCTCCATGGAATCTGACAGAGGCAAACATATTGCAGAAGTGAACATTCTTGTCAACAGATGGGTTAAGAATTGGAATTAGGAG
This sequence comes from Acacia acuminata, assembly GCA_019022655.1. Lineage (NCBI taxonomy): Eukaryota > Viridiplantae > Streptophyta > Magnoliopsida > Fabales > Fabaceae > Acacia > Acacia acuminata. The sequence goes on from JAFJYI010000123.1 coordinate 249,230, forward strand.
GGTCAGGAGAGAAAAGCTCAATATGTTGACCGTACAAAAACAACGCATGGCCTACATGAAACACCAGGATCTAAACGGCACCATAAGCAATAAAGGAGTAAACAAAATAATGCTCCGTCATTTCCCTCAACAAAAGCATAAAGTAAATCAGAAGAAGTAGATCGGATCAGATACCAGGGGAAGGAGAATTGGAGCGTGGAGAAGCATGTTTCCGGGGTCCAAGTTCCTCAGGAGACGACGCGCAGGAAGACTCGATCGACTCCATTATTCTTCAATCTATTTTTTCTCGGTTCTGAAGAAAGAGAGAAGAATCAAAACATGGATAAAGGAAAATTAGAGGGGAAGCAGCTTGAGAGCATTGGAAGAAAATCAAAATTTGAACAGGGAATCCTAATAAGAGTGAAAACGGCGAAGAAGGAAAGAAGAATACCGAAACGAGTGGGAGGGCTTGAAACTTGAGAGCAACGGGTCTGTGCAGAGAGTCGGGGAGAGGGGGAGGTGGGGAAGAAGGGAGTGCTACATATCCAAGTCTGCCGGGTGTGTGCGCGTGTGTGTGAGCTGGTGGTCGTGTTGGCCCGAGCGTGATTACCGCCTTCTCTTGTCCTTATTACTGTTACCGCTCTCGCCAGCCGTTCCCGCATCATCACTGTTGCCACAACCCGGTTAAAGGTTACTGTCCAGTGACAGTAACTCAGACAATTAACTTCACAATCGAACTAAATTGTAATTACGGGGCTTCTATATATATTTATTTCATTTTAAATATATGCCTACTTTTTCAGTTTTTCTAGCCATGACTTTTTAACATATTATCAGTACTAACGCTAAATATTAAAACTATAAATATATATATATATTATAGGATAGCATATTGTCATTACCAATTTTATATCACTACCACTTTTTCACTGTTAGATCATGTTACGGACCGGCCCAAAAGCCCCAAGTCCATAGCACGGCCCAAACAGAGCCAAGAAGCGTGATCCGCTGATCATAGGTGGAGATCCGGAAATCTCGGCTAGGCAAGATCCACTCATATCGTAATACCTCATCGAGATACTCGCCCCATTAATGGCGTACCTGGGATATCGCCCCCATTAATGGCGCGCCATTAATGGCGTGCCCCATTAATGGCGTGCCCGGATATCGCAGGACACCTCTATAAATACGAGGACGGTAACAAGATGCACACATTCTAACCTAGACTATTTACATACAGTCTCATTGTGCACACACACCACCCCTTTGTCGTGTACGGTGATCCCACGCTTTCCTGGTTATCTCCTCCATAGATATCCAGGCAGAACCTAACCATCCAAGATCAATACACCAGCCCTTGGCTGGACATCTGTGTTCTATATCAGAACAGATCAAAATCTCAATAGGAGAGAGAAATGATAAATGTAGATGAAATTCTAATCTAACGGTGAAAAAGTGAAAGTGACATAAAATCGATAATGACAATATCCTATCCCATATATTATTTACGAGTTATCATGTTTTTTTTTATGCAACCTAAATGTACCATGCGTTATTCCATATATGTACATTTAGTCTAAATGATGCATTTACATTTTATCCTATCCCATATACTGTGCATTTACTTTAAAAAATGTAAATGCACAGTAAAGTGTTCAAATAATTGTCACCATTCATTGAATTCAATTATCAAATTTCTACCCTCATCCACAAAATTCATTAAATTATTACGCACTAGATAAGTTGCGTTAGAGGTATAATATTAAATTTTAAATTTCATATCCTTCATTTGTGTTATACTCCTTCCGATTTGTGACAAAAAAAAAAAAATACTCCTTCCGATCCTAATTATAAGATATAGTTGACTTTTTTGGAGAAATTAAGGAAGCTAATAAAATTATTTTAAAGTATTTTTATTTTTTCCTTCAAAGTAATTAGTTTAACTAATAAACTAATATAAAATCTAAAGATACAAAACATATAAAATGATTAAAGAACTTATTTAGCTTCCTTAATTTCTCCAAACAAAGTCAACTATGTCTTATATTTAGGAGAGAGGTAATACTATTAATTTACTGAATGTGTTAGGAAACATTATGGAATATATCCATAATCATGTATGCAGGTTGAGCAAATTATAAACTAAATGAAATAACTGCCTGACAGCGAGTTGTGTGTCTCTAATATGCATATTCGTTTTATATTCGCATAGGCGGGCTAATAATTAATTACTTAATTAAAGTGCATTATGTGTGATTTTAAATTTCTCCCCGCTCCAAAAAAAACTCCCCTCTAGCTTTCATATATAACACCATTCACGTTTCCATTTTATTATAACTCACCTATCACTTATTCTCACATTACTTTTTCAAAAACACGACAGTTAAACTAATAAATATGTCCTAAATTAATAAAATTTTAAAATTTACTCTTGTTAAAATTGTTTTATCTCCCAACATTTACAAATTATTATCACAAAATAATGATTTATAACTCAATCATTTGTATTTTAGACCAATTTTTTCTACAAGTAACTTGTAATAGTAACTCACTTTAGTGTTGAACAAGAAAAGACTAAAGACACACAAAAAATTAATGCTAACCGACAATAAATTTATGAAATTGTCTTAGGTATCCTTTTTATAAAAGTTTGAAATTCAACCTATCATTGTACTTTTTATAAGTCGATTTTTGAGGTCTTTTCGAAGCAAAAGTAAATGAAAATAAAAAAATGTTGCTTTTGGAGGTCTGTTTGGATAACGGTGGTAAAAGTGTCTTTTTTTCTGCCGAACTTTTTTTAATGATTTTTTTCTAAGAGTCATATTATTGATGTGATTTATATTTGAGATAGTGGTGATATAAGTGACTTTTTTTTTTTTCTAGATGGGCTCTTATTTAGCAAAGTATTTGAAAAGTCAGTTGAAACGAAAAATGACTGAAAATGATACTCCCTCCGGTCCTAATTATAAGACAACATTTGAGAGTTATTTTTGGTCCTAATTATAAGACAACATTCTATTTTTTGTCAATTTTTTCCTAAAATGCCCCTATTTTATTCTCTCAAGTGTGTTTGGTTTTTTGTGATTACATATGTGTGTGTGTCTATATACAAATACATATACATATATACACAAATACATTTATATAGAGACATACATATATAAATACACACACACACACACATATATATATGTGAGTGTGAGTGTGTGTGTGTGTGTGTGTCTGTGTAGTGTATATATTTGTGTGTATACATATATGTATATCTGTGTGTGTGTGTGTGCGCCTATCAATATATATATGTGTAGATATATATGTGTGTGAACATATATAAACACACATATATGTATATATATGTGTGTGTGTGTCTATATATATATATATATATATTTGCGTGTGTGTTCATATATATGTGTGTAGATATATGTTTGTATATGTGTATGTGCATCTATATCTATGTGTATACATATATACTCTGTGTGTGTGTGTGTGTGTGTGTGTATGTATGTATACACACATATATGTGTATATAGTGTTGGTTCTCTAAAAGATTTTAATGATTGCCAACAATTGTGAACAAAGAATGAGGATTTGCTCTCGAAGTTGGAAAATCCTGAGTGAGAGCAAACCTCGAGGTTTTCCCGAAACCTCGAGGTTTGGCCTTACAAAGGAAGCATCGAGGTTTTGTGTTTTAACTTGCAAAAAACTTGGTTTCACAAATTTATGTGAAACCTTGAGGTTTATTAAGAAACCTTGAGGTTTTGGACTTCCAGAGAAAACTCGGGTTCACACCAAGTTGTGAAACCTCGAGGTTTACAACAAAACCTCGATGTTATGCATTGGCGCCAAACTGAAACTTTTGAAATTAAATGTCAAACCTCGAGTATTGACAGAAACCTCCAGGTTTCGGCTTCCCGAAGAGCTAATGGTTTTCGTATGATAGAAAACCTCGAGGTTTCCATAGAAACCTCCAGGTTTGTGTTTTGGCTCAAAACAAAGAACTTTGAAGTTTGGGCAAAACTTCGAGTATTGCTACAAACCTCGAGGTTTGTGAGTTCCAGAGAGCAAATGAATTTTCACTCATTCTAAAACCTCGAGGTTTCTTGAGAAACCTCCAGGTTTGCTTCCATCGTGTTTCTGTTGGGTTTCACTTACAATGTGAAACCTCGAGGTTTCTGAGAAAACCTCGAGGTTTGGAGTAAGCCCGAGAAACCTTTGTTTGTTGCATCATGAGAAACCTCCAGGTTTTATTATAAACCTCCGGGTTTGAGGTTTTGGTCTTAAATCGTTTTCAACCTTAAGTTCACAAACCTCGAGGTTTGTGAACAAACCTCCGGGTTTACGGACGCGTTCGAAAATCGAATGTGTCGATTTTGTTATGCCTTCGTGTTTGATCTCAATGCTTTCCATGATTAATCTCTATTGGTTCTAGATATGTTTAACCATCTTTTTAGTGAGTTTCGAACATTAAGGAAAGTTTCTTGAAGGTTTAAAGCAAAAGCAAAAGTGATGTCGAACATTAAATGCTCAACCCGAGAAACTTGCATCCTTTTGGTTAATCCATCTACACACGGTTGCAAAGCATTAAAGAATGATTTCTTCAACAAGCAACATCTTCTCCAACGAATTAATTTGCAGAGAGTCAACTCTGACCATCTAGCCAGCTGGAATAAGTGAGTTTTAGAAAGAGAAGAAGACTTAAGTAGCTCACAACTTCGCGAGATCATCTTCAACGGTCTTATTATCAATGCAACGGTCTATTAATGCTATCGGCTATAAATAAAGTTGCATTCAATTCTTCTCAACAACTACTACATCCGAAAACGAACAAGCATTCAAGTTCTTCAACTACCTTCGTTTTCACTTGTATTTTGTCTTTTGACATTATAAGCTTCGGTGTTTATTATTATCCACTCTTAGAGAGAGCTTTTATCTCGTAAATCATTTATTGAAAAGAATCACAAGTCAATGGGACTTGGTGATTTGGGAGTTCATTGATTACAACTTGTAAGGGGGAGTGAGTTCTAGAGAGAGAACTACTCTTTGAGTACGAGTGTGTAATCTTTGTGATAGTGAAAAATCCCGAGAGAGTCGGGGATTTGGATATAGGTCAAGTTGTTAAGACCGAACCAAGTATAAATCTACGTGTTCAATTTGTTCTTCCCTTTACTGTTCATCTCTGTTTTTGTTGTCTAAAAACAGAGCAACTTGCAAAAGTTTTTAAAATACCCAATTCACCCCCTTCTTGGGTATATAGCTCCACTTTCATATAGCAAGAACATTATTGGGAAAATCCATCTGGAGGCCCATATTACCAAAACAAACCTAAAAAAGGCCCAAGGATTATGAAAATCCTAGAAAAGGCCCCAAGGCCTTTATAGGTATTAAGTTACAATGCAAAATTACATTGATGCCCCTGGATTAAAACACGCTTTCTCTCTTTGACCTCCCTCATCTGCACTGAGCAAACAAACCAATTTAAAACTTCTTTCATATATTTATCATCGATTTTGAACTCGACGGCATCGACCTCGACCCCTCCGATTTCGGCTCCTCCATCCCTCTCAAGAAGGTTCCTAATGGCGACGTTTTTGCTGCCTCTCGAGCCGGCGACCTCGACCGTCTCTCGCTACCTCCTCAAGTCCGAGTCAACGTCAATGCTCGGGACCGGTGGGATTCTGTCGTCCTCTACCATGCTTGCCTTCTTTGGTCACCTCGATGCTGCTCGCATGTTTCTCGAGAATGGTGTTATCTGCTCCGAGCACACATTTGACGGTGACCGTTGCCACTACGCCGCCCTTAATTTGAAGGTCAGGAAGTTGTCTAAGGCATTTGAGGCAAGACCGCCGCCTCTGGGTCCCTTGCAGGCGGCGCTCGGAGATACTTTTTTGGGTTGTGCGGATAACAGGGCCTACTTGGAGCTTGCTGACTCTCAATTTCAAATTCCGGGTTAGTTTGCTTTGTTCTATCCTTTTTCTATTCAAAGGATGAATGAATTATCCGTTATAACAGATTTAGTTCCATTTGGAAGCTTTGGATTATTTATATAGTGTACAATGGTATTTGAGCCACAACAAAAATGATCATTTTATTTGGTCTCGGCTTTCGATGATTAAGATTAGTTTTGGCACTTGTCTTCAAAAGAGGGAAAGAAACGAGCCATGGGAAATATGTGTAAAGAGAAAATTTGAATTAAGTAACGATCACCCAACTTTTAAATCTCAATGTGGTATTAAACAACAGTCTGAAATGAATTTTGATTTAATTAGAATGTATAATTCGAAGTTTTGAACTTATTGATGTCCATGAAGGGAAAGATGAGTCATCTGTTGGTTCCCTTCCTTGTCTTGAGGAACGTGATTTGAGCAAGGAATCATTTGAGAAAATGATTGAGTATATGCGAGTCACTTCCCTTGGTGAAAACCCGAACCTCAAAATATGAAGGGAATTTTTTTTTTTTACCATTTCAATACTTTTTCTTTACTCTGTGGCATTAATTGGTTTTTCATTGTTACTTGAGGCCTTTTAACCGATTAGCACTTATTACAATCCTTTTGCCCGACTTATTGTCAAATCGCGTTAAGGAGTAGTATATTTGTGGTCCAAATTTTAGTTGTAACTCTAATCAACGTGCATCTTACTCTGTCTTCTTTTCTTGTTTAGGTACACTGATGGTCTGAAGGATATTGATCCGGATCAGGTAATTCAACATAAATGCAAATCTCTGTTGAAGTGCTTTTTCATCTGTTTTCTAATGCTTACTATCTCTTCTAAATAGGCAGAGGAAATGTTTGATGCTGCTTCTAGATATTTGTTGTTTCCTCTAAAGCGTGTTGTGGTGATTGCCCCCGCCACACTTGGAAATGGTTTCACTGCGAGAAGTTTGTCATTGGTTGAACAATGCACAAAGAAGTGCGAAGATTCACACTCATCTCAAAAGCAAGTCCCAAGTGTATGAAAATATTTGGGCCGGGACTATAAGTTGTCATTTGTGTTGATATGGTTTCGTGTCATTCATTGCGTAGAACATGGGACCGACGTCCTAACATTTTGCAGAGATATAGCTGATTGTGTGTATTTGTATCTTTTTTAGTAAAGGAGCATATTATTATTTTAAATGAAGCAATATACGAAGAAGGAAAAATAAAAGAAGTTATATGACATTAGACATTTATATTTGATTTCAGATTGGTAGCAATCTATTGCAAAACAAGTGTACCAAGCAAAGTATCTCTACTTCGGTTTGGGAAATCTGTATTCTCAACTTTTGACAAACCATTGAAAATTAGTTGCAAACTTACCCATTTGCTTTGCTCTACTTTAATGCTTTACCAATTGGACTTTTAAGTGAAAAGTGACTTATTTCATAAACTTCTTTTTGGAGCTTTCTTTCGGAGAAGCACCTTCTTAAAAGTAGCTATAGAAAGGATATCCCTCCCTCCCTCCCTCTCGTGCTCTATACAATGTTTCTATCTCTCTCTTTTTCAAAAATAATTTTTAAGACTTGACTAGTACTAAAATAATTTTTAAGATCATTATTAAATATTTTTTTATTACCATTTAGTATCCTAAAGTATTTTTTAGTACCAAGTAAATACTTTCAAAAATATTTTAGGGTCTTGACTAATACTAAAAATAATTGTTTTCAAAATCTGAAATAATCTTTCAAGATAATGAAGTATTTTTTTAGATCTTGTTCAATATCTTGAAATATATTTTTAGTACTAGTCGGTATCCTCAAAAATATTTCACTTTTTAACTTTTACCCAATCTGACTTTCTAAACGTAAATCATATTTCACAATTTGATTTTTACCAGATATGATTTTTCCATAAGTTAGATTGACTATAAGTTATTTTTGCCACCGGTATCAAAAAATAAGGTACCCATTTAATAAACATTATCAGCCACCTTTAACAACTAGGTCAACCCCATTAACAACTATATCAGCCACCTTTAACAACTTTGCATCATTTTATTAACAACCATATAAATCCCTTATTAACAACTACATCATTCTTTAACAACTACATCGCCCCATTAACAACTACATTAGCCCCAGTAACAACTAAATCGCAAAAAATAATGACTATATCAACAAACACTAACAACTACATCATTCCCCTTTAACAACCATATCAAGACCCACTAACAACAATATCAGTCCCTATTAACAACTACACTAGCCCCCCTAACAACAACATCAATGCCCATTAACAACAACATTAGTCAGTCCACATTAACAACAAAATAACGCCTATTCATGTTTGTAAGTATATAGGATATTGTAGGACCTGTCCATTCTTTTGCTGTTCTCATATCATGAACAAATATCATAAAAGAAGAAAAAATTTCCTCTTCTTATTGAATTAAAATTGTCAAGTTAGCACTAGTAGACTATTTGCAAAAATACAAATGTTGAACGTCATTCTCATGAATACAAATTTGTTATAAATACATATGCATCTGTGCAGATTTTACTGATATGGTTGTTATTGGGGGCTGATGTTGTTGTTATTCTTTTGCTGATGTAGTCAGATTTTACTGATGTTGTTGTTAGTGGGGGCTGATGTTGTCGTTAGTGGGGGGTGATGTTGTTGTTAGGGGGTGATATTGTTAGTGGTGATATAGTTGTTAATGAGGCGATATGGTTGTTAGTGGTGATGTTGTTGTTAGTGAGGCTGATATAGTTGTTAGTAGGGGGCGATATGGTTGTTAGTGAGGCTTGATATAGTTGTTAAAGAGGGTGATGTAGTTGTTAATATGGGTGATGTTGTTGTTAGTGGTTCTTGATATTGTTGTTAATGAAATGATGTTGTTGTTATTCTTTTTCTTGATGTAGTTGTCAGATTTTACTGATATGATTGTTAGTAGGGGCTAATGTTGTTTTTAGTGAAATTTGATATAGTTGTTAGTGGGGGTGATATAGTTGTTAGTAGGGGCTGATGTTCATGTTAGTGGGGGGTGATATAGTGTTAGTGGGGCGATATGGTTGTTAGTGGTGATGTTGTTGTTAGTGGGGGTGATGTTGTTGTTAGGGGGTGATATTGTTAATTTGATATAGTTGTTAATGAGGCTGATATGGTTGTTAGTGGGGGCTAATGTTGTTGTTAGTGAGGCCTAATATAGTTGTTAGTAATGATATGGTTGTTAGTGAGGCTTGATATATTTGTTAAAGAGGGCTGATGTAGTTGTTAATGGGGACTGATGTTGTTGTTAGTGGTTACTGATATTGTTGTTAATGGGGGCTGATGTAGTTGTTAGTGGTTAGTGATATTGTTGTTAATGGAGGCTAATATAGTTGTTAATGGGGGGTGATGTAGTTGTTAGTGTTTGCTGATGTAGTTGTTAATTGGGGCTAACAATATTGATAAAGCGAGTACCTTATTATATCTCATTTTCCCGCTTTACGCACACACAACTAACAATGACCGAGAGATGCAAGAAACAATTGTCGTTCTCATTCATATTAAAATGTCATGTCACTTACATCATAAAATTTACAAAACTTTGTCCTAAATATGAACTTAAGTGTTCTCGCACAATTCTTTGTATATATAATGTCATACAACCATTGAAATTGAGATACACTTAAAAACAAGTCACTATGTACATAAAAAGATTGCTTCCTAAAGGCTCATCTTTGCAAAATCACAAATCGTTAACAAGCGTGGCATCAATGAGCATTGACGTTTACAAAAAATCTGATGGACAAAACATGTGTCCTAAATATAATCAGTATGTTGGCGGACATAACAAGTCATCCTATTAACTCGTTGGCTCGTTGCAATTTTTCAGCCTGAGATCTTATAATGTCATCAACCATTTCTATGTATCTGGAGAGTGATTTCGTGCTGCTGTTAGGAACAAGACTTGCAAACATTTTCTCTTTACTTGCATCCAACACTTTACTTAATGACATTGGCTTCACCACAAACCCCAAAAGCATCTTATAATGTCAATGCAGCTAAAGGTTCCTCATAGTATATATAGCCTTACCTATAATATCAAATGTCTTTGTTAGTTCTTAGACCCCAAATAAAGGAAAGGCCCAATAAAATAGTACTTACAAAAAGCAGATTCAGCGGGCAAAACTATCAAACAACTACATTTCAAAGTAACATTTGCATGAATCATGAGCATTATTTCCATTGTAAATAAAAATTAATCCACTAAGCCACGCAAATCCATTATTCTTCTACTTTACTCTCCTCCACAAAACCAGACGTTGGCAGCAAAGTCTAGCAATGAAACATAACAAATTGTAACAGCTAATAAAAGGATGACCACATCAGGACAAATAGAAGTAAAAACAAAGTTGCAAAGGACAATTTCTCTTCACTCCTAATGGATGGTTTTCTGAATGAGATAACCAGCATTTCAGACTGAGTCTGATATTTCAGATCTTGGTGGGTTCTTAAAGTGCAAAGGGGGAATGTAGGAGGCAAGGAGCTTCCACTAAGTGGTGTCCCATCTTCATTATCGGTATGGATGGAGAAAATGGTATCCGTGACGGACCTAGCAATCTAAGCGCCTCTTCTACGGTTTCATCCAAATTCTCACGGTAAACACCAACATGATCACTGTTTCATATCGTGAAACAGATCATGCACAAAAACAAGAGAAGAATTAGTATATTAATAGATAAAGTGTTTGTATATCAATTATTTGTCTCGTGTGCAAATATTGGCCACATGATTACGTAAAGGGCCTTTACAGAAAACCTTGGGAGAGATGCACCAAAATAAGAACAAAAAACAAAAAAATTATCAGATTAATGCAGTTTCAAAAGTATTTTCCAATCTAATGCAGTCAGCGGTCGGTGGCGTGGCCGACTCACGCCATCGTGTGCACGCACGATGGCGTGAGTCGGACTCACGCCACCGTGACATTTCAAAAAAAAAAAGAATTATTGAGTGGCGTGAGGTTGCCTCACGCCACTCAATAATTATTTAATTGAAGGGGTGACACGCCGGTCACCCCTATATGTAAAAAAAAAAAAAATTATAATAATATATAATATAATAATAATAATAATAAATGATAAAAACTTGAATAATTTAAAGCTCTACTCTATTTAATTTGGAATAAAAAAAAGAAAGTATGGGGCTTAAATAACTTATTAAGAACACCATTTAAAAGATTACCCTGTTTTGGGATGTTGTTATAATTAAAAGATTACGCGGTACAATTTGGTTATAACAACCGATCCCAAAACAAGGTAATCTTTTGTATGCGTTCTTAATAAGTTATTTAAGCCCCATACTTTCTTTTTTTTTATTTCGATTAAATAGAGTAAGAGCTTTAAATTATTCAGGTTTTTATTATTTATTTATTATTATTATTATATATTATTATATTATATTATATATTATTATTTTTTTTTTTTTTACATATAGGGGGTGACCGGCATGTCACCCCCTTTCAATTAAATAATTATTGAGTGGCGTGAGGCAACCTCACGCCACTCAATAATTTTTTTTTTTTTTGAAAATGTCACGGTGGCGTGAGTCACCCTCACGCCACCGTGCGCATGCACGGTGGCGTGAGTCGCCTCACGCCACCGACCGTTGACCGCATTAGATTGGGAAATACTTTTGAAACCGCATTAACTGATAATTTTTTTGTTTTTGTTCTTATTTTGGTGCATCTCCCAAAACCTTGGATATGATCTTGTAGATAGCATTTGATAAACTGATGGGCTTGAGATCTTTACAATTGTGAAGGTGTTCACATTTTGGAATCAAGATAATCAAAGTTTTATTAAAGGATTTCAAGACGTGCTCTGAATGCCAGAAAGAGGGTACAAACCTGAATTAAATCATCTTTGATAAGCATCTAGTTCCTCGATAAAAATCAGTATGGAAATCATCAGGTCCAGGAGAATTGTCTTTAGGAAGACTAACAGTTGCAGATTTGATTTCTTCTTCAGAAATAGGCAGCATGAGGTTCTAAATTTCAAATTCATTAAGCACAGGCACCGGTAGATTCATCAATTATGCCAAGATTGGATCTGGACGAACAATGTCTAGACTTTGAAACACTTGACTAAAATGACTTAAAGCCAAGGAAGCCAATTCTTGCTGATTATCAGTCCAAGACCCATCCTCTTTCCAAAGACTTCTGATAAAATTCTGAGTTTTTCTTCTACTTACCATAGCATGAAAGAACTTAGTGTTCCTTTCTCCCTCAACTTTCCATTTCATTTTTGCCTTCTGAGACCAGTTGCTAGATTCATAGTCATGAAGGAATTAAAATCCATTCTTCATAGAGTTCAGAGAATTAACAGAAGGAACATCCGAAGAGGAACCCACATCAATTTTTATAGAAAGATCCAACAGTCTTTTTTCAACTCCAATTCTAGCTGCTAGATTTCCCACATGAGATTTACTCCAACTGAAAAGGGAGCTAAGGGTACGACTCAATTTACGAGAGAATTATAGCTAAGAGAGCCTAGAACCTCCTGGGCCCAACAATCTTCAATGATTATGGAGCAATCTTCAAATTGGTACCAGAAGGATTCAAATCTCTTTAGCTTTGCCTTTTTTTAGTGTTAATTTTATGGACACAACTATAGGACTATGATCAGAGGCAGCCATAACCAAAGTATTTACTAAGGTAAGATGGAAAGAGTTCAGCTAGAGATTATTACAGAAAGCATGTCAAGCCTTTTTGTAAAAACAAGAGAAGAATTAGTATATTAATATATACAGTTCTATCATCCTCGCGTCTCTAAGCAATTGATCCATTACGGCCACACCAACTCTTTCCGCAATAACAATTGTTAGCCGGAAGACAGATGGGTCTTGCAAATCGGCAAGGAAAAGAATTACACACCAATGTCAACAAATCAACTAAATATTTCATTACCATGCAGAGAAGTCATCCTCTATGCATTGATCATCACCTCCAAGACCCAAGGGGTTAAGACGCTTCCCACCTGTAAATGGAGAAGAGAGGTGGGGGCTTCTTTTTTTTTTCAAAGGCCTTTGAGAGTAGCGAGGGAGTAAATAGTGCCCTATGCATTCTTAATAGCATGATTTGTTTTCCCAAAAGATTTTGTATTTTGCAAAACTTTTCCAGAGAAATGTTGCATGCCCATATGCCTAGTGTCAAACAAGTTATTGTAATACAAATCAAATTGATGTTTGCTAGATTTAAATGAGTAACCGGAAATTCAAAAATTGAAATGCTAAGTTAAAGTAGGAGTTCAACGCAAACCTTATTGAAATGTTCATATTGCCTTTGTTAAGGCCAAACACACCATACCGTCGCTCACAACGCCAAACCGACCAATTATAAGCACAATCGGCTAAAGCTTACGATTTCATAGCCTAGAAACATTCAGTAGCCTAATCATACACAAAATTGATCGAGCCTACCTTTGCGAAACCTTCTGCTGTACCAGTCTACGTACCAAAGAAGATGGTGACCACCTTCTTAACATCATCCTCCTCAACCTCGGGCTCCTTCACGATCACCGCTTAACAGGCTCAACGGCCTTGACCTTCGACCGCTAGATCTCCGCCATAACAAGAAGAACACACGACCAATTAAAACAAGTCGCAAAAGTCGTCAAGACCATGACGAACCTGTCGATTCTCCAAGAGCATGGCGGTAACCTCAACGGCAACGTCGGAGGAGACATTAGAGAGGGTCGACCTTGCCCTTGATTATGGAAGCCATCGGATCGAAAGGCGAAATGGACTTGAGAGGTGGAAGGTCGCATGATGGTCTTGCTTGAAGGTATGAAAATGCAGAAAGATGTCACAAAATTGTGCAATAATGATAACGATGATGACGAAGAAGAAGCAATGGTACGAGAATTGTAGGTAAGGAAGAATGAATGAGGCCGGAGATTAGAGAATGCCGAGAGTGGGCACGAGGAGACGGCGATTTGGAATGATCTAGGGATGCGAGAGGAATAATGATTTTCATTTGTCTTCAACTTCAAATTTCGAGGGCATGAATGTGAATTTACATTGTAACTTAATACCTATAAAGGCCACGGGGCCTTTCTAGGATTTGCAAATTCCTTGGGCTTTTTCTAGGTTTTTTTTGTTAATATGGGCCTCCGAAGGATTTTCCCAACATTATTTCAATTAAAAAGCGTGTGGAAAGAAAAATTCTAAGTCGGAGAAGTATGTGATAGGAGTTGTTAATTTACTTTTACTTATGTCATTTTAAATTTATATAAGAGCATTTTAGGAACATGAGTAAAATTAACTAATTTAACTTCTCTCCTTAATCTCCCCAAAATCGGTTAAATATGTCCTATAATTAGGACCTAGGATGGAGTATAAATAGATATTTATTTGTTCTTCTTCTAAATTTATCTAAAAACTCTGGAAAAATATTTTTTATATTTAATTTTTTTTAAAATTAAAAATAGACATTTCTAAAAAATTTAGTTTGTTACACTATTTCGTAGTAAAACAAAGAATAAAAGGTAAAAAGATGGGAAAATTAAAAAGAAGGACCTAGAGAGAGCAATATTTCTTGTAAAGGACCATAAAAGTTGTAATTATTTAGGAGGACCAATTATTAAAATATAAATTTTCAAATGCTAAAATGCCCCTAATTAAACTTCCTACATTCTCTCCTTCAATATCTCACATTCTATTTTAAAAGTAATTTGAATTATATTTTTCAGCAAAATTACAACCGCCAAATCATAATTTTTTTAACTTCAACTAATATCTACATAATCATATTATTATTATATCATTTAATTATTAATAGAGACATTGCCACATTTATAGCATTCAGTTTTTTCCTGATTTATAGGAATTATATAAATCAAGTAAAAAACTTTATCAACCAAAACAAAAAAAAATAAACACATTTCATATTTTATCAGTATTAGTTGTGTAGGCTCAAATGAAAAAAATAAAATGTTATTAGATTGTGTGAAAAAGTGAAACATCATAATATATTAATAAAAAACTCATATTTTATATTAGAATGTAGGAAGTTTAATTAGGGGCATTTTAGTATTTGAAAATTTATATTTTAATAATTGGTCTTTCTAAATAATTACAATTTTTATGGTCTTTCCAAGTAAATATTATTCTCTCTAGGTCCTTCTTTTTAATTTTCCCTAAAAAGATGTTAGAAATATAAAATAAAAAGTTTCGGATATTCTTTACAAAATCATATGGTTTTTATGAAAAATTTCAATAAGATAATTCTTAAAATTTTCAAAAATCCTAAAAAGTGAGTTTAATAATTTGTGTTGCTTCTGCATCTATATGTTGGAACAGTCCAAATAATCGACTGTGTGTTGTGTGTCCTGCATGATCACATGGCTCAAAAATGTAAGAAGCCACTATGATGGTGATTGGTGATGGAGTAGAAGTTCCAAAACGTGGCTTCACCTATAAGCCACTTTTTTTGAAAAAGCACATCACCATTTTTTATATATATATAAAGTCCATCATCATTTGATGCCTTACCAAACAGACTTTTTTCTTGTTTTCATTATCATTGGGTCTTTTTTTTTTTTTTTTTACCACCAAGACGGAGCGGTCTGGCAGTAAGACGGTGGTGGTGATTGAGACGCTTATATATCCTCTCAGGTCCCGTGTTTGAATCCCCCCTCCCCTTGCCTTGTACCAAAAAAAATTATCATTGGGTCTTTTTTGACATCCGTCGGACTTTTTAGCCACTTTTGATGCTATCACAGACATGCTCTGAGATTATTTCGCCTTTGCTTCACCAAGGGGAATGAAGGCTAACTTTTAAATCTATTTATTTGATTTTCATTTTGTATTATGTCATTCTTTTCATTGCTCTCAATGATTCTTAAGTTCATGAGTTTTCTATTTTTTGTTTAATTAGATCAAAACTTCCATACATTTAACATAAGATTTTATAGTTGCAAGAATAGTTTTATTACATCACATTTTTTTTGTATACATCGGTTTTATGCACAAATTATTGAGTTAGAATCCAGCAAATATACTAAAAAAAAATACGATAAAGTGTATGAATTTATGAAGATTAACAATCATTGATAACATTTACAGCGTTGTTCTTTGAAAGATATATTATAGTACTTAAATTGACTAAAAAAAGTAGTGTTAATGACTTAATGTGGCCCAAAAATAGGTCGATATCCATGATAAAAATAGTTTTAAAAAAGCTTAGCTTACTGATACCCGGGCGGCGCGCTCTTGCCTTGTTAGTTCCACTTCCAGGACAAAATTACAGATTAATCCAATAAAATACATTGGGCGCTGTGTTATATTATATCGTTTCATTCCTTAAATTAATAGGCAATGCACTGTGCACATGATAGCATGGGACGGTGCTAAAGATTCCTTCAATATTTATTATCGGCTGCGTGAAATGGATTCACCCAAATTGAGTAAATAACTTGTTATAATACTATTATTCTGTCATAAGAATATAAGTGTCTAGCCTTGGGTAGACTAGTAATTTAAACACTGGGTGTGTGTACCCAGATATTGCTTGATGGTGGAGAAATGACTGCTTGCGAACCAATAAATGTTGGAGGAGGCAATTAGCTGATCTCAAACTTTGTTTTTAATAGTGGAAGGAATAGTGAGGGAGGGATTCAGAATTCAAGAAGTGTTATTGAAAAATATGCACATTTCAGCAACTTCTTCGATTAATAACTTAAGGCATAGAAGTATTTTCGTTCAATTTATAAATCCTACTTTAGTTATATAACCGGATTATTCATTTTTCAAGTTTAGTAACCTAAATTAGAATATACCAGCGTCTATCCTCATTGCAAGTTTGCAACTGCTTCTCAAAGATTTTAAATAATTAAGAATAATTAATTAAATGTGAATATTCAATATAAATATCAAAATAGCTGCATATATTAAATACTTAAGAGCGAATTTATTACAAAGATATTTCTCCTATATTCTAGTGTCATACCTCCATCTTTCAAATTCAAAAACGCACTTTACAACTACTTGCACGATTATCGCCTTAGATCAACACCATTATATTATGTGAGTTTGAAATTGAAAGATCACGTATTATTAATATATTTAATTATTAAATAATAAATAATAATATGAAATTGTATTTTATTAAGATATTGGATCAAATTAATTTTATTTATTAATAAAATTGGAATTTTTTATAGATAGAAATTCGAATTGGAATTTACTCAAGTTTTCAAAATTTGAATTTGCTAAGCAAATTTGAACGTGATAATGAAATTTTAATTGACTTTGTTTTATGTGTACTAAAATAAAGCAAGCTTTCATCCTCTCTCATCTTGCCGTCTCAAGTAGTTAGTAGTAACTCCTCGTATCCCTTCATTCTTCTTCCTTACAATAGTGTGTACGTGATGTTCTCAAATACTCCCACCTTTTCCTTTCCTTGCCTTTCTCTAATATTCATATAAAAAAGCCAACTCCTACTGATCTTTCTCATCATCTGCTTTTGAATCTTCACAAATTCTCAAATAAGCATCTTCCGAGGAAGACGTTATATCAGGGATTGTAACAAGGAAACAAAACATAGCGAAATCGGAAGACAATCGATGAATCTAGTATGTTATATTTCTCTTCTCCAGTTCTATTTTCCTTTTTTGGAACATTCTTCTGTTGAACTAAATCCAGAGACGCCGGAGTTGCATTGCTGACTCCATTGTACTCAAGTCCATCATCTTTGTCGCAAGTGGCACTGAGAAACTTGTTTTTAAGGGGTAAATATGTCCAATAGTTTCACTTTTCACATAAAGAACTTGGATTCTTACTAATTTTTGTGAGATATCATCTTTCCATATTTAAATGGTGAGCCTAAGAAATTGAGTTCTCAAAAAGATCGAACGAAAAATATGTTTCAAACAAGGAACTTACTCATATTTCCTCATGTGAATAGTTTCACTTTTCACATAAAGAACTTGGATTCTTACTAATTTTTGTGAGATCTCATCTTCCCATATTTAAATAGTGGGCCTAAGAAATTGAGTTCTCAGAAAGATTAAGCGAAAAATGTGTTTCAAATAAGGAACTTACTCATATTTCCCATACCAAACAGCCCTGAGTTTTTTAAACGAAGGCTTCATTCACATGACAAGTTGTGGAGTTTTAAAAAGTCCACATTACATGATATCTGGGGATCTTTCATGATCGCTAATTATAGTTATTATTTTATTTTTTTTGGCCAAATCGCTAATTATAGTTATAAATCACACTATTTTTAGAAACAAATTTCATAAATGAGTCCCCCCTAATTTTTAGTACTTATCTTTCACAAATATTTTACTGTTCAACTTATAATTTTTGTACCACCCATTTTTCTGTGTCTTATTAATAAAATTTATTTTAATTTTTTAGTATTAAAAATATCAAATATGATTATTACAAAATCAAAATTAAGCATACAAATATAAAAAAGACCAAAAGAATGAATATTGACTAATACAAAATAGAATATGTGTATTAAAAATATAAACTTTCAAATTATAATGGGAAAATCTCATATAAAGATGATTGAAATAGGAAAATTCTGATTTACGTTACTAAACTTAACAAATTATTAATTAGGTTATGTGACACAATTAGAGATTTAGAATTTGACCAAATTACATCTATATCCTTTAGTTATTAAAAAAAATGGAAATAGAATAATATTATTTACGCGCTATTAATGGAGGCTTGAATTTAATCTTCAATCCGTGTTCTAAGAGAAGGAAGCCGATCATCATGTGCTTCCCCCATAATTCTACTCTGCACCTCTACTAAGGCGAATCGACTTCATTGCACCACTCCACCATATGCTCCTCTCTTAAGCTCATCGATCCTCTTTTCTTCCCCCAAAAAAACCAATCACAGGATGGTCTTCTCCACAATATCAGACAACTAGAAAAACCAATATGGATCTGGCATGCATTATTTGACATGGTCCCCATAAAAATGCAAAAAATCCTTCTGTTTTGATGTAGAACACAGATGTCCAGCCAATAGCTGATACTTTTATCTTGGATCGATGGGCTCAGTCTGAGTATCTAAGGAGAAGATACTCAGAGGAGCTTGAGTTCACTGTGCACGAAAATATAGGGGGTGGTGTGTGTGCACAGTGTGACAGAATGTAAAGTAGGTATGACTTAGAACGTAGAACCTGTCATGTATATGTACCTTAAGACTTGACCTCTATATTTATAGAGTTTACTCTAGGTTGATATAGTTTGGGCCCTGTGATTCGAGGCCCCGATATCGTAACTACCTGATATAGATTTAGATATATCTGGATTGTAGATAAGATTGAATCCCCTTTTATTGTAGGTAGATCCTGATATGTTGTATGTTCCTAGTTGGGCCATACCTTGAGTATGGGCTTTATGCAGATCCGTAACACCTTCAAAACCTCACTTCTGATTTGCATAATTGCATTCAACACAAAATTTTCAATGTGCATTTTCCTATGATGATATCCCATTGATATGCTACGCGGAAAGGAAAAAAAAAACAAGATCTATGCTTCGCACGAGAAAATAATTCCCATCCCCATGAAAACATAATCATATTGTTCCTCTTACACAGACTTCTGAACATGTAGTTCAAAACAATCAATGAACCTACAACAACATGGTCTTCCATCTTTTCCATTTCTCTTTTTGCGACAGATGAAGGGTATTATAGGAAAATTTTTAACATTTAAATATTTTAAATTGGGTCAACAGATTTATTAAAGTTACCAACCTAATCCAGAACTTTTCTTTTTTTGATACACATAGTAGGGGAGAGGGTAGGGTTCAACCCACACATTGGGGAGGAGAACCCTCGGGTCCTCCCATGCCACCGGTCTCTTCTTCGGATTTCCGTTATTTCGCTTAAGGCACCAAGGGGTTGTGAGAACTTTTCTATCTCAACCGTTTTTATATGAGATTTTCCCAATTATAATTTCACTCAATGGCATTGCTTGATATACTATATATAATTATATATAAATATAAACGATATATGGATGATTTTTCCATTTATTTATCATCACCAACTTGCTAATTACTCTCTCTCCCCCGTCCTAATTATAAGACCATTTTATTTGATACTTGATTTTTTTAGAGATATTATGGAAGATAATTAAATCACTTTAAAGTATTTTTATTTTTTCTTCAAATTAATTAATTTGACTAATAAACTAATATATAATCTAAATATACACAACATATGAAATGATTAAGTAACTTATTTAGCTTTTTTAATTTCTCTGAATATAAAAAAAAAATCAATTAAGTCTTATAATTAGGGAAGAAGGTAATAGTAACTCCTCGCGTGTTATTCTGGCTTTGGTGTGAAAATTAAATAGAAAAGAACTCCCTCCGAATTTTAAGCGTCCCCGCCAACACTACGCATTCAAATCTTTCCGCGCTTCCTTTCCTCCATAATCCCAGACACATCGTCCCGTCCGTTTTTTATTAATGCCCATCTCAATCGTCCACGTCATCGATCCGTGCATTCCTCATCTAGCCAATCACTTTCTTCCATAAGCTTCTATATAATTCCCTCCGTCCCCTAAATTCCCTCCATAGCTCACATATTTCTCGATATCTCCTCCGATCAGATCACTAGATCTTGTTCTTTGTTTGGTTTGTGCTGCATAACAATGGCGAAGGCGGAGAAAAAGCCGGCTGAGAAGAAGCCTGCAGAGAAGGCTCCCGCGGAGAAGACGAAGGCTGAGAAGAAGATCCCCAAGGAATCTGCTTCTTCTGACAAGAAGAAGAAGAAGAAGGCCAAGAGCGTCGAGACTTACAAGATTTACATCTTTAAGGTGTTGAAGCAGGTTCATCCTGATATTGGGATCTCGAGCAAAGCCATGGGGATCATGAACAGTTTTATTAACGATATATTTGAGAAGCTTGCCCAGGAGTCCTCTAGATTGGCTCGTTACAACAAGAAGCCCACCATTACCTC
This sequence comes from Acacia acuminata, assembly GCA_019022655.1. Taxonomy (NCBI): domain Eukaryota; kingdom Viridiplantae; phylum Streptophyta; class Magnoliopsida; order Fabales; family Fabaceae; genus Acacia; species Acacia acuminata. Next base: position 270,109 of record JAFJYI010000123.1, read on the forward strand.
GCGGGAGATTCAGACGGCTGTCAGGCTTGTACTGCCTGGCGAGTTGGCCAAGCACGCCGTATCTGAGGGGACCAAGGCCGTCACTAAATTTACCAGCTCTTAGACTTGCTAAAAGGGTCTGGTCTTAGCAGTCTTTGAATTAGGGATTTAGGATTGTAAAGGGTTTTGAAGAATTTTAGTCCGTGTTTTGTATTTGAGACTTATCGTTGAAGGTTCAATGGAAAATTCTGCTTCTCTTGTTTTCAGTGCTTTTGCAGAGTATTATACTATATAATTTCAAATTTGATTTGGTATCATTTCATTGTTTTCTCGCTTCCCATAATGTTTTCCTCATATCTGATGCATTCTCTTTTCGAGATTGACAATTTGATCCATATTAGTTGGGGTTTCTGAGGTGTTGATTTCGCCGATCAAGAGATTGATGTGTGATTTCAAGAGGTTGGTGCCCGATTTCTGTATCTGGAACTACCGTACAACTAATGGTCCAAAAAGGCAGAAAACACTAGAGCATCACTTAGTATGCTTGTGAATGCAGGCTCTCTCATCAAGAACCTAACCCGTGTCTTCTTTGTAGTTTGAGGCAATATCTGCGATCCTTCTGTTTTGGGTTTGAATTTGTTATGGGGTTGGAGTAATCAGATTTTGAATTTCCTTCGTTTCTTGTGGCTAAATATGTTGGATATCTACTGTTAGTAGAGTTATTCAAATATTACCTCCGGTCCTATAATTGTTGAGGAATGTGTGCCAATTGCCATGTTTATGAAGGATTGAATTCTTCTATTAGGCTTGTCCAGTTTTGCTGGTGTAGTTGGAAGAGCAGATTGTTGATTTCGTCATGTCTCACTGAACTGATCTATTACAAGGTTATACCAAGTAATTTTGCAACTTTGTCATATTGTGGCTTTAGCTTTGCTACTGTCTTATTTGTTGGTTTAAAATTCTGGTCCCAGCATGAGGGTTTTCACTAGTGGCTGCCCTGAATGTGATTTTAGATTGTGACTGTTTGCTAGTACATATTTTTTATCAGTAAAAGATTATATGTTTTGTCTTCAGAGCTTATGTGCTATTGCAGAATATTATCGAGTTTTGATGTGTGTGATGTAGTTTTCTTAATAGACCCTTCACGCAACCTGCTCTGTAACTGGCTCTTGTACTACATTCTTAGTTGTGAAACTGAAAGTAGAGGTTATTGCCTTTCCAGTAAAAAAAAAAAACTTGAGGTTATTGAGGATTAAAGTTTGGCTTCGAAGGTTTAGCCCTGGATTCTGCTCCCAGCAAATCAACAGCTTAACTGAAATTTTAACGCTAGAAACAAAATTGAACTCTTGGGTTCTGTTGCTGAAGTTTTGTCATTGTCATCCTGAATACGCCTGAGTCTTTTCTAGGTTCAATTGAGGGGAACTTAGTTTCTTTGGTATATGTATGGGCTATGGCCTGAATGATGCAATGGAATGCCCGGGAAAGGAGAGGAAAAGGGGCCATGGCCATAAAATTGAAGCATTCAGTACGCAATAAATACAGCTTGTATCATTCCATTTAGCAGGGACCATAGCGCAAATTATAAGGGAAGTTATTGATATAGCAAAACATACGAAATATAGCTAAATGACATGGTCTAAGTTCCCTTGGCTTGGTTTTAAGCATTACACTCATTGTAGTCAAACACCATTCACTACACAAGTTATGTTTGTAACTTAATTAATGAATGCAAAATAGGTGACAACTTTCTTTCTCTCTTGAGGAAGATAGAAAATAAAGTTGCCCCATGTCTTGCCATAGACATGGGTTATGGTTGTTGGAGAAATGCTAATGGTAATTCTGATTTCGTTGTGAACTACTGAACTTATTGGTGCAACAGCTTGCCACCAAAATAAAATTGAGGCACAGCTGAGGTGTATTTTGTGAAATCGGTTAATGTTTGTGCACCTGTACATGAGGTAGAGGAGGGCTTGTTTGCTGCACTTGGGGACAGACATGAACCAAGTTGCTGAAAATGGCTGCTCCTCACATGGTATTTTGTGATTGAGAAAATACCGAGAAGCCAGACTGTTTACATTATATTATTTCCCTCTCCTAAGTAACTTTGTCTATCATCTGACCAGTAGGTTTCGATTCCCCCATCCCCATGCCCAATGGACGTTGTTGAATGCCAGAAAAATGGATTTGTGTTGGTTCACTGACATTGTCCCAGAAGATGCACACCCAACATTCTGATGCATGACTCTAGTGTTTCTTCCTTTTAAATTTTCTACCCTGCATTTCTCATCATTTTCGCAGCTAAAACAACATCGAAAGCCATATCTATTTCCCTTTGACATTCTCAAGTTTTACTTTTAACCATATATTTTTGTTTCAAGATATCAATTCCATGCTCTAACCTGCTGATGAAAAATAAAGACCATCATAAGGACAGTTAGAATTCTTAAAAAGTACTTTTGGTACTTTTATCAACTAATAGAAGAAAAACCGTGTTTGTTGGCAAAAAGAAGAAGAAAAACCGACAGCAGTAATTATATGGTTTTTAATTTAATTTATATCCAATTAATGATAAGACTATAGGTACTTAACCTTGCTTAGTATATTGTAGTCCAATCAAATTAGAACAAGTGGATTTTGAAGTATTAAAAGTTATTAATAAAACAGTTTGCTGTATGCTGTAGAATGAATAACATATAAAAAATTCACATGTCTTGATTTATTGGGAATAAGTACATTACTGATCCAAGTTTTCTCCTACATTTTGAGTGCTGCGGAAGGGTATCAATAACTTAGGATCCTCATGCCTCCATATCGCAACTTGAAACTGGAAAACCCTATGAATGATTGAAAGAGGACATTCACAAATATACAAATGAAAAAGAAAGGATGCATAGGCATTTATGAATGAATGGATGAGATGCGGAAAGGGAAGAGATGATGTTGGGGGAAAGGGCAGACAAGGGTTAAGGATGATTGAAAGGAGACAATTAGGAAGGTGTCATTGAAATTAGGAAACATGACGGACTTGTCTCCACCTTCCTGGACACTTGCCTCTAATATCCTCTTTTACTTCTCCCATACAAATTAATGTCCTCCCCTACTACCTAGACCGATCATTTACTTCATGAGATCAATCATTACCTCTTACTGTGTTCATCATGATTCTATTGTAAATTGGCTTCCATTTACATGGCAGATAGATGAATGTTAATTAATTAATGTCGAAGTAATTTCGTAGACGTAGTACTCCTACCATAGATTACCATGCCAAATCACCAATAATACGGTTTATAATAATGTAGCTACCCTATAGCAATAGCATATTATACAACACACTGATGTCCTATATATATATATAAGCTTTGTAGTAACATTGCTTTTAATTTGGGGGTTATGGTAGCTGGTGGGGAGGGGGACAAGAGATATATAGACGCACGTGTGGTGGGTGGAAGAGCAACATTCCTTGCCCATTCAATAATGAATGCAAATGTTTGTTTGTGATATTCAAACATATGCGTGTCTTGATTCGTTCACTTTTATTTAATAACATGCATGGCACACATACCTACATGACACAAACTATCTTTGATCTTTAGTCAATGCCATGCTACCTCACCCCACCTAATTAAACTTTTGTATTATCAATCCAATCATATCACCCTCTCTCCATCCCTTTCTTCCTATTTAATTTCCTTCTCCATACCTAACCCCCTTCCAAATATATTCCTATATATTCATTATAGTACCTACCTCTCACCTTTATTCTTTATTTATAAATATACATATATATATATCTTTCTTTTTACTTCCTCAAATTCAGTCCAAATTAATTGGATGACAACAGTTTTGGTTATTCTTAACTACGTAGGGTTTTGGAAATAATGAAGGGTGTGTTTGTAATTTTAGGTGAATTAATGAAGGGTGCAAAATTAGGCTGGAAACACCCTTCATTAATTCACCTAAAATTACAAACACAGGCCCTTCATTAATTCAAAACGACGTAGTTTTATGCTCTTTGGAGATAACTCTATATAAATATAAGAATAAAAAAATTAAATATTTTGTTATTATTTTAAATATATATATATCTCACTTCCAATCATGCATCTTTGTTTCATCCCATCATTCTTTTTTACTTCCTCAAATTCAGTCCAAATTAATTCTATGACAACACTTGTCATTTGCTGTTATTGTCTGCGTCTCACCCCATATGCTAATTCTCTACCATTTTAACTTTTATAATCAATAACTCAGTTACTATATATACTTTGCAAATATATGAATAATTAAGGATTATTTTAAAGACTGATGAGTATATGACATTGAGTGCAGATCATCAGAGCCACTTTCTTGGTTCTCAAATGGGTTCCGTTAAAAATTTTGAACAAAAAGATGGGACTGCAAAAGAGTTGAGGATTCCAGCTACATATAAAATTTAACTAATATTATACCTCGACATTTGATCATCAACCATAATCCCGCTTGATTTTTTTTCTATTTGATCAATGTTTCCCTTTTCGAAGCTTTGAGCATAAAATGTTTTTATTTCTCTTAACAAGTGTGGTTTTTGAGATTTGAATTTGAGTTCTCCTTTTTATATCTCAACCAGTAACTTGTTGGTAATCCAACTTGATTATTACAGTATACAACTTGGCGTTTAAACATTAATGTAGGCTTATACAAATATTTCAAGTCTGCTAAATAGATGATAACTTCATAATATATAGTATAGCTTGATTGCCAACATATAGTATTAGCCTGATTATACAAAATATTTTGATGAAGTATGTGGAATTGTTGCATTTGTAATTAAGGATGCTGATTGGCCCTGTGATGTCCTTGATAATTTATTTATCTTAACGAAATCAATTAGGAATTCCCACATTGTGAGTGGTTTCCTAGAGAAGCAAATTTGATACAAGTTAGATTAGGCTGCCAGAACTTTATTGGTTAGGTCTTGCCCCTCAAACTGGGCATTACGAGCACCACTTCAGATGCAGAATTTGCTATGAAAGGATGTTCAAGATCTGGGCGACATCTGTGTTGTTTTCTATTTCCCTTTTAGCGTTTTGTTTTGTTATTTACAGCTAGTTTGCTTTTATAGCTTCCTTATTAATCAGCTTTTATTTTTACTAATGTTAGAGGCATTGTACTATCATTTTCCTTATTAATGAACTTTCTTGATGCGGGAAAAAAAGCCTGATTATATATATAATCAGGCTTTATATATATGTATCATCATATGACCAAATAAACTCAGTCAAGCATACAATACAATATCAATCCATATTAGGTGCTTCTTCTTTATGTGCTCGTCATTCTAATTTTGGGGTGATGACATATATATATATATTATATATATATATATATATTATTTATTTTGATTAAATTATATGCCGCATTTTGAAATATTTTTTGCATTTATTATCTCAAATTAATTAATTTTCAAGATACTACATGAAAAATATTTATGAATGTAAGGACTGAAAATTAATTAATTTGAGATATTAGGTGCAAAAAATATTTCAGGATGCAGTATATAATTTAATCTAAATAAATAATATATATATATATATATATAATGTTCTCACCCCAAAATTAGAGGGATGAGCACATAAGGAGTACATAAGGGATGAGCAGAACCTTGGGTACATCAATTCATATTTATTTTCAAGAATGATACAAAGAAGATCTTATGTATGTGAATATGTATGTACGTATGTACTGTGTATATATATGTATGTACGCATGTATGTATACGTATGTATATTCCGACTTAATTGGTTTATTTAGGTTACGTTTATGGTACAGTTTTATAGTTACATGACTTCTGGTAACAATATGAAATATAGTACAAATAAAAAGAATCCTGGTAGTAAAACATTCGAGTGGCAAGAAAATGATTATTTTAAAATGATGACAGAAGATGAAAACAGTTAATTAGTGTTATTTATTATAGACTAACCAAATTAGTATATCACTTTTATAGAGTAGCTAATGGTTAATTAGTGGTTACGTATTCAGTTTAATTTTACGTCATGAAGTCAAAATTCAATCATCATAAACTACAAATATATAGCTAGAGAGTGTGTACGCCCAAAGCACACAAACAAAGCATGAGAGAGCTAGTTCATTTTTTGGCCAACCGATTGATGAAACACAACATATGATTCAACTAAAAAGAATTCCAAAACCAAGCAGAATCATATAATTCATAAAAAATGAATAAGATGGCTCATTTCTCAGTTTATTCCACATAATGCATGAACAAACTTTTCCTGGCAATTTTTAAGATTTTGCAGTTTATAAGTCATAGTAACTGATAGAAGTCCACACGCGGAATGTATTATACAGTTTCTTCGAAAACCGGAAGTCCACACGGATAAAGGACGGATTGAGTTATACAAAATAGAAAGGAATAAGATACTTAAAAGATTAAGTGGATTATAAATTTAAAGATAATTAAATATGAGTTACATACTTTTATTTAAGAAATAAATAAATACAATTAAGTAACAATAAAATATAACAAAAATTATGAAAAATGAAGCAGAAAAAGAGAAAGGTCAGGGCAAAACTATAGTTGGGCCATGATATAAAAATTTAGGGGAATTAAGTCTTGGAGGCTTATTGGGGTTAGGACATGCCATAAGGATTAGATTTGTCTCTAGGCTCAGATAGCGCTTTGAGTGTTAGACTTGTCTTTGGGCTCCAGATAACGCTTTGAGGGTTATGAGCCATTTTCTTATGGATTGGATCAAATTAATTGGTAAATATAATATTTTGTTTTTGGACATGTACTCATATCTTTAATATTTACATATTACTATTTGTTTTGAGGAACAGATGAAGTACATATAATTAAAAAAAAAAAAAATGAAGAAATGGAATGAGATATAGTTGTTGTTATGTTGGGGAATGAAGCAGTGGGAAGGGGTGAAAATTAAAAAAGGAGGAACATTGGAGAAAGCAAAGGAGAGTTAGAGTGAGACAAGGCCCTGATTTCCCTCCTTAACTCAACCTCCACCGTCTTTCAACTCTCTACACTTTTTATTCAAAAATTCAATTACTACTTATTTTCCCTCTTCGCATTTTCCAATAACTATAAATAAATAATACTCTCCCCCTCTAAGGCTTAAAACTGAGAATATGTCAAAATATAACCTTCCTTTCAGTTTTGTCTCAACATTTATTACTTTTTTCCCTTTTCACTTTTACCCTTGTTATCTGTGTGTGTATTATATTTCATGTTTTCTTGACCAGTGACTGTGTGTGAACTATACTAATTAAGAAAGTGGATGAGAGGGCATAATTGGGAAAAAATATTGCTTACATTTTTGTTGATTTTAACTACTTTCTTGATAAATAAAAATGATTATTTGAAGTTTATATTTAGAGACAGAGGGACTATTGCTTTAGTTTTTTCATGTAATACCTATTTAACTAATTTGATTAGATTAATAAAATTATTAAGATATTTAATTATAATAAATATGTCATGTTTACTTTTTAAAAAATAATAAGTATGACATATTTTTCCTAAAGCAACTTAATCATTTTCTTTAATTCACTTACTCCTTCTCTTATTTTAGACAATACCGTAAGGGATAAATTAGAAAAAATAAAAAAATTAAGTTTTACATCTAAGACAAAAATCAACTTCTTACATAGGACCTATATATCAAGAATAGGAGAAGTATTGAGGCAATTTAGTAATAGTAATAATTGATAATTAATGATATTTTCATATCACACAACCAAATTTCATTATAATTATTCTGTCACATGGTGCTAGACTTGAAATTAAAAGAGACGAGGCCTCAATCAAATAAATAACAACACCCATTCCAAATAGCAAGAAGAAGAACCTAAGTTATTTATTGGCCATAGCCTATTCATTAAGATGAATATGGCAAATCAAAAGGATATATACTGCTCCTGCCTGATTGGGTGAAGTAAGAGTTTGAAGTAACTCTGTTGATTAACAAAAAAGGAATGTCTACATATTGTCTTCTTTTTGCCAGAGAATGTCTACATAGTGAAATATTACATAAAATTTATATAAAAATGGGATTTAGAAGTGTTAAATTTATGGGATAGCTATGAGTTTGAAACAATTAGTGGTGGCACTGGCAGTTTCAACCTCAAAGGAATGAGCGGTGTAGTGAAGGGAATGGCTCCCAGTATTTTGGTGACAAATGGCGAGAGAATAATATTAAAGCTAAAAGCAGGGAAATCATGTTTAATGGTGATCCCTATTACGTGTTAGGAACTCATACGCCCCTCCCTCCGCCTCTTCTCTCTTCTCTCTCTCTCTCTCTCTCATTCTGCAAAATATAATAAAATTCTAAATCTCTATCTTCTCTCTCCTTTCTTCTCCTTCCTCATTTGTCCAATATATAAATTCTCACATCCTTCGCGTCTCTGATCTCTCTTTTTCTCACTTGCTGCGTTTGCCACAATTTTAGCATTTCCCCATTCTATACAACAACATACGGCTTCTCTCATTTTCTCTAAATAAGGTGCGTCTTCTTCTTTAGCACTCCCTTTTGCCCTAGTTTCGCCACTTAATTTAGACATTGTCTCTTTATCTTCTTCATGATCCCAATTCTATTTTAATTCCTTGATATCGTTTTTTATCCGTCTCAATTTTGGTTTTGTTTGTTCATTTTCACTCCAATTTATCAGGTGCGGGTATGTGTGCGGCTTTGAATTTTAATTTAATTCAGCCAACCCGTTTGTTTTCCCCCCACTTTCCCATGAGTTTGGCACTCAGATTGTGGTTCCCCTTTTTCTTTTTCTTCTTTCTTTTCCTTTTCGGTTTCCGAGAGATTCAAATGGTGGTTTAGCCACCCTCTTCTTCGTGTGCGCTTGTTTTAGATTTTAGGCTTCTGAAATGGTGGTTTATCGTGTATTTGTCACGCTGGATTGATAGAGGGATATAAATTGGGTTTTGAGGGTAGTGCCGAGGGTAAATATTTGGGTGAAGATGACAGATTTTCAACCGCTACAACAGAAGCCTGAATCCACTGATGCCCATGCTGAGTTTGAACGTGGGCTGGAGGACTTTATGCGGGGCCACTTGGATGATTGCATCTCCTTTGCTTCATGTAGTTCTGCCCGAACTCAGGATGGGGACGGTGATGAGGGTGATCAGCTGGTTAGGAGGAGAAGAAGATCTGATCTTGAGGGCGATGATTTAGCAGAGTCATCAGCTGCACGCCGGCGCCACTCACGGATTTTGAGCAGATGGGCTGCCCACCAGGCCCAAGAAATGATGACTACAATGGAGAGGAGCAATCGGGAGTCTGAGTTGATGGCACTTGCAGGACTACACACTGTCTCAATGTTGGATTCCTCTTTTTTGAGGGGATCACAGACTCCAACTTCTGGCCAGGAGGGGGCTGTAGAGAGGCCCAGCACTCAGGCTTCTGCAATTCTTCAGATGTGGCGTGAATTGGAGGATGAACACTTACTTAATAGGGCACGTGAAAGAATGAGGGAAAGATTGCGTCAACAAAGGATTGCTGACTCTAATGCCAATGGATCAAGTACCACGTCAGATACTCGGGGAAGTGAGAATCAGGGCAGTTTGGTGGATGCTAGTGAAAGTGAAAATGATTATGGGACTTGGTCACATGATCAGATTCCATCACCGCATGAAAATGGTGACCATAATGGGTCTAGCCGGGAGCAATCTCCTGACCTTGGTGAAGTTGAGAGGGAGAGAGTTAGACAGATTGTGCGGGGATGGATGGAAAGTGGCATCAGTGATCATTCATCTAATGCAAGTCAGAGAAACAATAATCGCAGAGCAGAGTGGCTTGGTGAAACAGAGCGTGAAAGAGTAAGAATTGTCAGGGAGTGGGTGCAAATGACAAGTCAGCAGCGAGGTTCTCGTGGGAGCCGGAGGGATAGCCAAGTCACTGAAAGTGGTTCTCGAGTTGAGAGAGTTCGTGATGGACTGTTAACTGATCATGATGAGAGCCATCCAGAGCATGTACGTAGAGATTTGTTGAGGTTGCGTGGAAGACAAGCTCTGGTTGATTTGCTTGTGAGGGTTGAAAGGGAAAGACAAAGAGAGCTGCAAGGTTTGTTGGAGCACCGTGCTGTTTCTGATTTTGCTCATCGTAACCGCATTCAGGTCAGTTGGATTTTTTCTTAGAATTGAAATTAACTTCCTTGTAATGTCTGTACATGTTTGGGCCCGTTTGGGAAATTTGTGGGAAAAGTGACTTTTTTGTTTCTGATGGACTTTTCTTAATGGACTTTTTTCTGATGGACTTTTTTCTGATGTGATTTGTGTTTGGGATAGTAGTAGCAGAAGTGGCTTTTGTTTGTAATGGGAATTTGTTTGGCATAGCTTAAAAAAAGATAGATGAGATGGAAAATGACTGAAAAGGGCATGAATCAAATTTTCACACACACACATATGTGCAGTATAAAATGTAATAATTTGGAATAAAAAAATCAAATATAAATATAAATTTATCAAATAAAATGGTAAAATTCTATTAAATAAATTACAACACAATAAAGTTCTTAATCAAACCTAGTCCCTACAAGTTCATTTCTGATTTCATCACGAAGATCATTTGATGAGTATGCTTCATCAAGTGGATCATCATTATCAAGTGGATCATCATTATCTTCATCGCCCATATTTCCTTCTTAAGCTTGATCAAATTCCACATCATTTTGCGAAGAGGAGCAGATGAGAGGAACGTCTTTTTTCTTTGGGGGCAAAATGGTCTGAAAAAGGGAGCCTGGCTTTCAATGGACTAATAAGCACCTCAATGGGAGCTTTAAAAAAAAAAGTCCATTGCACTTTGAAGCCCATTAATTTTTTAGTGTCCCCAAACAGCCCCAAAATACCTGATGGACTTATTATCCCATCTAATGGGATAATAAGTCCATTTTCTTTGTTCCCAAACAGGCTCTTTGAACCATGACATAGAAGAGTGTCTTCCAATAGGCATTTCTTTTCAGATGGCCATTAATGAAACTTTTTTGGAATATGCTGTGATTTTCTTGATAGTTGATGCTGAATATTCTGATGTTTGCTACCAGTTCTGATATATCTGGTTTGAATATTTTCCCTGCTCACTTCCTTGATATGGTTGGAAATTGTTATTGGTTCTAGTATTTACACAGGATGCTGAAAAAATATGATAGAATATCAACCGTTGCTCCTTCCCTCGGTATAAATTGACCTTATATAAATTTGAAAGGCCAAATGACCATGTAACCATATTGGGTTGGAAATCACTACGCATGGCTTCTTTAGGGATGTTGAGATGTAAAATATTATGTGATCTTTACGGATCAATTGCCTAGAGTGGCTGATTCTTAATTGCTTTCAGCTTTATATACTTGACCGAGATTCTAGCATTATGTGTGTGTCTATGAAATATTTGTGCATATATTCTGGAATTTGCACCTACTCAAATTATCGTTGCTGATAATTTCTTTTTAAATTTATTAATTCTTTTGATTCTTATAATATAAAATAGAATTTACTCTAGATATGCTTTCATCATCACGTGGAACATAATTACCGTTTTGTTGATTTTTTCCATCAATTTTTTTTTTTTTTTTTTTGGGTGTAAAAACATCAGCTCGTGACAGCAATTAAATGATAGGCTTAGCTGTTTTTATTTTTTTTATTTTAAATTTCTTATTTTTAAATTATACTTCCTCTAGTCCTTAATATAAGTTCTACTTAGTCCTTAATATAAGTTCTACTTCAATGATGAAATTAAACGACAAACTAGTTCATATATTAAAGGGCCTGGAGGGACTATAATCTCAAACTTCTGCTTCTGCTTGTTGTAACTTGACTATTGATACATGAATATCTTTCCAGTCATTACTCAGAGGTAGATTCCTCCGAAATGAAAGAACTATAGAAGATGAGAGGCCTCCTTCTGTGGCTGCAAATGAATTAGTTCAGTTAAGACAACGTCACACAGTCTCTGGTTTAAGGTGTGCACTCAAGACTTGAAGGCATTCTTTCCTTTTTAAAATTAGGATATAATTTCTTCTGTCTTTTCTTTTTAGAATCTGGAATCATTTGGTTTAGTAAGTTCTATTTCTCCTTCTCATTTGCCAATTTAGGTTGCATCGTTTGGTATCTTAGAAATACTGGTTTTGTTTCCGAAAGTTGAAACTTGCCTGAGGTTCTATCATTCGAGTTTGTGACTTCACTTCTTCTGATTCTTATCAAGAATCAGCTGAATAACATTTTTTTAGATGGCTTTTCATCCATAATTTCGAGAGTAATTATGACAGCATTTCTATATGATTTCTATTTACCCTGAATCATTAAGCCTTTACTTATATGCTTACTTTGGTTCATGCCCATGTTTCCTCAAAAAGCAGTGAGATCTGCATATTTATGTTTTGCAATTCAAAGACTTGAGATATACACCTAGTGTGCTCACTTGGTGTGTGTGTGTGTGTGTGTGTGTTTTTTTTTTTTTTTTTTTGTTTTTTGTTTTTTTTTTTTGTCATTTTGAAGTTCAATTCAATTTGGTGTCATTTTGAATATATCAAGAAGTTTGTTTTCAACATTTTAGTGGATCTTTGGTATCTATATATGGTAAATTTGTTCCCAAAAAATAAAAAGGAAAAAAGAATAATCTTGAAGATTACGTTTTAGGCACATGTTGCATGTGTTATGATTCTTAGTTGATGCTCTTTCTGTGACAACTCAGAGAAGGGTTTCGCTCAAGATTAGAAAATATTGTTCGTGGTCACTCTAGCAGCAATTCTGATGCCACATCTAATAGTAATATCAGTGAAACTAGAAGTGACGTGAACCAAGAAAGCAATTCAATAGATGCCCAGCATGAAAGTTATCAACAAAGGCAGATTAGGAGCCTTGAAACTGATGTGCAGCAGTTGGCTGATCAAACAGGAACTTTTGAAAGTAGCACTAGTGAGAGTATAAGTTGGCAAGAAACTAGTAATCGAGGAGGGAACTGGCAGGAACAAGTTACTGAAGATGGTCATGGAAATTGGCAACGGAGAGCTTATGGTCCATTGAATCAGTTAAGAGATGGAAGTGCTGTTAATGATTGGCGACAGGATTCTCCAACAAATGTAGAAGGGGAAGATACACATCCACGAGAAGCTCAGGGAATTTGGCATGAGTCTAATTCAAGGGAAGCTGCTGGTAATTGGTCAGAAGAACCTTCTGGTCCTCCAAGGAATCGACGTGGTGTTCCTTTTAGGAGATTCAATCGATTTCATCCTCCTGATGATGACAATGTATATAGCATGGAGCTTAGAGAACTTTTGAGCAGGTAATTCTTTTGTTTCATGGAATGCTTTTTATATAAACAGTCATTCGAACCGCAGTTCGATATTTGGATCTACTGGCTCCTGTTTCCTGCACGCATGCAGGGTTATACTTGATGCATTTTTACTTTTTTCAGGAGAAGTGTTTCCAATCTTCTTCGCAGTGGTTTCCGTGAAAGTCTGGACCAATTAATCCAGTCATATGTGGAAAGGCAAAATCGTGCACCTATTGACTGGGATTTGCACAGAAACTTGCCAACGCCAACTCCTGCATCACCTGATAGGGATCCTGAACAACAGGCGGATGAACGTAATGGGGTTCAACATGATGCCATTAATAGGCCTTCTCTAGTGTTGCCATCTCCTCCAGTTCCTCCACCTCAACCACTTTGGCACCAGGACTTGCATCAGACTGGATGGTCTCGCCATAGCATGCATCGATCTGAAATTGTGAGTTTACTTACATTGGCCATGTTTTCTCCTTTCTTTCTTCTACTTAGCTTTTAGAAGGTCACTGTATGTTTACTGAAATTTGTTCTCTACTGAATGTCTGTGGAAAGTGAGAGTACATTGCTTTTCTTTTTATTTGAAGTCAGTGGTACTGGTAGTTACTGGTGAGGTTTTTTATTTTTTGGAACAAGGAAGCAGTTAAAAGTTGGTTAAGACGTTAACCTAGGCTCTTTTTATTTTGGTAGATAATCAATCTAGGCTCTTAATCCTGTTCCTTGTGTAGATTAAAATATTATAAATTTTGTCTGTACCTATAAATGCCATCATACTACATATGCATTGAAATTCAGTGCGGATATTGATGCTGAATGGTTTTTGGGTAGGAATGGGAGATAATCAATGATTTGAGATCAGACATGGCAAGACTTCAGCAAGGCATGAATCACATGCAGAGGATGTTGGAGGCTTGCATGGATATGCAACTGGAGTTACAGCGCTCTGTCAGACAGGAAGTGTCCGCAGCGCTGAATCGTTCAGTGGGTGAAAGTGGTATAATTCGTTCCATAATTTTTTGGGGCTCGAGTTAATTTTTTTTTCCCAATTTGGTTGTGGGTCTCGTGTTTTGGATGAAAGAACCTATTTTCATGATAGATAATGAAGTTACGTTGGTTACAGTTCCTGTTAATAGCTATTTATTTGTGTTTATTCTTTTCTCGAGTTGTTGATGTGATATTAATTCTACCTTTGCAGGAATGGGGGTCGAGACATCTGAGGATGGCTCTAAATGGGGTCATGTGAAAAAAGGAACTTGTTGTGTTTGTTGTGATAGCCATATTGATTCGCTCTTGTACAGGTATTGTATGCATGATGCATTGGTACTTTAAGTACGTACTAACTAAAACTCAGGAGCTGTGTTTTTTTGGGGGTTGTTCACATGCGATTTGTCATTCTACTTATGACCGTTAGATACAATGGTGTAACAAAATCGGGAATTTATTGCAGATGTGGTCACATGTGCACTTGTTCAAAATGTGCCAATGAATTAGTTCGTGGAGGAGGAAAGTGCCCTTTATGCCGAGCACCTATTGTGGAGGTGATCCGAGCATATTCCGTTATGTAAAGAGGAAGTTGAAAGGGCAGGGGAAAGAGAGATAAAATTGACAAGGTGGTAGGTAGGATCTGGGGGTGTAAATCTTGATTCTTAAACCCTCAGGTTCTTATCTGTAGAGTGTTCAGTAGTTGTCTGTTTTTCTTATTCTACGTTGCCCACCACCGTGAATTGTATAATTCGATTAACAATGCCGCTGCTGATTCATCATTCTTGCGTAAATAAATAGTTGCCCCCCACATTCTTTACTATAATTTTTGCCATCCTCACTATTTTAATATGTTTTCTACTGTTAGACCTTCATGACCAAAATATAGAATATATCTGAAGATTTTGGCTTGCTTCCAAAAACAATATCATATTCTTTTTATTTTTTATTTTAAAATTTTCTTCATCATAATGCTCCTATTTGTTACAATACTTTGACTTCTATGCATTAAATTTTAATACATTAGGCAATAGGTATTTTGGGAGAAAGTTTAACAAATTTTATACATATGAATTACAAATTAATAACTATTTTATTTACAAAACTTGGAAGGGGTGATCAGCATTTCATGGAAAACTAAGGGAAAATCATTTTATTTAATGGTTGGTTGGTTGGTAGTGATTTGACCGTGTCTTGGCGCCTTGGGTCAGTGTTTTTTTTTTTTAAAAAAAAAAAAATCCAAGAATTGCTCTAAAGCGCGACACTCGGGTCTTCCTCTTCAGGAGCCTTTACTGGGCTATCAAAAATAATTAAGCATCTGAAATGTAAGAAAATGTACGGTTGGTTTTAAAAAATCATTTTTTTAACAACTGATTGAATGCAACAAAATTAAATACTAAACTACTTTTTTTTTTTTTTTTTTTTTTGGGCATTTTCTTTATAAAAGAATGAAGTATGAAAATGTGTAAGAAATGTGTAGTGAATGCTTTTGGAAATGGAGTGGTGGCTATCATAGTTCAATTAGATATGAGTAAATTTTCACTAACTCTTGATTAAAAATTTAAACAAACACTTGAGTCTTGTGTTATTAATTAGTGATTACTCCTATTAACATATTTAGGAATCACCTCTTCAAACATTATTAAAGTGCACTTAGTATGTGATTATGATTAGATTAATGCAACTTTTCTCCCTTGATATAAAAGTGATAACACGACACTCAATTGATCTAATTCAATTATATTATCTAACAATACTACGTAGAAAACATAATATCATTGAATCAATAAGGAGAATACGTATATATAAATCCAATAAGCTAAGAAAATCCACTCACAACACAAAGCTATAAACTAACAATACAAAACAACATTCCTAAAACTAAGAAATTCAAATAGAATTGCAGAAAATAGAATGAGCAAGATAAATTCCTCTGAAACTCAAGCTAGTGTGCATTCCCAAGAACCAAACACATGATTTCAGATTTTGTTCCAACGAGCTTTAATTCTACGGCCTTGATGACAATGGTAGAAGAGGTGAAGATGACAATGGTGACGATGCTAGACGAGAAGGAAGGAGGCGATGGTGGAGATGACTGGAGGTGGCGAGTGAAGAGTGGAAACCGCCGGCCTTGATGGAGTGGAGGGGATGGAGATGGGGGGAAGAGAGTGCGTTCTGCCTCCGATTGACGGAGTCGGCTTCGGTCCACTGATGCTCGCCATCCTCTGCGGTCCACTGCCTTGAAACAGCACTGTTTTGGCGCAAACAACACTTATGCTCTTTTTTTTTTTTTTTTAATAAATACATATTTCAGGGTACTGTAGGTATTAAAAAGATAGTTCAGGATACTGACTGATACTTTATGGTGTTGGAAAATTATTTAGGATGTTAAAAAAATATTTTAGGGTACTAGCGGTACCAAAAAGATCTTGAGGATCTTGGTTAGTATCCTAGCCGGGTATTGAAAAAATACTTCATGATCTTGAAAAAATTATTTTAGATCCTAAAATAATTTTTTCAAGATCATGAAGTATTTTTTTAGTACCAGCTAGTATCCTCGGTCGATTATCCGAAGTATTTTTTTGGTACTAGTTAGCACCTTGAAATATTTTTTCAACACCATAAAATAATTTTTCAATATCATGAAGTATTTTTTTAAGTACTGTCCAGTATCCTAAAATATCTTTTTAATACCTATAGTACCCTGAAATATGTATTTATTAAAAAAAAAAAAAAAAAAAAAAAAAAAAAGAGCATCAGAGTTGTTTGCGCCAAAACGGCGCTGTTGCAAGGCAGTGGACCTTAGAGGATGGCAAGCATCAGTGGACCGAATAATTATGATACTCCCCGATTGACCAGCAGTATTTGGGGAAGAGGAATGAAAATCTGATTCTACCCTTGTCCAAAACGCTGCAGTTTCCGTAGGTTCTGACTTGTCCTTTTGAACATTCGTGTACCAAACTGTTATTTCCATAATTCTGCAAACTATTTTCAGATTTAAAGCACCTACAATTTAAACCAATCAAACTAAGATCAAATCTTTCTAAAAAAAGAGTAATTAGAATAATTACGATAATTTTACCCTTTTTTAACACTTTTAATGTAATCACACATTAATCTAAATTAATTATAAATAATATATTTTTGGCCCAATTAACATGATTAAATTTGGAAATTAATTAATTATAAAATAACACATCAAAATATGCTTTGATCAGGAAGTCTATAAATAAGCTATGCATAAAGTTGCTGGCTAGAAAAAAAGAAGTTATATGTGAAGCATTATTACTAAAAAAGACAAAATGAATGTTAAATACCCTCTGACTTATCTTTTCTCTCAGGCCCTGTTTGGATTGAAGAAAATTGGAGGAGGGAAAAGGAAAATTGGGATTTTTCAGTGGTGCCGGCTGTTTAGATCAAATTTTTCCGTTGCTTGCCATTCTCTCATGTTTAAATGAAAATGGGTTCCCACCAAAAATGGTAGGAAGTCATTTTCTAGCGGCTATGAAAATGGCCTAAAGCCCATTTTGCTCTGATCACATGGCAGAGAGAAAAGAGAGTGACGACGGGGAGAGTAAAAGAGAGACGCTGGAATGAGGAAGAAGAAGCCGCCGATGGTGGCCTCTTTGTCGTTAACAACTGGAGGTGACGAAAATGGAAGCGAGTCGATGGACCGACCATTGGAGTTTTAACGAAATAAAGAAGAAGAGAGAAGGGAGATTTTTCTGTAAATCGGAGAAGACAGTGAGTGTGCATACTCAATTTTTGAGTGTGCACTTGAGTGAACACTCAAGCGCATTAAAAGGGCACTCAAGTGCACACTCAATTTGAGAGTGCACTCTAGTGCACACTTGAGTGTGTGTTTTGAGTGGTATCCGTTTAAAATAATATTTTATTTTTAGGTGTAAAATGATATTTTGTCTCATTTTCCTACTTTATTTTCTTTTAACCAAATAAAACTTTTTCT
This sequence comes from Acacia acuminata, assembly GCA_019022655.1. Classification (NCBI taxonomy): domain Eukaryota; kingdom Viridiplantae; phylum Streptophyta; class Magnoliopsida; order Fabales; family Fabaceae; genus Acacia; species Acacia acuminata. The sequence goes on from JAFJYI010000123.1 coordinate 288,343, forward strand.
ATCAACTCATTTTCTTTTTCAGTGTGAATCAAACACATCGAGACAAAATATTTTCCATTCCATTCTTTTTTTTTTATTTCCATTCTTACTTTTTCTTTGATCCAAACGGGGCCTTACTCTTTTTCTTCCGCTCTCTAATTTTTATATCAGATTAAATATTTTTAGAATAATATAACATTATGAAAAATAAACTTATGCCGTTTGAACAGTTTGAGAATACAATTGACAAAATAAAAAGAAGAGGTTAAAAAATTTTGTGCAATAAACTCAAGGAAAATCTAACAAAAAATGGGAAAAAAAAAACATTTCATGATCATCGTCTAAAACTGATTGTGTAAAACGCAAAACCAAACAAAACTCAAGCCTCACTCCTCTTTACACGTTCAAAACTCAGAAAACATATTTTTATTGAGGGGGTGAGAAATCTTTACTCTGGGTTTAAGGAAAAAGTTTTATCTAACTTAAAAAAAAATGCAAAACTAAAATATGGATGCCTGCAGAATCGAAAAAGTGGGATTAAGTTGATGTTTGAAAAATGCATTAACACAAGTTGATAAAACTCCAATCATATATTTACCTTATAAATTAAAAATCACTTTAAAAAAACAATTTATTTCTAGCGCCGTTCCTAAAGCGCTGGCGCAAGCACGGGCACTAGGTATTTATAACTCTGTCCAAGCTCTCACATCGAAGCCATCGTTTCCCACATTCTCTCCCTCCCGTCATCCTATTCATCCACAGCCACCTAATTCTGCTATTTCCCAATTCCACTTATCTGGATTCAGGTCTTCCTTTATTTCTCGTAATATTTTTAGTTTAATCAAACATTTTGACCTGTTCTTGTTATTATTATTCGTTCGTTTTAAGCACCAATTTGAGTTTTCCTTGTATCTTGCTGAAAATCTGGATTTGAAATAAGATTCACTTGGAATTGATTCTTTTCTGAGGAAGCAGTCAGAAGCCGGCTTCGTTGCATGCTGTGGGTCATCATTGATATCTTTGAAGGATACAAAGATGGGTCAAACAACGAGTATTGACCCTGCTCCCGCTGCTGCTGTCAGAGATGAAACCACCAAGTCAAATTCCACCTCCTTGGAAACTGCCATTGCGGGTTCTTTCATTTTCCTTTCTAACTTTGTATCATAGTGTACTATTCTCGATTGCCAAATTCAGGGCATTCACTTGCTCGTCAAAATTTATGCTGTTGAATATATGTATGACTTTTGTAGCAAATAAGATATGACATTTCAAATTGCGTTTAAGTACTAAATATCCTCTGGCATTGCAGTGCTCGTATCGGTTCAGATACCTTTTCTGTCTGTAAGCCAGCCTGTTGCCGAGCTAAAGCGCTAACGTAGACATGAATATAAGACATGCTATGATAAGGATAGCACGGCATAATGAGATATTTAGTCTTCAAAAGAACTTTGAAATATTGCATTGTATTGATTTAAATAGTCTAAAAACCATATCTGAGAGTGTTGTTTCTGAGTTATCAATGCTTTATAGCTGCCACATTGGTGTCAATTCTTAGCTTCTGTCCCCATGGAACAATAAGCCATTTTGATTACTGTTGCCTTGACTGGCTGTTGGCATGATTGGCTAATTGCTATTGCTGCATTCACTGTCATGTTGTCAACTGGTTATCAAATGCTGCCAAAAAGCTGAATAGTTGAAGTCCATGTTCAATTAAAAATCAATAGTTATCAACGCAGACAAAAAATTCCTTTGGGATTGGGAATACCTTAACTTAGTGTTTATTGTAATAAATAGTTTTGCGTGCTAGTCAAATACAGTTTTCCCTTGTTCTTCAATTTCTTTATACCAAAACAAATTAGCATGCTGTGAACCAGTATCTTTTGTTTCAACTTGGTACCACTATTTGTAGATGGGTGGAACTGTGATGGGTGACTACCTGTTTTCATTATTTACAGATGCTGTTGCTTATGGAAATGAAGGGACAGAGGTTAGTTCATTTCAAACATATGAAAAATGTGCTTCCAACATGCAATTTGAGTTAACGAAATTGAAATCTGCAAATTTCAGTCTATTGAGGTAAAAGCAAAGAAAGCTTTAGAATGCCCTTGCATAGCTGACTTGCGAAATGGTCCGTGTGGAAAACAGTTTTCAGAGGCGTTCCTATGTTTTCTCAAGAGCACTGCTGAAGAAAAGGTAACTGGAAATGGGTGATTAGCGTCAGTACTTCTCCTATTTACTCAGTGGATTTAATTTGAGAAATAGCTGTTCTTATTTAAATGTTATTCATGAAATGAGAGGTAGGGAGCACTCGGATGGCCTCTGTCTTTCAATTTAATTTTAGGTGAGAGTTACAGTTGCTCGGAGTTTTGATTACCTTGCAGTAGAGCATAACGAGAGATGGATAATAATGAAGGAGGCATTTGGTATCTTGCTATGGTTTCATTTTGATCTGACATCTTGGATTGAAGTTGACATTTATGATTTCTGTATTTGTTAAATTGATATTCAAGATTATGGATGTCGTCCTAGATTTCATAATTTCACAAGATCACACCATTTAAGGGGTTATGCAAGTATTTCATACCACTCAAAAGGTCATAAAAATAAAGGTCTCATACCCTCATATCACATCTTTAATCGCTCAATTAACCTTCAAAAAATACCAACTGCGTTCTTTTTGTGACAGTTCCTATTGTCATGATAGACATGGACATTTTTATAGGCCTTAATATCTCATATGTTGGTATCCCATATCTACCATAGGACGTCAGGTAGCAATTTATCAAATGCTTCCTAGGTATGACTCTCCAATCTCCATAACTCGTTTCGGTGCACCTTACCCATTTCAATAATTCCTCAGTCTTCTTGTTATACGTGTGTTTTTCATGGTATACTATTTTTGGGCTATAATTATATCATATTGATCGACACAAATCATACTATTTTGGCAGTTTAGAGTTCTATGGTGGTATGCTTTAAACTACATGTGCCAACCAATAAAGTAGCATTGAAATTATCTTCGTTCTTCCTTATAACTTGTGTTAAATCATGCTGAATTCTATCATGTTTTAGGGCTCGGACTGTGTACATCCATTTGTTGCTCTTCAGAACTGCATCAAAGCCAATCCAAATGCTTTCCCCGAGGACGTTCTAAATGGAGGTGAAGGTGAAGTTGAAGGTGAAGGTGAAGAGACGGAGTCGGGGCCAGCCCAAGAATACAAGATAATCCCTCCCACATGGTCTAGAGAATCTCAAAGCCAAAAATCCAAGCTTTAAGAGAAGAGTTCAGTTTTCTCCAATCGTTTACAATTCAAACAGCTATGAACCAAGTTAATGCTGAATTTGTATGGATTTTTCTTAGTTAAGAAATAGGATGGCTAAACTGATAAAAGGGTTATTATAACAAAATTTAGAGAGGATGTGCAACTTAGACGAAAGGTGACAAAGCAAGGGTTTGAACTTAAAGGGAAAAGGATTGTGGTATAGACAAAAGCGAAGGAAGTGTGTGGAATTGACTTACAATAATGTTTGTACTTGATGGTGTGTTGGGAAGCGATGTTCATAATAAATGTATGGATGCAGGGTGGACGATGGATTATTTGATGCCACAGCCACATGTGATACGACTGTATAGTAGCGAAGCAGTTGCTTTCATGTATGATTGCAATTGCACCTTTTTGTTTTTTTGTTTTTTACAAAAATATAGAAATCTTAGGAGGGGGGGGTTGTTTTTTACTCATAGTTCAAAGACAGGGCACTATGACTTTGATTCAAAAAGGGGATACAAGATTGAGAGTATACATGCCTTCACCTCAGCCTGCGTTACTCCACTTCACTTAGCCTAGGATGCCTCCCCCACAAGACATACTAAGAGTACACATGCCTCCACCTCAATCTGCGTTACCCCACTTCACTTGCCCTTGTGTATTGACTAACTCTAGGATTGAATTTCTTCTCTTTGGTAAGAGTGTTGACTTTTTTACTAGTTAAACCTAAAGATAGGTCGTTGCAATTGCAACTTTTGTTTATATTTATTTATATGCACAGAGCCTTATGGTTTGGTTTGCTGCAATCTGATTTGACTAGCCTGCTTTCCCTCTACTTCCTCTCAAGTACAAGTTTGGCAACGCATCACTCGCGTCCCAAAGGCAAGTAAGGAATAAAGCTCTGCAGCTAACTAGGCGGTTTTTATCAAGTGAAGGCCAGAGGTTATGAAACCTAGGGCTTCTACCAAAAAAAAGAGAAAAAGAAAAGAAACCTAAGACTCGCTCCTAATTGTATTTTACTTTGATAACAAATAGTAGACCTAATTATTTTGCTATTTTTTTTTATTATAATAATTAATGATAACTGGAAACAACTATTTTATCCAATTTTATATCATTTAACCATAGATATTTTGGTGGTGAAAAAACTAATCGATTTTTTGAATTCGTTTCTACTAGAAGAAGGATTTCAGAGATGAAGAACAATGAAAGCAGAGAATTCAGAGAGAGTTGGATCTCAATCTTATTATTCATATGAACATGTGAAGTGTTTATATAAAGTGAATACGAGATGGCACTAGTATGTGACACAGTGAGTGTTATGTGTACACGAGTAGACATCTAGCCGTTGGTTCTGTAACAGACTTCTAACCCCTTGGTTGAGTTCTAACTTATCAGTGCAACTAGACTAAACTGTTTTTGCTAGCTAAGCCAATACCCTAGAATACTCTAATATTCCTTATGGAATTTATTTGAGTTATTTGGAGCAACAACATTTAACCGATCACGAAAAGAAAGGAACATGTTCTTCCTCAGTGGATATATTAGGACATTAGCAACTTGATTACTTGATGGAACAAAACCAATCTAAAGTTGTCTTGCTGCAACTTTTTTTTCTAAGAAAGTGGATATCAATCTCCACTTGTTTGGTTTTAGAGTATAGAACAGGATTGGATACTAATGCAATGACACCAGAATTGTCACACTAGACGACAGGGACTTCCACAATGGGAATATGCATTTCCTGTAATAACTTCATAACCCAAACAACATCCGAGGAAGCATCTGCAAGGCTTCGGTATTCAGCTTGTGTAGCTGAACGAGAGACTACAGGTTGACATTTGGAAACTTAGGTAATGGGGTTGATATCTTAGTAGGTACAGTAGCCACTAACAGATCGTTGGTCTTCCTTGTTAGTGGCCCTGTTTGAGTTAGCCAAGGCTTGGACATGAAGCCTCGGCAAGGATCGAATGAGTAAACCAAAATTATTAGTACCAACCAGATAGCGGAAAATGCGCTTAATACCAATGCAATGGGGATCACGAGGATCTTGGAGAAATCGACTTAATCGATTGATAGCAAAAGATATCTTTGTTCTTGTGTAACACATATATTGGAGCTTGCCTAGAACACTACGATAGAGTTTTGGATCATGAAAGCATTGACTATCTAGAGAGTCAAGTTGAAGATTGGTTGCCATTGGAGTAGAATAAGGCTTAGCATGTAGAAAATTGACATCTTTGAGTAAAGAAAGGATATATTTTGTTTGAGATAATAGTAGACCAAGCTTAGTAGTGTGAAATTCAATGCCTAAAAAAAATAAGAGAGTGGTCCTAAATCCTTGTCATTCATAGCAGTTATAAGCTTCTGCACTTCATCTTCACTGGAACCAGTGATAACTATGTCATCCACATAGAGAACCAAATAGATAATATGTTACTGAGTTTTCTTGATAAATAGACATGAATCAAATTTAGAGGCAACAAAGCCTAAGAGTAAAGAGCATAATGTAATTTTTGAAACCATGCTCTAGGGGCATGCTTAAGGCCATATATGGATTTGTGCAACTGCACACAAGTGGTTTTCCATTTATAGAGTAACCGAGAGAGAAACCAGGTAGAGCATCCATATATACTTCTTCTAAAAGGTCTCCATTGAGAAAGACATTATTAAATTCTAACTGCCTTAATTTCCAACAAAAAGTGACAGCAACAGATAGTAAAATTCGAATAGTAGCAGCCTTAACAACGGGACTGAAAGTATCAACATAGTTTATACCTGCTGCTTGAGAGAATCCCTTAGCTATGAGTCTGGTGTTTCTCTTTGTGAGAGAGCCATCAACATTGGTTTTAGCTTTCCAAATCCACTTACATCCAATGGATTGTCTGTGACAAGGCAGAGGAACCACATCCCAGGTATTGAATTTTAGGAGAGCATTATATTCATCAAGTATAGCTTGCTGCCTTCCAGGATCAGTCAGGGCTACATCAATAATAGTGAGAGGAATAATATCAGCTGAGACAATAAAGACCTTGGGTTTGGAAATTCTAGCTTTGCTACGTGTAACCATGGAGTGGGTATTATGAGGAGAAGGATCAGGTGGTCTTAAGATTAGAGATGTATGGGAGGATGAAGCAGAACATGGAGAAGACACAAGGGCCGATGAAGAAGGAAGACAAGGAACAAATATAAAAAGATGAGAAGATTGAGATGAGTCAAGAGAGACTAAAGCTGATGGGACAGGTGGAGAAGAAATTGGGGCTGGTTTAGAGTAAGAAATAAGTAATGAAATGACTGAAGGAGAGCGTGTAGACTGGATATCAGCTGCTGTTTTTACAAAAAATTGAGTGCCACTAACATGAAACTTGGATTCATCAAAATTAACATGTCGAGAAATATACAGTTTTCCTGTGATCATGTCTTTACATTTATAACCCTGATGTTGAGAACTGTATCCTAAGAAGACACAGGCAGCAGATCTAAAAGATAACTTAGGAGCATTATAAGGTCTTGTGTATGAGTAACACATACCTCTAAAAACATGTAGAATGGAGTCATTAGGCTTCACGCCATGAAGCATCTCATACGGTGTCATATCTTTAGACAAGGCCTTTGATGGTAGCTTATTAAGGAGAAATACAACAGTACAAAAAGCATCCTTCTACTAGAACGTAGAAAGAGAAGTATGTGCTAGTAAATTCAATCCAGTTTCAACAATTATAGATGTCGTCTTTCAACCAAGCCATTTTGTTATGAAGTATGAGGACAATTGAAGCGGTGTTCAATACCGTACTAACAAGATATGATTGAAAAGCTAGGAATTTCACCTCCATTATTAGATTGCACTTGCTGGATTTTATGTTGATATTTATTTCAACAAAGAGCTTGAATTCTTTAAATTTTGACAAGGCATCAGATTTCTTATGTAGGAAATAAAGCCGAGTGAATCTACTGTAGGCATCAACAAAAGCTAGATAATAAACAGAGCCATAGGACTGAACAAGAGTAGGACCCCAGATATCCATAACTACCAATTGTAATGGTTTGTGATACATAGTAGTAGAAGATGAAAAAGGGAGTTTATGAATTTTCTCATTTTGATAAGCAAAACACAGACTTTTGTTTTGTAAGGTAGTAAAAGAGATAGAATTACAAGTAAGAACATTCTTCACAGTGATAAAGGATGGATGTCCTAGCCTTTGATGCCAGAGAGACAAAGAGTCAGTAGAAACAATGCAAGCGTAGGAATTCTTGTAGACTTGAGACTTCTTATTTGTGAACTGAGCAGAATTGTCAGAATGTGTAGAGTAGGGCAAGACATCATAGACGCCATCAATGGATACATGCCACAACATTCAACTCCATACATTAAGTGTTGTCCAATCCTCAAATCTTTGATGATACATTTGTGAGGAAAGAATCCAACAGATACATTATTCTCACGAGTAAACTTAGCAATGGATAGCAAATTTTTCCTTATGTTTGGAACATAAAGTACGATGCTTAAAGTAAACTGGGATTTAGAGTTGGAGAGAAAAGTTCTACCAATGGCTTTTATTGGAGATAACTCACCAGTACCAACTTGAACCGTACCAGTGCCATTGAGAATTGAGTTTGGAGCAAAACAAGACTTAGCTTGAGTAATATGCTTTGTAGCACCAGAATTAGGATACCAAGTAGGATCAATAACAGTATTAGGAGTTATAAGAAAGGTTGAGCCAGAGGAGTAGTAGGATTAGTAGCAGTAGTATTAGATCCAAAGTTGACTACTTTAGTAGTAGGTGGAGACACTTGAGCCATAATATTGACAACAACAACAACAGAACCATAATTAGGTAAGTTGGAAGATGCATCATACACAGAGGAGTCAGTAGGGACTGGATAATATTTGAAGGGAGAATAAAATTCAGGAACACCATAACTAAAAGCATAATGAACCTAAGCCTTAGAGAATGGTCCATGAGAGCTTGGATATTCATATCGGTAGAGCAACGATCAGCGAGATGTCCAAACTTGTGACATATTTGGAAAATTAAACGCCAATTATGAAATCTACCTTGACCGTGATTATTTCCACGGCCTCCTCCTCGAGGAAAAACAGAAGGACGAAATCCTCTATAGCCATGACTTGTACTAGGTCTTTGAGTTTGACATACAACAGTGAAAGAATCCTCATCACTAGGATCATCTGAATATATATTAGCAGAAGGAGTACTAGAATGACCAGAATGATTGTTAACAACAGAAGATGATGGATGAGTCTCAACCTTAATCAGATGAGTATGGTTGTTGGTAATTAATACCTTGTGTCAAGATTCTGAGTCCAATAGCATAGTGGATACCGTGTCGAGTTCAAAACGAGGTGTCAATGCATTTATAGTAGCAATAACCGGTTCATACTGAGTTGTAAGACCATTGAGAATATGCGAAACATGTGTAGACTCATCAACTCATTCTCCAAATCGCTAAGTGATCACAGATGAACTTCAGATTTGCTAGATAGTATAGCATGGAGAGATCACCTTTCCTCTGATTTTCCAATTGATTGTGATAGGACAAGATCTTCGAATCCGATTTATTTGAAAAAAGTTGATGCAACTTTATCCAAATCTGAGTAGCAGTGGTAAGACAAACAAGATCTGGAAGAATATTTGATGCAACGGAAGATAACAGCCAAGAAGCTAGAGCTGAGTCTGTAATATTCTTAAAATAATTTAAAAAGAGAAACTAATAAATTGAAAAAAAATGCAATATATATATATATATATGTATAATTGTGTGGCAGGTACACTACCACCATTTGGGGCAGTGGCAGCATCCTGCCACTAACGTGGCAGAGGAGTATAATTATTATTATTTTAAAAAAAACATATTCCCTAATCCACCGCCTTAATTGCTTCTTATATATAGGTGGGGGTGTGTGTGTTTAGTGAGTTGTGTAAGTGTGTGGAGTGTGATCTGGCGAGATATCCAGAGAGCGCATAAGGAGAGAGAGTGAAGGAAGAAAAGAAGCATATTCGAATTTTTAAGGTACGTTATTTATTTTATTAGATCATTTAGGTAGTTAAATTAATTTCTTTTCAATAAATTTTCTTCATGAAAGTTGTTCTACGTATTTTTCTCTTTCTAATGAGGGTAAAATACTATTGATTATTGAAAAATTTGGGATGAGAATATTGGTAAAGTTTTGGGTTTTGATAATAGAAGACCATATATATGAAGAGCACGGTTAATAAATAACTTTAACCGGTTTAGATTTGTTAGTTTGTTGCTGTGGGAATTTAAAGTTATTTTCTATCTAAAAGAATTTAAGATTTGTGTCATATAGGATATTGTTACCGATTAAATGAGAATTTAAGTATTTAGTTGGATTGCTAGAGGCAGTGTTGTTAAAACATCGTTCGGAAACGTTGAAACGTATGTTTTTATGTTTTTCGCTGGAAAATCGTGTCAAAACGGTGGTTGAGATGGAAATTGATCTAAAACGGTAGAGATGTCGTTTCAACTCGGTAGAAACGGGCGAGTTTACCGTTCTGAATTTTTTTTAAAAAGGTATTTTGCAGTTCTCGCCCCCTGTTTGTTTGGTCACCGCGGCGATGGTGGTGAGGGTGGAGGCCAGCAAAGACTTAGAGGAATGTGGAGGAAGGAAGGATCGAAGGTCGAAGCTCGCCCCTCTCTCGCCTCTCACCTCACGGCACTCGGTGATCGATCGGGTTTGTCTCAGTTTCTCAGCCTTAGGTCCCTCGATGAAGAAGATGACCTAATTATTAGTCCCTTGGTCAAAATGAAACATCCCCCAGATTGAATAACTTAATTATTGTATAACAATTTGATCTGTAACTTAATAGTGCTTCAACATTTAACAAAATATCCAAAACATATCAGAGTATGTAGAATGAGCCCTAACGTGGCAACATACAACATCCAACATATACCAAAAGACGGAAGCACTATTGTTAGTAGAAGTAGCCTAAGCTTCCAAAGTCTTCCTTGATGGACCCGTATGAGAACTAACACCTAAAAATGTGGTGATAGCGACTTCGGCAAGTGCACCGGTCGTTATAAGTAATAAAGTAGTGAGAAAAAGATCGTCCCACAAGGAATAGTACTCCAATCACTAATTTGCTATTTTTGCTTTAGTTGGATAAGTGAGTAATATGGGGTGAGTTGTAACCAAACAGAATTTAAAGAATTAAATAAAGAATCCAAAATATGAATCTCAAGAACAACCTGAGAGAAACGGATGAGTAATCCAAAATTAAGACCTTCAATAACAATTGAGAGAAAAGATGAGTAATTAATAAATACAGCAGCTAGGGATGAGAATCCCCCTATATTCCTCTAATAATTTGAATTGAATCCCTAATTGATTATTATTCCCTTGATTGACGATCGATTCTCTAAAGTTAGACTAAGTCCCAATGTCTTGATGCTACCTTAGTCCGTTATCTTTGAAAACAACCTAATGTATTAGTATTGATTGGAAAGATCATATTTTTAAATCAGAATTATGAGATCGCATAAACTTGTAAGCCTATGTCTAGGTCATGCAACTCTACGATGAATTAACAGTTCTAGTTAAATGCACCAATATCTCTATTGTCATACACCAACCTATGAACAATCTAAAAGGTGATCAATCTTCAAGAAAGCTTTAAGCACAGATAATTCATTCAATCAAGAAAATAAAGATCAATAAAGAATCCAACCAAATATTTTAAATTCGCATAGGGTTCATCTTCTCCCTAACTACAAAAGAAAACTAGCCGAGCATGGCTATACTAAAATCCATGAAAAGATGAAAATCGATTCGGTGTAAGGCGGGAAAAGAAAAGAGAAATAAAGACTCTTAAAGAATCCCTCAGTCTGATTGTGGTCTCAATCTGAATTTCGATGATGCTCCCCTCCTGATTCTCGAATTGCCGTTCTTGTTTTTCGTCCTTCTCTTGAATTGCCGTGCGTCCTTATTCTTTTTCTCGTGCTTGCGCCTAACATATATTACTTCCAGCGTCTCTTGCCTTTGTTTTGGATCTACTTTTTTTCCTTAGATATCATATAATATCATATATATTACAACAATATATATGATAGCTTTTCATCCAGCTCACGCATGATGGTTGCACAACTTTTGGTTTAATTGGGCGTGGGGTCCACGTGAATCAAAACCAATTCCATTAAAAAAATCTTTCTATTCATATTTTAATATATATATATATATATATATATTCTTTGATTTCTTTTTACCTCCTTCTTCATATAATATCTCCCGCAAAATAAAATAGGATATCAATATATTTTCTATTATAATATTCTTTTATCCTATATTTAATTAAAAGATAAATAAATATATAAAAGATAATCAAATAGGTGTAAAATATTAATAAATCTAACTTATTATACCATAAAATATCCACCTATTTAATTATAAAATATATACTTATCATGTGGGTAATCATCAATCCAACTCATTACGAATACTAATATGTGCTAATGAGGTGCCATATGGAACAATTTATATAACAAAGTATTTCAAAAAAAAATATAATTCATCAATATCCACATCACAAAATTTCATATCATAAATTCTGTATCAGAAATTATGTATCAGAATTTTCATTAACACAATTCCCAAGATGCCTCCCATCAATCCAACCGAACTGCCTTATTTCCTTCGACTAGACCCCTAGGCTAAGTTACATCCATATTAATGGTTACTCAAAAGCTCACTGGTCATGTGATGAGGACCGACAAAAATCCTCAGAGCACATGTCCCAGACCATGGGTCTTTTCCCCTCATTGAATCAGTGGGGTGTCGTAAGCCCTCATTGAACTAGTAGGCTAGTCCCTCATTGAACAAGTGGGACAATAGAAAGTCAATCATCGTGCACCAATGGAGGCCTCACCACGTGGTGGAATAAACTACTCCATTTCTTCCCAATTCAACCCTTACCATAATTATTACAATAAATAAATATCTCAACATGGATTTTCCAAGATTTTCCCGTTCATATCATGTAATTAAAATCATTCTCATATGTATATCATAATATCTTCATTCTCAATTCTTATACATAAATAAATATATGCAAATATTTCACAATTCAAATCATAAGGTTCCACCAAGCAACTTCTATTAAGATATTCATAATCATTTCATAAAATACTCACAAACAACATACTAATACACGTAACAAGTAGAAAGTGGTTACCTCTCGCCAAAGCTAACTATTATCACTCGCTCTTAATCCAAGAGTTCAAACACACACCAAAAATAAATCTCAACCTCGCGAGTATAACTACAATCTCCGGTGTAAGAAATTTGAACTTCTTCAATGTCCTAAAGTAAAATCATGAAATTATTAATTTCCCTTTCGAATAAATAATAATAATATTTATTATTATTTATTTATCTATTTTACTAAGTGTCATGTCCTTTAGAAATGTTAAGAAGAGTTGTCCTTGTCACTTTAGAGTATTTATAAATCTTAATAGACAAGTTATCCAAAACAAACATTTATTTTGAAGGTTATGCACAAGTTAACAACTTGCGTGACTATTTTAAGACTTATCGAAAATTCAGCCTTTAATTTTTTTGAGAATTTAGAAAATTTGTAACTGGACTGATACAACTCCAAATGGAGTGATTCCAATTTCTACTTAAGCCTTGATAAGTCTATTTTCATAAATTAAAGTCACCAAGTTGATTTATGACTGAGAAAATTTCCAATTTTTGAAAAACATAAACAATGTCAGAATTTCTCAGATTTCTTAATCAATCTTTGAGGAACCATAACTCCTTCGATACTTATCGGAATTCAAAAAATTACCTATCCAATTAAACCTCTATGTGTCTACCATCTAGCTAGAAAATTTCATGGGAAAAATCAAAGGTTTACTTGGTCTGAAATCCAACGTCATTTTGCTGCTCCAGGATCATACTAAAAATTTCCAAATTTTTAGCTCAACTTCCAAAAGTTATATCTTGAGCTATAGACCTCCGTTTTAGGTGTTCTTTGGCTCGTTGGAAAGGTTGAGATGCCTAATATTTAATGTAAGAATTTCAAGGAAAAAATAAAATATTTTCCATTTCAAAATCAAGCCCGAAAAATATTGTTCACCAGAAGTGCAGAAAACGTTCCAGATTTTGGCTAAACTTTGGAAAAACATATCTCTCATTCTACATGTTCGTTTTGGGTGTTATTTGGCTCATTTTAAAGATCATTACAATTACTATATGTCCACAAAATTTCAGGTTCAAAAGGGCTCGTTTACCTTGGTTTTACTTTGCTCGAAAATCACTGTTTCAGCAACAAACCCAATTTCCAGATTCACGTCAGCTTCTCATTTTATGCATGACTTATATTCACACATGCATATACTACATTTAAGCATCTCCTTTCATTCTCTAATGGTTTGTGAGGCTACCCAAACATTTCATACGTGTACAATATATACCAAAGCCATCTCTATATATATTCCTTATATGATTCCACCGTTTATGTTCTCAAACTAGTGATGTCCCTATAACTACTCATGACAACAACTTCTTCTGTGATATGCATATATCTATACACTACAACATGACATCAACTCAAATATATATGTATATAGTAATGTTTTGTACCCTAAGTCTACGTTGGTGATTCATGGAAGCAGGAAGGAAGAGAAGCTTGATGATTACCTCAGGTTTTAGGCTTGTAAACTGATCCTAGATGATCACCGTTGCCTCTGTCTTTGCTGGTTTAAAACAAAGCAAGGGAAAAGATTATTCTCTCTCTCTTTCCTTCCTCCTCTCTCACTCACAGTTTCTTACTCTCGGAACTCAGCTTTGGTTTTGTTGAGACAATGTGAATGAAAACAAGCTAAGAAACATGGATTATATGATAGTTAAGGGTCTGGTTCGATGCAAGAAAAGCCAATGGTCCAAGAAAAATAATGCACAAGTGTTCTCGGCGTGGAGCTCTAGATGCATGGGGGGTCTATTTGCTGACATTAGAAGCATGGAGCTGCTGATTTGCGTGTACAGTGGTTAACTTTAATGCCTGAGCAGATGATTTTTTGCTGATTTCTTGCTGATCTTTGTGATGTCGTGTTCAACGTCTTGCGTACAGAGGGGGTATTTAATTAGAAGATAGTGGGTTGGTTTAGGAATATCAAGAAAAAGATGAAAGTAATGGGTTGGCTTAGGGCTGTGGTGGAATGATTGCCCAAGGCACATGGATATATGTATATATTTGTCATGGCTGAAAGCAACCTAAAGGGTTGGCAAAATCTGAGCTTTATACAATATTTTATCAATTGCCAATATTTTCATAACTTTATTATTGCATACTATATGGAAATAAATTCCTAATTTTTCTAAATAATTAATTTTAATCATTTAGCCACCTTTTCACCAGTTTAACTTCCTTATATTATTTTCTAATTATTTGTCCTTAATTTATGGGAAAGTATGCCTTAAATCCCAATAACTAATTTCATAATTATTTTAAGGCAAATTTCATAATTCAATTTCCCATAAAATATTCAAATCCCAAAATTTGGGATGTTACACAAAACGTGCGTTTTGACTAAGGGACTAAAATGCAAGAATTCAAAGTTCTGAGGAGGGACTAAACTGAAAATTTTGAAATATTTTTGGGGCATAACTACACTTTCCAAGAAAATGCATTAAGAATTCTAATTTAATTATGAAAAATCACATTAAATTATGAACTTACTTATTTCCTTGAGTGTTTGGACTTAAATTTGTGATGACTTTAATGTATTGGTGTGTTTTGGTTTTATATATGTTGTTGTTGTTGTTTTTTTTGATAGTATGTAGTAAACTCTTACGTTTCGTTTATGTTTTTGCTCACCCTTACCGTTTCTACATAGACTCTACATTTTAACAACACTGGCTAGATGTATTATTTAAGGTTTAATCGGTTGATTTTGCTAAATCTTGAATTACATGAAATTATGAATTGGGATTTGAGATTTTAAATTAGAGATTGATATGATTTTGAATATGTGGAGGTTTGGAGATTGTTTAATAAATTGGATTATACTTATAAAAGTTAGTATTAGGTGAAAATTGAGGAATTGATAAATTGTCATTTTTAGGAAAACTAAAGTGAGATAATAGTTTAATTAATTATTTAATTGTGGTATTAGTGATTATTTTTGTTAATTCTATTAACATATAATTATATATTTATTTTTAAAGGGGACTGATTTCTCTTACGCTTAGTGTCGTGTCAAGAACTTAAGGTAATCACTTTCCAATTTATCTTGTATACTTGTTGAGGTGAGTATAAGCGTATGCTTATATATTAAAATGAAATGGATATATTATAGTTTGTTACCTATGAAAATGTATATAAGTGAGATATTTGTTTGAAGGTAAATTTAGTTAAGTGGGCATAAATTGTTTATATTGTTATGATTAAAATTGTTTATTTTGTAATTATGAAAGTTTATGCATGGTGTTGAATATTGGACATAACTGTGAATTGTTGATATTGAAAATTGTGATATTGCACCGCATATTGAGGTGTTCGATTGAGATAAGATGTTATGGTAGGAGATTGATTTCATACCACGTGGTATTGTCGCCACTGGGTGCACAGTGGATGGCCGGATATTTTTAAAGCCCTTGGTATCATCCTTATCCTTTGGCTGGGATAAGGGTCAGCCCTAGGGATAGTGACATCTTTCTATATTCGAAAGAAAGGGAACCCATGGTCAGATATGAGTTCTGTAGCCTTTGGCCAGGCTACACCTCATCATTGGTGAGCATGAAATAATCTCGTCAAAGAGATTAACCTATTATATTGTAACCCATAGGTTCTGTCAGCGGTTATAAGGAGGGTTGAGAGAGTTACATGCATATTGAATAATTTTGATTTATTAATTGGTTTGGTAAATTACTCAGAGTTATTGATATACGAATGGATAATTGGCCCGCTTAACTATCTTGTGATCACTTCATGTATACATGTTAAATTGGATATGTGGTTACTGATTCTTTTTGACTCACCCCGTCATTACTTATTTTTCAGGTGAGAGTTCAGGCACTGATACTAAGGGGAAGAAGGCATTCGAGACTTGATCCAAGTTATCAATCTTGTATGTCTCTTTTTGTTACATGAGCATAGTTTGATATATATTGCCAAACTTTAGGGCCTTTTTGATACATTGCATATTTTGATCATTCCGCTACATACTAGCACTTATAATATAAAGAGTGACTGTTGATATGAATTTTAATGTGGAATCATTTATTTTGACCGGAATTAAATATGTTTAGGTATAAAATAATTATTTAATTGGTAATTTTGGAAGGATGTTACAAAGTCAATTGACTCAAACTTATTGAACTCTGGATTAACAAGTCCGACGCCATCACCGCCTTTAATCTTCGCTGGTGGAGGAATCACAGTGCCATCGAGAAAAGAATAAACTGTGTTGTTTAACAATAAAGTAAACTTGCTGCTTCCACAACAAAAAAGTAGTGTTGTCGAGCTTGATTGTAATCTTTTTGTTCGAGAAAGCACGGCTCGCAGGAGTTGCCTGTGTTATCATCGCGACCAAATCGGCAGATCCCGACATAGTCGACATATTCACTTAATTAGCAATCAATCCGTAAATGGAGATCACCAGGCAGTTTGTTTTTGAAGGTTCTAGTCACCGGAATCAAACTGTGACGGTGGTCGTCACAGCTCTGATACCATACTAGAAGAAGGATTTCAGAGATAAAGAATAGTGAAAGCAGAGAATTCAGAGAGAGTTGGATCTCGATCTTATTATTCATTTGAAGCTGTGAAGTGTTTATATAAATGTGAATACAGATGGCACTAGCATGTGATACAGTGAGTGTTATGTGTACACATGTAGACATCTAGCCATTGGGTCTATAATAGACTTCTAACCACTTGGTTGAGTTCTAACTTATCAGTGCAACTAGACTAAACCATTTCTGCCAGGTAAGCCAATACTCTAGAATACTCTAATAGTTTCCTCATCTAATTCGATTCACCTATTCTGAGTATGACTTTGCTTTCAAAATCGTTACTCTGTATATTTAACTCTTCACGGACTGAACTGTATATTCTATATTGTGAGAATATTAGTATAATTAAAAACACCAGCTTCTTTTCCCAAAGCTTGAATAATTAAGCAGATCAGCTTCTTTTCCCAAAGCTTGACCATTGGATGCATAGGAAGCCAATCTTGTCTCTTTAATGTGAACAAATGTCGTTCCATCTAAAATCTATTTTGAAATTTATTTTCACGTCTACATTTTTTTTGCAGGTGTCTTTTCATGTCTACTTCAATTCATGCCCTATATACCATTGCTACTCTTTGCAGCAAGTTCCGGGTGTGTTTTGTGAATCTCGTAAAGCAAATTAAAGATCATTAATGGCGGGCTTCAGTGAGAAGGAAGAAGCTCTGGTCAAAAGCTCATGTGAGGGGATTTGACCAGTTCTTTTTTTTTCCAACTTGTAGCTTTCATTTCTTCACCTTGTACGTAATTGTTTGTTGCCCATACACACAACTTCCTTTTCCTTATTTATCTCCAACTCCATCCTCTTTAATTTATACTAGTTTTTCGGTTTAATTGTACAGGTTAGTGGAGATAGCACCTCCAGTGAAAGACTTGTTTCCTTTTCTAAAAGGTTCAAATGAAATCCCCAACAATAATCCTCCACTAGAGGCCCAAGCCTTGAAGTTGGTGATTTATGCTTAAACATTTAAGTGAAGCATAGGTCTTATAGTAATGTTGTAAACTTATTATACATACAAAGATCTCCGCCAGACGAAAACAATGGAAACAAACGTTCTAAGCTATTTTAACACAATGTTTAGGTTCTTCCATAACCAATGACATATGTAATTACTGTGTGAATGTTATAACTTGGGAATTCTAGACTTATGAATCGGCAATTCAACTGCGAGAGAAAGGAGAAGTTGCCATAGCAGGTCCTACATTAAAGCAACTGAGTTCTGTGCGTGTCCGGAAAGGAGTTATTGAGTTCCAAAAAAGCATGAAAGCAATATGTAAAATAATTGGGTGGCATTGAAGAGGAAAAGCTTAAAAGGGATCAATCTCCATATGGGAAGAGAGGAAGAGGAAGATAAAGCAATAAGAGATAAATTGAAGGACAAGAAATAAGCAATTACTACATCTGGAGATCAAAATGCCTAAATATTGGAATTGTGAAAACACGAATAACATTCCCTTATCAAAGTTCAAGCTAGTTTGTTTTCAAAATCCTTGTACAGACCAACTCTTACGACCTGATGAACTTTGTGTTTTCAGAACATCGTAAAGCAAATATTAAGATTATCAATGGCCAGCTTCACTTGGAATAGGGATTATGTTTCGGGTCAAATTGATTAGGGCAAGATCTCCACCATATGAACTGAATGGATCCCATCCTGTCCTTCCTACTTGTACTTTAATTTTGTATCCTCTCTTGTCTGCCCCACCTACCTACAAGACTGTCTCGTAGCTTTGAAAACCAAATATACTCATATTAAGTTATGCGTGAAGGAGGAAATTAGCCAACAAATTTTTACGCTAGAGGCTCAGCACAATAAAGTTTTCAGTGAACCAAAAATATCAATAAACTTTTAAAAATGTGCAGCCAGCACAATAAACTTTTAAAAATGTGCAATCAAGACAACGTCAGTTAGAAAAAGATAACGTCCGTTATCTAAAGTGCAACTAACTTTTACTCTAGGAGCGCCCAGCACAAAAAACTTTTAATTAGGAGCGCCTAGCACAAAATTCTAAATTTTACTAAATTAAATAATTTTTTTCTCAATTGTCATTATTTAAAACTACTTGTATAGATATCTATAGACAAAAATTACTCATTTGCTAAAATAAACAAAACTTTTCATTAAAAACATAATTATATGATTTAAATAAAACTGAAGGTGTTTTATAATTTATTATAGGCTAAAGTATACTTTTAGTTCTTCAAATTTTATATAAGGCATGCTTTTGGTCCCTTATCTTTATAAAGTATATTTTTGGTCCTAAAATTCTAACACCGTTAATATTGCTAACGGAAAATGCTGACGCGACAAACTGAAGTGATGACTAATAACATTTAATTACACAAATTTTATATATTCTTCAATTTTTCCAAATTTAATCTTACTAACATCTAATTATACAGCAACCACTTAAGTTTACACCGTTATCACTTAAGTTTATGTTTTCCATTAGTAAAATAAACGGTGTTAGAGTTATGGGACTAAAAGTATACTTTATAAAGTTAAGAGACCAAAAGTATACTTGATATAAACTTAAAGGACCAAAAGTACACTTTAGCTTTATTATATATGTTAAACAAAAAAAAATTATATGATTTATTTTCATTTTAGAAGAAATTTATGTGAGTTAAAAAATTCATTTAATGTTAATAAAATTTAAAAAATCTATTATATCCGGAAAGAAATGAAATGCATTTAATTTTTATTTTTATAAAAAGAGCTTAATGGATATCAACTTTGATACTTAATAATATAAATCCGTAAATTGATGATATATTTGTTAATTAAATAATCTATTGATTATATAAATATGGGACTTGTTGGAAATTTTTTTTTTTGAAAAAGATAACCTAAAAAAATTAAAAGTTCGTTAGTCAAATCACTTCTTAACCCATTATTAAATTGTCATTAATTAAACCTATTAAGTTATTTTTTTTCAACAAGTCCCATATTTATATAATCAATAAATCATTTAATTAACAAATATATCATCAAATTGTCAGGTTTATATTATTAAGTATCAACGTTAATATTCATTAAGATCTTTTTATAAAAATAAAAATTAAACTCATTTCATTTTTTTAAGGATATAATAGATTTTTTAAATTTTATTAACATTAAATGAATTAATTAAATCACATAAATTTCTTCTAAAATCAAAATAAATCATATAATTTTTTTTGTTTAACATATATAATAAATTATAAAACACCTTGAGTTTTATTTAAATCATATAATTATATTTTTAATGAATATTTTTTTTTTTATTTTAACAAATGAGTAATTTTTGTCCATAAATAACTATACAAATAGCTTTGAATAATGACAATTGAGAAAAAAATTTATTTAATTTAGTGAAATTTGGAATTTTGTGTTGGGGCTCCGAGTAAAAGTTTTTTGTACTGGGCGCTCCTGGAGTAAAAGTTCGTTGCACTTTAGATAACGGACGTTATCTTTTTCTAACGGCGTTAGGCTGACGACACGTTTTTAAAAGTTTATTGGTATTTTTAGTCAACTTAAAAATTTATTATGCTGGACGCTCTTTAGGTAAAAGTTTATTGACAAATTTACTGTTTAACCCTTAAGTTATTAACAGTAAGTCAGTAAGTCACCCTTTATTGGCACAAAAAAAAAAAAAAAAAAACAGTAAGTCACACATCGTGTAAAAGTTATTGCTTTCTTATTGGAGCACATCTTAACAGCAAGTTAAACATTTTTCAGATGGAAAATTTTCATACTACTACAATTCCTGTGTACTATTATGATCTGTTGATTTTTAGACCTTTGAATTAGCAATTCAACTACGAGAGAAAGGAGAGATTGTGATGGAAGATGCTATAACGAAATGGTTCAGTTATGTGCATATTCAAAAAGGATTCTCTTGTAGGAGAATATATATATATCCCTTGTTATATGAATGTACCGCTCTTGGTACTCTCGTTATTATAAGTTACTCAGAGATTTTTTTTTTTTTTTTTTTTTTTTTTAAATACACTCCTTCCGGTCCTAATTATAAGAATACATTTTGGAGTTAGTTTTGATGTTAATTATAAGACCAAGTTTTAACTTTTGTTAATTTTTTTCCTAAAACACCCATATTAATATACTTTCTCAATAATAATTTAATAATACACCTATATATTCTATAAAGTAAATAATGTTTGCAACTCATTAATGTCATATACACCTCAATCATACTTTTTTGTTGTTGTTGTAATTTTGAGCAATTTTTGTCATATTTTCTCATATCACCCCTACTAATCCTTCCTTTACAATAATTAATTCAACAATACACTTATATTCTATCAAGTGAGAGATTGTACTTTATTTTTTATTTTTAAATGAAATATTTTTTTTGTAACTATCCGTTCAAAGTGATTATTTTTTTCTCCCTAAAATAACCTAATAAAACATTAATTTTATTATCTTTTTTCCAACAATTAAAAAAAAACTTGCATTTGTATTAAATCAACATTATTCTCTTCTCCTATAACTCAGTTTTTTTTTTTTTTTTTTTTTTTTTTTTTTTTTTTTTTTAAAAAAAAGGCAATTTCATCTCAAATTTTACTATATCACTTCCCAATAATTCTCTACAGTGATTTTCTCATCTTATTTCACCGTCAATTGTACTTTATATGTCATTTGAAATGCGCTCATTAGCCTTGATGTAATTTTGCCAAATAAGTAAAATCATAGAGAGTCAGTAACAGGTGCGCGGGGCTACCTATTCAACTAATTTTGTCTTGAAAAATAATTATAATTAACTAATTTAACTTTTCTCCTTAATCTTTTCAAATTCTAGTAAATAGTTTCTATAATTAGGACCGGAGGGAGAAAGTCATTTTTATGGTTATTAGCAATTATTTTTTAACTTTATTGTTATTTAATTCTCGTTGAAAAAAGAGGGAGGATAGATGTAAGAATATTTGTAAATGTAGATAGAGAAAAAACTTTTTTTTTTGGCAGAATAGGGGGAAAAGAAACTTTAACAAAGGTAGATTTGAAAATTTTATTAATTTAATGCATAATTTAATATGTGAAAATGAGTTGCAGGTACTTATAATAGTCACAAACTATAATTTTTTACTCCTAATCTATTGTCTTATGAATGATTATCTTCTTAGACTTGTGATTAAAATTATATATTCTCACACTAGAGAAGTATGCGATGCTGAGTTGTAATTTTAAGAATAAGAATTATATTGATGTGGGCATACCTTTTTTCAATTTGGAATGTCTCATCTTCCCTTCCCATTCTCTTCTTTTCTAACTATTAGATTAACATTTGAATGAGTCAGATTTAGTTTTATATGAATTATTATTTTTATTTTTCTTATTATAGTATTGAACAATGCATATCAAAATTATTTTATTAGTTATTTTTAATTTTATAATTTAATAAAAAGATCAAATATAAATCATTCAAATATTGATATGGATCTAATGATTATAAAAAGAAAAGAGGAGGGGAGAGGATGAAGAGGGAATAAGAGGGGTTCCAAGCCGACATTCTCTTGTAACTCGAGTCGAATCACATATAAAGAAATGGGAAAGAAGAAGAAGGGAATCTAATATAATAAAACATAATTAGACAGTGAATTAATAGAGGCTAACCATTTTACAAAGTGATCTCATACGACGCGTTTTCCCAGCTGTTATTATTCTGCGTTAAAAAGCGTGCCTCAATTTTCATTGAAAAAATATGCACTCCATATATAACTCTTCATTTCCTTCCTCATTTTCTATTTTCCTTCCCCTCCCCCTCCCAAAATTTCAATTCACAGCATATTTTATTTACATTTCTCCCTTTATGTGTGTGTATGTATTCTCTTTCTCATCAAAATAAAAAAAATAAAAAAATTCTTCCCTCCAAATTGTTGGGAAGGGGAAAATTATTCTAATAATTCTTTTGGACAATTCATATGTGTATGCACTCCTGAAACGAGTGCTTTTTGCGGTTTATGCTGCATCCAACAAATATAATCCGAGCAACGTACGGTCAATATTATTGTCATATGAAATAGAGGTTATAAGTTCAAATTTTGGAAATAGCTTCTCCATCTTATGAGATAGGGCTACATATATCTATTTCTCTTCAAATCCTATATAGTGAGAGCCTTCGGTACTAAATCGATATATATATATATATATATATTTTTTTTTTGGGTGACTATCACTAGCAAAGATTGAAACGTTGAATGTATCTTTTTATGTTCAATTAATAAGGGGTTGTTGTTGTTGTTTTTTTTTTTTGCCAGTAATAAAGGGTTAAATGCACTTACCTGGTAAAAAAATAAAATAAAAAATACTCTGCTATATATTCAGTACCTAATTAATGGCTTTTTTTTTTTTTTTTTTTTTTTTTTTTTTTTTTTGGGGGCCTGAAAGTACCTAATTAATGGATTGAGTGCATACCTCATTATTATATATGTTCAATGAACAAAGGCATAAGAAGAAATTAAATGACAAATAAGTGAATAACACCTAGCATGACACTAATTAAGAGTTGTACATATTTACAGGTTTAATTTAAAAATATTTTTAAGTTATAAAATCGTACTGAAAATTCTCTAATATCACAAATTTAGTGTTGTGGAAAAACTAAAAATTCACCAATAAATGTTGGTCTAGTTGGTAAGGAGTCCCACAAGGCCATGAGTTTAAATTTCCTCGATATGAGAACTTTGTTGGTGGCTGAGTTGTATATGTTTCTGTAAATCCATATTGTGCCTGGAGACATTTCATGAGTCCAATGCCGGGACCTAAATCACCCTAAGTCATTTCTTTAAGGGTAAACGATTTTTCTAGTCATTGGAGATAAGTTATCTCCAATGACCCCCAAAACTACATCATTTTGAATTAACGAAGGATGTTTTCGTAATTTTATACCCTTTATTAATTCAACTAAAATTACAAACATATTCTTTATTAATTCAAAATGATATAGTTTTGGAGTCAGAGATAACTTATATATCTCCAGTGACTTGAAAAAAATACTTTTCTATTTCTTTAAATAGGAAAACTAAAAGTTGTAGTATATGTAGTCTTAGTTAAGTAAGATTTTTTTATTTTTAATTTTAATTTTGATAAGATATCGATGAAATTAAGCCAGTAATAAATGATAGAGCATAAATTCAACTTTGAAACACGACTAAATCAGGGATACGAATCAATTTACAAACATTTCACCCCATTAATTTCGTCAACATCTATGAAACAAAGCAAATTAAAAAGTTGGACTTTCGTGGTATTGAGTTGGATCCTCTGGAGAGGAGAGAAATAGAAAGAGAGGAAAGATTCATTGGCCATCTCCATTGTTAAAGAGATATCCAAATACATTGGAGCACACATGGAAAGATTTTATCAATACACAGATGCACTCCCCTCATGAATGGGTTACCTTCAAAACGTCGCCAATGGCAGCCCTTGATTTTCTTAAATATCAAACCCTTCCAAGCAATGTTCTTCACCACCTCCACAAGAAACAACTATGGCTTCTCCATCTTCTTCTTTCTCAAACACTGATACTATAGCTAGTGGCACCGTGTCAGTTTCCCAAAACGAATTTAACCAGTTTCACAGCATCGATCGCATCCTCTTCACGCGTCTCTTGGTGTCTCTTGGCCGCGAAGCCAACGAGGCGATGCAGGTGATGGCATACCTCATTTGGCTGGAGAAGATGAGCAGAGATTTTAGGCTTGTATCAAAGCTTCTCGATGCTTCTGATTTTTTACTCCATGAGCTTGTCAATGAGGTGGTCTTGGCCTTGGTTTGCATAGAGACTGACCAATTCCCCCGTGACTCCAGCGTCCTCAAGGACTTGCGTTTGACCCAAAGCGTCACACACACAAGCCTCACCATCCCTTACTTGCTCCAAAACAGAGTGGCCATAATCCAAGCCATCACCAAAATAATCAACGACGTCTGCATCAAGGCCTTCAGCGACATAGTGCAGAAAGTGGAAGGTGAGAAGGCTGTGATAAAGCGTAGCTTGATGAATCCGATGGTGCAGCCTGTTTATTTTGATTCAACTGATCATGTTGTGCCCCAACACAACAACACTATTGCTAATTGGTGTCGTTATGAGCCTCAGAGTAATCATCATCAGGTGATGGCTAGTGACGTGTTAAAGGGGTTGGAGCTGATGAGTACTAGTGGTGCGAGAAGGAATGTGCCTCCTGATGAAAGGACCATTTTTCTGACTTTCTCCAAAGGCTACCCTATTTCTGAGGCCGAGGTCCGAGATTACTTCTCAAGGTTCGTTTTTTGGGGCAAATCAAGGGTTGTTTGTTTCCCTACATTAGTCCTTGTAATGGGAGTTATATTTATATATCACGATCGACCATTCTCTTGGCGGAAGATCATACATGCATATAAACATACATATGCCCGTGATGTTTTTTATTAGGAATCAATTAATTATGACAAGAGTAATAGATTTATACTTTTTTTTTGTTTTGTAGTTGTCTAAAGAAATAGTTTAATTTAGTCTAGGGCAAAAAGTCATGATGGTGGGACTGATTTTATGAACTCGTAGCGTAGCGGATGAATATAACTGTGTGTGTGTTGATGGTTGATTGGAGCAGAAGATATGGAGATATGATAGAAGAAGTGAATATGCAAGAAGCGGGGATGTTGGAGCAAGCTCTATATGCTCGATTGGTGGTGCGTGGGAACGCCATACATTTGATAGAGACAGTGCTGGAAGGGAAAGGGAAAGTGAAGTTCAGCATAAATGGGAAGCATGTTTGGGCCAGAAAGTATGTTCGCAAGACCACCAAATCTCCCCCTACTTCCCCTTCTCTTTCCCCCTTCCTCCACTAATAATTACTCTCTCTTTTCTTCATAATTCATTACTTCTCAGGAATGTGTATATTCTATATATTAGTGTAACTGTTTGGTCATCTTCCCCCCTCGTTATTTCATCCACTACTTGGCATTGCCAAATACTGATCAAGGATATCAAGTTACATACATCTATTTATGTTTGTTGTACTATTTCATTAGCTGGTGTGCTTGCCTGGCTTCTTTTCTTTCTGTGCCCAAAGGTTGTTAGTTTCTAACTCTTTTGTGCCAAAACTCCTAAACCTTGGGCACAAAGTTAAACGAGAGGATTCGGGCTTGCTTATCAAAATAAAATCCCTCCAAGTCAGTTTGATGCTACAAGAAGTCACGGCCCAACGAATTCATGACAACACTCTTCTGGGCTTGCTTATTTTATTAAGAATATTTGTGGCTATGCTACAGTGAATTCTCACTAATGGTTGATCATCGACATACACCTTATTTTGTTTTATTTTTTTGGCATAAAGCATTGGTGTAACTTAAGTGCATGAAAATTTAGCAGAACTTCGATTTAGAAGTCCAATCTAAAGTCGGAAGTCAAATGTCTTTGTAATCTAATATACATATAAATATATAATTTACTCTTAATTGCTCATGAATCTAATTTGCTCAGTTTTTTCTTTTTTCACGGGGCGTAAGAAGTTAGCGCCCAACCCCTTTTGGCCGTATGTATATGAGAAAAGGAAAATGGAAGAAAAACTATCAATATTAACCAAGAGTAGTAATGTTGGTAAGTGAATATGATTCAATTTTCCTTAAAATTAAGGCAGAAGAGATTATAAATTGGAAAATCAAGTTGAGAGAAAACTAGCCTGAGTTGACTTGAAAGAAAAAAAAAAAACCCTCAATACATGTGTATAAAGAAAATCTCATATACAAATAAGCTTACCAAAAAAAAGTTTGAAAAATAAATTACTTAGAAGAAGGGCTTCAGTGGATATTGAAATTGAGGGGTTAGTGTCTATCCATATGTTTCTTGTCAAAGGAGAAGTCAGAGAGGGCAATGGTGATGTCATGTTGAGGCGGGGGATCATCAGAAGCAGAGGGGTTGTGGTGGTGGCTGGGGAAGGGAGAAGCCTCCAAGTCCCAATGGTCGTGGTCGTGGTAGCTTGAAGGAGAAGCTTCGAGGGCACTCTCAGTGCTTCTGAAAGGGTGGTTGTGAAGAAGATGAACAGGAGACATGGCGTGGGTGGGAGTGGCAGGCCTGCTTGAGAATGGAGTCACTGACGCAGAGTGCTTGCTCTCTTTCACGTTCTTCTTTGCTGTGTGGTGCCACTTCTTCAGCGCTGTTGCTACTCTCTCGTTGAATATGGTTGCCTTCATGCTTGATCCCATCTGCCATCCAACACAACTCATTTATATATATCACTCAACAAACTAGCTACTACTTCTCCTTCATGTTTGTTTAATTTGTTTCTTACCTGCGTGACTAGAGCATAAAGAGGCAACGTCACATAGCTGCACAGAAATTGAATCACTACCCTGCACATATTCCAACTTTTACATTAATTACTACTTTAGCATACCTATGTATATAATTTCCATGAGCTCATGAAACATGAACTTACCCCATTGTAAGTCTAATCACAATATCCACTGTTCTTCGGTGGAAGCAAGAGTGTATTGAGAATTCATACTGAAACACACAAAAAAACCAATGGCATAGACAAGGTTAGACAAGTATTGAAGCTGGCTATCTAAACATTGCAAATTGTTTTTAAGTTATAACCCTCTCATATAAGTATACTTCAATTTTTTTTAAATATAACTCTGCAAGTGCAAGTGCTGTTGTGGCTTTTTTGAACTTTTCATAATCATAATGACACTCATTATATTTATTCTTAAAAATGAATCTGATAAAAGCCTTTTACACATGTCCGTGAATAATAATAAAAACATATGAGCATCAACTTGAAGCCCAAAATCAAGTGAAGTTCACCAAGTTGAGATAAGAAACTTACTGTACTCCAAGCGAAAAATGCAAGATCAAATGCGTTCTGCAACAAAAAGAGGCCAGCAATTCAATCAAAACAAACTATATATTATCATGAGCATGCAGTAGCATTAAAAGTGAAAGGAAGTATATGAAATATTAATAGAAAAAGAACCTGAAAGAGAACAAGATGAATCAAAAGAGGAGAAAACGAGGGCGATTGAACCAGAAGAGGTGATCCCCTGGTTCAACCAGTGGCGCACCCTTCACCACTTCCCCTCTTTCTTGAATCCTCAATGCCATCTTTGTTATTATCGTTTGAAGCTTGACACCAACCAATAAGATTATCTACACATCCAAATTTTATATTATCAGCTATATATACATAGCCTATCATCCAAAACACAGACACATATATACTAGAGTTCTCTTGCTACTTACGATGAATGGGATGAATGGAAACCAAAAAGAAGGACGCCATCCTGTACACACAATCACACAAGTTACAATTAAATGATTCAACTAGAATGTAAACATAATAGTATAGCAAATGAAATGTAACTCTTGTGTTCTCATTGGAAACACGTGTAATGTATATATTATAATGTGTCATAAGCAAATTACTTCAAAAACTTTTGAATTAGGCTTACCATTGGTGTTTGTCAGCAGGAAGAGAACCGCGGTAAACCATATGATGGGGCTGCAAGTAAGTTGAAGATTACATTGCCACGTAAAGTTATTCAAACAAGTTAAGCATTCCATGATCCATAATGTCTCTCTTACCTGATTCCCACCACAACTTTAAAGTCCTCCTCAAGTGATCTATTGATGTACTTCTGGAAATCAAATCTTGCTTCGCTTCCGGGGGCCAAATGAGCCTACAATTACAGAATTAATAATTAGTCTCAAGTTTGGGGTTGTCTCCTGAACTAAATTATAAGATTTTTAATTCAGAAGCATATTTGAGAGAACAGAGAAACTCACAATGATGAATCCATGCCTCAGTGCCATGTAGTCAGCCTTTGTAACTGATCCAAAGAACTGTCTAAAGAAGGAAACCTGGTTTTTTTAAGAAGGATAAGGATGCCTTTAGAATGCCGGGCTTGAGGAATACAATTATATTATGGTGTTTTAAATTCATATATATATATATATATATATAAAATTAGTCATCAATTTTAGAGAAGTTAATGTAGAGATCTGACTGGGTAAGGTAGCATGATTATTGATGTATGCAATTTTTGAACTTACAATCCATAGTGAAATGGGATAACGAGTCCAAAAATTCATATGCCTTCTTCCAAATGTTGTCTCCCTCGTAAACCTGAACCTCTCAGGATCTGTAATACAATATGCAACTTGCAAATATCAGACATGTGCGTTCACCAAACTTCCATAATCGTGATAATTAAATTCATCGTTTGTTTCACTCACACATATATTTGAACAAAAGCAACGCGTTTAATATCCAGATTCCAAGACAGTGGTATACTATAATAAAGACAGTCTTCGACCATCAACACCATTATTAATTAAAATATGTTTTATTGGGACGGACCAGCAATTGAAATTAAAATTTCTCATGATTATTTTGTGCAGTTTGAAATAGAGGAGAACGAAAATTACAGAAACGAACCCACTATAGTATTTTCCTCACCTTTTAGAGGTAAATCTATTTTTATGAAATCACATTTAACCTCATAAAATTTCAATATTTTTAGTTTAGTCCCTCCATGAAGCTATTAGTTTTTATTAAAAAAGGATTTTGTTAAATTGAAAATAATGAAACTTTTATAAGGCTGAAATGTGATTTCATAAAATTTTGGGTTATTTTCTGTAATATTTTAAATGGTAAATGATGTACCTTCACTGTTAAATAAGACAATTTGATTTATAAATATTAAAGTTTTTAGGATCATTTGGGTCATTTATATTTCATTTTCCTATAATTTTAGGGAGAAAAGATAAAAAGAAAGAACTGGGGCTAGATTAAAAATAAAACAAAATTATCCAAAAAAAAAAAAGTCGTTTTAAATGGGATTTGAAAAAATCTAATAACTTATTAAGGTTTTGGAAAAGTATGATATCAAGCTTATGGACATTTTTCACTTACATATTTTTAAAGACAGTGGTATACTGTAGAAAGAAAAAAAAAAAATAAAAAAAAAATAAAATAAAGATTCCCCCACAACCAAATCGGGTTGTCTTTAGCTCTCATAGTAAACGCAAGTGGGTCCTCTAATAGCCTTCTTATTTTATTGGATAAAATCACGGCAAGTGGGTGTACAGTCACTAATCCGTGATTCCTGGCTATTTCTATTTTGTGAAAGAACATTATTGATAATATATAATTTTTTAATGAAAGGTTTTGATCATGTGTGGGAGAGAAAATTGATGAGAAAGCAATTTATCAGGGATCAAATCTGAAAGCATCATGCTCCATCAGGTTTTTATTATAAGATACCAACTACCTTTAACTAACTTATTTATTACTATTTTTCCATTATGCCTTCATTTTTAACTAACTCATTTAAAACTAGATCATTAAAGTAGGGGTAGCATTGGAAACATTTATCAATTTTGGACTAATCTAATAACTTAACTTTCATTTCTTGATTCGCAAGAAATGGGAGTTGATGACTTACCCTAAGTACTTGAAAAGTATTAATTAGTGAGGGAATACCATGGAAAATAAGCGTTGAAAAACGAAAATTAATAAGTAAACCACGAGTAAAATAACACTTTGGTAATCTACTCGTGAATGGATTTGTCATCAGATCCGTATGTACCATTATGGAATTGATGTTCAACCGTCTTTGTTTCATTTTCCCACGCCTTCCATTTTCTCATCTGCATCCAGCGAAGCAATTAATGGAAGATTAATTAAGATAAGAAGAGAGGAGCAGCAACAATTGAATTTGAATAGCGTAAGTTGAATATTAAAAGTACTCGTACCTTAGTTCTGGCCAAAGTAAGCGTGATTATGCATTGAAGGACATGGAAAATTGCGAGGACAAAAATGAATATATGGAGCTGGTGGATGCCGTAAGCAGAGACAAAAGCAACTTTACCCTGCAAATATATATAGGATGCCACATGATTCAATTTCAGATGATTGAGAATCACAAAGATACGAAGGGGGGTGATGGAGGAGGTAGCTAGCTAGCTTGCCTTCTCAGCGCATTTATCGTATCCTTTGGTTGCGAGAACACGTCGAGGGGAGGGATCCAGAAACTGGAGAAGCTTGCGATCATGGATGTCTTCAGAGTCAGATTTGGTTTTAGTGGTCTTTGTTTTTGGAACTTCACACGGATGCCACGTGGCTGCCACTTTTTCCGATATGCAGATATTGGAGATGGGCTGTTGAAGACCGTGAGCAGCAGCGATATGAACCCCAGCAGCATCAGCTCTGTACGTAATATAATTCAATCAACTTGATGAACTGCGTGTATATACTTGCATGGATTCAAAAAGGGAACTGATCGATAAGTATACCTCCTTTAACCTTCTCAAGTGCTTCATACAGAGCCCTTTTGTGTTTCTTCTGGAACCACTGTATAATTCCAAGGAGCAGGAAACCATCAGAACAGTGCACCATACAATTATCTTAAGCAAATCACATGTATATATGCATGCACCAAGTTTTTGGATACATCAGGCCGGGTATGTAGTGGCAGAAAAGACAAACAATTAACACACACACACACACGTACATGTCCGAGAACATGAATAAGATGTTCAATGGCGATGGAAACGGCAAGCAAGACGAAGCAGACAACAGCAACGGCCCAGGTGGGTGTTTCCTCCAAGGTTCGCTCTTTCACTTGAGCCGCCATGCTGTTGCGAGCTGTGGTGGTTCTGCCGATAGATCTCTAATCTCTGACGCCACAAAAAGGAGAAATATGGAGACGGCGTTGGATGATTATGGGAACGCTAGGGTGCTGAGTTTGATGGGTTATTTGCAGTGGGAAGAGGTATTAAAATATGGGAAGAAGGCAAGGGAGGACAAGAGAACGCGTACCTGCGTCTACTAATGAATTGTCTTGTTCGGCTCAGAGGAATAGGAGTGTTGACATTTTCAAAGCACCGGCCGGTCAAACATGGGTAAGGGGCTTTTATTTAATCTTTTTTAAAAACGACGACGTACCAGGGAAGGAATTAGGACCCCACCCAAATAATAATGTGTTTCAGCTATATACAGGCGCCACATCAGAGACACATTTGTTGTTAGTTGCTTATTGGAATAACTTATTTGATGATGGTTTAATGATATGTAGGTATTGGAGACGACGTAGACACAATAGGAGATGGATGAGAGTTTAAGAATGAAGTTGGTGTACTAAAAATAATGAAGCAAGTCAGAGGTTGTGAGAAATTTAAAGCCGTATGTATCTTCCCAAATCTGAACTATACTAAAATAGAACGGAGGCTACATTATAAAATGATAACTTGAAAACATTAAGGAGAAAAAAAAGTAAGGTGATTATGAAAGATGGATGATGAGAAATGTAAGAATATTTTGTAAACTAATAATAGGAAAGGTATGTATAAAATATTATTCCTTACAGATCTAACTAAATGATTTATTTACATAACAAGTAATTAATAAATAGTTGACGGCCGGATGGGGCGTGCCTCTAGTTATCATACGCGTATAAACGACCGAATATTTCAGCGCATGTCGTTGTCACTACTACTCTCATTTATTTATATCATAATGATATCCCCTCCTTCAATTCCAACCAACCAAAAGGTCCATTCAAACCCAGAACTATCTTCTCAAATTATAATAAACAACCCGGTCAATATAATTGTGTGTCTTTTTCCCCTCGTTGTCTTTCTCTTTTGCTCAAACCTCCTTCTCTTTCCAACATATATAACGTACTCAGCTCGTCCAAGCCAGTGCATAATTTTCCACCATATTTTAAATATATACCAACAGACGGACTCAATATTTTATGAATATCAATGTTTGAACCAATATATGATGTGCTTGTGTTTCCTTCCTTCCCTTTCTAATTTCTATGTCTTGGAACAAGTCTAGGGAAAATCCATACATTCTTTTTAACAAAAAACTGCACCTGCCATATTTATATGTTGGCTATATATTATAAGAGCGTTTCATTTTGACTGCTGTGTGACTGCGACGCCGCACATTTTGAGATTATCATCATTCCTTTGAATTCTTTGTTTCCAATATAATGGGACGCCCCCATATATAACCTTCCACATCAAATGTGACTCTTCTCCCTCTCTTCTTATTTCTATTCTCTATTCCTTTTTCCTCCACTTTCTTGAATTTGCCTACAAATAGTATGACTTTTCATCACCTCTCCTCCACCAATAGTCATTATTTTGAAGTCAAATCATCCACGAAAATTATTGCAACTTATCCAAAATTATACATCCCTACCCTATATATAATACCATGTTTTATATTAATATACACATACATTCTTCCTCCTTCACCTACAAAATGCCTCCTAAACCTAATTAATTGCTTATGTTCCCCTATCATAACCAATGTCCTACTCTGATCATTTATTATTCTTCTGCCGTCATCTTGTTCTAATCAGTAGTTCCAACATGTTTTTCATCCGCAAAGCACCTCTACTTCTTATTACAAGTAAGCTTTCCCTAACTGTATTAAAACCACCTGGTAACAATTGTAGTGAATATAAAGACATTAAAATGGATATAAGGGAAAAAATCTTTAATAATTATATACAAAAAGAATTGCACGACATCTGTAAAAAGTTGACAAAAAAAATTAATGTGGTTGAGATATTTGCAAAGATAAAGCTTGTAGAAGCAACAGCGAAAAAAAGTTAAGCAATTTATATTAGCTCGTTAGCATATGAATAAATATAGGGATTAGGCAGTGGTGACTGGTGAGATCTGCACTATCTATTTACAGCTTTAATGGTTCAGATTTAAAGTTTTCAACGGATGATTTTGAAATTGAAAATAAAAGATAATTATGAAGCTATATTTATTGTAGATTATATAGCTATTAAAATAATTGTTTTAAAAGATAAAAGTATAAAAAAATAGAGTTGGACATCCGGATGAGTTTGGGTGTTAATCACTTTTCTAATCATGCATATTAACAATGATTACATTTACATGGAGTGCATATGTTGTCCGTGTCAAAGTTTTGCAAGTGAATCAATAAAATGCTGATTTTGAGAAACTTGTCTGGGTGACAACTGACAATTAGTATATTCCATCATCTTTACATTCCCAGCTTCAAAAAATAAAAAACGATCATGCATTCATTCATGGATGACAACAGTATTATACAGGATTGGCTCACACATTTAATTCATATAAATGATTAATCAAAACCTTATAAAGAATTAGATTCACATAAATATTCTACATATTTCAAACATTGAGGAAATGACTTCTTTTTTTAAAAAAAAAAAATAAATAATAAATAAATTTTGCAGGCGGAGAGGCAAGTGGGAAGTCATGAGGAATGAATTCCTTATTCAGCCCCAGAGGCATGTAAATGAATGAATGAAAGGTGTTATTTGGTTGAGGAGTATTATGAATATGAATGGGTTGTAGTTGTGCGTATGTGGTTGGTTGCTGTGTTATTCAGCTGGGCATGGACTTGTTTTCCAAGAATGACCTCAACAGAATAAATGCTTGGCGAGGCTTGTGAAGTGGAACCTCATGCCCTGCTCCTGTCACCGTCACCAACGTCAGCCCTTTATAAACTTGGCTCCAACCTCCAACCTTCCCCACACACCAAAATAAACCCACTTAGTAGAAATGCAACATAACACAACAACAATACTGTTACTGAACTATATATTTGTATGTACACATAGTTGTTTGTTCTTACTGTTCAAAGCCAATAAAACTATCATTCATTCGCCTTGGTTCATTTATTGTAGAAAACCCATCAGCTCAAACAACAGTTGAGAACCCATTCCAACCAATCAAGAATTAGCCACAATAGTCAAAACAAACGGCTCTCAAAACCATTTTAAAAATTTGGACATTTTGAAGGCTCCTTTTTTTCCCCTCACTATTTGACCACTTTAGACATATAACCACTCATTCTTTTAGTAAAATTACAAAATGATTATTGGTTCAATCCATCAGGGAAGGCTTCAGAAAGCTTGCTCTAAGCCTATGAAGAATCTTTTGGCCCCCCGAAAAAAAATGTGGCACCTCTACTTTAAATCGGAGCTCCAGCATTTCAAATTGCACATAAGTAATACATACATATATTTTCTCATGTCAGTTTCTATATCACATTGTGTTAGTAGTTAGCACCAACCTTGCCATTATCATTCCAAGGATACCAGTTGACGATGGTAGGCAGCTTCAAGGCATCAATAGAATATCGAGTTGCAGTTACTGGGACCACAGCATCCGTATCTCCACTGCCAAAATGATATATAAATGCAGAGCCATGGTCAGAAACAATGCAAAGCTAACAATTCCTAGAAAAACCAACTATCAAGCAGTAAGACACAACAAATCTAAACATATCCCACATAAAAAAGCGATTTCATGGACATTGTAGGTCAGTGAATTCCCCAATATGTTTTTATAGTTTAGGGGGTGTTCCAGAACCCATTACTGTTTTCAGCATGCTTCTTAAACAGATCAGCATAATTTATCCACCTCAAAGCTGAAGCATCCTTTTTCCCTAAGCTACAATTTGTCATTTGAAATTATGCAGAAACTCAGTAATGCTGTATAACTATATTTTCTATTCTGAAACCCAAAGTCTGGTCATATAACGGTTGCTGCACTTGGATCTGGAGAATAAATTAACACTCACGAACAAGCCTGGAGACATTGGGATTACATATTTGATCAGAGACAAGCAGAAAGTAGAAACAGCCAACCTAATCAGTTATACATCTCCCATGTCCTCACCTCGCTCAACATGGTGCAATCAATCACAGTCCCATAAAGCTTTTTCGTTTTTTTGTGTGTGTGTGTGTGTGTGTGTGCCTAGAAGCAGGAATGACTGAACAAGTCCACATTTTTGCTCACACGTTTCCAGATGCTACTAGGATATTGAATTTGTCCAACATAACCAAGACAAGCAACTCAAAAAGAACATTTAAGATCCAAGAGGTTTTGGTAGGGTGCAAGCTCCTCATATATAAAAACAGCCACTGTGTAATATGGAACCTTAGTACTAGCTGTGTAGCGTCAAGTCAAAGTGCCCAACATAAATTTCAAATCATGGCATAGTACATAAATAACTAGGTGTGGATGGAAACCATGGAAATTCATTTTTGTCTTCCATTCAGATTAGGAGGGGGTGAAGACATCAAAAGATCTAGAACAGTTACTCATACATCATCTCCTGAAAGTTTTAAGTGCAGTTTGTCAGCAATCTATATACAAAAATAATTTCCTATTAAGTTTAGACAACGGTAAATCCCATTACAAGGACCAGGGCAATCATGTAACTGTAATATTTCAGCTTCACTGGTAACTGGTAAGTGCTAAAGAAGAAAAGAAAGGTCAGAGGCAGCAAGCAAACTGACCTGAATACCCATATCCTGAGACCAGCTTGAATGAGTTCACGGTATATAGGGAGCATAGATAGTGGAGAATCCGCCCAATAATTCCCAACAATGTCACTGTTAAATGAAACTTTTAACACTCTAATAGAATAACTCTCGAAAGAACAGCTCATATATTGCTTTTCAAAGGTATATACCTGCAAGACTTCCATGAATAATTAATCCCAGTTGTATTGGCATGCAGTGCTTTCTGAACTTCTGGACGATTGAAGTATAAGTCTGCAAACCTTTCTGTGCAGGGATCGTATGCTCGAGACATCCATGGCTATGCATGGAAGTCACAGGTTTGAAAAATACACACAATCAACCAAATAGCCTGACAAGGGGTGACCAAATATATATAGTAACAAAATTCACCTAAGAATATTAACCCCAAGGGAAGAATGCAGCAAGTAATATGACAAAGCAGAAATATTTCAGAAATCACCTCCTCTGAAAGATCTCTTCCTAGCAGTTTTTCCCCTTTTAATTAAAATTTTATTGAGATGAGTATATTTGAGGCACCCACAATAGTGAGTTCCTTCTCTAAACCTGCCACAAATTATGTCTGAAGTCTTGATCCAAGTAAAATATTGATTGAAAGAGACAGGCATACAAAGAAAAGGCAACTTGAAGAAGACAACATGATGAAGTGGCTGCTTAATCAATGCTTTAATCAACTTGTTAACCAGTTAAGGCAAAATGACAACAATATAATTGAAAATAGACATGCTTTTCTAAAGAATAGAAAACAAAAAGTATTTTTTCCTGTTTGCATCAGGATGGGACTTCAATGCGACGTACAGTTTAGAAAAACCAATATGCCTTTTTTTAACCAAAAGTCAATCAACACCTTTGAGAATTTCAGCAAAATAAAACTAAAGCAGACAACTCAATGTACTTCCAAAAGAGAGAAACTATTTTTAGCAACCAAAAGTCACCACGGCAAAGTTTCATTATGATCTACATCTACTCAGGTGTCTAAAACCTTGCATCTAAATGTACTTTGCATGCTTATAAATAAATCAAACAGGTTGGTATAAGGGCATACGTAGCGACCCCTCAAGCCATGTCTAAGTGATGCTGTGTTATTGCATGGCCGTGTGTAAATGCTATATGGATCAATGTTGCCCTGTTCCAAAACTGCAACTCTGAGGGCCTCCATGCATTGCACTGTTGGATGCTGGGAGGACCCAGAAGTACAGGCCTTTCGCAGCATCCTGTATGTGGAATCTGAAATCAAGCCATGAGTCCACCAGTACTCAAAGGTGCCAATGTAATCATGGTAATCATCAGTGACAGCATTTCCGACCTGATAGAGATCAGTGAAAGATGGCAACCATTAGATGATTATTGGAAAGCTTAAAGGCTCTCAATCTTCACAAAAGATTCTCTTTTTCCTCTAACTAAAGATTTGTCATTGTCACAAGGATCTTACAAACTCACCATAAATCCCTTAAAATTAATAACCGGATTATTGATACCCTTGCTTTTCTGGTAAATAATCTGAGCCAACTGAGGAACAAAATGGCCTGAAACGAATTTTTTAAATAGTCAGATCATCATCTTCTTTACACAAAGGAATTGAATCAGAAATTTTTGAACAAGTACCAGCATAACTTTCTCCAGCAATGTAGAATTCTCTATGCCTATACTGAGGAAATCTTTCAAACCAATTAACAAGAAATGTATATGCATCTTCAGCTGCAAAAAGTCACGAAGCCCAGATCCCGAAAATTCAAACTCGTGAGCAATTATATCTCAAGCAGATACATAGGACACAACTGAAGCAAGTGCTACCCCAAAAAAAAAAAAAAAAAAAAAAAAAAAAAAAAAAAACTACCACAACAACATATTTACCTGTTCTCCGATCTCCCATTGTAAACAGATCTGACGTTTTGTTCGTATATGAAAAGCCAACACCAGCGGGGGAATCAAGGAACAGTATATTTGCCACTGCAATACCCAAAAACTCAATAAACAAGAAGATGTGTAACGGGGGAAATTAATGAGAATGGGAAACTGCTGGTACTGCGAATTTCACTGACATTTGTTCCAAGCGTATGGATTTAAGTAAAGTGAAGTCCCATCAGGCCTAATGCGAAAAGGTCCTATCTCTTCAGAAGCCCCATAAGCAATAGAGGAGCATCCAGGACCGCCATTAAGCCATAACAGTAATGGCCTTGACTTGGGTCCACGATTCGTTGATGCTTCAGTCAACCAATAAAACAATGCCCTCCCTGACTCCTTATTCACTGTCACATAGCCAGAGTACTGAGCAAAACCCACATTCTTTGGTTGTCCCGGCAGCTCAGTGATCCTATCTCTCTTTTGATCTCCAAGAGGAGAAGCCACACAGATTCCCAAAACAATGAATAAATGCAAACATAAGCAGAGCCAAGAAGCAAAACCCATAATTTATTGATCTGAAAGTTGGAAAAGGCAAGGAACTTCTCACTGCTAGCTTACTCCAAAACAAGGCAGAGAACAGAAGTGGAGAAGAACAATAATGACGTAGTTAATGGAAAAAGCGCAGATGCCAAAGGGAAAAAACGATCTGGGTCGTAATGCCAGAGATTAAAAGCAAGCGAGAGCGAGCAAATCCTAACGAAGCCCAGGAACCCAAGCCAAAGAGAGTCAGAGACAGAGATTTGGTAAAAGTGAAACTAAAAACCAACAGGAGAGCAGAAGCGACCAAAGAAAGGGACAGAGAGTGAGAGCAAGAGACAGTGAGGAAAGCTGAAGGGATGGGCATTTATAAGAGGCAATTCCTAATGATTGTAATTAGTTGAAATGAGTTGTAACAATTTAGGTGCACTGATTTATATGCATCTGCTTGGTGGTCGAGTTTTGCAATAATGATGAACACTGCTTTGAATATTCCTGTCACTTGCGCGAGAGGTTTTGTTTCTCTTCCTCCATATGCGTGTATCACGCAAGTTGATTGAGCAGTTGGGCTGGCGGCTTGGCGCTGGCGCACATGGGACTGTACAAGAAGAGGATGGATTATTTGTACTTGAAGCACAACTCTTTTCTTCATTTTTTATGACCAAATTTTGATTATTTGATAAGTTTTAATAAACAGAAAGTTATGACTCTTTGATAATTAGAATGATTGTTTATAAAACACCAAAAAAAAATCGGGGGAAGTCACTCATTGCTTCTTTAATATTGTCAATCTTCCAAACTTTTAACAATGGAAGAAAGCAGTGTTTAAGAAATATAAAAAGAAAGTCAACCGTTCCTTCATTCTATAAAAATCTGTTTCTTTTTTTGGTCAAAGATATAAAAACCTGTTATTGTATGAACAATCGAATATTTTAATCAGTGGGAGAGATCGAAATGAGCTTTGATTGGATAAGGGGTAACAGTAGTGTAGGGATGGAAAAGTTGGCAATCTAATTTGTTGAAGGAGGAGTACTGTAGAAGGCATTACTGAGAAAAAGGTATAATCATGGGGTGGGGGTCGTATATGATGTACGTATTGCTTAATTAGTTTGATGATGAATTTAACGTTTTTTGTGGAAGTTTATTACATCATGTTTGATAGAGCTAATGGTGATGGAAAGGAGAATAATGATCTGAGGTGCTTGTAATTTGCATGCTAAAATTGAACGAAACCAGAAGCCTGTCATCTTCTTGGTTGCTGGTGTCTGCAAATGAAAGAGCCCTCATGCTTCAATATAATTCCCATAAGAAGCTACTGGTAGTTCAATGTATAGATTGCCGGTGAGGTATAAATGCTCTCAACCACAGGACTTGAAACTTGAAAGGGTAAAAGGACAAAGTAGGATGAAGATGGAAGAAAATGGGTTAATGATAGTACAATAATGAGTCTTCCAAGTTGCATGCGTTGTCTTGTGTTTAATGTATTAACGATGGATGCTGTTCCTTTCTTCGCCTTGTCCCCTGTCGGTACGCAAAAGACAAAGCTATTGCGCTTCTACTGTTTATTATCATTAATTATCTCACTCCTTCCACCCTATCCTTCCGCGTCCGGATCCTCTCATAGTACCCCCTCTCCCCATTCCTATAGCCGTTCATTGGACTGTTGAAATTTTAATTAGATTGTAAAAAAAAAAAAAAAAAAATCTCACGATTTCTCCAAGATTTTCGGCATGTGATCTGTTGTGAGGATGGGAAGAGAGAGGAAAGAGGAGA
Organism: Acacia acuminata; assembly: GCA_019022655.1. NCBI lineage: Eukaryota > Viridiplantae > Streptophyta > Magnoliopsida > Fabales > Fabaceae > Acacia > Acacia acuminata. The sequence goes on from JAFJYI010000123.1 coordinate 328,839, forward strand.
AAATCCTTTCCCTATCCTTCAACTTCCTTGAACCAAACAGTGGGCCAAAACTTCTTAAAAATTTAAGCCTTGAATCCAAACACTCTCCTAAACTTATGATTTTCTCCACAATCTATTATGGTTTTTCAAAATCTACTTTTTTTAATTCTTCATAATTTCTTCTTTAAAATTACTTTTATCACTTTTTCTCAAAAAAAAAAAAAAAAAAAAAAAAAAAAAAATATTCTCCCAAGCTCATCTAAACACATTTTAAAGGGATGGCAATTCCACAGTAGTTGTTATTATAATTCGTTAATTTAATTAATCTCTATAAGTAATATTAATATAATATACTGTATACAAATATATATATATATATATATATATTTAATAATCTACTCCTCCAATCCTAAATATACATAGGACATAATTTATAAATTAGACAAATATGTCCTATAATTAGAATATAAGGGAGTATTAGACAATAGTCAATATATCATCTCTACCCCACCCCATTTAGGGGTCAGGAGCAAAATATGAAAGACAATTTTGTTTACACAACACATTTTATGAATTTGTATGCATACATGCCTAACCTAATTTATTGCTTATAATAATTAAGAAACGAAGGGAGTATTAGTTATTCATTTCTTGTTCTTTTATTTTAAAATAAAATTATTATTGGGTGATCTGTCAAAAGTAGAATGGTAGCACTACTAGAAATTCTAAATAAGCGACGGAATTTGCTACGGAATTTATTCCGTAGCAAATTAAAAAAATTTGCGACGGAATTGTTTTTCCGTCGCAAATTAAAAAATTTGCGACGGAATGGAATTCGTCGCAAATTGCGACGGAAAAGGATTCGTCGTCGCAATATTTGCGGCCAAAAAGGAATTGCCGAAATGAATTCCTTCGCAAATATTGCGAATCCCATTCCGTCGCAAAAACGCGACAAAAAGGCCGCCCATTCTCAAAGTTTGCGACGAAATGAATTCCGTCGCAAAATTGCGATTCATTTTGGCAATTCATTTCCGTCGCAAATGGCGGCAAAAATGCCGCCCATTCTCAAACCTATTGCGACGGATTTCAATATCCGTCGCAAAATTTGCGACGGATATTGAATCCGTCGCAAAGGGCGACAAAATGGCCGCCCTTTTTATACTTTTTGCGACGGACGGGTTGTCCGTCGCAAAAAGCTATTTTGCGACGGAAAATTCCGTCGCAAAATTCTACTTTTTGCGACGGAAATAGATTCCGTCGCAAAAAGTAGTTTGCGACGGAATCAAGTTCCGTCGCAAAATTGAATTTTGCGACGGAACTTGATTCCGTCGCAAATGACGAGGTCATTAATGACCTCGTCTTCCTCCTCCGTTGTCGCATTTTCCCCCGGCCCCCCGCCCCCCCGGCTCCCCAGCGGTCGCCCTCGGCTCCCCCCCTCCGGCGCCCTCGGCTCCTCCCCCCCCCGGACGCGCCCTCGGCTCCTTCCCCCTCCCTCGGCTCACGCCTCGGCCACGCGCCCCCGGCTCCTCCTCCTTCGGCTCGGGCGCCCGGCTCGCCCCCCCCGGCCGGCTCGCCACCCCCGGTCGCCCTCGGCTCCCCCTCCGGCGCCCTCGGCTCCTCCCCCCGCCCGAGACGCGCCCTCGGCTCCTTCCCCCTCCCTCGGCTCACGCCCTCAGCCACGCGCCCCCAGCTCCTCCTCCTTCAGCTCCGGCGCCCTTCAGCTCCCCCCCTTTAGCTCGCCACCATCTGCGCCCTCAGCTCGCCCTCAGGTGAATTTTTTTTTTTTTTTTTTTTTTTTTTTTTTTTTTTTTTTTTTGAAACACTTCTATATGATTTTATTACGACACAAAAAATTATTGTAGGTACTTAGTATTAAGATCTTCACAAGGGAATTATCAAACAAATCCTAACACTTATAATTTTACAGGTTAGCTTGAAGTATATTTTTTTGCTTGTAGTTATATGATATCTATGTTAAATTACATAGTGGAAATATGTATGTTGGCAGAAGATTATCAATTATATGAGTTTAGATTTTTTTTGTTTTGTTTTAGTATCTTCTTTGGCTGAATCTATTAATTACATAAAGATCTCTATACGCAATGTATTTATTAATTTGGATTATAGTTATAGTGTGTAGAAGATTTCATGATTTTTTTAATTATTGAGTTTTAATATTTTTGATTTTTTTAATCTTGCATTGTTTTTTGGGACGAAAATAAATTACAAAAGTAATCAAAGCCTTATACCGCTAAACCAACCCTATGTTGGTAATAATATTTTATTTTAATTAGTTTACTTTGTGTACATGTTATTTTTTTTTTTTTTGTTCCCTTTAAAATAAAATATTCCCAAATGTATAGGATATTAATTTATCTAGCACTTTTAATGTTAGGTGAAAGTATACTTTTTTTTATAAATATTTTTATAGAAAGTTTGTACTTTCAAGGCATTTTTAGTATTTTCAATATTAAAAATTTATTAATTTACTAATTTTTTTTTTTGGAATTTTAAGTTTGCAACATAAACTCACGCTTAAATGAAAAAAGGAGCAAAAAATTGCAATAAACATTAGAAGTCGTAAAAACGAAAATTGGAAAAAAATTTATTCGGCTAAATATTCTTTATTCTTTTTAAAAATATCTTATAAATATTCCTTAAAAAGTATACATGGAAAAAAAATACCAATTGCACTTTAAAATTTCAAATCAATGGTTTATTTATTAAAATAATTTGAAAATCCTTAAATTTTATATTAAATACTTATTAGTTGAATTGACCACTTTTATATATTTGTTGCATGTTGAGATGTTAATTAATTTAGTAACTGAACTAGCTAGGAAATATGGAAGGCAACCATGATAGAAGTTGGATGTACAATCGTCTAAGCGATAGAAGACAACTAACTCTAGCATTCTTGGCGGGTTTGAAAGAGTTCATCGAATTTGCTTTGGCACATTCATCTAATTCAAGTAGGGAGATCGGGTGTCGTGTGTCAAATGTAGGTGTTTAAGATTTCAAGATTTTGAGGAGGTTAAAATCCATTTGTGTAAAAAGGGCTTCATGAAAGATTATGAGTGTTGGGAATGTCATGGCGAAGTCGACGGACACGCCAAACACTGAGTGGTTATTACGGGGACGGTAGTCATCGAGACAACCTTAATCAATATGAGCAGTTGGTTATGGACGCTGGGGACCGTCGATCGGCCGATATTTCGATCCCGTTACTCATGATGAACCGTCATACATGGGAGAGGAGACCAATACACATAGTCAACCATCATACATGGGAGAGGATCCTCATCCGGAAGCCGATAGGTTCTATAAAATGCTCCAAGAAGCGCAACGTCCGTTATGGGAAGGTTGCGAACACTTTGAAAATAGTGAATATTCATCGCTATCGGCTACCCTAGCAACACTAAGCTTGAAGACTGATCACCATATGAGTGAGAGGAACTACAACGAAATGATGCAGATCATAAGCAAGGTTGTTCCCAAAGACAATAATTTGCCGAAGGATTTTTACCAAGCAAAAAAAAGGTGAAAGAGCTTGGGCTTGGATGTGAAAAAATCCATTCTTTGCCCTAGAGGATGTATGTTGTATTACAAGGATGATCTTGGTGACCGGTTGTAAATTCTGTGGACATGATAGATATAAAGTTGTGGGGAAAGGAAGGAAAATGACCCGTCAAGCATTAAGCAAGATGTGGTACTTTCCTCGGTGCCCGGACTTCGGAGATTGTATGCATCGGAACAAACTGACTACTCACGTGAGATGGCATCGGGAGCATCACGGGGATGAAAACTTTGTGACGCATCCATCGAGGCCGAAGCATGGCGTAAATTTGACGAGGTGAATCCTTCCTTTGCTATGGATCCCGTAATGTCCGTCTTGGTCTATGTTGGACGGGTTCGCTCCTTTTGACAATACGGGCGGGAATTATTCTGTTGGCCGTCATTGTGACCGTACAACCTCCCACCTTCTATGTGCATGAGAAGAGAGTTTTTGTTCCTTAACGCGTTAATCCTGGGCCATCCAACCCAAAAAAGAAGATAGATGTGTACCTCGGGCCTTTGATAGACGAGTTGAAGATGTTGTGGAGTGAAGGGGTTCGACGTATGATATATCATTGAGCGAGAATTTCACAATGCGTCTTTGCCTTAATGTGGACGATAAATGACTTCCCCGCATATGGTATGTTGAGTGGGCGGCAAGCGTCAGGAAGAGCTGGCATGCCGGTATGTCTTGAACGAGAACATGGGTTTTAGCTTGCAACACGGTCACAAAGTCTGTTGGTTTGACGAGCACCGGCGATTCCTACCCCGATCATCCGTTCGGGAGAAATAGAAAAGACTTTACGCGAAATGTTGTCGAACAAGCGAGATCAACCTCGTCGTTTAAGTGGCCAAGAAATATGGGACGGGGTCAAGTACATTCAAAGTGTCGAAGAGGGGGCCGCTTCCGGCGGAACTTTGAGGGATATGGCGTTGATCATCATTGGAACAAACGCGGCATCTCGGGAACTACCATATTGGAAAGATCAATTGTTAAGACACAACCTCGATGTCATGCATATCGAGAGGAATGTGTTTTGCAATATTCTGTACCTTGTGATGGACACCAAGGGCAAGACGAAGGACACGGTCAACGCAAGACTAGACATAGAAGCGATTTGCAAAAGGCTGCTTTGCATTTGATGCGAGAATGGCACGAGACGGATTTCCAAACCTAGAGCGCCTTACACATTCAACAAAGAGCAGAATTTAGAATTGTTGCAATGGGTTAAAGATCGAAACTCCGGACGGTTATGCGTCAAACTTGAAAAGATGTGTCAACATGCACGAGGGGAAGTTATTCGGGATGAAGAGTCATGATTGTCATGTTTTTTTTCCAGAGATTGTTGCCGTGGGCCTTCAAAGCACTACCGAATCATATATGGTCTATTCGACTGAATTTTCCATGTTCTTTAGAGAAATATGTGCTTCGAGCTTAATGTTGAAAAGTTACGACACTGGAGAGGCGAGCATGCCCATAATGCTATGCAAGTTAGAGATGGTGTTTCCTCCTAGCATGTTTGACTCAATGGAACACTTGCACTGTTCACTTGGCCTACGAAGCAAGGGTAGGAGGGCCACAACAATATAGGTGGATGTATCCGTTTGAGAGGTAATACATATATTTCTTTTATTTGTTATTAATTGACCGACATGGTGCTTTAATTTATAAATACCCTCGATATTCCATTGTAGGTTTTTACGCACACTTAAACACAAGATCAAAAATCCAAGGTACGTTGAAGGATCTATCATTTGAAGCATATCTAGTCGAAGAGGCCGCAAAATTTGCGTCATACTATTATCCCCCGAAATGATGACAAGATGGAGAGGGGTACCCCGCAACGATCTTTGCCGGTGATACGAGTGATCAAATATCAATATTTAATTATCCGGGCGAGTCGTGGGAAAACATTGGAGGTCAACTCTTGACGGAAGAGATAAGCAAGTAGCGAGTGGTACATTCTAAACAAGCTGTGAAGAGGTCGCCCGGTACTTAAAGTAAGATTTTTTTTTTTTTTTTTTCTATTACGGTAAATATTAAAGTATTAACTTCAGTTCTTTGTTACAGTTTCTACTCAAATTTGGTCGATCGGACAATCCTTCAATGTCGGCGTCACAAGTTGATCAATACACGAACTACGAGTTTCCAAAATGGTTTCGTCAATATTTTGTGAAAAATCGACCGGATCCCAATAAAGTTGCGTGGAGTTTATCTTATGGAGCTGCAATTAGTGTTACCGATGCAACAAATATATAATCAATGGGTATCGATTTTCAATTTGTTGACGCGGGCCTTGGTACACTATGTTGCAATTACGGTGTATGTTGTCGAGGTGACCAAGTTGGCGGGGTGGAGACTAACTACTACGGGAAGTTAGTTGACATAATTCATTTGAGTTACCCGTGGGACAAGGTGGTGACCCTTTTTAAATGTGAGTGGTTTGATAACGGTCCACGTGGGACAAAAGTGGACAAACATGGAAATATTGAGATCATTTGGACAAGGAGATATACGGTTAGTTATGACCCATTCATCCTTGCTCAACAGGCGAGAACAAGTTTACTATACATCATACCCCAGCATCCGCCAAGGGTGGGTGGGAGTTATCAAAACCAAAGCACGGAATATTATACCTAAGTCGAAAGAGTCGGAAGCAAATGACGGCATGAATGAACCGTTCCAAGCGATGTGGAACATGTATTGCCCATAAACATCTTCGACGATGAAGTACCAAGGAATCTCTTTGATTCTCTGCGGATTTAGAATTGATTCCTATACAAATTGACGATCGGGAATCGACGACGATGGCGAAGTGATGTACTCGATAGTGAATCGAGTTCGATGACTATGAGACTTCGGAGGAAGCCGTGCAAGCGAGATGTCGATGAACGGGAATCGTCGGTTGATTTGTGTTAGTTCTTTGTTTCGACGATCTGTTATACTACGCACATTGTTACTTCGCTACTATAATATTAACCAAATATCTTTTTTTTATTTATATTTTTTGACATTATGTCTATAAGTGTTGAGAAATGGAGCATCCGGGAGGACGTTCAAGTAGTGGACGTGGTCGTGGTCGAGCCCGACCCCTTCCTATAAGAGGGGGTAGGGCGCGTCATCTGCTCCCTACGGAGGTAGAGGGGTCGGCACTTCCCCGGAGGTGCATGTTGATATGTCATCTTCACCGTCGGGTTATTTTGCATCTTCACCGTCGACGCTTCATATGTCGTCGTCACCGTCTACCCACCTTTGATCCACGGCAAAGGAGACAACGGGTTTACTTTACCATTTCGATTGATTTACGTATTTTTAGTTTCTGAAATCATCTATGTACAAATATCTTCAATATTTCACATTTCTTCCTTAGCACCTTTGGGTCGCCTCATAGCCACGTCGGGGAAGAATGGAGTTCCTCCGTACACCAATATGGGGCACAACAGATCCTTCGACGGGGAAGCTTTGGATCTGTGTCGACGGCGATGAGTAAGTCATGCCAAGTTACCAATAATGTTACAAATTTCTACTCTAATTGATTTGTATGCTAATATTTGCATGATGTCCTCTGTCTTGACATTGTGCCTCACAATCCGTGGGGAATTTCATCTCGGCCCAATTATTCCGTAATTACAATCATCCTTGGACCAAGTGGAAAGAGATTCCTAAGGACAATCGAGATGCTTGGTTCAATGAGTTCTTGGTAAGTTATTTGTTTTATGGTTATTAATTAAGTACTTCTAAAATTTGGAGCACTAATTGTTCGTTATTGATTTTCGGGATAATCATATGTCTTTGCACGAACATCGTGAAGATCTGAAAAAAGCTTATAACCACGGGGCGGCTCATTTGGTTGTCTCAAAAGCTTTATTCATTGAGACATGCAAGAGGCAAGAAAGATTGGATTCCACAGGCTGAGACGAATTATTTGAGAGTTGGGCCACCGTGCGAAGTTTCATGACACAAGTGCGAAAAATAAGGAAAATAGGGCTAAAATGGAAGGACCGTCATATGTTGGCGGCTCCATTCCAATTAGTGAGCATCGACGAAAAGTTGTAAGTACACGTTATTTTCTATTTAGGTATCTAATATTTTGTACTTTGAAGTGATTAATTAATGTCATCATTTGCGTTTGCGGTTAGAGTGCAGGGAAGTTCTGTAGGATCGATTGAGTGGGTTACCTTTGAGCGCACCCATTCCGCGGTCGAAGGGAGTGAGAGGCGGTGGATTAACCCAAAGCGCGAGCAAGTAGCGGTTAGACATTTATTTCCTTTATTACTTATTTTATGCACCACCATATTTATTTCATTTTACATGTCTTATTTGTTATGTATTTTTGTACTTGTAGGAAACCTTTCGAGGAAGTTGTCACGGGAGAGAGACCCCACATCCTCTCGGTCAGATAACGAGAGTGTTCTTTGAGGCTACGGCGGATTTAACAAGAAAGGGAGAGTCTTTGGATACGGTGCCTCTGCCCCCGGTATTTGAAGCAAACAAAGCGCTCCTTATGCGACATTGAAGGTGTTTCTTCGGGTAAATGTAATACATTTAATATAGATAATTTCCATTCTCTTTGTCCATTCAAATGAAGTTCAACTAATAAATGTACTTCATAATGTTTTTGCGAGATGGTGAAGAAGATGAAGGCTTTGGTGCGGGAGCAAGCAACACGAGATGACTCGGGAACGAGGAGATGATGAGGCGGCGGCGACTCGGGAACAAGAGTTTATGAGGCGGCGAGATGATTCGAGGAACGAGAGATGATCGCGACGAGATGACCCGGCAAGCGGAGATGATGCGGCGGCGGTGATTCAGAACGAGAGATGATGCGGCGACGAGATAACTCGGCAAGCGGAGATGGTGAAGCGGATGCGGCTTCAACTCAAGTCTCTAATGAAAGACAAGGGTTCGGGGTCGGCTCCTGGTGATGATGACCATCTTTGGTGATGATGATGATCACAATCTTTTTGTTTAGGATACTTTTTACTATTTGCTATTTGCAACATTATTATATATATTTTGTTTTAAAATTTGTAAACTCTTTGTAATTGTTATTATATCCATGGTACACTACTTTTTGTACTCACTTTTCGAAGAAAAAAATTTAAAAAAAAAAATATTTTTTTTTTAATTTATCGGTTTTGCTACGGAATTTTTTCCGTAGCAAATTTTAAAAAAATTTAGCAAATTTGCTACGGAAAAAAATTCCGTAGCAAATTTTGCTACGGAAAAAAATTCCGTAGCAAAATTTGCTACGGAAAAAAATTCCGTAGCAAAATTTTTCGGAAAAAAATTCCGTAGCAAAATTTGCTACGGAAAAAAATTCCGTAGCAAATTTGCTACGGAAAAAATTCCGTAGCAAAATTTGAATTTGCTACGGAAAAAATTCCGTAGCAAAATTTCAAATTTGCTACGGAATTGTTTCCGTAGCAAAATTTCAAATTTGCAAATTGTTTCCGTAGCAAATTTGCTACGGAATTTTTTTTCCGTAGCAAATTTTACGGAATTGTTTTCCGTAGCAAATTTTGCTACGGAATTTTTTTCCGTAGCAAATTTTTGCTACGGAATATTTTTCCGTAGCAAATTGCGACGGAAAATAATTTCCGTCGCAAATTGCGACGGAATTTGACGGAATTTTGAGGTTTTTTTCCGTCGCAATTGCTACGGAAAGCCTGCCCTTTGCTACCCGGTTTTTGCTACGGAAAAATTCCGTAGCAAATTCTTGTGCATGCAAACTCGTTTTGCTACGGAAAAAAGGACTGTTTTGCTACGGAATTTTCCGTAGCAAAACTTGATTTTCTTGTAGTGGTTCCACGTCTGCTAGCTAGCTGAATCAAGCTCGATATTGTTTGTATGTAAAGAATGATCAGAGATGGAGTGCCCTTTTGGGTTTGAGACAAACATTACTATTACCAGCAGATTTGGTCCTCTTTATATAGGTCTTCGTTCCAAGGCAGTATCTAATGTTGGGGACAGACGAAAATATGGAAAAGTGAAAATCGCAAAACAAAATTTCCAGGTTGGGGCATTCCGAGAATTGAACTCGGGACCTCTCGCACCCTAAGCGAGAATCATACCACTAGACCAAATGCCCTTTTTGTCGACTTTGTTATTAAACATAATATATAGTCATTAAATTAAATTAAATCCCTCGTCTTAATGAAATGGTCCTTTCTGCGACTCTGCAGGAGGTTTCACTCACTCGGCATCGGCAGTGTAGAGAAATGGCAAGAGCGGCTCTCCTCCACTTGCTGCGATCGCAGGCGACGCGCTCCACTCCCAGATTCCTTCCTTCAGGTTTTCTCTCCCCCTCTCCCTTACAGGTCCTTTTGTGTTTTTTGTCAATGACCTAAATTCCCATATTCATCAGTGCTATGGGGAATGGGAATAGACTTAACATTTAAAATCCCTTTTTGGCTGCCTGGAAAAGATTCGGACTTTGCTCTGTTTCCCCGTCTTGGAGTTCTCTTTATGGACTCTTCATTAGTGTTACAGACTAACGTACGGCGGCCTAAACTTGGTGCTTCTGGTTAAATATGGGGGGAATCAGTTTTAACAAGTGAACTGTACTGAATACCCCCACCATGGATTTTCTTATTAGTCTAGATTAGGATCATAATTTAGCTTCCGCTACATGCTAGCTGAATTTGTGATGAAAGGAGCTATATAGCTTGGTACAAGACTATGATGGTAGAGACAAGTGGCATTGATTTGATTTTTCTAACCACTGACAAAACCTTATAATGAAAATTGTTATACGAAGGTTGTAGATTAACAGCTTCTTTTACCCTGGTTCTGACAGAGTTCAATTTGCATTAGGAGTTAAAATTCAAAATCCGGTACTTTGACTGATTCGTCTAAAACAGTGTGCAGAGCATCATGTTCTTTCAGTGGGGAGTAGATTTTATGATCACTCTTGCTAATTGACAAGAAGACAGAACTCCAAGACCTACTAATTTTAGTCCACCAATACTTACTAATTTTAGTTATGGATTCCACTGCACAAAAAGGGAAAAAAAAAATGCCAGATTGTATTTGGCAACTATTTTTGGATAATTTAGGCTTGGAGCATTTGATTATGTTTTCTGACACCAAATAATAACGCTACGTTTCTCGCTGCTGAATTTGTTCTGTGAGGTGCGTTGTGCGTGTAATATGCCACATTTCATCTCAAGTTTATTACTCCCAGTTATTCAAAGATGTTTAATCCATCTAAGAAAATAAAATGATATAAGTTCTGTCAACTCTTCCCTATTTAAAACTTTTCTTGTTGCATTGCATATCTGGATTTAATAGTTCCCTGCATATGATAGCTCACATTCTATACCTCTTGCTTCATGTATCATGTCTTTAAAAGTTTTTGTGCATAGTCTAGTTTGTTCTTGCTAGTCTTAAATCTTGGTTCTTTTTATCTACTACCTCGAGTTGCATCTAATGTGTTGTAGTTAAACTAGTCATTGATTAAATTTTTGTATATACAAGTCTTTCTGGCACTGTAATGTTCACAATCTATGTATAATTGTTGAAAATAAATTACATGACGTTTTATTTTATGTTTTATGTTTGCCTCTATGCTTCAGCCTATCATTGTTCTAGCTCCTGGACTTACAGACATGTTATCAGTACCAATCCTGCATCCAGTTTTTCCACTCAGCTTTCTGCTGTCCAAAAGAGATGGGCATCCCAATCTGTTACAACAGAGGAAGATGACAAGATTAGTATTGGACCTCGTGGTACTGGACAATCTGGTGAACATGACAAGGAAAACGGAGTTGTCTATTATGGTCCTATCTCATCCACCATAAAAAAAGTTAAACTTTTGTCTCTCTCAACTTGCTGCCTCTCAGTATCTCTGGGCCCTGTCATAACCTTCATGACATCCCCTGATATGAATGTCATCTTGAAGGGTGCAGTAGCATCATCTGTAATATTCTTAAGTGCTTCTACAACAGCTGCGCTTCACTGGTTTGTTAGCCCTTACATCCACAAACTCAGGTGGCAGCCTGGTTCAGACAGCTTTGAGGTGGAGATGATGTCATGGCTGGCAACTTATATGCCCAAGACGCTTAAGTTTTCTGATATTCGTCCATCTGACACCCAGAGGCCTTTTGTGACATTTAAGGCTAATGATAACTATTACTTTGTTGACTCGGAGCATTGCCATAATAAGGCGCTTTTGGCAAGATTGACACCACAAAAAGCACCTCCGGAGTCAGCTTTCAAAAACTTGTGATTTGAAACACACTGACATAGAACTCTCCAATGGTTTGCTGTTAAGGATGGTAGTAGTACCCCTGGGTCAAATTCCATCTGCGGATTAAATTTATGGCCCGATATTTTTGCTTTGATAAAATAAATGTTTGAGATTTGATTTATAAAAAACTCACTTAGGCTGGCATTTTGCAACATCATATGCTCTAGTATTTTGATGCAACCGTAGCAGTATTTTTTATTTTACAGTTATTTTATGTTTGCTTAAATGAGTGCCTGTTCTTCGTGTGATTCTGCACGTTATTATCAGAATCTGGAGGCACTTTCAGTTTTAATGTTGCTCTGCTACTGCTGTATTGCCGTGGCCATGATTAATGTTGGTAACTTGGCAGTGTTGTAGAAATGAGGATGCTCAGAAGTTTTTGTTGGTTGTCTGGACCTTGAACTGTTGGCTTGTAATGGCCATATATAGATTAAAAAAACTGATGAAATCTGTTGTCTACGTCTACTTACCCTGTTATCCATATTGACCTGCTTCGTTGTTAAAAACAATTCATGTATGAAGTGTATATATTGTGTTTCTATTATCATTAATATAATATTAACTAAATCAGGCACGACTTTTAAATATTTGTCCATTAAAATGTTTATGATTGGTTAATTCAATAGTACTCAAATGTTTGCTAAGGAATAGCTAGAGATGTAAATCTCCTGAAGCGTTTATTTATTAGTTATAAATCATGAATGAATGAAATTTATTGAAAAGTTGGCATAAAAGAGATGAAAAACTATCCGGGGCACCATGAATTGATTCAGAGTGATGAATGAGAAACACCATTCACATCCTCAACAGCCACAGCCGTAGGAGATACTTCAAAATCCTTCTGCCATCTCTCTTGTTTATTTTCGTTTTTGCTACGTAAGAAAGAGTCAGCCTCCATGGAGGTTTTTGTCACCAATTAGTCATCTTAAGAAAAACCATTTGCTGAAGTAGCTTCATTTGGCAAACCTTTTCCCTGGAAAGAGCTATTATCGTAGCTTGCCCATCTTAAACATATATCGATCTCTTCCAAATAGAGTCAATTCGAATAAACTTGGATTTTCACTTAGATTTATTGGGCAAGATTTTGTAGTTGTCCTTGATTAGGTTTGTTAATCAGATTGTATTAAGACAAGAGTTAAAGCAAGATCCCTTTCGGCATCGAAAGGGCATTTAGGTTGAGCCCTAGCAAGTTGCAATGTCTTGTTACAAAGTACTCCTGCTATTGTCAAGCTTTAATAGTACTTTGGAGAGCTTGACAATAGAAAGAAATAATGAAAGTCTGTATTGAGGTTTTCTTTCTTTCTTACCACACCGCAATTATTCCATTTTTTCTGCCCCCAAAAAGAAGTGGACAAAGTTACTTCCATACCAGGAAATGCAATTCAGCTTTTTATTTTTAAACCCTAAAAGAAAAAGAAAAAAATTCACTGAAATGCTTGCAGCTTATGCCCAACAGAGAGCATTACTTTTTTCTTTTCGTTTCCTTTTTTTTTTTTAATATAATTTTTTTAAAGTGGAAAATGAATGCCAGAAGCTGATATACGGGAGTTACATTGTTTCTTTTCATGTCAACACGATCCCCAACTAAGTGTCCATACCCAAATATTTGTCCAAGTTTAGTGCAGAATTTCAATTCATTTTATGTCATTCTAAGTTTGTGTGTTATTGAACCAAATACAAATCTCAAATAATAGTTTATTTAGATTGCGTTCTTGAATCTTTTAAAAGATTCTTCAAGCATGACCCTCCAAATCATAGCATAGTTCTAGAGTTAGGAACTTTGTTTATATATGATACTTTTAATATAAAAGCTAGTTAGAGATTGTATTTAATCCTAAAAATAAAATCTTAATCCATTTTTGTGTCCCAAATTTGTGATTTTTTTTTTTTTTCTGAAGTATCTTTATTAATTGAACACATTAAGAGGTTTTTATCCAAGGATAGTAATGATAAAAGGACTACTTTAGAAAAACCACATATATTTGTTACAAATAACAAACATAGCTTTGTACCCAAAAAAACTAACATAGCTTACTTCCTTAATCTATCTAAATTAATCAACTATTTTTTATATTAAGGAAGAAGGAGTAAAATATAGCTCTTGACTCAAGTATTGCTTCCCCAAGTTCCGGGAATTTTAAATGGAAATTAAAGGAGGGGAGGCTTGTGAAAAATGGCTTCTAAAACCGCGGTTTGGACGTTACCCAAAGACTTACTAATATGCTTCTTAAAACTCTATCTTCAAAATCGACCTGGTAATAAATGAGCCGTATAACCAATGATAGCAGTGATCAATCAGCTGTAGCATTTGGAAGGATGAACGATTCAAGTAAATTGGATTACCCATGACATCAGCGACATCAAACGCAGATCCCAGGCCCCGCTTAAATCCAGAATATACAAATTAAACAGTTTTAAGACCACACCCAGCGGCCAAAGACAGAAGAACGAAAGCAAACTACACTCAGAAACATGAATTAGGATAGAAATATAATACCAGTATAACGCTAAAACTTGAATAGACAGGTCAGCGGCCTCCATACAAATTTGATTGTTCAATCAAAGACACTTCACATTGCGCAGGCTGAAAGTAAACGCCAAAACAAAACAAAGAAAAAGAGAAAACCACGCCACCGTCGATCAAGAACCCAGTTCTGGGAACAAAGGTTGCAAGATGAGGATGAGGGTGGAAGCTTCAAACTACCAACAATGCACCATAAACTTTGACACTGTAAAGAGGTAATACCTACAAGAGACCAACGTTCACTGTAACCATAATCACATACTTGCTTTGGTAAAGAAACCCGCACGATTCATTTGCCCTTCTTCAGTGCAGCCTTGGTGACCTTGGCTGATGTGGCATCTTTCTTCTCCACGCTCTTGATGACTCCCACAGCTACAGTTTGACGCATGTCCCTCACAGCAAAACGACCAAGGGGAGGATACTCAGAGAAAGTTTCAACGACCATGGGCTTGGTGGGAAGCATCTTCACAAAACCAGCATCACCATTCTTCAAAAATTTGGGCTCCTTCTCAAGCTCTTTACCAGATCGCCTGTCAATCTTGGTCAAAATTTCAGCAAACTTGACAGCAATGTGGGAAGTGTGGCAATCAAGCACCGGGGCATAACCATTTCCAATCTGACCAGGGTGATTCATAATGATAACTTGAGATGTGAAGCTGGCAGCCTCCTTGGCTGGGTCATCCTTAGAATTTGAGGCAACAAATCCACGCTTGAGATCCTTAACTGCAACATTCTTAACATTGAATCCCACGTTGTCACCAGGAAGGGCCTCCTGGAGGGCCTCATGGTGCATCTCCACAGACTTAACTTCAGTTGTCAGTCCACTAGGACCAAAAGTCACAACCATACCAGGCTTCAGGATACCAGTCTCAACACGTCCCACTGGGACAGTGCCTATTCCTCCAATCTTATAGACATCCTGAAGGGGCAATCGAAGAGGCTTGTCTGTTGGTCTCTTTGGCTCCAGGATCTGATCAAGGGCCTCAAGTAGGGTTGGACCCTTGTACCAATCAAGGTTGGTCGACCTCTCAATCATGTTGTCCCCCTCAAAACCAGATATGGGAACAAACGGAATTTTGTCTGGGTTGTAACCAACCTTCTTCAAGTATGAAGACACTTCCTTGACAATTTCATCATACCTGGCCTTGGAGTACTTGGGAGTAGTAGCATCCATCTGTCATGGAGATTAAAAGGCAATAGAGCAATTAGTAGCTAATTCAGTAATTAAGAACTTGACTTCACTAAAGTGAGAGTGCATGGATCTATGAGGCTTAAACACAGACCTTGTTGCAGCAACAGATCATTTGCTTGACCCCAAGAGTGAAAGCAAGGAGAGCATGCTCACGGGTCTGTCCATCCTTGGAAATACCAGCTTCAAAACCACCAGTGGTAGAATCAATGATCAGAACAGCACAGTCAGCTTGGGATGTACCAGTAATCATGTTTTTTATGAAGTCTCTGTGTCCTGGAGCATCAATGACGGTGCAGTAGTATTTGGTAGTCTCAAATTTCCACAAAGCAATATCAATTGTAATTCCTCGTTCCCTCTCAGCCTTAAGCTTATCAAGAACCCAGGCATACTTGAAAGATCTCTTGTTCATCTCAGCAGCTTCTTTCTCAAATCTCTCAATAACACGCTTGTCAATACCACCAAGCTTGTAAATTAGATGGCCAGTGGTGGTTGATTTCCCAGAATCGACATGGCCAATGACCACAATGTTGATGTGAGTCTTTTCCTTACCCATTGCAGCTTAAGCTAGGATCAACTGCCGAAAAGAAATGTGAAATCACAAATTACACGCAACATATTCTAAATACACGGAACAAATCTAAAATGCCAATGCATATTCAACCACATATGATTAACACAACACGCACATCAAAATAATATTGCATTAGATTACGTAACCAGAGTAAAAAGTTCTAGCAGAGGGAAGAAAAATCCTTTGGCCCAATGGACATCCTAAACGCAGTGGGTCGAACGATTAGTTCAATATGGCATCGAAGCATGCACTGATCCTCCTGGATAAGGAGATCAATTCATTGACGGAAGCAATCATTCAGAAAGTCGCAAAACCGCATACCACAACAATTACAAAAAGACGCGGGCTCAACAGTTGAATCAATAAGAGCTAAACATTGCCAACAGAGTTGAAACTATAAAAGAAAAGCATCGATGAAAAATCAGGAAAACAATAATCGTACACGGATATGAACGTAAAATTATAATGAACAGAACGTGATGTAAAAGTATATTCATTGAATAAAAGCAATTTATAATTAATATTTCTGCAAAACCAGCCAAGATTCCAAATATCTAATGGCAGCAAAAGGCAAAGAAAATGCACCTACGAAGAAAACTCAGACACCAGCGCTATATAACCCTAGCCGTAGTGGAGAGTGGAGACTGATAGGAGCAGAGTGTAGTGAAGCGGAGGAGAGCAAGAATGAGATGATGATCTTTATAGGATGCTTATTTCGCTTGTACCGAAAATAGCCTCAGCTTTACATTATCTTGACAGCGATGTCCAAAAACCTTCTTTTTTTTTTTTACTCAAAGAAAGAAGTTTTTCGCTTTCAAAAGATCCTTCAACGCTTGAAAAAGGGAAAGGGGAAAAAATTAGTTATAATTATTGCAATAATCTGTTGTTGGAATTTGCATCTATAATATATTGAGACCAACAGATGTATCCGTTAATGAGAATGAAGGAAGGAAAGAAGCTAATGAGGATGTAAGAATGAGACTATGCTTCTAGTTTTGAATATAAGAGATTTTTAGAGGTGAATTAATTACATTATTTTAGTTATTTCCTTATTAAATCAGGAATAGAAATTAAAGAATAATTAAATATAAGGTTTAAATATAGAGGCTAAATTGAAAGTGGTTATGAAGGTTTTTTTTAATAATAATAAAATTGCGAGATTTCTAAGAAAGTTACATGCATTTCTTTAAAAAAAAAAAAAAACACACAAATGGGGCTGCTTCAAATGAAACGCCAACACTTACCTCCACTCCACATCTGCATTCTCTAGCGTAGGCGAAGGTAATGTATGTTGTAGATGAATAAGAAATTAAGAATTTGATAGGCTGTTTATCCAATCATCAATTAGTACCAGCTAAGCTAGGCGTCCATGACGTTCAAACATAAACCAAGATAATTTACAACGTATTTGGTCAATTGTAGTAGTCTCTAGCAATTAATTTATTACTAAGAATAGGAATCAGAATAATTATAATATATATATATATTCTCCTAAGCCAACGATTTGTTGGGTACCTGGGGCATTTGGTTGCCTTATTTGAAGCTTTCTTGGCCAAGTTCTGGTGCCTGCCTCTCCCTCTCGCCATCACCTTTCACGCCTGGCCATCAACTTGTCCTCTTCACTCGGCTCAAACACCCAACAATCACCTTTCTTCCCATATGCAAAGGCCGGTATTCTGATATTGTAATTGTAATATTATTAATTATTTACAACATTTTAGTTATTCTCATATTTGGTTCCGAAAATAAAAGACTCGACGTTGCCAATTTGAGGTTTCTGTCAGGTTCCTTTTACAGTTCCATGCAGGGATGGAATTCGGCTTGGTTTTGACACCTAGCTGCCTGGCTTTGAATCCAATGAACAAATAATTATATATGCATCAGCTGTATGCCTGTATCCAGTATATAAATATATAAGAACGAGGAATTGCTTCCTGCTGCATATACACCAACTACTTTCATACATATATAACGTACGTCCCGACCGTAGGGTGTTGTACGTACATGCACTATGTGGCAGAACGTTGCATTAAAATGTCCGTGTATTCACTTTATATGTTGAGATTTGTAACTCTTAATTAGCACTTGTTCATTCCTCCCTTCTTGTAAATTTTTTCCTTATAGAAAGTATTTTCCTTTGTTGTCTTCAGAGATAAATGGCCTGGACGTATGGCTAGAAAATGGGGTTGGTTTTCTGCAGTCAAGAAAGTTATCGTTGTTTTTGCTGATCACAAGAAAGATCAGGTTCAATTATATTGTTTTGTGTGTATGTGAGAAAAGAGAGAGAGATTCCCATATTATGTCGGGCAAGAAAAAGCCGAAAGTATTTTTTACGTTTATGCTCTGAAATCAGAACAGATTTTAATACGGCACAACTCTTTTGTCTTCTAAATAAAAAACAGAAAAACAATAAGTTGAAGGCAACATGGCCTGCCAAACCCGCAGATTTGGAACCAGCTCAGTCATCCAAAGAAAAACCAACATTTGATGTTGCTCCTCCTCCTCCTCCCTACATTGGCACTGATCAGGAAGAGATCAATGAACAGATCATCAAGCAAGCAGCTTACTCGGCGGATGATGACGATGATGCCACTAGTGCTGTTGCAGCAGCAGACGCTGTAACTGCTGATGATGCACAGGCCCCTGAAGAGGTTGTTCAACCAGCAAGTCCGCCTCATTACTTGGAGAAGACAAAGGAAGAAATAGCTGCCATCAAAATTCAGACAGCATTTCGAGGGTTTTTGGTATGTCCATGCGCAATTGCGCATTGTCGAAAGCAGTTTCTTTTCTGCTGATACAATTTGCAGCAATTAATACTAGGTAACATTTTCTTGTTTTCTGGGTTTTCAGGCAAGAAGAGCATTGCATTCATTGAGAAGGTTGATGAGATTGAAAACATCGATACAAGGGCACTGTGTGAAACAGCAAGCAGCAGAGTCCTTACGATGCATGAGGACTATTGCAAAGGTGCAGTCTCAGATTCGTGAGAGGAGAATTAGAGTGTCTGAGGAGAACCAGTCCCTTCAGCGCCAACTGCAGGGCAAACATGAAAAGGAACTCAATAAGCCCCAAACCATTGTAAATTCTCTACATAATTGTTTTTTGATGCAGATTAGATATAGTGCAATGTGTTTTAGAGGGAGAATTTTCATTGAGATGCGCATATTTCATAATAAAATGTGCCTTTTATCGCATACATGTTTGTTTTTGTTGGTGGTGATTATGCAAGTACGATGTTTGCATTTTGCAGAGTTAATAATTGAACTCCTCAGTCACATATAGCGTGTAATTAATGTCTAAATCTCTTGACGATAAATATGGTTTGGTGAATTATGTTTCAGGCTAGGCCTCTGCTTATTTTGTATATTTAAGGTTCTCGTATTATGTGTACATGTCTCATGTCTGGATGACGTGTTCCTTCTGGCACTCTAGGAATACACACGCGGTCAATAAGATAATGCTTGCATAATATATTTTAATTTGTTGTTAAAAGGTGGCTGGGAATGGATCTTATGTAATGTGATGAAAACTGGATTTTATAATTTGAACTAATTTGCAGTGGTGAACGCATGCATCAATGCAGGGAGGAGAAGATTGGGATGACAGCATGAAATCTAAGAAAGAAATTGAAGCAAGGGTGTTGGACAGAAAAGAAGCAGCAATGAGAAGAGAGAAAGCTCGAACGTATTCATCCATACATCAGGTATATTGAATAATATTTGAAAATAATGCTTGGTGTAAAGAGTCTAAATGTGAAGATAATGTTGGCAAAAATAGCAAACATGGAGGAAGCAGCAGGGTTCAAAGAGTGGAAATAGGAGGACAATGAATCCAGATTGGAGTTGGAGATGGGGAGAGCGATGGATGGGGTCAAGGCCATGGGATGAGAGGCGTGGCGGTTCAGACGGTGATGGCCGCCGTGCCCAAAAGCCAAGCCTCCCTCCCACTCCCACCCAGCACCAGCGAAGGCATAGCATTTCAGGACTGTCAGTAAGAGACGATAAGGACAGCAGCGGTTCATCAGGGAAGGCCAAATATTCTGTTGCAGCTCCCAAATTATCAGCTCTCTCTCCAGACACCAACACTTGTCCCCCTGCTTCAACTTCAAAGAGGCACTCTTGCCCCCCTCACATCCTCACTTTCTTCCAACCACCCCTCCCCTCTCACTCATAACATAACACCATGTTTTTGCCTCTCTTCCTTTTTATTAACAAGGCCAATCAATCCCCCTATGCCTTGTCTCACAATTCCATGTATTTATATAATTTATTCACTCAGATGTTATTTGTTCTATATATTTTCACCCATCACAAGATTACTGCTAACAGATTCGTATCAAAATTTCACAATTTCTAAATTTACTAAAACATTATGACTCTTATCACAATTTGCTTGGAGTGGAAGACATTTAGATTGTTGTATTACTCACTAACTAAACAAGTCTCACATTGTCAAATTAATAAAAAAGTCTGCTAATTGTCACATGCGCTAACTATCAGCGAGAGCTTTCATACGCAATGAAGCTTCCTAAAAGAATGCAAAGATTCTCCATTTCACTCTCCATCCAACCGCAAAAAATTAAAGTAATCTCAATTCTTTTCTTATCTTATAGAGCTCAAACTCCAACAGTCGAACTGAAACTGCCCTTAATAGCTCCCTGATGAATGTGAGTAGTTTCTGTTCCTCCAACTGTATTCGCTTATCTCAATTTGTGCCATTCCAACTTCCTTGTTTCGAACACCGCGAAAGCGATTGCGTTGCCAGCTGGGACTCCAAACGGTTAATCGGTACTGATGTCTGCCAACAATCCTTTTGATTCTTTCTTTAATTCCGTTAAAGTTGTGCAAGAATTGCTTTCGCCGCTGGAAGTGGGCATTCGGCAGGCGGTGAAATTTGAACATTGCTTCGCGGGAGCTAATAAAAAGGGAAATGGCGCCCAAGTGAGCGAAGATGGTAAGTTTCAGATCTGTGATGTGAAGAAGAAGACTAAAGATGAGAAAAAGAAAGGGTTACAGAATTCAATAAATGGGTCAAAAGAAAAGGCGTTGACTAAGGACGATAGGTCTTACACCAATTCTTTTCAGTTTGCTGTAAACTGGTCTTCATTGGTTAATGGCTTTCTTCAGTCGCTGCCAACTCCTTTCAAATCAGGACAAAAGCGACTCCAGAAAAAGGATGCTGAAGATTATCCATGTTCGTCGGAACCGAAGCAAACAGAATTCCACGGTCAGTCTTTTGAGATATTTCAGGACAAGGATGTGAAAAAGGAGGTAAATCATGTTCCATTCGAATGCTTCATAGGTTTCATTTCCCATCACCTAACTCCAAATCTTAACAAGTTGGATCAAGGATTGCAAGGAAATGATTGTGACCGTGAGAAGACTACTCTGATGCCTCCTTCATCTGATTTTAATCATTTGAAAGCATTCATCTCTAGTAGTATTTTGGAAGGGTACCAAGTATATGCAAATAGGTTCTTACAAAATTTAAAATTTGCAAAAGTGGGCAACGTGCCATCAAGTAGAGTCGATGCAAGTCTTTCAGCTAAACAAGAGGGAGATGGTTGCGCTACTGTTGAAAACAGGGAAGAAATGGGAAAAATTAAGTCTTCTGCTTACTCAATTTCATCGACAGAATTGATGGAGCTTCTGCAAGAACATCCTGACGTGAAGAAGTTATCCCCGGGAGAAGACTTCTTTAAATATACAGAGGACGAAGGTATGCAATGTCAACTAGAGGCAGAACAACTTGAATGCTCTTATTTATGGTAATCCCTATTTTCATCATCATGTTCTTACAGGGAGGAGGCTCTTTGAGGAGCTAGATAGAGATGGTGATGGCCAAGTAACCCTGGAAGATCTGAAAGTCGCGATGAGAATGAGAAAATTGCCACCAAGTTATGCTCATGAATTTATGTCCCGTACCAAAAGTCACTTGTTTTCCAAGTCTTTTGGTTGGAAACAGTTTTCATCTGTGATGGAGCAGAAGGAGCCAACAATTCTTCGTGCATATACTTCTTTGTGTCTTGGCAAGTCTGGGACACTTACGAAGAGTGAAATATTGGAATCACTAAAGAATGCTGGACTCCCAGCAAATGAAGACAATGCAGTGGTTATGACGCGATTTCTGAATGCAGACACTGAAGGATCTCTCTCCTACAGACACTTCCGCAGTTTTATGCTTCTTCTCCCCCCATATTATCTAGAAAAGGATCCAAGGTAAATGTAAATATATAATCATACATACATTGAACATCAACTGTTTTATTGTCTTTTCAATCGTGGAGTTCTTTTGCTCCCAAAAAAAAAAAAAAAAAAAAATCGTGGACTTCTTAGTATCCGTACTCCATTAAGTGTTTGATTTATCTTGAATGATTCTAGGCGTATTGATTGCATTTTATATTCGTGGAAGGATTAAACGCTCCTCTTTTACTCTAAGACTAGTTTCTTCAGGAATTATGAAACTACACTGCAAGACAAAAAAGAATGCAAAATGTTGGATTAGCACTTAGATTTCCCTATTGTCCTAACTCTCACTAGCTGTCAATGACTAAGATTGAATGCTTATGTTAGAAACTCTTGTTATGGTTATACCTTCAGGAGTACTGCAGTTGCTGTTCCACCACCTGTTGAAAAGCCTGCTGAAAGTGTTATAATATCTGCGTTGGCAGGGGGCATTTCTTGTGCCATGTCTTGTGCATTAATGCATCCAGTTGACACAATCAAGGTTTACTATTCTTGCGAACAATTTCATTACATTACTAACAATTTTATGCTTTGATGCTTTAGTGCTTCTAGTAACTCCATCTTCCTCTGATTTATCTGATACTTTTGTATCCTTAAGACAGCTAACAGGGTTGTCATTTTCTTGTTTGGTATGTAAGACTCAAGTACAAGCATCAACCCTAACATTACCTCAAATCATTTCTAAGCTTCCACAAATGGGAGCAAGAGGTCTATACAGGGGGTCAATCCCAGCAATTCTGGGGCAGTTTTCAAGGTTGTACATGTTTCAATACTCTCCACATCCTTCCTACACCTGAGGCAATAAAAGCAGAAAATAAAGGGGAAAGCTTCATCAATAATTTGACTCAGCAATAATAGTGTTATCATTCTAGTAAGCTCATGATAGCTTTTGATAATGCAGCCATGGCTTGCGAACTGGCATATCTGAAGCAAGTAGGCTGGTGCTGATAAATGTTGCTCCGACATTACCAAACTTCCAGGTCTCTTGTAAAATTCCTCTAATTTTCTTGTTCTAGTTACTATATCTTTCATCCTCCTTTCATGTTGTTTAGGTTTTAAAGAACTAAAGTAATTTCCTCAATGATTAGGTTGTGTTTGGTGGCATTTGAAGTGATGAAAAGCTAGTTTGGAGGCCAAAACCTGGTTTTTTGTTATAGATCATCTCATTTGGTCTGGCATTGGCTTTTTTAACCCCTAAAACCTTCCTTGTCCCTCAAAACTCTGTTTTCATCATAGTAAGAAAAGTTCTTTCTGCATTGGATGAATTGCATTGATGGTGTTACTCACTTTCAAAATAAAATTTTTCAAACATAAATCATGGTTGCGTAAACTCACTTTTGTAAAAGATCAAGTTTGGAAAACTCCAATCCAAACACATTCTTAGCATTCAGATAATTGGTGAGATGTCCTAATCCCACCTGAGTCTTTTATGGCCTATCTGCACTTTATAATGGATGATTTAGGTTTTGAGAATATCTAAATTATACTGATGGATTTTCTTGTGATTTTAGGGTTGGACCACCACTTGTGGGTAGGCAGCTTCTCTGCTTTCCCTCTAGCCATATAGTTAAAACAAAGTTTTCCTGGACAATCAATGAACTTGTTTTTTTCTCCCCATCATGCTGAACTACTGATCTCCTTATTCTTAATTAAACTGTCTTGGTGCTGTGTTCGAAAATAACAGTTAATATGAATTGAATCCATCAGGCTAAGTGTATAGTATCTTATGCAGATACAATCCATAACATCATTTAGCAGCACATTTCTGGGAACGGCGGCACGTATACCGTGTGAGGTGTTAAAGCAGCAATTGCAGGCTGGTCTTTATGACAATGTGGGGGAGGCTACAGTCGGGATTTGGCGTCAGGCTGGACTTGGGGGTTTCTTTCGCGGGACTGTAGCTACCCTTTGTCGTGAGATTCCCTTTTATGTTCTTGGCGGCGGCCTTTATGATGAATCCAAAAAGGTACATAATTTCAATGCATTGTTCAATGTTCAGTATTTTTCATATTTGTATTTATCGATGAAATATGCTTCTTTTCATCCAGATATGTGTATCCATTGTTCATACACTGTAATAAGCTAACATAACACTTAGTAGAGATAAAATATGTTTGACTGACCTCGTATATGTGAAGTTTGATAATGTGTGTGTTTCTGTTTACACTGACGGGGGTTTGTAATTGGAATCGTACTCTGCTCAATGTTGTGACTGGTTGATGTTTGATATATCATGTTGGTGTGGAAGGCTGTGCAGCAATTACTGGGGCGGGAACTGCGACCTTGGGAGACGGTGGCTGTGGGGGCTTTATGCGGTGGCTTCACTGCTGTCATGACGACACCGTTGGATGTAATTAAAACCAGAATGATGACGGCGCAAGGTCAATCTCTGTCGGCAGCCCTAGTTACACTCTCTATACTCCGCCATGAGGGGCCACTCGGCTTATATAAAGGAGCAGTGCCCAGGTTTTTCTGGGTTTTACCACTTGGAGCTTTCAATTTTGCGGGCTACGAGTTGGCTAGAAAGGCCATGACTAGGATCATGAATGAGGAGCCTCCCAAGGTGGCCACTTCTCAATAATTTAATCCATGCCCTTTGGGGATCTCAATTTTTCATTAACCTGCATCTCTCTCTAATGCTTCATGTTTTCCGACCATTACTGTGATCATCCATTTCAATTTTTCTACGGAAATAATAGTTAGCTATTTCTTTTACTTTATTCACCAATTTACAGATATTATTCCTTTATTTCTTTCAAATCAATTAATTGGACTTACCATGGCAACAATTTTGCATGGACTTTAATGTATTTAAAAGTGAAAGGTTCTTATTATTTAGAGGGAAGAAGAAAAAAATGAGGGGGAGGAGAAAATGGGATCAAATTTTAGAGTAGTGGGGCCCACACCATTTTCCTCTCATTCAAATTTTTTCTCTCCCCTCCCCCTCCCTTCCCCTTCCCTCAATCCAAACTAACCCGTAAGGATAGGGCTTAGTGAAAATTAGGATATCAAGCTTGACAACTTTGATAAACTTTACAACTCATGAAACAAAACATAATAATATGACAATGGCACATGTATACTTTAATAATTCTTTAAATTTATATAAAGATTCAGTTTGATCTCTTAACTTTTAAAAAATGTATTTTCAATTTTAAAGGTGTTAAAAAAAATAGTGATATTAGAAATTTTAATGTTGGCAAACATTATCAAATGATATGTTTGTGTTTGTTAAAGAATTTAAAAAATAAAAATAAATTAATGGACTCAATTGAAACTTTATGTAGAGTAAAATCACCAAATATATACTACTAGCTCCAGTTTTAATATAAAATCTCAAAACCATGGATATAATCTAATACTCTAATTCTTATTAATACAAGATCTAGTTGATTATTTTTTAAATATTATGGATGGATGTATCAGGATCCGAATGACATTGGGGCTAGAAGATCTCAGATACAGCCACCAATAATGTCATCGGGACCTTGATCTATCCTATCTAATTGTCTGGATAACCAAGAAAGTTTGATAAACCGAAAATTATTATATCGGGACAGCTACGGGAAATACATACATTGATGGGGAGATGCTTAATCCAAGTGGACGACCGAGCTTTTTAGGGACTTATCTCTTGCCCATGCTCAAAGACACTTTAGGATTCAAACATCTTCCCAATCAAGGCATATAATACCTGGCATATTCAAGATCCTAATTTTCAAGATTTCACATACTTGGATCGTAATTCGATTCGTTCGATGCATGTGTTCCTCATGAAGAGGCAAGTGCAAGAGCATACTTGGAATCTAAGGAGTGATAATACCGATATACCGAGAACTAAGGCTTTTAAACGGGAAGGAGAGTTTAGAAGGAAGTCATATGAAACACACTCGATATTATTGATCAATCGCGATCCGCTTACAATCGAACACAAAGTCTCGCTTATATAGAGAAGCAGAGTCATTACAAGACAAACCGGAAAGAAGACAAGATCAAAGCAAAAGTAGTGGCTCCAAATAAAAAACGATGCATGCAGGTACATGATAATACCGACATTATTAACTTCACGCCTCGAAAAGTAAAGGACACGTAATACACATTGAAAACACATGACTTAAAACTCGAAACCGGCTGAAACCGGTTGCCGATGCGGCCGACACTAGCTATGGGGACCACCTTTGCGATTGATTCGTGGATCGGGAGAGAGATTGTTGTTGTCATTGTCACACGTCATAGTAGTTGGATTTGGAGATAACCGAGTGGATCAAAATTATCGTGGTATGGATCTCGGGGCCAACCGGGTTATCTCGTGAACTTTGGTCTTGGGCTCGTGGTTGAGAACAATGGGCCGGATACCGAGATGAGCCGGGGGGGACAAGGATAATCGTGTGAATTGGTCTTCATCTTCGTAAGGGTCTTGAGAGTCTTGAAGAATATTTCCCGAGAGTCAAGGGGAAGTTCACGTTTGCTTGTGAGGAAGAAGCATAGTAGGATGACACATAATGAGGTTCTCAAGTTGGTACAATTCATCATATGCGTATGCCTTATCTTCACCGGGTACAATGGGGCCAAGAATAGTACGGTCTTTGGAAACAGATTTGTTGTAGTTGGCAAGGATGAGACCGAAGTTCTTTCCATTGTCTTTGGTCCGGTCGAACCCAATCAAGAGATTCGGTCCAAAGTAGGGCATTGGTCTTTAGTTCTACACCGCCTGGCTTTCGTGCATGATAAGACTCGCTAAGAAAAAACACACAAGAAAATCTTTTTTGTTTTGATTTTTGAAGGGACCAAAGATTATTTTTATCTATGACATTAAATAAAGAACCTCTCCAGAAATGAAGAGGGGCAAAGAGTGTGAGGAGTCTGACTAGGGCAGAATCTCCATTGTGACTGTCACAGATGTAATGGTAGACAGGTAAAGGGGCTAAGGCAATGGAGCTGGTATGGAGAATAGTCATTGTCCGCACATACCATAAAAGTTCATCGTATGGGACCTTGAATGAACAGACAAGAGTGTATGGACAGATAGGGCTAAAATGCTGGATTTTAGGAATGAGATGAGTTCTATTGAATAGAAGATGGAGCCAAGAGTAGAGGTGTTCATTGGCATATTTTTGGAAGTCTGTGAAGGAGTGGAGATCAGAATTAGGAGGGAGGACAGTTGCTTTAGTCCAATAAGGCATGGTGGTAGGAGGATGGCTTTCTGAGAGGGTAAGGATGTAGAGAATCTGTGGGTGAGGCGGAGGAGTCTTTTGAGGTCTGGAAAGGAAGTCTGCGAGGATGTTTTGGGGACCCTTGAGGTGTTTAGCCGTGAATTTATAGCGTGAAAACCAGTCTTTCCACCGGAGTAATCGGGCATCCGCGTAACTTCTTTTTGGATCTAGCATCTTTGGAAAAGATGTGTTGTCCATTTCTACTGTTAAGTGATAGGGGCTCAGATGAAAGCTAAACTTTTCGATTCCACGCTTGACAGCGAGGATCTCTTTATAGGTAGCATGATAATGTTTCTCTGAGTCCTTGAATTGGCCACTTGCATGCCCACAGTAGTCTCGTACTCCATTAACTTCTTCAAGAAGTATTGCACCCCAATAATCTTCACTAGCATCAGTTTGTAGGATCTTGTATCCTTGATCTGGGATCTTTAGTGGTGGAGGATTTTGAGCAATCTTTTTTAGGGTAATTACGCGTTTGTCCGCACTGCGTGACCATGGTGGTGGATTCTTTTTTTACATTTTGTACAGTGGTCGGGTATGATGGGACAATTGAGGGATAAAGTCTCTCAAAAAATTAACAATCCCGAGAAATTGTTGGACTTGCTTATAAGAGAGATTTTCATCAGGAAACTTGAGCAAATCCTGAGTAATATGTGGGCCTGGGCTGTATTTACCGTTATTGAAGTGCATTCTAAGAAAGTCAACTTCCGTGATTCCAATATCACTTTTCTTAGGGGAGAGCATGATGTCATGTTGGGCTATGATTTGGTAGAAATGAGCCAGAAGCAATTGATGTTCCTCTTCAGTTGCTGAGAATAGTAGGATATCATCAATATAGATAAGAGCATTATTGATGACGGGCTCAAATATTTTAATCATAGCTTTTCGAACTGAAGGGGTCACCTTGAGACCAAAGGGCATGACGGTCCACTGATATTGAGCGTTAGGTATACAAAATGCTGTCTTGGGCCGATCTTGTGGATGGATCCCAAGTTGCCAAAATCCTGCTTTAAGATCAAACTTTGAGAAAACATGGGCCGAGCCTTTCAACTGTGCAAATAAAGCCGTAGGCTTAGGAAGAGGAAATTTGTCATCTTGAAGAAAATGATTAAGGGGCTTATAATCAATAACAAGCCTTTTCTTTCCTCTTTTGATCTCAGATCTTTTTTCAACATAGAAAGCTTGACAAGCCCATTCAGACCTTGTTGGTTCAATGAGACCTTATTTGAGTAGTGCAGCACATTCTTCCCGAGCTAGCTTTAAGTCCTCAGGATTCATATCTGGATGGGAGGCTTTGGTAGGATTAATATCCTCATTCCTCTTAAAAGGAAGACTAATGAAGAAATCTTGATTTTTCCATAATGGGGAAGGATGTGGGAATTGGTCATGGTCGTCCGGCCACGCATTGCAACAACTGATCTTTTACATCCGAATCGTGGTGGAGCATTCGTAATTCATAGAGAGAAGGAATTTCGTCAGGGACTAAAGTTGGATTTCCACCTGATCCCTTTGGGAAGTATAGTCAAATTCTTGGTGTGATAGAAGGCATCAAAACCAAGAAGAATATCTTTTCCGGAAGTTCACTTCCTAGCACCTTGATTTTTAAGGTACATCCCGGGAAGAACTTAATGCTGATCTTTCTTCCGGTGATCAAATCAATCTTGAATATCTTTCCATCGCAGATAGAAGTACCGATTATGAGGTACCCATTCTTCGATAGGAAGGATATGTGGTTTCATCACTGTATGAGATGAACCTGTATCAATGAAGGCTATTGCAGTAATGGGCTTTGAATATTTTTCTGGTAGGACTTGGACTTGAATGTTTGGCAATGGAGCCGTCAGGTTAATTTCAGGATTGGAATTTAAAGAGCCAAGACATCAAATGGATGGAGTTTGGGGAGAAATTTGCTGGACAAGATTGATAGATCCAGGGGAGAAATCTTCTTCTTCGAGTGATAATCGCCTTCTTGATTCGAAAAGATGAGTCTCGTTGATTCAAGCATAAGAAGGAAGAACATATTGCGTTTCAGCGCTCTTTCTGTTCATCCTGCTTCTTCAAGATAATCTTCAATATCTCGCGTATTGTTCGAAATCATCAAGATCTTTCAAGTTTTCGTATGATCTTGACATCACTTTTTGTCTTTTTTGGACAATTTTTTGCAAACCGCCTGGGCTTTCGGCAAACAAAACACCGGAGCCTTTGGAGAAAGGTTTTCTAGATTTGAAAAATCTAGGTTTTTTCGAATCTCGATCGCCTTGATTTTTTATAAGGTTTCGGAACGGTTGAGAATAATGGCGATAATGAGATTTCTTCTTGGAAGGACAATAACAATCCTTCCGGTCTTTGCATTTGATCTTGAGATAAGGCTTCCCGCATGCAGCTTGAACTTATGAGCTTTCTTTTGCATATCCTTGAAAAATTTAGGTTGCTCGCAGAGTTTATCAAGGGCATTGAGAGCAAGTTGGTACAATTCTCCAATAGAGATGTCAGACATATCTCGTTGGAGAGCGTTAATACTTCTGTTAAGTTCTGCCTGAAGCTCATCCGGAAGGGAGGCAATAAAAGTATGCCTCAGGTTTACATCATTTCCTCTATTTAACATGTGGTATTTCTCCATCATTCGATGGTAATGGGTCTAGAGATCCTGTCTTTTTAGAGAGCAGCATTTCATCTCAAAGAATTCTTGCTTCTCTCTTTTTCGAATGATATTATGATCTCCAATAAATTCTTTATGAATAACACCAAGGAGAAGGGCAGGGTCTTCCACTTGGACTGCTTGAAGCTTTTGATATGGAGAGAGATTTTGAAACCATGCTCTGAGGGTACCAGTGAATCGTGAAACAAACTCCCGCAACGCTTGCCTCGAGAGGAATTTGATTTGTCTTGTGATCTCGTAAATCTATCCATAAGCATCGAATTCTTCAAGGCGAAATCGCCATTTATCATAAGGAGTATTGTCAAAAGTGAATCATGGACCATTGGTAGGCTTGTAGTCATGGTTCTGCCCTCGAGGTCGATCTTCAGGGTGTTCAACAAATGATTTATCAAATTCTTCTTCTTCTTCTGCACCTGGTCGGACCATAGCAATTCTTGAGATATCAGCTATTTCAGCTTCAGAGCTAGCATCAGAATGAATTTGGGAAAAATCTTCTGACTATGATTCCTCCGAACTGGATGAGTCTTGTAAAGGAGCGAATTGGTTTGGACTTTGTAGGATTCCTATATGAGAAGATTACTGGATGGTGTAGTGTGCGAGGAAGTTTGTGAGAGGATGTTACCCATCATCCCGATCGTCCCGTTGCATCCACTCGATCTACCACTTCTTAGCCCTTACGTTACTTCCACGAAGTAACTCATTTACCAGTTCCATCGATCCATTATTCGAACCAAGACCACATGTCCAAGAAGTTGTTCGGTCTACCAGACTTGAACAAAGGTACTCTCCCAAGAACTACTCAAGAGCAATATTCCACCATTGAGATCTCTCCAGATCTCATTGAAAAATGGAGATCCGAAGGCTATACTCATCTCCATTTTGGTGTACATTTCGCTCGGCTCTCACCCTTTATGGTAGAAAAGGACTCCTGTTACCACTAAAGTGGCTCTTTTAGATTCCACCTATAAGAACTATTCTCATGCTCTTATTGGTGCACTCCTAACCACTCTTAGCAATGGCAGTGTTATCCTGACTAAAGTGTCTTTGAGCATGGGCAAGAGATAAGTCCCGAAAAAGCTCTGGATCGTCTAATCGGATTAAGCATCTCCCCATCAATGTATGTATTTCCCGGTAATCATCCCAAAGATAATAATTTTCGATTTATCAAACTTTCTCGGTTATCCAGACAGTTAGATAGGATAGATCTGTTAGTTTTTTGTGTAATCCCATGGGTTATGAATAAGAAGTCGCATCGGTTCACTACCGTTGGTCACGCGATTCACCGACGGACTCCATCTCGATTGTTTCATCGTCTATAAATAGACGTGCGTGTGGCGAAAAAACAATCTCGTTTTTCCTAATACTACGATTCCATACATATAGTTTAATGCATTTTACTATGAGTCACTTCCGTGCGATTCTGAAAGCAGAATCGTTGGATTCACTTGGGCTTCAGTTTGAGAGAGCCATCTTTCTGAAGACGAATAATCCGCTTATCCTGGGGAGACAATTGCTCATTATCCTTGGACATCCATATAGAGGGAGCAAAATTGTCTTAAGGACACAACGAAAGTTGGGCCCGGATTTCTTCAAAGTTCATTACCATATTCTATAGTCTTTGTGAGTTTTTATTGGTTTTCTTTTATGCGAATATTATATGTTTACACGATTATATATTAATTACAATGATTCTTTATCTTAATGATATTTTGAAAGGATTTTCTCCAACAATCTTAAGACAATTTTAATTGAATCTTGTTTAGTATTTTAAATTATGTCCTTATTTGTAATTCATGTTTACCATATTATGAATCGGATTCTTGATTTTGAAAGTCAATTTGTGAATTACTATTATTTTTGCATAATTAACATATCTGATGTATATGAATATTAACTCCTGCAAATCTGAAAAGTTCATGAACATGCCTCTTCAAGTTTTGTTTTTGTTCATGATTTCTGAAAGGATATATTTTGTATGAACCAGTACTGTTTATATTCTTTGTTTTCTTAGCTATTCTTCGGCAGTGTCTTCTTTCCCATTCAGTTATAATTATCATATTGTTTTAAATGTTAGTAAGAAGGTAACATAAGACAAATTAGAGCCATAAAATAGAAAGGAAACCACGGAAGGTTTTGTTCACGGCTGTTTTATGGTTATTAGAATTGGGTTATTAGAAAAACTAAGAATTTATTTGAAATAGTACCAAAGAAATATATGATTTTAAGTATGAGAAATTTGTGAAGTTTGGTCATAGTTGATTTCCACGTTGGATTTTTCCATTTGAATCATGAGTTTGGAACTATATCGGTTTTTCCTATGCTTGTTAAATCCACAAGTTTTTATCTTTCTTATGATCTTAGAGATGTGATTTGCTTCATGAATATGTGCAAGCTGTCTGTATTTACTTAGAGTTTCATATGAAAATTTAGAACCCGTAAAAACGAAAGATAGGGACTGCCAAAATGATCTGGGATGAAGTATTTAAATTTGGATTCTATGAAAGGTGAAATTTTAGGTTACATAACCAGAAATTTTAAGTAGAAAACAAGAAAACCATAAGAACGGAATCAGTTTTTGCCGTCTTTAGTTTCTGAGATTGGGTCATGATAAAACAATTTTTTAGGCCACAAAATTGGTTTTATTGCGAAGATCTCAAGAAAAAATAAGAGATAGACACCAAGAACGTGAAAAACCGACGTCGGAAACGCCGGTTATGAAGGGATGAAGATTCGGGTACGATGACCCGATCCACTGATTCATACGGGTCTGTGTGACCCGGCTGAAGGTAGGGATGACGCCCTAATTGAAATATTGTTTTTATATAGAAGGAGTCTCTTCCTTCCAATGAGAAGTCGCGGCGCAACTGGCCAAACGCTAGCTTTCAGGGATTCAACGCGCCCACGCGTCGCGGGTTCGAGTGCCCTAGGTGTCAATTTTATGCGTTATGGCTGAAGGCACCTTAACCACCGAGCTACTGGCATCACTTTGATTGATGATGGGCCAAAAATATATTTAAAGTATATTTAGTGTGGGGGTCCATTTATTGGGCCAGACTGTTTTTTGTTTGGGCTAGCTAATGTTTTGGGCTAACCAAAACTGGTTTGGGCTGCACGTTTTTTAGGTGAACAATTTTTTTTCTATGGGCTGGAAAAAAAAAATATTGTTGGGCCAAATTTAGTTTTTTTTTAAAAAAGAAGATAGTTTATAGATCTCCTAATATTTTCTCCTTATTTTAATAACAAGGATTAGTATATGAATCTTTGGTTTCATCGGGAGATTTTCTTGGTTTTATTATTAATATTTTGAATTACATTAGTTATCATATGGAGATGAAATTTTGATATGATTATAAAATCATTATTTAGTTCATGCTTGTTATTTTATTATTTAGTTTCTAGTTGCTGAAATTAAATATATTTAACAATTATAATGTTATTAAAAATCCTAAAATTTTAGGATGAGAGGAGAATTTGGCTTTATTATCAATGGAGATATTAATTTTTTTAATAATTTATAATTTCCTATAATCTCTCCTAAAAATCTTGTGAATCTTTTAAATTAATATGGCTGAATAAAAGTGAGGATTTGTTGTATTTAATGCAACAATAGTTGGAAGTTGAAACAATATTTTGTTTTAATAAATCTAGTGATATTTTTGAATATCTTAGCCACTATTTAATTTATCAAGAAGGATTTTGTTAGCATGATTAATGAATAAACATTATGAAATTGCCATGTGCTATGATTAAATCAAATTAAAGGGTTTTTATTTGCTATTGAAAGCAAATTTTATGAATTATTAAATATTTTGTGTGACAAACTTATGACAGTTGATATGAAAATTTAATCATTTATCTAATATAGAGATAAATGTGCTCTAATTTCTCATAGTATTATTATTTCTCTTGGTATAACCATGCATGGTTTTATGTATTGGTAGAAATGCATTTATAGCCTTGATTTTATAATTATGGATAATTTTGTGGCTATGATTTTATGCTTTTTGAATACTGTGAACAACATTTATATGAATGTTCAATATTTAAGTTTTGGAATTAAGTATAGTTGATTTGTTAGTCACCAAAGTGGTCAATTCTTTGTGAATATTATGGTGATTTTTCAATTACCCATAATCTTGATGCTATGATGTTATATTTTGTTGTGAGTGAATTAAAGTTTTTTTATAAGGTGTTTATAGATCAACCCAAAGGTTGATTATTTGTTTTATAATTATTGAAACTTAATGTTGCTAGTTTTAATTTGACACCCAAATATGATAAATATTTCTGTTGGGGGGTATGTATCACTACTAAATTAGTGAAATCTTTATATCATTGTAGTTGAATGTTATTATTATAAGAAATGTTGATTTATAGATCAACCCAAAGGTTGATTATTTTTGCTTTAGTTGGATGAATTAATAATTATTTGAATTAAATAAAAACAAAATAAATCTGAAAATTGTAATCCAAAATTAAGTTTTAATGCAACTAGGGATGAGAACACCCTAATAATTTGAATTGAATAAATTATTATTCTCATGATTAGATCAATTCTCTAAAGTTAGACTAAGTCCCAATGTCTTGATGCTACCTTATGTTATCTTTGAAATCAACCTAATGTCTTAGTATTGATTGGAAAATTATATTTTTGAAATCTTTATAGCATCATTGAATTAAGATCTAGTTAAATGTTATATATTAACCTATGAACAATCTAAAAGGTGATCAATCTTCAAGAAAGCTTTAAGCACAGATAATTCATTCAATCAAGAAAAATAAAGATCAATAAAGAATCCAACTAAATATTTTAAATTCACATAGGGTTCATCCTCGCCCTAACTACAAAAGAAAACTAGCCGAGCATGGCTATACTAAAATCCATGAAAAGATGAAAATCAGATTCAGAGAAGACAGGAAAAGAAAAGAGAAATAAAAACTCTTAAAGAATCCCTCAGTCTGATTGTGGTCTCAATCTGAATTTCGATGATGCTCCCCTCAATTGAGATGATGCCTCCTGATTCTCGAATTGCCGTTCTTGCTTTTCGTCCTTCTCTCCTGCGTCTTTCTTCCTTTCTTTCCGCGTGCGTAGTTCTTCTTTATCCAAATCTCATGTCCCGATGGTTTGAGTCTTTAATAATATATATAACCTTTTTGTTTTGCTTGTTAGGTCCCATGCGTCTATATCCAATTGTTGCAATCAAAAATCTGATTCTCTGCTTCTTCCATTCATCATCAATTATATCATTTAATATAATAATATATTATATTAAATACTTTTCCAATTTAATTTGTTGTGATGTTTATTGGCTTTCCTATATTTTCTCTTCTCTTAGATCACATAATATCTCCCGCACAAATAAATAGGATATCAATAGATTTTCTCGTTATAATGTTCTTTTATCCTATATTTAATTAAAAGATAGATAAGTACATAAAGATAATTAAATAAGTACAAAATATTAATAAATTCAATCCAATATATCTCAGAATCTATACTTATTTAATCATAACATATCTACTTATCAATTACATCTATTTTACCACAGAATTTTTGGGGTGAAACCATTTTAATGGCTAACTCTTTAATAAATAGAGTGCCCCACAAAATGATACAAAGTATACCATACAAAATATGGAAAGGAAAGAAATATTCCTTGAAATATTTGAAAGTGTGGGGGTGTTTGGCTAAGGTTGCAATTCCTAAACCCAAAAGGTTGAGAATCGAACCTAAGACAGTGGACTGTGTGTTTATTGGCTATGTACTTAATTGTAGTGCATATCTTGATTTACAAGTCCGATGTATCAGATATCCTTGTTAATACGATTATTGAATCAAGGGACACTACGTTTTTTGAGAATGTATTTTCGTATAACAAGGGTAGTAAAGCAAGTGGTAATAATGATAACAATACTGTGATATCGTGGGATACTATGAGCAGTGATAATCCTGTAGAGGAGGAATCTAGATGTAGGACTAGGCAAAGGACATCAATATCCTTTGGTCCTGATTTTCTAACTATTTTGTTGGAAAATGAGCCTCGAACACATGGAGAGGCTATAGGCTCTCTTGAAGCACCATTCTGAAAAAAAAAAAAAGGCTATCAATAGTGAAGTTGAATCCACTCTGTCAAACCACACTTGAGAATTGGTTGACCTTCCTCTTGGCAATAAGCCTTTAGGAACTAAGTGAGTCTTCAAAAGGAAGATGAAAATAGATGGCACTATCGATAAGTACAAAGCTAGGCTAATAGTAAAAGGCTACAAACAATGTGAAGGCCTAGATTACTTTGATACCTATTCACTTGTTACAAGAATTACATCCATTCGGGTGTTAATCGCGTTAGCAGTGTTGAATGGGTTGGAATTACATCAAATGGATGTAAAGAAAGCCTTCTTGAATGGTGAACTAGAGAAAGAGACAAGAACAGAAAGTTTGTCGATTACTTGATAAAGTCCTGTTATGGATTAAAGAAAGGCCCAAACAATGGCATGCGAAATTCGATGAAGTTATGTTATCAAATGACTTTATTATTAATGAATCTGACAAGTGTGTCTATATTCGGAATACTGAAAATGGGTTTGCCATAGTCTGTCTATATGTAGATGACATAGTGATAACGAGTAGTAATAATCAAATGATTAAAGCTACTAAGTGATTGCTTACCAGTAAGTTCGACATGAAAGATATGGGTCTAGCAGAAGTTATTTTGGGCCTAGCAGAAGTTATTTTGGTAATCCATAGAACATCTGTTGGGTTGGCTTTATCACAAGAACATCTATATTGCTAAAATTCTTGAGAAATTCAAGAGTTTAAACATAGCTCTTGTGAGGAACCCTATAGATTCCAGTCTTCGTCTGTCGAGAAATATTGACAAAGCTGAAAAATAAAAAAGAGTATGCTAGAGTGCTAGGCAGTTCTTATGTATGTTATGAACTGCAATAGACTTGATATTGCCTACGCATTAAGCATGTTGAGTCGCTTTACAAGTAGTCCAAACGATCTTCATTGGAGAGCTATGATAAGAGTTTTGGGTCACTTAAACAAACTCAAAACTTTGCTTTTCTTCATGAGAAGTACCTTGTATTGCTAGAAGGGTATTGTGATGCAAATTGGATCACCAGCTTTAACAACACAAGATCCACAAGTGGTTATGTGTTCACCCTTAGTGGGGGTACTGTGTCTTGGAAGTCATCCAAGCAGATTTGCATTGCAAGATTAACTATAGAAGTAGAATTTATTTCTTCAGATAAAGCTGGTGAGGAAGCTAAGTGGCTTCATAATTTTCTTGAAGACATTCCTAGATGGCCAAAACCGGTACCGGCAGTGTGTATACACTGTGATACTGATAGTCAAGTAGCTATTGGTAGGGCCAAGAATGTCATGTACAACGGCAAATCTAGACATATACGTCATAGACATGACACCATTAAACAACTACTCTTGAATGGAATCATCTCAATTGATTATGTGAAATCAAATAGAGAATATAGTGGATCCATTGACTAAAGAGATTCCTAGAGAGTTAGTTATAAATTTGTCCAAAGGAATGGGTTTAAGGCCGATCCATTGTTGATTATTGCGGTAACTCTACCTAGAAGAGTGGAGATCCCACGAACTAGGTTCAAAGAGACAACTAAGTCTTGATCGATTGCTAACACCGTGGAGTTTTAAACTCATACTCATTCCTAGACAAAACGGTGCATATATATAAGGGTAAGCTTTTAAGCTTTTAATGGTTTCTTAATCTGATGTGTTCAGATGATGTATGATGACTTACATCACAAGGAATCACCTATGTGAGTGTGAAGTGCGGGCCGCTTCTATGAGAATTTAAAACGGCCGATTCTCTAGAACACTCACGGAGAACCGGCGGTGTCCGGGGCCAAAATGGACACAAGCATGAGAACCAACGATGCTAGAGGAGCAACCGTGTAACTCCTATTGTCTTGGTATACACTAAAAGGTCAACGGTTCAAGACAAACGCGTCACCGATTGACCAAGTATATCCGATAGGTTTTTACTAGAGAAGGTTCAAAGGTAACCCCTACCTTTCTCGATACAGTTGCTGCTCGTAGACGAATCGCACTTTGCATACATATTTATTTTTCACTTAGTCACGATGGATTGACTTCTTATCCATGTGGGGGATTGTTAGTTTTTTGTGTAATCCCATGGGTTATGAATAAGAAGTCGCATCGGTTCACTACCGTTGGTCACGTCTGTTCACCGACGGGACTCCATCTGATTGTTTCATCGTCTATAAATAGACGTGCGTGTGGCAGAAAAAACAATCTCGTTTTTCCTAATACTACGATTCCATACATATAGTTTAATGCATTTTGCCATAAGTCACATCTGTACGATTCTGAAAACAGACTCGTTGGATTCGCTTGGGCTTCAGATTGAGAGAGCCATCTTTTTGAAGACGAATAATCCGCTCTATCCTGGGAGACAATTGCTCATCAACCTTGGGCATTCATATAGAGGAGCAAAATTGTCTTAAGGACACAACGAAAGTTGGACCCGGATTTCTTCAAAGTTCATTACCATATTCGGCATAGTCTTGTGAGTTTTTACCGGTTTTCTTTTTCTTTATATATATTAAGTATTCTTTATCTTATGATATTTTAGGACGATTATGCATATTAATTACAACGATTCTTATTTTTAATGATATTTCTAATCTTTAAAATAAAAGTATTTTCTCCAGACTCAGCGTTTCGTATGAGAATTGATAAATTACCGCGGATTGATGTCGGAGTACTGAACCAATAACAACATTTTACTTTTAGTGGCCTTTGCCAGATTGATGTCGTCATGTGGATTTGATTTCATCACTACCAACCGCCACGTTTTAACGGATGTCCCCGAAGGGACCCACCGCCACGTTTACTCTATCATAAATCCAACGGGGGACCCTGTGTCCATATCCTCCCTGAAATCCATAGTCTTTTACTCGGGCCGCTCTCCGAATCTGCCGCCCTGCCATGGACGCCTCCGGCGAATCCAAGTCCAAGACGCCGACTGTGGTGAAGCTGAGGCCAATCGATGCGACTCCCTCTACTTTCAAAGACTACGGTCAGGTCATCGAAGCTTCCCCGGACGGCGACGAGTTTGGTCCTCATGACGCTCAGTTGGACCTCAGCCGAGGAACTCCCAGGTCCTTACTAACCTTCCTTGCATATTTGTTCGTCTGTTATGCGAAAAAACGACATTTAGATTCTGCTCTCCCTGTTTTTTAGGATTCATTTTCTTCTTTCAGTTGAATCGATTTCTTGTTAAAACGGTATAACATCTGAGTATATTCGTGGACGTGGTTCATAGTTCTGAGCATATATGTCATTTCGAGTCACTTGATAATTGTGGTGGAATCCTTTTAAACTGGTAGTGGGGAAGAAACTTGGAGTCTGCAGCATAAGAAATCTTAACTTTTTGTTGGGTTATTACTAATATCGTTAGCCTAGGTCAATATGCATGTCAAGTGGCTGGTTTTTTTGTTCTCATATTTACAAGTCTGGACTTGTGGCTAAATTTTCTGTCATTATGCACCCTGGTCAACAAGTGAGTGATGCAATGCTATTTGATTTATTTCTATTATCATCAAGGATGGATTGATAACAAACTACAGAGATGAGTTTGGTGTTAGCCCACATTGTTAACCCAATCTGGGCTAGCAAATTTAAGAGAGAACCATTTAAGCATCCATTTTGCACAAATCCGTTCATTCACTTCTTGGAGCATTTTTTTGGGAGCTAATTTAAGCAATATTTGGCCATTGCTTTTTTTCCCCCAAGATGGAAACAATGGGAAAAACTAATTGAGTTGAACAAGATCCAATCCTTCGTATTGACAGGTTTTACATTATGCATCTTGAAAATCGTCCACTAGAGTTCTCTATGATTACACACCATGCAAGTGTGACCCAGTGCCTTGGTTCAATTGGCGGTCATGTTTGGTATCTTGGCGTAGCTAAGCCATCCATTGTTGATTCTAATGAAGTCAAGGACGACAATAACAAGAAGGCTGTGCAATCACGCTGTGGTCATCTATATATGCCTCCTGCTGTGGAGGATGTCCAGGTTTTTAAGGTTTCTGGCTCCAAATTTCTGAAGCTTAACCGAGGGACATGGCATGCTGGCCCTCTATTTAAGGCAGAAACAATGGACTTTTACAATCTTGAACTAATCAACACAAATGTGAGCCTTTTCCCGTTTCCTTTTATTTGAACATGCATCATAATTCTTGTGGAAGGTTCTTCGAAGTGTCTGTAATGTTGCCATTCCATCTATCTATTTCCAATATTTAATTTAAGATGTAGGAGTGTGATAATTTAGATGCTGAACTGAACCATCAAGTTAACAGAGCCATGTTATGTCATGTTAGGAGTTATATGGAATGGAATATAATGACATCATGTATTAAAATACAATTGTTTGCGTCACCTAACTTCAGGATCTGTTTATACAGGTAATTGATCATACGACGCACAACTTTATCAAGAATGATGGTGTGGTCTTTTCGACTGAGGAGTAATTCTATTGGTTTCTTTGGTTGGTTGCAGCATTTTAACTAACACTGCAAATTGCACATGGTTCAATAATGATATATGATTGTCCCAAGAAATAAAAGAAGGATACTGCATGTAATTTAGTGTTTATTTATTTATTGCTCCTACCTCCATGATTAATATAACACCCGCTTTGTCATTAAAGAGGTATAAATTTTAGAGTTTGTGGAATGAGTTGTACCCCATACGTGGTAATATGTAAATAGTGTGATGGGTAATATATATATATATATATATATATATATAGAGAGAGAGAGAGAGAGTTTATCTTTTGTCATGTCACTGAACATAAGTTTATGTCAAGTCACCCCGAAACTACGTCATTTTGAGAGTTTAGGGAATTAATAAATGGTATTTTTCTATTTTTATTTTTGTATTTATTATTTGATTTTACCAAAAAAATCCTTCATTAATTCTAACCCCAAAACTACGTTGTTTTGAGAGTTCATTAATTCTTCTAACTCTAAAGCGACGTAGTTTTGGGGTGACTTGACCTAACTTTATATCAAGTAACATGACAAACGATAAACCTATATATATAATTGGCTTGCATTTTAGGAAGGATGGAAGGGTCAATGCCAAGCATCACTTGTGGGAAAGGCAATATCTTGTAAATTGGGGTTATTAGTGGCTGTGGCTGTGGCTGGTTTCTTTTCTTTAACGCATATATAAAGATTGAATAGATAT
This sequence comes from Acacia acuminata, assembly GCA_019022655.1. Taxonomy (NCBI): domain Eukaryota; kingdom Viridiplantae; phylum Streptophyta; class Magnoliopsida; order Fabales; family Fabaceae; genus Acacia; species Acacia acuminata. The sequence continues at coordinate 370,288 of JAFJYI010000123.1, forward strand.
ATAATGAAAAGAATTGTAAATGACAGGATTAAAATTCGTAATCGTGGGGGAGGGAAATTTATACCTGGAATGATTTAATTATTTTGAACAATTAAGAAGATATCTTTGTGACAAATATTTTTAGTCTCCTAAGAAACCATCAATGGGCAAATAATTCGACTTGCAACAAATAATTTTGCTTGAAAAGTAAGCAAGTTAAGGAATCAGAAAAAGATTGTGAGAATCAATCCACTTGGATTTGAGGGATATTATCCCTGTATCATATAAAAGAAAAATAAGTGAGTTTTCTTTAATAGTAATTGATTTTTATAAGGAAGATTCCAAGTCAGGCATAGATGCAAAGCAAGGGACTTGAGCCTAGCAAACACTTGTTAAATCAAAACCATACACCGTACACGCACACTTGAAAGAGTAAACGAAAAAACTAACGTGGAAGCATCAAGTATATCTGTTTTTTCTGTCTGTCTATGGCAAGAGGGGAATGAGAAGAAAAATAGGTTCTCTAATGAATACTTAACACTGATATATATTTGAGCGATCTTGTTGTGCTATGACTGAGGGAAATAATCACTGCAAGTCAGGCAGTCTTCACCGTGCAAGCTTCATTGATATACATGACTGTTCCGCAGTTGCTCTATCTGCAAGCATTTACAACGAGTTCATGCAAGGAGAAAAAAATGAGGGAGCGTCAACTTAAATCAAAAGTCCAAGACCCCATTTTGATCATCTTTAGATATATATGATCAATTTTGATAATCTTCTTTAGAGTTCTTGCTGGTTAAATCGTCTGAGTTCAGATAGAGTCACACAGAAGAGAAGCCTGTGTTTGTTTAATCTTTTCTCTCTGAACTTTACATAAAAAATTTCACAAGATGGGAATTCCATCAAATATGCTAGAACAGTTGAGTTTTGCGGACACAGTAACTAGATTGGATGGATTTTGGAGGACATTAAATTAAAACGAAGAATTAAGATGCGTTAGAGGTTAATGAAGCTGACGATTCCAAGACGGGATACGCAGAGTGTAAATAAAACATAACACGACAAGCATCAGAATCTTCAATAACCCTCACCATAGGAGAAATAATTCAATGCCGTATATATCTCAAAACCGAACATCATTAGGCATCTGCATCGCCTGCATAAATCAGTTAAGATCGTTAGAGTTCAAATGTGTGATCATAATCCAAAATGAAATTGGAGAAGAAAAGAGTTAAGATAGTGAGAGAAGGGACCATAAATATATCTTCGAACATGCCCATCGCATTCCTTCGCTGTACGCCATAGAATTTCTCCACAATGGCATCTATCATCTACGAACGCCAACACTTTCATGTCAAACCAACCACACCCATTTATTCAACTTTAGTAATAACGCCACATACATATATTATTAATACGGTGTATGTAAAATCAAATTTGGAGCAAATCATTTGGCTATGTTGAAGAATTGAGCGCGGTGGGACTTGGGAGAAGGGAATCAAAAAGCTTCAAGCATTGGACTGAATCTCATTATATATAGTACTCTATTGTTGTACTAACCTCATTGAATCCAGGTTCCCTGCTAATGCATGACTTGTATTTTGATCTCAGCATGGTAAACATAGGAAACACTTTCCTCTCCAACCTGCATCATTGGCAAACGGGGAACAAATTATAAACAGACTTGGAATTTTCACCAAATCTGAGGATCTCGCGTACACAAGCTAAAACTGATTCTGAAATCTTCTTAATACTCTTGATTATTAGAATAATGTATTGTATCAGTTAGATTAGTTTGTTAGAATGTAACTAAGTCTGTTAGAGTAGAATTAGTAGACCGGTTTCCAATACTACTAAAGTGATTGTACAGTGGACAATATAAATATATGGATGCATCACAGTAAGTCGTACTGTGAATTCTCTCTCATTCATTACTTTCTCTGTTCATTCTGTCCTTTCTATATGGCATCAGAGCCAATTGAATCCCTCGAGAAAACCTCTCACTCCTCTGGGCATGACTCCATGGCCAAAACTATGACCAAAACCTCACACTCATCTGATTCTCTCGGTTCCTACTCCACACAGAAGAGAGATTTCGTCACTTTTTCCCATCTTGTTTCAGTCAAGCTCGAGGAGCATAACTATCTCCTCTGGAAGCAGCAGATCTCAATGGCGATTCGTGGCCATGATCTGCAACAATTCATTGACAAAACCGTGAAGCCACCTGCTCAATATCTCACCATAGGTGATGATGGTGAAGGACTCTTCCTCAATCCTGTTTTTCTTGACTGGCAACGTCAGGATCATCTTCTCATGTCATGGATGACTTGCTCCATGTCTGAAGGAGTCCTCACTCGTGTGGTTGGCTGTGACTCATCTCTACAGATCTGGGAAAAACTTCAGATCCATTTTACATCCCAAACCAAGGCGAAGCTCCGCCAACTCAAGACTCAGCTCAAGTCTATCAAATTGCAAAATCTGTCTGTTAATGCATATTTGCTCAAACTGAAAGGCATCATCGATGCTTTTGTCGCGATTGGACATCCGATCTCCTCGAATCGGACCATATTGATCAGATTCTCGAAGGTCTACCGGAGGCATACGATCCTTTTGTGACCTCTGTTACCTCGCGCAAAGATCCGTACACGGTTGATGAAATTGAGGCTCTACTGCTGTCTCAGGAGACTCGCCTTGAAAAGCATCAACGTGCTTCTGAGGTTACTGCCAATATTGTTCATACGCGAGGCTCTAGCCGTGGTGGTTTTGGTCGTGGTCGCCGCGGTGGTCGTTCTGGTCGCGATAATGGGTCTCGGCCTCGTGGTGGTGCTAATGGTATGTCTCGATCGCCTCGTCGCTTCGCCTACTCGACCGCTATTCGGTCGATCCGAAGAAAACCGCCATGAAGCTCGTTCTTGTTGGTATCGTTATGACGATGATTTTGAGTCCCTCAATATCTCGAGACAATAACGGTGCTCGAAATCTCGAGTGCTAATCTCGTTTTCTGCACGGACTATGGTGGATCCCGACTGGTATTTGGATTCCGGTGCTACAACTCATGTGACTCATGATGATAGTAACATTCCTGAGAAGTCAGGTATTCGTAAACATGACTCAATTTCTGTTGGTGATGGTTTTGATTTATCAGTTAATTGCTCTGGCAATTCCTCTGTTTCAGTTTCCCCTACGTCTTCTCTTCATTTGTCTGATGTCTTACATGTTCCTTCCATGTCTAAAAACCTGTTGAGTATATATCATTTGTGTCTTGACAACAATATTCTCATTGCTTTCTTTTCCAATGTGTATGTTATCAAGGATCTACGAACACATAAAGAGCTTTTTCGTGGCTACACCAAAACTGGTCTCTATCCACTTCGTCAAATTCTCCATCATCTTCGGTCTCTTCAAACTTCCAGGTCGTCACAAGCCGCTCATCTCACCACTTCAAGTGTTCCACGTCGTCTCCCTCGCATTCGTGTTACGTTTAGTTGTAATACTTGTTCCTTTGTTACTTCTTCTGCTTTGTTTCCTCCTTTAGGATTTGGCACAACAGCTAGGTCATCCATCCTCTCCCGTTGTTTCTCATATAATGAAGTCGTGTAATATTTTCAATAATAAGAATTCTTCCTTTGATTTTTGCAATTCTTGTTGTCTTGCTAAGTCTCACAAACAACCCTTCCCTGATTCCCTTACTCAATATACAAAGCCATTGCAATTAATTCATACTGATATCTGGGGACCGGCACCACAAATGTCTCTTGATGGTTATAAATATTACATCCATTTCACAGATGCTTTTAGTCGCTATGTGTGGTTTTATCCACTTCGTGCTAAGTCTGAGGCCTATGCTACGTTTCTGAGTTTTAAGGCCATGGTTGAGTTACAATTTCATACATCAATTCTTGCTGTCCAATCTGATTCTGGTGCTGAATTTTTGAAAATTGGTAAATACTTGCATGAGCATGGTATTCTCCATCGTCTTAGTTGTCCATACACACATGAGCAAAATGGTGTGGCTGAGAGAAAACATCGATCTATCACTGAAATAGGTCTCACTTTACTGGCTAATGCAGTTTTACCATTTACTCTTTGGCCTGAAGCTTTTCATACAGCTGTTTACCTTGCTAACCGGTTGCCCTCACGTGTATTGGCTGGATTTTCTCCTTTTCAGAAGCTTTTTGGTCGTGCTCTTGGTTTTCAACATCTACGCACGTTTGGATGTTTATGTTTTCCCCATACACGACCCTATAATAGACATAAGATGCAGTATAGATCTGTTCAATGTATTTTTATTGGCTATAGTCCCGTTCATAAAGGCTATCATTTGTTGGGATCCTTGTGGGCGTGTTTATGTATCTCGTGATGTTATTTTCAATGAAAGTGAGTTTCCTTATAGTAGGCTTGTTAATTGCTCACGTTCTCCATCCAGCCTCATTCGCCGCTATACTACCTCCTGGTAATCCTCATTGTTGCTCCTACTCCTCAAGACCTTGGTATTACTAGTCAAGATAGTGTTTCGTTCCTTCTTCTTCATTGCGGTGTTAGCATATCTCCTACACTAGCTATGTCTCATGAGCATTTTTCTTCCGGTGGTGCTTCTCCCGTATCTACCCTTCCAATCGACACCTCGATTCCGCTCGTTGCACACTCTTCATCATCCGCGCACTTTCCCGCCGCTTCGTGCCTTCCGAATGGTTACTCGGTCTATGAATGGTATTTACAAACCTAAGGCCTTGCTTGTTGGCACTTCTAGTGGTGAACCAACATCTGTCTCTCATGCTCTCAATAGTCCTGCATGGAAAGCTGCTATGGATGCAGAATATGCAGCCTTACTATCTAATAAAACTTGGCATCTTGTACCTCTTCCACCCAATCGGTCTGCTATTGGTTGTAAGTGGGTATTTAAAAAGAAGACCTTTCCTGATGGCACTTGGAAGAATAAGGCTCGTCTTGTGGCTAAGGGCTTTCATCAACAAGAAGGTTTTGATTTTAAAGAAACTTTTGCCCCGTGGTTAAACCCGTGACTATTCGTTTAATTCTTTCTCTTGCGTAGCAAATCGGTGGTCTATAAGACAAATTGATGTGAATAATGCCTTCCTTAATGGTTTTCTTAAGGAAGAGGTTTATATGGTTCAACCTCCAGGCTTCGAATCTTCGATAAGTCCCTGGTGTGTAGACTTGATAAAGCCTTGTATGGTTTAAAACAGCTCCTCGTGCCTGGTTTGAAAGGCTTGGTACGCCCTTCATAATTTTGGTTTCTCTAGTAGCAAGTGTGATCATCTCTTTTCATTCTAAGACTCTTTCGATGTTACTTATGTGTTAGTGTATGTGGATGATATTATTCTTACAGGCACTTCACCGCCGCTATTTCTACCCTCATTTCAGCTTTACATGATCAATTTGCTGTTAAGGACCTTGGCCCTTTGACTTACTTTCTGGGCATTGAGGTCAAGGGCTTCATGATGGTTCTCTTTTTCTTTCCCAAGCCAAATACATTCGTGGTGTCTTAGCTAAAGCCGGTTTCACCAAGGCTCGGCTCGATCCTACTCCTATGTCATCCTAAGATCTTGTTTTGGTTAAAGCGGGGTCTCAACCATTAGTTGATATCTCTCTTTATCGGACTGTTGTTGGATCTCTTCAATATGCCACTATCACTCATCCTGAGATTAGTTTTGCAGTCAGTAAGGTTTGTCAATTTATGCAAGCACCTTATTTGGAACATTGGAAGGCTGTTAAACGCATCCTTAGATATCTTCTTTGGCTCACTTACTCATGGTTTGCTTTTAAAACCCTCTTTGAATCATACTCTAGTTGCATTTTGTGATCTTGATTGGGCCACGAGATCGAGATGATAGGCGTAGCATCGGCTATTGTGTCTATTTTGGTCCCAATCTTATATCTTGGTCTTCTAAGAAGCAAGTCACTGTATCTCTTTCAAGCACCGAAGCCGAATATCGCAGCATGGCTTCTACTGTTGGTGAAATTTTATGGATCAGGTCCCTCCTGTCTGAATTGAATGTACGTCTTGTTCATGTTCCACGGCTCTTTTGTGATAATCTAAGTGCAAAGGTCGATGACCGCTAACCCTATTCTTCATGCTCGGACCAAGCACCTTGAGCTGGATTTACATTTTGTTCGTGAACATGCCATTCGTCGGGATATACGTGTGTGTCATATTCCTTCTTCACGACAGGTTGCTGATGGTTTTACAAAACCAATCACACGTCGAAGTTTTGCAATGTTTAAGACACACTTAGGTGTTCTGGATGTCCCTTAGTTTGAATGGGGATATTAGAATAATGTATTGTATCAGTTAGATTAGTTTGTTAGAATGTAACTAAGTCTGTTAGAGTAGAATTAGTAGACCGGTTTCCAATACTACTAAAGTGATTGTACAGTGGACAATATAAATATATGGATGCATCACAGTAAGTCGTACTGTGAATTCTCTCTCATTCATTACTTTCTCTGTTCATTCTGTCCTTTCTATATTGATAATCAATAATGAATCTAAACACGAAAAGTACTAGTAATACTTAGCGTCATATATAAATCTTGTCTTATTTGTATAAAGAATTAGAAAGATAAACATATATAGGGTATCAGTATTTTGTGTAAGACTTCATCACAAACTTCAGAGGATCCAAGTACTACCGATCATTAAAAGGACACAAAATAGGAGCTAAACACAGACAGACGGAAATACATGTCCATACGTGATATGCGGAGTGAGGAACAGAAAATGGAAGAATGGTTCCGTACAGAAAAAGCTGAAAACTTACGTACGTTGGCAAAAGCAAATTGACGAACTGCATCAAGTCTGTCTGAGGCCACTCAATGTCTGCTGCCTTTGCTTCGCTCTTTAAATTTTTCATTAGTATATTTGCATCTTCAAGATTACCTGAAGATAAGTACCTGCCAATTGCAAAAGTTAAATTTAAACAAATGGGAATTCTGGCAACCATTGAGAACAAGGGAAACCTCTTGTTACCTCAAAATTGCTCGAGCAATGGCCAAATCATCTTCTCCAGGATAACACTAAAAAAAAAAGTTGGAGAGGCTTATTAATTAGTAGAAGCATGGGGAAGAATACTAACGAGTGACTAATTAATTTGGTAAAAGTAGAAGGACCTTGGCCATAAAATTGACAAGAGCAGAAGCCAACTTGGGAGGATCATTTCCTCTCACATAATGATAAGTCACCTTAGCCATATCCTGCAGTAACATGAATGAACAATCAATCACAAAAGAAGGAAAAGAAAATAAAAGGATGAGAGATTTTGTGTTGGGGGGGGGAGAGGGGGAGGGGTGAGTATAGAGGTATTACGGGCTCGGGGGACTCAGAATAAGCGTATTCGGCGAGGAGGAGGTGGAGGAGGGGAGAGCCGTGACCGTCTGGGCCAAAGACGGCGGACCAACGGATGGCGGCTTTTAAGAAAGAGCAACAGCCTTCCACTCGTATTTTGGCAACCCCAATCGCTTCTGTTAGTTTCTGCATGTCATCCTCATCCTCCAGGCTACTCGGTAGCTTCCCTCTTGCAAACTTGCGGTGTATCTTCTTCACCCGTTCTGTTCGTTCCTTATTAATTCCTCCTTCATTCACTATTCACAAATACACAAAAACGCATAGCATACCTAGACTTTGTTCGTCACAAGGTACTTTGGCTTGCTCCATTGTCTCCGCAAATATTAAAGCAAGCTCTGCTCCGCATATTTCCTGATTCATTTCATGCCCCCATCCATTTTGATTCCCTCTTTTATATATATTACGTTGAATTCAAATAAGAAAGTAGTACTATATATATGTATCACCTGTCCCTCTTCCAACTGCAGGCACGCTCCTGCTTCCAATATGTCTAAAGCTTCCGAGAATCTCTCCGCATTTACATATCTGTACGTACGTACCCACCCTTCTTCAATCTCTCTTTCACTAAATTACTTTGTATATTCAAACTTTCATATCTTTATCTTAATTTCTAAATATGTACAAACACATCTTCGGAACAGAAAATAAATCACATTACCCTAATGAATCAAGTAGAGTGATGCGTTGGAAAGGCATGAAAAGGAAGGAAAGATTTGAACCTGGTACTGATAGATTTGTACATTTGTTGACCTAGATAGTGATTGCCGTCTTTTAGCAGCATCTCCAATCTATCAATATGCTGCAGTTAAGTTCATATCAGAACCTAATACATACAAAATCAATATGCAGCAGGCACAAAAACTATAATGGGGTGATGCACATATGAGAGACATTCAAGAAACAACAAGTCATATAGGAAAATGCATCTTCATTCAATAGCAAAGATTTATATTAATTATGCGCAGAATGTAAGAATTTGTGGTTATGTATGTATATATACAGTATATACTCGTACCTCTTGAGCAGGAGGTAAGACGGCTCTTCTGGTTCTTTCTCGAGACATTGCGATGGCAGAAAAGGATCTGTAAGATTTGATTAGGCGTCGAAGGGGAAGAAGGCAACCAACTGGAAACTGGCGCGAAATCGAAGACCTGCCATTTGCCTTTGCCTTCACATCACAAATCCAAACGCTTTACCCGCCATATTTGTTGCACCTTCCTCGAATTCTTGCCAGTTCAGCTTATTACACGCCACTCACAATTTTCACACCCAATAAATATCACCGCGTTTAAGTTTTGTTTGTCTTTTCTTTTTTTGTACATAATAATATTCGATTCAATAATCAATACAAAGACAAATAAATTAGTAAAATTACTCGTTTAGGATGTATAACTTAGTTTGAGAATATATTTTCATCCTAAATGTAAGATTTCTTTTTCCTTCATATTTATCATTTTTTAAACTAATTCATCTAACATACAAATCGATACATGATCTAATATTGTATAGACGTATTTTATAAAGATCATGTTACATATGTTATAGTTAAGAAATTTATTTAGTTTCATTAATCTCTAAAAACTAAATAAATAGATATCACATTAAGTATTAGAAGAGCACATAAACAACTTCCTTCTTTATATTCTCTAATTAAATTGAGATAAATTAATCTTTTGTTGCCAAATATTAGCCTTGTTATTGTTGTTTAGTTTTCATGAACGGCCTAGCAAAGGCAGAGGTTGGCTCAGGCTCAAAGCTCCTCAATTGGATTATGTGGTACTCTCTCCAATCTTAAATAGAGGGTAAAGTTTGTAGTACAAAACTTTATCGTATATTTAAGACCTGAGGTAATAATTCCTAGAAACCAGTGGAACAATTGATAGTTATATTTAAGTCCGGGAACACCAATCTATTTTAGCAACAGTTACTAATAAAATCATTAGGAGAATTATATACAGGTCCCAATAAAAACGAAAAATTACAAACAAATCCCTTAAAAATATCAAACTGTGTTGAAGTGCTATGGGACTTAAATTACCTTAATTGAAATTGAGTAAAGGCCACTCTACCTTATTAATTTGAGCAAATGATGAGATGATCACTACTACAAAAATTGTATATTAATTCCTTAAAAAACGTCCTTATTAAAAAATAGGTAGTAAAAATTGAACTCGGTGGCATTCTTGTAATTATATTCAAGGAAGTTGAGCATTGAACGTCCCGAATTTTTTTCAGACGCCTAACATCTGGGTATATTGTTTCGCCAAGGGAAATATGAGAATTTTTTGTTTGGCGCCATGGGATTTAATTTTTTTGTTTAAAATTAGCGATTCGAATAGATTTCGTGTAGCCTATTTTAATATATTTCGCACCATGGGAGATATGAGAATATATTGTTTGGCGTCGTCGTTTTTTTTGTTAATGTTTTTCTTGTTTTTGGTTTAAAATTGGCGACTGAATAGATTTGTGTCGCCTATTTTGAAAAAAGTGGCGACACGAAATGGATTCAAAGTCGCCAATATTTTAAAAGAGGCGACCGGAAATGAATTGGGTCGTCCACTATTTAAAAAGAGGCGACTGAAATATATTCGGTCGCCTCTTTTAAAATATGAGAATTTTTGATCATGACGCCTAACATCTAGGTATATTGTTTCGCGCTAAGGGAAATATGAGAATTTTTTGTTTGGCGCCATGGGATTTAATTTTTTTTGTTTAAAATTGGCGACCTGAATAGATTTCAGGTAGCCTATTTTAATATATTTCGCGCCATGGGAGATATATATGGGAATATATTGTTTGGCACCGTGGTTTTTTTTGTTAATGTTTTTCTTGTTTTTGGTTTAAAATCGGCGACTGAATAGATTTCGGTCGCTTTATTTTATAAAAGTGGCGACTGAAATTGATTGGTCGCCACTATTTTAAAAGAGGCAACCGGAAATGAATTCAGTCGCCACTATTTTAAAAGAGGCGACGAAATCTATTCAGTCGCCTCTTTAAAATAGTGGCGACCTGAAATGGTTTCAGGTCGCCAATTTTCTAAAATAGGCGACCTGAAATCCAATCAGGTCGCGTCTATTCTCAAATAAACCTAATCGACACGCACGCACACTCCCTCCTATCGGTTCCCTACTTTCTTCAACCCTTGCCCTCCGGTCGCTCCATCTTACTGTATCATCTCTCACTCCGCCGACTCCGCCATCGCCCGTCGTCGCCCCTCTTTCTTGTAGCTCCTTCGATCTCCGTCCTCCTTCCCTCCTCTCTCACGCTTTCAGACCGCCGTGCTTGCGAATCCTAGCTTATTCGGCCCCTCCGGTTTGTCCCTCCTCCTCGTTCTTCTTCACCTCCGACTTTGAGCAATGAGGTTGAGTTACTCCCTTCGATCTGCTGCACTGCTTACCTGATTCAATGAGCGACCCTTCGTCTTCACCAGGTGAGTTTGTCCCCGTTCTCAAAATGTCCGCCCTCATTCTACAAAAATTGCTTTACGAATCTTGTTTTGTGATTTGTTAGGGGTCAATTTCTTGAATTCTAGACAATTTTTTGGTGAAGCTTTGAAACCCACAACTTTAGGATAACCAGTTGGTTGAGTCCGTCTTAAATAAAGTGATATAGGAGTTTGAGCATCACATTGCCGATTATTCTGGGTCCTATAGGTAGATGGGATAAATAAAAATTTTATTTAATACTAAATTTGGCGTGTTGGTGTTATACGTTGTTTGATATTGTTAGTTCACTTAGTTCGTTCTTTCTGTGAATCCAGGGATTGTCGGAAGCAGGTCTATTTAGGTAAGTGGATAATCACTTGTCACATTACGTTTTAGTTCGTGGATATTTCATTTGGTTCTTTGGTTTTTTTTCTTTGATTTAGCATATTGGGTTTGGGTTAGGTGGATTTGATCTTGCATAGATCGCAGCAAAGGTGAGGGTTGTAATCCTCTGTTGTGAGTGAAGAATGTTATTTTAAATTCTTCATTTTAATGTAAAGTTGATGTTTGTCTATGCGAGCATACGATAGGGCTGCAATTAAGTTCGAGGTGTTGATCTTGATATAAACTTCAACGAGTGATTATGAGGAAGACATGGAGATGGTACTAATAGAATGAATTAATTGAACAAGTTATTGCAATATCTGTTGTTTTTGGGGCCATCTTGTTATTCTTTTCATATTTATGAGGAAATCAAGGAACGGAAAAACAATCATTTTATGTCTTTCTTCACGGGATATCATATGTTTATGGCAAGCTATTGGTTATTTGTGTCTTTAATCGTACATTCTCATTGCATTTTGTGATGCTTTATTCAAATTCATGATGGATAGATTATATGACTTAAGTCCACTCTAGTGAATCATCGAAGGTTATTGTTGCTCTTTGAAACATGACACTAGGAATTTTAGTCAATGATGTGTTTTGTTTTATTATCCTTATGATTCTAAATGCACCTTGTGAGATTTGTTACAACTTTCCAGGATTTGAGATCTTAGCTTTCCCCGCAATCGTTTGGTGTCCACATCATGCATAATTGCATTGATGACTTCATTGTTTTTATCAACTTCATCGACTAGTAGTAAACTATTCATAGCCAAGTAGTAAACTGTATGTTTTCTCATTTTTATTATCCCATTTCACTATCTCCCGAGAATCCCAATTGCATTACCAAAGGGTGTGCAATTGAACCAAACGGACCCTTATGTTTGTGGAATATTGTTGATTTTGAGATTAATTATGTGATTTTGTATGTTATAATTTTGTATTGTTACAATGCAGATATAGACGAGAAGAGATTAAAGGATAGTCATCTTCGTCTTTTTTGACTACTATTTGAGAAATCTTGGTCAAAGGTTTGAAGCAAACGGTTGCGCCCCAAATTAGGTCAGTTGCTTTCATTTTATGCACACACACACATATTGTCCTTATATGATGCATTCTTCTTGAGAGAGAACAACACTTTTGTGTTATGGCTTCATGGATTACCATTATTGGTTTAAGTGTATTTAATCCAGTCCGTGATTTTTTTGTTTGTCTTTCCTTTATTATTAGCCATATGAACTACGTGAATTTGATTAAAAAAGTGATGACTTCATGGTTTACCATTTCCATTACCATTGAAGTATATGTCGGTAGGAATAATTCCAATGTTCGTTAGTTGATGAAATTGTTGGATTTAATAGTTGATATTATTCTGAATTGTTTTAGTTAGTAAGTTTTGTTGAATTAAGCTGAAATTGGTTGTTATTGAAATTTTGGGATGTCTTACTTTTAAGGGGAAACGTGCGAAATTTTCTTAAAAGAAAGCATGTCGTTATTGAAATTGTTATGAACTTGATGTTGTTGGAAATGTCTTAGGTGATAAGAAAATGGGTCATAGTTGGATGAATGCTTTGAGAACTAGTGAAGAATATGAGAATGGGGTGGAAGAGTTTATTGAATTTGCTAGAAGGAATGTGGCTACAAAAAATGGGATGTACTATTGTCCATGTGTTAATTGTTTAAATGGGGTTCGAAGGGATATTCTTTGATATAAGGGACCACCTAATTTGTGATGGAATAAACCTTCGATACACAACGTGGATATGGCATGGTGAGGAGGTAACTCCCAGTGCATCCTACGAAAATGAAGTTGAGGTAGATGATGATGGAATGGAGAGAATGATTCATGATGTTGAGGTCGAATCCTTTGCACAACCGCATGAATATGATAGCGTGTGGAGTGATGCAAAGACACCTTTGTTCCCTGGGTGTACTAAGTATACACGGTTGATCGGGACCTTACATTTGGTCAACTTAAAGGCAACTTGTGGGTGGACCGATAGCGTTTCACGTCGTTGCTTGAATTGTTGTGTGATATGTTGCCGAGATAATAATGTACTTCCAAATCGTATGTATGAGGCCAAGAAAATCTTATCTACGATGGGTATGGAGTATAAAAAGATACACGGTTGCCCTAATGACTGCATATTGTACAGAAATGAGTATGAAGGCCTTAGTAATTGTCCGAAGTGTAAAACTTCACGATACAAAGTGAAGAAAGGTGGTGGTTCCGGAGATCACACACCGGCGTATTGTTGCGAGATGGTCTTGTTTACCCGGAACAAACCACACACCACAATATGCAAATTCCACAAGACCAACGTAGGGTGACTCGACAAGTGTGTGAGAGGGGAAGAAAAGACAGCCATCCCAATTGTTGATGAGGAGGTTCCCACGCTAGACGCCGCCACCACATCGTTCATCCTTTGGCCGCATCATCTTATTGAGGCGGGGACGACACCTCCAATGGTAAGAAATACATTGCGATTGACGATGAGTAGGGTTTAGGATTGATTTTCATTGCTAACCCACTCATAATTTGTTTATTATGTTTTCATAGCATGAACAAGTCGGGCAGATTTCCATACTTATCAACGCTGCGAGAGCTCTACCAGACATCGTCTCTATCGGCTTACGAGATGCCTCCGGCATTGTCGGTGCGAGACAAGACATATCCGATATCAATTGACAGAAAGATTTGTGAGTTTATGCATATGGACTGTTTAGATATACGGTGGCTTCAACTTGCAATCTTGTAAGTTTTTTTTACCCTTTAATTATGTCAATACTCTTTTTTTGTTTAATATATTCAACAACACTTATCATTTTATTTCGATCGTAGTGTACGCCACGACATCGCAAAAAGGAGACCTATTGGATTCGTATGGATTCTTATGTCCCTGGATCCACAACTTCGGCTCGCAATATCTTAGCCGGAGGGCCATTTATGTTGGTTTAACAATGGGCGACATAAAATCGTCTTGTTATCTAGCGCCAATACATGAAGGGTGCGTATTTTTTTGTCTATATAAGATTTTTAAGGAAAAAATGCTTTTTTATCTTAGTTTAATATTAATATGTATATGTTGTAGTGCTGTTTGGACCCCGTGCGTTGTTTGTCCCGCCAAGAACGCATGTTATTGGTTCGATTCCATAGGTGGCGAGCCAAGCGAGGATATCAAAACCATGTTTGCCGAGTAAGTAAATTTTTGTCTAAATCATCGATTCTTTTTTTAAATGAATTGTTTTCATGTCTGTTAATTTCCATTTTAATGATAGTGGTCTTAGGACATATAGACAGATTCTTTGGAGCATGAGAGCGGGTGGACCGAAGTGGTTTTATCCGAAGGTAAGTAGTTTCAATTCAAGTTTTTTCGAGACACGGTAGCTTTCGTTTAACAATTTGTTTTTTATTTATAGTGCCATCACCAACCGGGAACACCGAGTGCGGATACTACGTTATCAATTGGATGCAATCTATCGTTTCCGCCGGACGTTACCGGCTTGCAAAACGCACGTAATGCTCGTGATCCTCAAATGATGATATTTTTTGTTGTGGTACTTCGGTTGTTAATTATACCTTGTTTTCCAATTTACAGTTTTTCGTACTAAGGATCCGTACTCACAGGATGACATCGATTCGATTCGAGACATGATGGCTAGATATCTTCTTGAACATGGCTCAATGTGAATATATAGGCAAGTCATTACTTGTTAGGGTGATTGTCATTGTGAAACTTATTAAGTTTGTGCGACATCGGTTTCAGTAAATTATTGGTCTTGCTCTTGAATTTGCCACTTTAATTCTTGTGAATATGAGGTTAGATCACTTGTTTAATTCGGAAATAGATCACATCGTCATATGAGGTTTGATTTTGCCATTATACCTTCTTGCATTTGATTTTCCAATAACCAAGACTTGAGAATTTTGTTGAATCATACCATCATAACCGATTTTGAAAGTTTTATGTGTGCTTCTTGCTTGGGAGGTGTTTGATTTGCTTGTGTGGTCTTGTGATTATTACTAGGTGGCTCTCATTCACTTTAGCATTAGAGTTGAGCTAAATTCGTATCTTTGAAACCTTGAAATTCTGTTAAGCTTCGTGTTCAAAAGTCATTGCTGCTATATATATTTGCCTCTTGTCGCATATCAGTGTTATTTGCCAATTGAAGGGAATGTTGATGCTATCTAATTGCTGCATTAAATTGTGAAAGCTGTTGTGAAATTTTGGAGATTAATTGCCTCCAAATGTGAGAAAAATTTGTTGTCATAGTGGTGCTTTGTTTGTTGTTTTGGTCTAGTTTTAGTAACCAAAATCTAGGTCATACATTCTTTCTTTTTCGTTGTTGAAGTTCTTTGGAAGTTTCGATTTCGCCTTCTTAGGTGACTTTCCCGAACTTGCCTTCTTAGGCGACATGTTGAAGTTTTCTCTTTGGAGTTGTTGATATTCTTGCATCCTCATGGTTATGTTGGAAGCTAAGTTGTGAATTTGATTGATTTTGTTGACGATTAGAACATATATATTGTCATTCTCTTGTATGATCTTATATGTGTAGCCAATTCTTTTGTTGAAGTCACTTTTACAATTTTCTTATTGAACCACCGTATTCATTGTTATTTCACCTTCTTGATGGAATGCACATACATATAATTCATACGGTCATAATATATTATAGTCGGATATGCGCTTAATTATTTTGTGAAGCATTTAGAAAGCAAATTGGCCAAACAAAACAAAGCAAGCACATTTTTTTTAAAAAAAAAAAAAACTTTAAGGCGACGAAAACAATTCGGGCGTCTTTGGATCATAATAGGCGACGAAACCATTTCAGTCGCCTAATATGAAAATGAGGCGACCGAAACCATTTCAGTCGCCTCATATGAGGCGACCGAACATATTTCGAGGTCGCATCATATGAGCAATGAGACGACTGAAACCATTTCGGGTCACCTCATATGAGGCGACTCCGAACCCATTTCGGTCGCCTCATATGAGCAATGAGACGACTGAAACCATTTCAGTCGCCTATGAGGCGACCTTGAACCCATTTCGGTGTCGCCTCATATGGAAATATACTACTACGCTCTCCCCAACGTCCCTAAGAATAAGGACGTTAATTGGGTCTTTTTTAGGTCGTCTTTTAAGTATTTTGTAGTAGTGGATTGTCAAGGGGTGTCACAACAAAAAGTTATTGAATAGCTTATCAAAAAAAAAAAAAAAAAAAAGTTATTGAATAACCAATGGGCAATAGCACAATGACTTGTCATTAGCTACTCAACGACTTTACTGATTGCTCAAATTAACAAGGATAAAGCAGTCATTTTCTCAATTTGAATTAATGTAATCAAGGTCTTATGGAATTTTAATGCAATTAATGATTTTAAAGGATCTATTTGTGATTTTTCTTTTTCTCTTTTCCGTGGGACTTATATATAATTCCCCAAACCATTCTGATTTTTTTGGGTACATATATTTTGATTTATACATAGCCCAATAAACATAGACTTGAATGAAGCCCAATAAAATATAGTTTTTATTTTGTAAAATTCTACTAGGCCTAGTAATTGAAAGTTAATTAGAGTTGGCATAGATGGTAAGGGATTCAGGACTAGGCCTAAATGGTCGTGGGTTCGATCCCTCGCGTCAGCGGACTCCTTTGGTAGGCGATCTCGTAAGTCCCCGGTAAGTCTTGATAGAGCCGGGACCGTGCCCGGCCTTGGTGGGGACTCGATGTCGAACCCCTCCAAAACTTTTTATATCAAAAAAAAAAAAAAAAAAAAAAAAAAAGGAAAGTTAAGGTGTAAATTTAGCAATGAATAATTTAGCACTCATAAAAATTGATTATTTTTAACTGTAAAAGTATACATAAACAATTTACTTGAGAGTAAATATAGCAACGTTGTTAATGAGACTTAATTTCCATTACTTTTGGTATTATGGGTCCTATCAGTGTTTTATCTATATTATTTTAATATTTTTAAATGGGAAAATATCACTTAGAACTAGGGGTGTTCATGATGCCCAACCGCCCGTTCGCCCGCCCGCGCCTAACGAAAAATCGCCCGCCAAATTTTCTAAAAAAGGAGTCCGAAAAAAATTGGGCACAACCGGGCTAAGCATTTTTTTGCGGGGCTGGGCACCGGGGTATGCCGCTCGCCTTAAAGTGTCAATAATATTTTTTATTTTTTAATAGAATAAAAAAAGTATTTTATATTTTATATTTTTTTTATAAAATAGTATTATATATTTTTTTGCAAATTATATAACTTATAATATAAAAAAATATCCTCTTTTCTTCAACTCTTCCCATTTTCGCAACCGAGTTTGAGATACTATCTTGGTAGAACGCTAATTCTGAAAAATATAGAATTCTCTCCCACATGGCATGAGATGTATTGGCTATGTCGGTTTCCACAGTAGCTTCTGAGTCTGCCTTTAGTACAGGAGGACGTGTGATTGATCATTATAGGAGCTCTCTATCTCCTAAAATGACAAAACCACTCATTTGTAGCCAAAATTGGCTACAATCTGGACAGTCCATCTCTAAATTTGTTAACAAGCTTCGTGAGTTCGACAATTTTGATGAGACGGAAAATGCCATTCAGCTTGCAAGTAAGCTTTAATTCTAACTCTAAAATTCTTAAACACATATTACTTCTTAGATGCTTGAACACATATATTTGATATATACACACGAACACATATATTACTTCTTATTTTGTAATGTAATTGATGTTTTATTTTCTTCCTAGATGCTGCACATGGAGAGGGGGGAATGTAATGGTTACGGTTGTCGGTTGGGTGGTGGTAGATGAAGTAGGCAATTTGCAATCTTTAAAGTTAAAACTAAAGCTTAGAGTCTACAATTAATTGTTACTTTCACATGTAAATGATGTAATAAACTAATAATATGCTTTCTTTGTTGCTTTCTTGTAGGTGATTCTATATGCTTCATCCTTTTGACAATTTGGAGCCTTAATGCAAATTCTAGGAGTATTGGATGTCTACAAGGCTTTAATTGCAATTTTTTGATGCCTTGTATTTAATGAATTATGGATGCTATTTAATATTTCAGTTATAGATATTTGACTATTTGTTATTTTCTTAAGATATATTATTGTCTTTTTAATTTTAAGACTTAAGTTGTAGACTTATATCTGAATATTTTGAAGTATAGAATTATGGATTTCATTTGAAGTTTGCAATATTGTTTATTAGGTATGACTAAAGCTATTTTTTTTTCCACATAGGGTGTCCCAAGCTAAGGTTACAGGGTATCGTCACTTGGGTATGGAAGGCCGCCCTGCCCAGCCCATTATTGCCCTGCCCACAAATGTTAGGGCTTTTATCGGGCAGGACCGAGCATTGGGCTGCATTTTGCTGCCCAAGGATCTCTCGAGGCAGGCATCGGGCAAGGGTCTCGCCTTGCCATGAACACCCTTACTTAGAACCAGTAAAAACAATTTTATTCAATGAACCCTCAAAAGATTATGAAATTTCACTGTATCTCTTAGGTTGAAAAGAAATTAAGTTGTGAGTAAAAAGACAAGAATACACATATTTTATTTTTTCATAAGAGCATTTTTAAGACAAATATGGATATTTTCAAGAAAAATAAAGACATTTAGAAGATAAATATGTGAATGACCGAAAGAAAAAAAAATTTCTCATTTACATATTTTTCTTGTAAATGCCTATATTTGACTTGTAAAGAAATATTTAACTTCCTAAATTCTTTTAAATCCTTTTATTTTATTTGTAAATGCATTTATTTATCTTGTGAATAACTTTATTTGTCTTATGAATTCTCTTATTTCTCTTGTGAATGGCTAAAATGTTCTTTTTAACTCCTTGATTTTCTTTGAATTCCTTTATTTGTCTTAAAAATGCCCATTTATAAAGTAAGGGAAATTATTGTATTTTCACTAAAAAAACTTAATTTCATTTTAACCAAACGGTAAAGTGAAATTTTAGATTCTTTTGGGGTTAATTGAAATAAAATAGTCTGCATACGATCTAAGTAATATTTTCAAATTTAAAAATATTAAAATAATTGATAGAGAATACTAGTGGGACCAATCATGTAAAAAGTAAAGGAAATTAAGTCTCATTAATGACATTGTTATATTTGTTTCCGAATAAATTATTTATGCCTACTTTTGTAGTCGAAAATAGTTAAGCCTCATTAGTGCTGGTAAAAATTATTCATTACTAAATTTACACCTCCACCTAAAATTAAAATGACAAAAAAATATGATAATGCATAACAAACAAAAAAGTATTAGAAGTTAAATGACAAAGAGGACACATTCTGGAAGTTGGACGCTGGCTTTGGTTTGATTAGTCCTCCTGTCCACTACCCTCCTTTGTACAAAAAATGGCGCCATTTTGGCGCAAATCAGGGCAGTTGTGCCCTATTTCTTATTTTTTATTTTTCAAGATAGTAAGTGGTTCTAAAAATATATTTTAGAATATTGAATGGAGGAAAACTCATACGCCCCACCACAAAAATACTTTTGATCATGAAAAATTATCTTATGATCCTAAAAAAGTTTTGAAGTATATTTTTAATACTTAAAAAATTATCTTATGATTCTAAAAAAAATCTAGAAATATTTTTTTCAATCAATATCCTAAAATAATTTTTAAGATTATAAAATAATTTTTTATAAAGTATTTTTTCAATACAAGATTCATAAAGATTCTTTGAGAACCAATCAATACTTTGAAATATTTTTTCAAGATCCTAAAATAATTTTTTAAGATCATGAAGTGTTTTTAGTACTAGTTAGAATCTCAAGTATCTTTTTAATACTAGCCACCAACCTAAAATATTTTTTTAAGATTTAAAATAATATTTAAGATCATAAAATATTTTTTCAGTACCATTTAGTATTATTTTGAAGTATTTTTTTAAAAAGGACACAGCTGCCCCTTTTTGGTGCAAAGGAGGAGGCCAGCGGATGGGAGGAACTATCAGACCAAAGACGGGTCAATTCTAGAATCCCACCTGCATGTACGAGAACAAAGGAAAAGCAACAGCACCACCGTTATGAAGGAGGCCACACGTGTCAAAATGAAACACACGTGTCTTGCCATGGTGCTTTGAACACTTCGTATAAGAAAGAGAGGCTTGGTTATAGGATTTAGGTGAACTGTGAAAGAAGAGGAAAGTGATGGGTTCAGAGACGTTCTTAGAAGTTATATTAGCCATATTGCTTCCCCCTGTTGGAGTCTTCCTCAGATATGGCTGTGGAGTACTCTCTCTCTCTCTCTCTCTCTCTCTCTAACCATTATGTTATTTACTCTTTAATTACAACTTTTCTTTTCTGTATTTGTGTTGCTTTGATTATGCACAATTTTGGAATCTTTTTTCTCATAATAGTTAGATTTTTTGCCTTGTCTGAAATACCTTAGTACTTAGAGTTCTGATATGAAATATTTTGGTCTGAGATTATTATGTTTGCTCATCTCATTTGAATTAGAGTTTATAGCTGAGGACTGAGGTAATTAAGATTTAATTAGAATCTTCATTGAGAACTTTTTGAGTTAGCAGACTATGGGAGTTTTTTTTATTTGCTTGTAAATATGTTACAAATAATTTAGGAATATTATTCTCTGATCTAGGCTCTGTTTTAAACCTTTCTGTGTGTTTTCCTCCTTCCTCGCCCATACCAATGAATCTGGGAAGTTACCCTTATTTCTGGAGTCAAGAGAATTGAAATGAATTTTACTCTTGATTTATTCCTGTTCTATAGAATGAATGAAGTATATTAACTAGAAATACAGAATGACTGATAAAGGGGATGAATTGGGAATTGCAGATGGAGTTCTGGATATGTCTGTTGCTGACAATTTTGGGATACATACCAGGCATTATATATGCCATTTATGTCCTCGTTCGATAACACTTTATATATGTATGTGGGTTTGACTTTACTGTATCTTCTTTTCCCCCTCTGTTGTCTTCAGAAGGATAAACCGTTTTTGCTGCTCTTAATAGAATAGTAATAGTAATAGTAATAATGATGATTGTGTACATATGCCACAGGCTTTGTGATTTGCAGTGTTGTACTTTCTCTAAGCTCTTCAGTTCAACTTCAGTGTAACATCAGTATGAAACATGATCTGATTTCAAAAAAATTATTGCAGTTCCATTGAACAGAACTCAGTCTCATAATGCTCTTTTCATTTATTATGATGGTTTTGATCGTTGGCATAGAAAGACACCTTATGAAAATTTGAAACACTCTTTTCTGAGAAAGACATCAATAGTTTCCCAGAAATCCCAAACACAGTAAAATCTGATAAACACCTCAGTTCCATGAAGAAGCCTATGAGGATTGATTTGTACTAAGCTCCATAAGTACATCACCACTGTCCCCAACAGCTGTAATTGGCTGACGATGATGTGGAAGAGCTTTATCCACTTTGTGGGAGAATAGCCTCTTCCCCTTAACACACAACTCCGCTTTCATTTTGCGATGCACACAATAATCCTTTGAACTCTTCATATTTTCTTTATCTTTTACTGCTTTTGATCTATTCTCATTCTCATCCCTTCCTGCTTCGCCCTGTGTGTGGAAGCCGTCAACCAAGTTTAAACGCAGCATGTGATTAAATCATGAGAGCTAAATAAAATCGAATGCAACTGACCTCATCAAAGTATCCAACTTTGGGTGATGGAACTCGAATGGCAGAAGGTTTTAAGTTCCTTGAAGAAAGTAATGCAACAGAATTGCTTCCATGTGCAGAGCAAGTTCCTTTTTGACCAACTCTGTGATCTCTACGGCTAGCTGTTGGCTTTGGGACCAGATATGAGAATTTATGACATTCACTTTGGCTTTCTGAAGCTTTTAGAGGCGATCTTGGTTTACCTGCTGCTATCCAACTTTTCCCTGAAATATACACTTGAACTTTTCAGTTTCTCTCTTCTTTTTTTAGTAAGATTCCTCATAGAAACACTTCTGCTATCCCTGCCATGATCATGTTCAAGCTTACCATTTGTGACTTGAACTTGTTTACTATCTTGTTTGACTTCATTTGTAACCCTTTTGGTGTGAGCCATTGCATTACTTTTAACCCTTCCTGATGACTTTGGTGGCTTAAGAGATGATGATGATGATGGGGGATTAAATTCACTCCCGTCAGAGCACTTTCATCAGTAGACGTATATTAGTTTTTCTCCAGTAATAATAATCATATACAAGCCTATCCAGTGATTTGCAAAAAAATGATTTTAATTTTGAAAAGATGGTAAATGCGAAATAGACTTTCAAACAATGCAGAGCAACAGAGAAGAGTGCGAGAAGCGATGTGGCGAGTCATAAATTCTGGTAAACTATAAAGGAGCATGCCTGTTTGGATGATGGGCCTGTGAAGGCTCTTTAGAAATTTTGCGTGACGGATGGGCACTTTGCTTTCTGGGATTTGGCAACGATTTCGTCTGAATTTTGGGAGCAAATGGAAAATCATTCAAATCAAAACCTCACAGAGTCAGCCAACCGTGACAAAGCAAAGAACATAGTATATACCTTTGGTTGAGTTGGCCCATCCATTGTTTTGAGTGCTGATAATTTGACAAGTTCAAAAACAAACCAAGGTACAGAAACATTAAATAATATCTTGCATCATACTAGTACGGTTAACAAACATCATCCACCTAAAATGTGGTAAGGTATAAAAAGGTGGAGATAATGAATGAGAGTTGAATCTTACAATGAATATGGGGCATGTGGGAGTGGTTTGGATGTTCAAAGAGTTGAAGCTCAAGGGAGGCTAAAGAGGAAGAGGAGCCATCAGTATGAGTGGAGAGAGATGAGATCCTTAGCTCTTGGATTGCAGAAAGAAGATGCATCTCTGACTTGTGAAATCCTCTGTTCACTAGACTCAGTTCCACTGGATCCAACACTCCTGCCACACTAATCACATCCATTAGCCAAACAATAAAGCTAAAGCAAGTATGGTTGGGAAACAAGGGAAAAGGTGAAGAGGATGCCTTCTGAAGTGAGGAAAGCACTGTCCCATGCCAAACTGCTTCTTGAATTGAATTCGTTATTACTTCTCATTTCTGATGATGATGACCACTTCTTCTGATTATCCCAAGTACCCTGAAACAACTCCTCTGGTTCCAGCACTCCTGTTCATGAAATGGAATCAAGCTAATTAATCATTTCAAATAATTAATTAACTAGTGATTGATGTTAAATGAATAATGAGTAGTATATTTACCCGGACTTGTGAAAAATGCTGAATCCCATGCCAAACTCTTTCTCAAATCAAACTTTGACTCTGACTCGCCTTCTGATCCCACGCATTTCACATCCACCTTCTTCCTCTTTTCCCTACAATCTGCACTCCACTTGAATTTCATTACACTTCCCATTAAATTTGTTTTCTACATAAAATCCAACTCATGCATTTCATTTTAATTAAGACGGTATTTCTTTTATTTATATTATTTTTTCCTTGTCATAATATCATTTATTTCAAAAGAAACATGCTGTGAAAGAATTCATTTGAAATCAGCAATTAAACATAATCATTTTAAATGGAGAGAGAATGGTAAAATATGGTATGTTTAAATCAAATTAGGATGATAAATATATATTATTCATCTCTCCGGAGTTATATGAAGATGTGATTCAAAATGACCCTATATATATATATATATATATATATATATTATTCATCTCTCCGGAGTTGTGAGAAAATGTATCTGTGTTTGGTTTGTAAAAGAGAAAGATGGAGACTGAGGGATGAAATTAAACATGATGCAATTACCAGAGCATCCAAACTGGGGAGCAGCCCTCTGTGGTTGCAGAGCCATGGATGGATGGCAAAGCTTGTTGTTGCAGCAGCAATAAAAAGAGAATAACAACATATTTGAAACATTGTCATGAATGGACCTTATTACGCAAATCAAGAGCATTCATTATTTGGTTTCAAACTTTGCTTTGCCGCCACCATCCATTTTTGTCCGTTTCATTTTTTTAAAAAAAAAAATTCATTATCTGATATTAATTATTTATAACGAAAAATCCGTAATTTTTTAATATGACGCTTGACATATATAATTAATATTGATTTGTTCATAAGTTGACGATATGGGTGTATGATGACAATCCAGCTAATGATGGCAAAATCATTTAAAATAGGATAAGTGATTACGAAAATATCGAGAATGTGAGGTAATATCAGAGAATTGGTTGGTGAAAAAAGAAAAATAAAAGAGAAATGAAATGAATGATGGGGATTGCTTGATGAAGTGGGCGTCACTAAAATTTCTTACCTTTGCGTGATTCTGCTGCATTCATGCACGCCCTACTCATTCATCAAATTATCATATCACTATAAAATCCTTAATTACCTTATTAACACTCCCCATTTCATGCACTCTCAAGAGTATTTTATTCCAAGGAATGAATTTTGAATTTAAAAATAAATTCAAAATGTTAAAATGATGTAAAATTGGGGGAGTGGGCAACAGTAGTGGTAGGCTAAATATATATATTCATTCCCCAAATAGGCTATGAAATTTATGAACAAAATTTCATCTATCTTATTTGATTAGAAAAATAAAACCAAAAGTGTATAGACTTTATACTTTAATTACTAAAACATATTCATGATGACTTTTTCTATTGGGTTATATTAAATATAGTTTAGTTTACTGAACAATGGACAAGTTAGGAAGCTTATGCCCTATTTCATTGCCCGTCATTTTATGTTACATAGGTATGAGCTATAACTAAACGAAAATATAAATCATTTTGGCCCTTAAGGACTAAAACCAAAATAAATGGAAATTTGAGGAACTAAATATTATATTATCACTAAAAATATTTAATTAATACATATTTTATCAAGTGAGTTATAATAAGGATAATTCACCTCTTTTAGGTGTCTTTATGTTAAGGATTATTGGAGGATCGGGTTTCACGCTAAACACTTTGTTTATCGGGAGAGCTAATAAAATCTATGTCGTCCAGATCTAATCTGCTCAATCTAAATTTGAGTTTTATTCACCACTCAATAAAAAAAACACTACATCATGCCTTCAATATATAAAAAAAAAAAAAAAAAAAAACAAATTTATAGCTGCCTTACGAAATATGTTTTTTTTGGCAATAGTGTTGTATTTTATATCATATAAAAATAATTTTTTTCCACAATACCCCCAATTTAATACTTGAATTCTTACATGATATTGAACGATTATATTCTTAGTTCTTGGCCCTAATTTAATAAATAAATATTTAAAATAACATAATTGACACATCATGAATGAGTTTTTGATATACTGAAATACCAAACAAACCGTGTTTTTAGAAGCTTTTTTTTTTTTTTTCAAGCCCAGATAAAACTTCTCTCACATATTTATCTCATAAATTGTAAAAGCTATTTTCAAAAAGTTAATCCAAACACGTACATAATGAATGAGTTTAATCAGGAACGTAATTATTTTAGGGCATACCTAACAACATGTATTAGAGATTAAGTTGAAGAGGGGAAGGGGGATTGATATCCGTTGCAAGATTTTGGAGGACGTTGTACGTAAAAAGCAACCTCATATACATGCATATAGCTGATGACGAGCACTAGCTCTAGCTTTAGATTTCTAGCATACACACCACACTGTATTATTTGTTGTACTCGTGCACTAGGATTCATATTAATACCAGGCCATCCAACATAAAAACACTTCATTCATTATTCTATTAAATGGCTAATGGCTATGGCCTATTACACATATAATATCTCCCTACCAACACATCATTTACCCATGGTTGTTTGTTCCCATCCAACTGGACCACGGAAACCAGTTGCCGTACGCCCCACCGTGAGATCCACCGTAACCGGAACCATAGCCGGATCCTGAGCCAAAGCCAGAGCCAGAGCCAGAGCCAGAGCCGGAACCATAACCAAAGCCGTAGCCGGAGCCTCTGGCAAAACCGGAGGGAGAGTGGCCAGAGCCGGAACCGTAGCCCCAGCCAGCTCCGGGTGCGGAGCCCCAGCCCCAGTTGTAGTCCCAGTTGGGACCGTGGCCGGAGCCAGTGGCCCCCGTGGGGGTTGCAGTAGCCTGTGGAACCATTTGGAACTCGAAAGAAAGGAGCTTCCTTGGTAGGCCGTTGGCGGCGGCAGCTACAGTGAGAGCTGTGATGAAGAAGAGGAAGAGGAAGTGACTCGATAGCATGATGGGGTGAGATTTATGGATGTAGCGTGTTGACATAATGAGTGATGAGGGGATTTTGTGGTGCATGACAATGGCTTTTATAGTGGCCTGGTTTGACGAGTTGATGACGACGAGGATGATATGTGACAAGTTGACAAAACCGTGATTGAAGCCTAGTGCGAGGCTGCCAACATTGCAATGAACGTGGAGAATCAACATTGCAATGAACGTGGAGAATCATAGTGTTCGTTCGATTATACTATCCCTCCAATTTCAAAATAGTTGATATGACATGTGTTGACTATTTTCTTTAATTTCTCAGTCTTATATTTAATCATTGATCTGTTGATATATGCAATGGGGATAATTTGAGAAAATGTCGATAAAGAGTTGGTTAGATAATGAATGAAAGAGGATGAGGATAATGAATGAATATAATGGTGAACAGGTGTTGGTGAAAAAACAAGAGAAGGGGGTTAGCCACGCTGAATTGCACCACCGTCATGCATAGTGGTTAATTAAATTAAAGCCACGTTTGTGGCTATATTATTGTGAGAATATTTGTATTGCCTGTTGGAAGATGGTGGTGTGGAGTAGCAGCACTTGTGTAGTGAGTAGTGACACTTGGGGCGTGCATGTGCATCTCTCTCAACTTCTTGCGTGTTTCAGCCACCATTCCCCCCACCCACTTTCCTCTCTTCCTATTTTCCCTACCATTTTTACCCTTTTATATATATATATTTGATTCACCCAAATGTACAATGCAAGTTGATCCAAGTATTAATTAAGTAGCCTTAATGCTCTGCATCAATATTAAAACTGCCAAGTCATCCGTTGAGTCCAGATTGAGACCCTGCGGATGGAAAGATTATGATTAACTGTATCATCAGAAGCCAAGCCTTACACCTCTGGCTAACACCACAAGAGCTTAAAAAAATAATAATAATAATAAAAAAGAGCTCTTGAAAATGTTTTGCTTCGTATTTTTCAATATACCACACAAGCATAGCCACTGCTGCTTATTATTAATTATCGAAAAAGTCTTCCGACGTTTTCCCCCGGACAATTTTTAATAAAAATATTCTAATGTAGACTATACGACTGAACATACATGTGCCTAAAATCAAGGGCACACAAGAATGTGGCATCGCAGTTGGTCACATGGAAGCAAGTGCAGTATTGTGGTAAGTTGGGCCCTTTAAATCCACTCAAAATAGTTGACTTGTGCCCATCATTGTGGGCCATTACACCCATTTGCAAGATTCTTAAGTATTTCATGGCCCAAACCCATGTGCGCTTCTGCACAAGATATTTTCAGACCATGTATGGTCACTAATAAGATCACATTGATGAGAAACCATAATAAAACGATTCTATAGATAAAGCAAATAACAGTCACATAATAATAAAGCTTAAATTTTACAAAATTCCTTTGATATTGAGTCCATATAAATGTTTAACTTTAAAATACCCAGCATGCTAACTATGGATACCCTGAAATTAAACATGAATTCAATTGTAGAAACGCTATTCCAAAGCGAAGGAGATAAAAAAGAATCTAACATTTCCCTGGGCGTCTTATTTGGAGAAAGCTGGAGGTAACGCAAGGCCAAGCAGCAGCAGCCACCAAACAGAAGCCACGCTTTCAATGAAGCCAACGAGGAAGG
The DNA here is from genome assembly GCA_019022655.1 of Acacia acuminata. Lineage (NCBI taxonomy): Eukaryota > Viridiplantae > Streptophyta > Magnoliopsida > Fabales > Fabaceae > Acacia > Acacia acuminata. The sequence goes on from JAFJYI010000123.1 coordinate 398,286, forward strand.
GATTGGCCAAGAAGAATGAATACACAGTTGCTGTTGTTAAAACCAATAACGTCTAACTTATGAAGTTTGTGTTTGCCCTATGAATCTATCAACGTAACTGAATCCTTTAGCAAGTCCAAGAAGATGATCTTTTCATGACTGGCTTCATCTGCTTGTCTTCTTCGAGGGAGACCATACCCAAGTGGGAGGGGTCCTCCAACATCATCTTGGCCACCAGATAACCTGCTATAGACCATGTTTGGTATTTTCTTGCCTGCTTCCCAATATATCTCCCAAGTTTACCATCATAGTACTCTGGCCACCCATCCTTCAGCAACCGATTCTCTGCCAGCTCAATTGCGCGTCTCGCTATTTGTGGCCTCCCCGTTTTGATGCAAGCAGCCGTTAGGACCCACAAGAGCACTGCATAAAGCTCAAAAGGACACCCGTCAAAACCATGTGCTTCTGATTAACTATTATCCAACACATCCCCTTAATTGCTAATGTGGCTTACTTAGGTTGTTTTAAGTACATTGCTAAATAACATACATGCACATTACCAGTTAGCCACAGAAATAATATATGCTTAAATGTTTAGGATTTTGTCTAATCTGCTCAGAGAAGATGGCTAATGACATCACAAGTAGACAAGATTATTCAGGCTCAGGCCACATGATTGTACAAACATCCAAAAAGAAGAATCATTATAAGTAGAGGAACGTGATTGTCCGGCTATAGGTACAAAGTTCTACTTAAGAGAACCCTAATGGGAACTTCTTTATGTTGTCAAACTTACACAATTTTTTTAAAAGAAAAAACGCATGTAAATTGGATTGTACTAATAAACCCTTCTTTACAGGGACAAGGTAACATATTCGCCAAGAACTAGACCCAGACAAAAGTTTTTCAGGTATTTAGACAATTTTTAAAATAATCGATCATAAACTGTTAAACTATTAAGAAATCCAATTTCTATATATATTCATAACTTCATAGCATACGCCTAAAAATTAGATCCTTTGGCATTGGCTAAATGTTATTTTCTAGGTCAAATGCTTTCTAAATCAATGGGTTTACTTACGTGTAAATTACCCAATAAAAAATGAGTAACTAAAAGTTGGTGGCAACAAAAAAAAAAAGGGTTGGTGGCAACAGATATATTTCAATTAACCTTTTCTTTTTGTTAAATATTCCAATCAAATTTCAATTACCCAATACTTTCGTTCAAGAATGTTTTGAAACATCATCCAAGAATGCAAATCAGGCCACCCATATAAAAACACAACAGATCAGGAAGATCTACATTCATGAGGTCAACTCCAAAAGTAAATTGTGCAATTCTCAATCGTTACTCTCGTTCTTTTTTTTCCGGCCAACTCAATTGTTACCCTAATGACTTCAGTATCATTGCCTACGAGTCTACGACAAACCATAGATACCCACTAGAAGATATAAAAACTTGTGAAAAAAATTATTGACCGCATAACTAAAGATGAGAAAATAAGGGAAGCACCTGGCCAAGATCCTCCATTATGATAACTCCATCTGGTATTTTTGGGATCGCAACCAGTAACAATTCGCCACTCATGACTCTCTATTGCAGGATAACATACTTTTAGGGGCATTTCCCCAACCAATTCATCCCATCTTTCTTCAATAAGATCCATTATGGCCACTGATTGCTCTGGAGTTGCAAGAGAAGATAGAATTGCAATGCAATTACCTAAAGCAAACCATCGGAAATCCATCCTAGCAGGACTGACATTTCCAATAAAATAGCCACCACGAGTTGGCATAAAATCAAACACCCAGTCTGGAATTGAATCAGGAATAACATTGAACTTATTTACTGCAGTATGTGAGTACTCCTCAGTCTTATACCGGTAAATGTCATTTAGTTGTCGGAAATCTAGCCAAAAGTAACCTCGCATGTGAAAACTTAGTGCATGCAAACGCTTCACAATAAGCTCGATACATTCTTTCCCCTCTGCATCTTGTTTCAACATTGCCAAGGCACATCTTAATGCCATGAAGAAAAGCGCTTGAATCTCTATAGGATAGCCATAAATACCCTGTAAAAAGAAAGAAAGAAAGAAGAAACTAATAGAAGTTGCAACAAGAGAAAGCTTATCTAGAAACACTTGAGACTGTTTAGTATGCATGCCATCAAATATGGAACACGAGAGAAACTTGTAACAAAAACTGCATATTGCATCACCTTGCACTATAATATGGTCGACCTGGTTATGAACAATGGAATTCAACTAAAATGGTGCTTATAGACAGAACAGTCACAGAATGACATCCATGTATTAGGAAATTTTAAGTGTGCTGGCGGACTTTACATCTAGTTGCAAATCCAGATGACCAGATCTATGTACAGAAGTGAAATCTGAATAATATAAGAAAATGGCACAGCCAAAAAAGTTCACAAGAAATATGTTTCTCAATTGACATATATAATCATGGTTGTAATTAAATTTGCAAGACGAGAACGCATTATGCATCCACCCCTTCTGATGCAAGAGGATGAAAACACAGATTATGACTCATCAAAGGTGTTGATTTAAAAAGGGAAAATTGTAAATAAGTCGTTATATAAGATTATTAAGCTCCTCTTTGTCTTCAACAAAGCCCAGAAGCACAAATGACCCAAATTTAATCTCCTGAAGCCATTCTGACTGAGGCTAATCTTATCTGAAGAACCTGAAATTCCTTACAATGTCACTCAAGCATGCATATTTTAACATCTGTCTGCTTCTTAAGTGACACATTCATCTACTCAAGTGCATGCTTAGAGAAAAACCAACACCAGATCTGAATTCGGATGAACAGTAGCAAACAAAAACAAAAAGTCACTTAAATGAAAAAATATGATCAATTTTTTAGCCAAGTCAAATTAATGTTGATAAAAACTTCAAAAACAATGTAGAAAGTTTCCTAAATACTGAGTTAGGAATATAGTAGCTGTCAAAGCAATAAACAATATCAAAATTATTAGACAGTTTGACTCACCATTCTTCGGTCAATCATGGAGCATCCATCAGCACAAAGCAGAGTAGGGAATGTATCAAATCCCTCCGACAGACACAGAGTCAATATAAGTCTCATTCCCTTTTGACACTCTGGTCTTTCAGCCAGAGTTAGATCCCCTGTAGACTTTGTGTATGCACGAAGCAAAATGATCCACCAAAATCCAGAATCAACAGGAGCAACTCTACCAATTGCACTTTCACCAAAATCTGCAACAATAGTATCTGTTTTCCTAATAGGATCATGAAGAACTTTGAAACTAGCTGGCATGACACCTTCACCCAGCTTAAATCGATCTACTTTTTTTTCCCACCCTTGAAGATGGAGGGTCTTCAGTAAGAAGTTCTTAACTATATCTGGTTCACCATTCATCAAAAAGGCCAGAGCACTAGGCACAAAATCTCGAACAAAAACCTACAAATTAAACCTAGTGCTTAATCAATGTCTAAATCCTGGTAATTACAGCTTCAAAAAGCAGCAAGTGCAGAAAGCTTTTGGCAGTTAAACCCATCTCAACAATTAATTATAGTTATGTTTGAGCTTGTTTTTCATGATTGTTTGAATCTGGATTGCTCCTCAAATGGTTTCTTTGCTTTGCTCGAGTTTGTCATGCAAAAATCATCTAAAATTGTTATTTCCAAAAACAGCACAGGCCAAGGCCATATGTCAAACTATTAATTTATCATTGAAACATAGAATTCTAAATCTGTGATTCCAGTTCTTTTAATTGTCATTGATGGTTTTCAGTCGATTTTAAACCTAATATGTCTGTCAAATACACACTGGAGACTCCATTTTTTGTATATTATCTCATAAAGGACAAATTTCTTTTATCAAGAAGAATCTAAGGTTGTTATATCTCAATCAAATTGTTACCAATGACACCACTCTGATTCTATTTATAAGTCATTTTTTTACCAAAAAATTTTATCCTATTTATAAGTCCAGTTTCAAGGTAGTAAATGAGATTATAAGTTTATAACAATTTTGCCCATATTAATTGTACTAAAAAAAATAGAGAGAGTTGAGAAATACTCATTCATAAATAAGGGCAAAGTTGAAAATTTACCCATAGAGTTAACTACCTCTCCTTGGTATATGTGGTTCACTTAAAACTGCTTATAAATAAGATCAGAGTGATATGTTTTATATTGTAAACTAGTGTGGGTCCCATGTTTTGCAGAGTTTGAGAAATGAGCCTGCTATTCATGGCACATGAAAACTGTAAGCCTGTTAGAGTTTCTAACTTTCTATATCACACATAGATTACACAATAATTTAAGTTGTTATATTCCAATTATGTTGAAATACACCATGTCTTATATTGTAAATTCTGCAGTAACTTAAGTTGTCATATCTCAATTCATATGTCTCCTTAGAATCCCTCAAGATTACATGATGTTCTAGGTTCAAATTTTCTTCAATTTATTCTCAATAATCCAATGTTTTTATGGTTCCAGGTGAAAAGATATTGTCTGGCAAGCATCAACCAGTGCTTCCATTTCATAACTCAATCAATTTAACATAGCTCACATGTTTTAAAATATTACTAGTCACCCAAATAATAGAATGAGATCTTTCAGTACGAAATGAGTTGTTCACCTGATCATAATTTAGAACTTCCTCTGATTGATGATCAACAGCTGCAATTGTCCCAACTGGTTGACCTCTAAAATATACAAGGGATTTTCGAAGGGATTCCCATGCATCAGCAAATACAGGGTGAGGTTCAAATGAGTTCCGCGTTGATGAAGCTGGAGTGTCAAGAACAGATCTATTTCCAGGTGAATATGTTTCAAAATGGTCCACTCCTCCTCTTGGGAAACCAATTGACAGTTCACTTAGTGACCTCTCATCAAATGATCTTTGTCTCTCCATGTTCAACCTTGGCTTACCAATGAGACGTGAGATGTCATTATCATCCATATCAGCGATAGAGCAGTTCGAGCTGACAATCTGAAATTCCACAGGCCCATCCATTTTTGTCTGCTTCTGCAATACTGAAATGATTTTAAGAAAAAAATAGAGGGCTATATCCAGAACAAAATATGCCCAAGGTCAATCACAAAACTGAATTAAACAAAATGATCACAAATGAGAAAATAAAATACAATGAAGGAAGAAGACAACCAATGATTTCATCCGAAGCTTATAGCATTCTCACAAATCACAAGTAACATGATCCACTTGATTAGAGAAATAAATTATTCTTTAGTCATACGATCATACAGTCAGAGAGAGTTATGCAAGAGATCTACGTCTTATAATTACACTTATTCAGTATTTTTTCCTCTCTTTTTTCAAATGCACCATATGCAGTCAATTATGTAAAGTTGGAGAATCCATCTAGCACTTAATATGTACCAATTTATCTATGATACTCTCTAAATACCTTTTTTTTTTTTTTTTTTTTTTAAATGAGAGATTTTTAAATACTATCCTCAATACTTTCTCTAAATACTATCCTCAATACTTAAGGGGACCGCAATAAAAGAGGGAAGAAAAATAAAAGCTTAAGAAATTTTAAGCGAAAAAAACTACGTTGCCAAACGTACCAGGAGTAATACCCTGAAGTAATAGAAACAAAATGTACTTTTAGCATCGGTATCATCAAATATGAAAGATCTAAATGGATAATGAAACAACAAATGACACGGTAAAGGGAAAACTTAATTTGGAAGAAGAAAAAACCCAATGCGAAAGTAAGAGTTTAATCGTCTGGTAAAATATAATCAGAGTTGCAGACAAAAACATAGGAGTCTGAATAAAAAGCAATGGTACTGCATTGTGAGACCGGCGAGGAATTTCACCCACAGACATATCATATGACAACAACATTCGAGGAGGAAACACACAAAAGAGAGTCAAATTGCGAGGTCAGATAAAGAAAACCAGCTCAATTGACCAATATATCGAAAAGGGGATAGATCTGAAGCATTGTTGAGAAGCAATGAGAGAGAAGGGACGAACCTCAAGAAGAGAGGAGTGGCAGGAGGGAGGATTATCGAGGGAGGACAAGATGGATGGGCGCTAAATTCCACGGGAAACGGTGGTCGGGAAGGAGAGGAAAAAACAGGCATGTAGATGAAGAGAGTGTGGCGAGAGAGGAACAACAACGGAACGGAACGGAAGGTTGGTTTGTCAGATATGATTTGTTTGTGTGCTTCCTATGCAATGCAAACAAACAAACGCCCGCGTAGCAACTTCAAGTTGGCCACCGCACTCCCGGGAGGTTCGATCGGAGCACGTACAAATTTGCTTTTACAATAATTTTTTTTTTTAAGGATATAAATACTCATTCTTCTATTTATAAGTTTGTTTCTTTTGAGTGAATTTTGTCCGTTAAGATCATTCTCCCGTTTTTAATCCCCTTCCATTCCTCTGCGCCTATTTCATTTTTCATTTTTCATTTTTCAATCAATATCCCCATGCATGCATCAATTTTCTTCCATATAAATAAATCAATTTTAATTAGTTTAGAGAATCCAAAAATTAATTAGTTGGCTATTCATTCATTGCTGAACTTAAGAATTTTAAAAAAATTAAAATTAAAATCGAACCAGTAAATATTATTGTTTTTTAAGAGAGCGCGCTTAAATAATATAATCAGCTTTGGCTTGAATGCTTCTTCCGCTTCAGGGAATTCATCAAGTCTCAAAATGAAGAGTTTCTCACAAATTCATTTTTAATTCCTTTTGATCAACTTTCCACTAGGCGTGAAATGCGTTTTGCTCATAGTTTCCACGAGAAATTGTAAAGTTGTAAATGCTCATGGATCTACAATCACTCGGATGTTCAATTAGCATGTCATACCTCATTCTGATGTCTTTGCCTATGGGCCCGGAGAAAGCTCAAAAAACACGGTAGAAAGGGATAAAGGCATGGTGAGTAAAATAAGTTGTTTGGATTGACATTTTTTCAAATAAATTTTTAGGTTAAAAACTATTTTTAAAAAGAAGCCACCAAAACCTTCTTTTTATAGTGCAAATGTACTTCTACCATTTTGTCAATCTAAATATAAATCATGTTTATAATCTAACTTTTATCTTATGTTAATTTTGTAAAAGTCAAATTAAAGAAAAGTCATCTCTACTTCCGCCGCAAATTCAAAATAAAATGAAAATGAACCAACACATGGATAAAAATAAAGTTAGCTCAAAAAGAAAATAAAGTTAAAGGTCATTATTTTGTTGAAAGTAGTCATGAAAAAGCTATGAGTACTGGGAACTTTATTTTTTTTTAGGTGGATGTTATTCTAAATGTGTTGATCAAAAGTTGTGGTTAATTTAAAAAAAAAAAGAAGCCATGCTATGTTCACCATTAAAAAAATGTTAATAGGTGAGATATGACAATTATACTCAAAATATGACAAATTTACATAGCACACTTTGGGACACATTTTCACAAGCCCGGTTCTTACTTTTCAATGGGTCAAATGGGTTAGACTCGGCTCTATTTCAGCAACATAATAATAAATAAATAAATAAATAAAAACAAGGCTAATAAATGATTTTATTTTCAATCATTTTGACTCCAATGCTAATGAGGTTGAAGTTTTTTTTTTTTTTTGTTATGAAAAAAAAGTTTTGGAGGGGTTCGACATCGCTCCCCCACCAAGGCCAAGACTACGGCCGCTGGGCTCTATGAGCACTTATCGAGGACTTACGAGATCGCTACCAAAGGAGTCCCAAATGATAAAGAGTGGATCGGGGATCAACCCCAAGGCCTAATCACGGATCCCTTACCATCTACGCCAACTCTCATTGGCTAATGAGGTTGAAGTTAAAGGAATTGCCTAGCCATTCGAATCAATGTTCAAACAAACCTTTTCAAATAACTTCAAACAGTAAAAAAGGCCCATCAAACAATAATATAAGTTTAGGGGAAGGAAAAAAAGCTAATTTAGATCGTTTGAGGTAATTTTAAAAGTTGATGAACTTATTGTAAAATGTTAAAGATAAATGATCTAATAAGTAATGTACTATTAAATATATATTTGTATACATTTTTAATTTATCAATTAAAATATATTTAATTAAGTGCTTTAAAGTTTTTTAATTTTTTAATCAAATTTAAATGTTTGTCTTTAATTATTATAATATATACAATGATATATATATATGTCATTTTTTTTTTTATCTTAGATGATTTTTCAAACATTATTTTAAATAAGAGTCCATTTGAAAAAAGTCATCATTACCAAGTTATCACAAATACAAATCACATCTACAATCTAATTTTTATCTTATCTATTATTTGTAAAAAATCATTTTAAAAAAAAATCACTTTTACCACCACTATCCCAACCGGACACAAATTCTTAATGAAACAAGAAGAAGCACCCTGTACAAAAAGTAATAAATTAAAATGTGTACTTCATGCATTTATGTTTAAAAACGAAAAAGAAAAGAAAGCACCGGATCGAAAATCCAAAGACCACGTAACTAGAATACTTTCTCAGCTTAAAAAGTTACCTTTTTGTATTAACGATTGGTGTAAATAGATATTTTAATTCAATTCAAAGGACGACATTAAAAAGTTATAATAAAAAAAGTTATTTTCAAAGGACCAAAAGTTGGTACCTTATGTGAATTAATTGGATTCGACATTTTTGGCTTTGTAGCTTAAATATAGAGGGCAGTAGAACTTGATTGGCATAAAAAGTCGCATTGATTAATTAATGGATTATTATAAAATGGTCACACCCAGCTAAACTTAAATTTGAAAGAATGGCTGCTAAATTGTTTTCTCAAACAACATGCATGCCGATTCATTATTCAATTAACACTATATATATATAATACAAATGAAATATAGATTATGACAAATTGAAAACTGACAACTATATATAAAGCACGACCTTTTCTGTTGCTCAATGTGTGTAATCAACATTAAATAATTCACTTGTTTTACCGTGATGATGAGTCGATTAATTGACTATTTGGGTAATTAATAATAACAAACAATTAATTATTGGTAGAAAATACAGTAAAGGAAAGGAGGCATCTTAATATCTTTTGTTAGTACACTTGTATGCGATTTTCATTAGAGATCGACGTAATAAAGTTATAGAATTCTTGGCCAAAAGAGAATTAATTGTAGAATAATTATAATATGATTGCAGAATAAGCAATCCTCAATTAAAAAAAAAAAAAATAGAAGAAGAAGAAGAAGAAGAAGTGAACAATCCTTTCTTTCTTTCATTGTTTTTTTGTTTTTCCCCTAGTGAAGATAGACACTAAGCGTTAGATTATATGGATTAAATCCACGGCCTCTCGCACTTATATACGAGGGAGCATCCATATCACTAATATACTATAAGGTTACTGGCAATGTGAAATCCTTTCTGCATCTAATAACAAAGGAGGCTAATATAGTAATATATATTATTGATGAATAGTTTATAACCATCAATCACACTTTGGAGAATTCAAGCTGTTACGCAAGTGCTTATTAATTACTTCCATTTTAGATATATGTTTCATTAGGAACTTTATTATTACTCTTGTAGAAACGATTCTACTGGTTTCAATTGCACTCGCACCTTATGTACTACGTACCTTGGCCAAAAACAGACTTTCAATTTTGTTCTATCAATTCATTATTTTTGAAGCAACAATAATCAAGATTCTGTTGGTCAAATAAACTCCTTGCTTGTTTCTTTCAATAAAAAGAAATCTGGTTTTGAAAAGGAAAATAAGTTCATCTGAATTTATTTGACAATATTAATCAACCCCACTTACTTGCAAAGAAACTAGATTGATCATCATTAATTATTACGAGTTGTTTCCGTATACTCTTTCCTCCTCAATATATACTACCATGTAAGAGTTGAATTGACTAATTTGAGTAGATTAAAAAAGTTAGTTATCTTAGTTATTTATAACAAATAAATATTAATTCTCTTAAAATATCATATTTCTTCATAATTACCATTGGATAGGAATATTTTGAGAAAAAATTATAAATTTGGGAGATAGTATTTTGCAATCAATAGACTAAATCCAATGAAAAACTAGTTTTATATTAAGGATGGGAGACAGTATTTTAAAGACAATATGTGCATGTGTGTGTGTGTGTGTGTGTGGTAGGTGCTAGTTGATATAGTTGACGTCATTGAAGTGGTTATAAAAAAACATAGGAGAATATCATTTAGGTCTCAATCATCGAAAATAATATCAAAAGAGTCTGTGTTGACAAGTAAAGAGCTATAATTAATAAATTATGTAGTAAGACTTATCAATATATTATTTTCCTTATCTGAGACCTAAATAATATTCCTGTGAACACATCATTGTCGAGCTAGCTAGTTTTGTGAGCTGGGGATTATGTGAAGAGCTAGATTGAATGATGAGAGATGAGGTCGTTTTCGGGGACAAGCCACGGACGCTGTTGGTTTGGCAAGGGTCACTGCTCTCGTGGCTGGGTATGGAACCTCTTCTGTTTTTGCATGCACGCAAATTCAGAGTTGCACAGAGGCACCCATGTGCAACTGCAATAGTAAAATCGCAAGACCCAGTTTGGCTGTAATATATTCAGATACGGCCTTCAGTAATTAATAATGCCCACTCTAATTCACTCATTACCCTATTGGCTAGCCACTACCCTACCCTCTAGGCCCTACCCCACATCTCTCTCTCTCTCTCTCTCTCTCTGCCCAATTTATAATCTACATGTTTGATTTCCTTTTTGTGATACTGATCTGCATGTATTATTGCAGACTGTGCTGTTGAAAAGTCCACTTCCACTCCAAGTTTTTCCTTGTAGCTAGTATGTACTGTCAAAGTTTTCATTATGATTAACTCATAGTCATAGGATCATTAGCTGAATTGGAAAAGGGATAGATAACATTTCTCTCTATTAATGCTTGGCCCCCGGTTTGGCGTTGTTCCAAACTGTGGGCAACCGGAAAATATCTTAGTCCAGATCGAAAAATAAATATATTAAACTATTTATTATTAAATAGTACTCCCTCCGGTCCTAATTATAAGACATATTTAACCAATTTTGAAGAGATTAAGGAGAGAAGTTAAATTAGTTAATTTTACTCATTTTCCTAAAATGCCCTTATATAAATTTAAAATGATATAAGTAAAAGTGAATTAACAACCCCTACCACATACCTTTCCGACTTAGAATTTTACTTTTCACACGTTTTTTTAATTGAAATAATGGTCTTGCTATATACACATATGTGTGTGTGTATGTATACATATAGACACATACCCACACATACATATATCTACACACATATATATGAATACACACACAAATATATATATAGACACACACATAGAAACACACACACACACATGTGTATATATATATGTGTGTGTGTGTTTATATATGCGCGCACACACATAGACATAGATATTTACAGGCGCGCGCACACACACACATAGATATACATATATGTATACACACACACACATATATACACAGATACACACACACCACACACACTCACAGATATCTAATGTGCTTGTCTACGTGTGTGTGTGTCTATATATATATATATTGGCAAACAGTTGATCGATAAATAAATTAAAATCCTATAATTTAAAAGTTTCAATAATAGGAAGAGTCTACACACCTAGCTACATATAATTACCAAAAATCAAACACATTTGAAAGAATAAAATAGGGGTATTTTAGGAAGAAATTGACAAAAGTTAGAATGTTGTCTTATAATTAGGATCAAAACCAACTCTCAAATGTTGTCTTATAATTTGGACCGGAGGGAGTATTACATAACATTAAAAATATAAATAAATGATAACTGATAATTATAAATTAAAATAAAATATAAGATGATACTAATCTTTTTAATAGGTATCTCAAATAAGAATTTTACTTTTTTTCATTTTTTTAATAAGTAATGAACCAAACATTATCCTTCTAGAAAAGATAAGAAATTAGTCAAGGGCCAAATTAAATAAAAAATAAAATATCTATATATATATATAAACACACACACATATATACCAACAAATTTTAGAAAGTCAACTGATGCCAAAGTTATAATTGGCCAATAAGTGTTCCAAATCATCGATGCTTACAATTATATTCATGGGAAAGATGTACGTTGAGAAGGGGATATAACGTGGAAGGAGATACTCTCACTGGTACCTCCTTTATTATCCCTCATCATCTCCCATCATCCCTCTTATGGACCGTTCAATTTTTGATCCAATCATCTAGAGGGGCTTTCCAAACTACCACATTCAGTTTTTTTGGAAGGGATGATGTATTTCCCTCTGGATGCTTGGATCAAAAATTGGATGATCTAGATGAGGGGATGATGAGGGAGGTGCCAATGAGAGAAACCGGAGTGGATATAAGCTACTTAAAAATATTCTGATGATCATCATATATATTTGAAAGAGGGCAATAATAAATCTTCTCATTTGTTATATATATATATTCCTTATCTCTTGACAAAAAGTGATAGTATTTGGGGAAAATCCTTCTAAGGGACCTTTTTGGCAAAAAAAACCCAAAAAAGGGACCTAAGAATCGACCATCCCTAAAGGTCCCTTGGTTCTTTTTTGGGTTTGTCAATTTTGGTGAGTTGTAAATGAGACCGATATAGTTGTTAACCAGGATCGATATTGTTGTAAATGAGACTCGATTTAGTTGTAAAAAATTTGTTGTAAATGAGATTCGATTTAGTTGTAAACGAGTAAAAAAATTGTTGTAAATGAGACCGATTTAGTTGTAAATTTTTAATGAATTTATCGAGAAAATGACCAAGGGGCCTTTCTCGGGATTGTCGATTCTTAGGTCCCTTTTTGGGTTTCTTTTACGAAAAAGGTCCCTTAGAAGGATTTTCCCTAGTATTTGTTTCAGTTAATTAATTACCACCCTTTTGTACATGCAATTTGGGTTGCATGAATATATACACACACAAGGGTGAACCCTTAAAATTACGTATGTGCACAATTGGTGAGGATATTCAAGGGTTGGAGGGCATTTTTTTTTTTTTTTTTTTTTTTAAAGGAAAATTTTAAATGCATTAAAAAAACAAAAGAATATAAACAAAAAAAAAGAATGTAAAAAAATATTTATGAAATCAAGTGAATATTGATGATGTAATAAGAGAGTCAATTATTTTACAAACATATCATTTAAAAAAGTAAGGCTAAGTGCTGTTAGAAATGCAGCTACATAAATTATAATGAAGGGTGGACACTCAATAAATTCAAGTACATATATTTTAATAACAAAAGTATGTTACAATAAAAATAATTATAATGTCATCCTTCTAAGCCTTTTTTTTGAAATTCCATCATAATTGTCTTATTATCAATGCTATCGAATACATCTTTTTCAAAATAAGGTACTAAACAATCATTCAACCATTCTTCCCACATCCGATTACGAAGAGTAGTCTTGATGTATTAAGGGTGTACACTTAATTTAAGGGTGGGCAATAATTCAAACATGTATTAATTTTAATATATATATATATATATATATATATATATATAATCCCCCAATTCAAGGGTAGGCACTTCCCCCCCCCCAATCCTCTACCTCGATCCGCCATTGTGTGTGTGTGTATATATATTTCAATGGGTATTAATTGTCTCAAAACTAATTTACTACTCCCTCCGGTTCTAATATAAGACATATTTGATTAAATTACAAAAATTCGTTAAGCTAATTCATATGATATATATTTTCTAAAACATCCTAATCATCTTCACTAATTTTCTCATTCCATGTTCTCCTTGATTATTCTAGAAAGAGCATCAACATGGGTAAATTAGAAAAACATTGACAAATATAAAAAATATGTCTTTTATTTTAGATCAAAATCAACTCCTTAAATATATCATATATATTAAGCAGTGGAGGGAGTAATTATCATGGTCTTTCTCCAATCCCTTTTCCTTTCATATTGGGTAAATAAAATTAATTTAGAGTGAAATCAATTTCGTTTGTAGAATATGGTCAGATCGATTGGAATGGTGACCCAATTACAAATTAGATTTCAGTCTAATTCAGAATGCTTTAAAAAGCTACCCAATAGACAAAACCAGTCAAAATGATGGGATTAATTAATAAAAATTGGTTAAAACGGGATAATTAAACCCATTTATGTTATCATAAAAAAACTATTTCACAAAAGGGCTTAATTGCAGTAGAATGACAAGAAAAACTTGTTTCCAATAAAACTGGAGGAACTGGAGAGATCAGAAGTTTGTACGTTCAAGTCTAATTAAAAGCATTTAGGTAAATATAAAATATCTATTTTTCATCGGTCAAAATGACCTAATTAAAGATCTGTTGGTTAAGAACTTTTATCTACTGCCACCTACATACCTTATCTTGAATTTGCAGATATAAAGGGAAAAGTATCATGAAATGGCACACATTTCGAGCCGTATTTATCCATTTCCAGCTGATATAATGCAGCAAAAACTGACTCGCTCATTGGGCAATAGGTCATCAACATCATTCACATCCTGCTGCTGGTGCACTCTAGCTATCTGATCTGTGGTTTTTCTCAGCAGATGACGGCAAAGAAAGAAGAAGCCAAAGGGACTCCAAAAGGCCACTTTGTGGTGTATGTGGGGATTGAAATGGAAAGATTTGTGGTTCCTATGACATACCTCAAAAATCCTATGTTCCTGAGATTGCTAGACAAGGCTGCTGATGAGTATGGCTTCAATAATCTCCATGGCATTGTTCTGCCTTGTGATGCTGCTTCTTTCAGAAGACTTATTGCTCTTTTGGACTAGTAGTAGCTACAACGTATACACATATATAGTTATCTTATATATGATCTTATTTATTTAGACATCTAAATTAAACATGCCTGATTAAATATTGGTTTGTTGGTGATCGAATGTGCAGGTGCAACTTTTCTTATTATGGATCTCTTTTTCGGGACCGAAAAATCTATTGAAGATATAGAGATCAAAGAGTGAGTAATAATGTGATCTATTTGATATATGTAGGTCCCATTAGTCTCTCTTTTCACTGACCAGGCCTCTAATATTTTTGTTAGGAGAGAATCTGGATTCAACAGTATTATTATTGCTACTCCAAGTCCTCCATGATATATGATATTCTATAATAGTAGTATGTACTTAGTTATAATCCTAATATATTCACTAATAATATGCATCTGTTTTCTGTTTAGTACGCAAGGGAGGTAATATATTCGATTATGTGCTACTTTGTTGTTATATACCCACCACTCCAGTCATTTAAGTTTCGTTTCATGTATAGATTGCATAATCACACCTTTTTGGGAGAGTATTTAGCTTTTACAAAGATAAAACACAAGTTTTTATAGATGGATGAACTTCAAGTTTCAAACCAATACCAATCAATTTTTCTATTGATCTTTACTTAATACGCTTGCTCAATTTTATAGATTAGATACAAAATTTCAACATTCGAAGACTTGCGTATAAATATGTCAAATAGCTTATTGAGTTTACACATGAAATCTAACTAGTTTGATGAAGAAATCTGATATGGGTTATAAACATCCGATTCTAAATATAAGATAGAGTTGATTTTTTTTTTTTTGGAGAGATTAAAGAAAATAAATTACTTAATTATATTATATGTTTTGTACCTTTGGATTATAATAGTTTATTACTCAAACTAATTAATTTGACAAAAAATAAAAATATTGTAAAGTAATTTAATTAGCTTTTTTTATCTCTCCAAAAAGACAATTTTATCTTATATTTTAGACTTTTTTTTTTTTTTTATAAAGAAATTTTAGAAAAAAGGTTGGGTTCACCCACGATCCAATGGCAGGGCGAAATCTCCCTTCCTCCTAGGTGATACCGATGTTGGGCAGGACGAACCATTTATTACCCTCAGGCGTGTACCTAGGCATATAGGAGCTAAGATGCCTCCCCCAGTGCTTTGACCAATTCCAAAATCAAACCCCCTCCCTTTGGTGAGAGTGTCTGACCCATTTACTAGTTATATATCTTATATTTAAGATTTGAGGAGGGAGTATATAACAATTCCAACAATAACCAATATATCATGTTATGTTTGATCCAACAGCCCATATGAAAAAGTATGCATGGTTAGATTTATGAAGAGTGACATTAACAGTATATATATAATTTCATATATATAGGTTACTGATTAATTTAGTATACGATATGAAAAAACCAATCCGTATACGTACATCTGTATAATCATGTTGAGTATAAGAAATTACTAATATTAAAAGTAGTCAATTAACTTAATTGTAATTCATAATAAAAGTTACTCAAGTAATAATTCAGCGGCAATAAATCATGGGGGCACCAAATGCTATGAGCATATGACCTAACAAGTAGAATATATTTGTTTGGCGGAAGATGGGAGCCGTTGGATCTTGAAGGCAAAGAAATAGGTAAAAATGAATCTTGTAGAGTGATGACAACTACAAACAATAATAGCAACGACCATGTTTGGTTGAATGAAATATTAAAGAAAGCTAATTAGAAAAGGAAGAGGATGAGATTAATTTTAAAGTAGCTTTTTGCAATATTTCCACGGACACAGAGCTTAATTAATTAACATGTAAATGGAAGGATGAAGCAATAGAGAGAGAAGCATCCAGTCAGGCTAGGAAGAAGAGAGGTCTCATGATCAGAAATGGAATGTCTATTTTGATTTGGAAGCTTGAAACTTGATTGTGGAAGAAGACGCCAACCACTAGAAACAAAAGGTTTTCTTCTTGTACAGTACTATCATATGTTTATAGATTATGCATATTAATTACACAGATTCTTATCTTAGTGATATTTCTATTTTGAAAGTATTTTCACCAACAATCTTAAGACAATTTTGAAATTTGTTGAATCTGTGTTCAGATTTCTTGATTTTGAAAAGTTAAGAGTTTTTAAAATTATGATTTCTGTGAGTATATATGTTATGCGATATATATATTTGAGATTTTTTGTTTACTGCTTTGAATAAGTAAATATTTATATCTTTGGGAGAAGAGGGGGTGTACGACATTTTTGAAGATATGATTAGTATATTAATGAACCTTTTATATCCCATTTATCCATCTACATTTTTTCGGTTTGGGACTCCCAGTTTTGTGTTACGAATTTTGAGATTCAATTCACATATATATATACTCATATTTGGATAGTATGTGGAAATTATATGGAGTTTTTCGAACCTTGCTTCGGTTCCAATTTCTTTTCCGTTGTCTATGGTTTTCCATCTATAATATACAGTATACAGTGTGTTGTCCAGACCATTGAGAATATAGTTTCTACAAAGGAAATCGAATGCTTCCAAGCATCTATCGCAAAGAACCTTTTCCTTGTCGGCTGTTGTCCTTCTTCCAATTTTGGAGCATCCTCGTGAGAAACCTGTGCCAAGTTCAATGTGGTTAAATAGAAAAACATTATATGTTGCCATCTTTTAAAATCATTGCCATTGAACTTTTCTGGTTTTTCACCATGCATTGGAACAGACCACTTGGGTTAATCGATTGGTACTTGCACTTGCCATTTATGTTGTTAAACAGAAACTCTAATTAATCACAGATTAATTCACTAACAAGATAATAATAATATTAACAAAAACTAATCACAGATTCAATTCAATACTACTACCAACGTATGAAATCAAAGAATCAAGTAAATTAACATAAACCGATTTCAATAAACAAAAATTGTCTTAAGATTGTTGTTTCTAATATATTGAGTAGGTAGAAATTGAATATAAAGTACATAGAATATCAAAACAAGAATCAGTATTTATTAAATAGAGCATACAGGAACATTCACTTAGTCTCGTATAAAATAAAAAGTCAGAAACGAACTCACAAGACTCGCCGATATGGAATGGAAAATGCGTAAATCCGGCTCAACTTTCGTTGTGTCCTTAAGACAATTTTGCTCCCTCAATACGGATGCCGAAGGTTTTCTCGAGAATTGCCTCCCAGGATGGAGCGGATTATTCGTCTCCCGTAAAGATGGCTCTGTCTCGAAGCCCAAGCGAAGCCAATGAGTCCGCTTTCGGAACGCACGAGTGTTTATGCACGTGCAGAGAGAGTGTGCTAAAAAATTGTGTGTCTAAACCGTGACTAGGCGCCTTATTTATAGACTCGAAAGAACACGATCGATGGACAAGTCTGGCCGCGCGAACCGGTGCAGCAGTGCAAACAGACGCACCGTAACGGAACGAACAGAGGCGACCGCGTCCGTTCACAGCCGAATTGGTGCGTCTTTGAACAGGAACACGTAACGAAGCGGAACGGAGGCGACCCGCAGACTGTTCACGGTGAACGGTGCGTCTTCACGAACAGACGCACCAGAATGAAGCGAACGGATCGCAAAAACACACCCGTTGGTTGGAAAAGTCGGAGAGGCACAACGGGAATATCTAAACGTTCGGAAATTCAAAAAATAATTTAATAAAAAATTATTTTTTAATCCGAAAAAATAATTTAATAAAAAATTAATATTTTATTTCACACGCGCATGATCGGGGCGGGCGCGCGCCGGGACCGGGCGGGCGGGCGCTATGGACCGACCAACCGAGCCGGACGGACGGGCGGGCGCTACAGGACCGACCGAACGAAGACCCGGACGGACGGGCGGGGCGCGTGTGTGGTGGACCAAGGGTCACCTAAGTCCTCACCTCTCCACAAAGTGGGTTGGCCCAAGGGCCCAATTAGTAGGAGCCAAGTTGGGGCTTATATACCCTCCAACTTTCTTCAACTAAGAATGTGGGACTATTCTCTCACACACATTCCTTCTTCCTTTTTTTTCCTCTTCTTTTCCATCCTTCTTCTTATTCATAATCCATGAGATTTTATCCTAAAATTCCAACAGATTTTATGCAGTTACGAAAGTTTTGATCTTTGCCCAGAGTCGCATTCAGCAACGTATACCCCAAACTTATTCAGTCCCATTTTTTGTTTTAGGTTGTTTTTGTGTTTTTATCTTTTTTTATTTATTTAATTACATGTATGCTTCTATTGAAAATAATCTATTCATATGTACTAAATGTAGACACATTGTGAAGGTCAATTTATTTATATGTACATTTAGGCCTATGACAATGTCCTCTCAATCGAAAAAAATTCAAATAATCCCTTCTTTAGCAACTATTACAGCCAAGAGAATGACAATAAATTCTCAAGATAACCAATTTATTACACAATGTGTTAATACTGACATATTGTTTGTTTTTACAATTTAATTGAATTTTGATTTGATTCTAGCCTATAGTTTTCATATTATATAAGTTTTTAATCCTTGTTGCATAATTGATTTGAGTTTAATGATGTTAAGTTGTGTAAACTATAGTCAAGTATAAGTTTTAGTTTTGATCTCCATATTTTTAATGACTTTTTTTTTTTGTTTTGGTTCATATATTTAATAGCATTAACTAATGCTATTAAACTAAGACCAAGTCTTAATATTACTATAGGGACTAAAACTACATATTGAAACTACAGCCGAAATTAAAATTTAATTACATTGTAAGGACTAACAATTAAAATTATTTTCACACAAAATATAAATAGAAGAACTTGAATGGCCTTGATAATTATATCACCAACCAAACTCAGCCCCATCCAGAGGTGTTTATGTCCTAAAAGAACTTAAAGACTCAAATATATGGGTTTATATTAGGTGTACATCCTTTATGTGCATTTTATGTGCTTATTCCTCTAATTTTGAGGTGATTGCATTTTTTTAAAATATATTTTATTTATTTAAATTAAATTATACGCTGTATTCTAAAATATTTTTTTATATATAGTATATCAAATTAATTAATTTTTATGATGCTAGTGTTATAGGAAAAATATTTCTAAATGTAGGATTGAAAATTAATTAATTTGAGATAAATTTCAGAATGCAGTGTATAATTTAATCTAAATAAAAAAAATGTGCTGACCAAATTAGAAGGATGAGCACATAGGTTCCTGTAAGGATGTGAACCCCCACTCGAATATACCAACTCACCTCATGAGTACAAGTTGAAAAAATCCTTACACCATACCACCAAACACTTAGATTAGTTGGTAAGGAGCTGTCCTAGTTTAACCACGAGTTTTGAGTTCAAACGTAGAAATGCAGCGTGCGTAGGTGGTAGAGGCTTGTCTGAGCTATTTACCTAAAAAAAAAAAAAAAACTTACACCGTACTCTTTTTGGTTCTGGAAATTTTAGAGGCCTGGAACATCATCGCTTTTTGCGGCATGCCACCAGATCAAATAACTTGGAAGGAAGTGAAAAAGGGATTTGAATTGTGAAATGCTACTCTTATTGTCAATGGATACACAATGTTTTAGAGTCATCCAACCATTTCCTTGAAGATCGTTTATGTTTCAGGAAATTGTCTCTTTCTATATTGATGTATTGATTTTTTATTTAAATGAAAACCTAACTTACATTTTTAATATTTAAAAAAAAAAAAAATGCAGTATCTTGAGCAGGGAAGGCATAAAATTGCATCCTACGAATGGGCTTTGAAAACCACCGTCCGATCCGAACAACCCAAGTCAAGTCCCTGGCCTAACGACTGAAAGGAGAGACTCATCGATCACCAAACTTACTTGAAAGGAATGCAAAGGGTGAAGGCGAAGTCGCCTTGGACTCCATTCTCCATCTATCTCATGCACCCTCCATTTCTCTGAACATCCTTCACGCTCTTTTCTTTCTCTCTCTCTCTAGAGTCAACCATGCCGGCGAAGCCCGTTAACTCCGTTACCGTCGCTGCCATGATTAGTTTCAGTTTCCTCATCCTTTTCTTCTCCGGCGTCCTTGAGCTTCCCTCCGTATCGTCATCCGTCCAACCCATCCACGATCCCATCACCTCCGCTCCAGAACCCTTCACCGATCTGGTGGGTGCCTTCAGGAAATGGGACTCTCAGGTGGGTTATCCTCGGTTCAGGCAGAAACACGGTGAAGTTAACCTGCTAAACAAATCAAGGACTTCTTCTTTGCAAGAGATTGGCGGTGAATCGGAATGTGGACGCTTGAAATCGAGCCATGTTAGCGTTTTGGTAAAGGGCTGGACTTGGATTCCCGATAATTTAGACAATTTGTACTCTTGCCGATGTGGGTTGAGCTGCTTATGGACTAAATCTTCTGTCTTGGCTGACAAGCCTGATGCCTTGTTGTTTGAAACAACCACGCCTCCACTACGGGTAAGTCTCGGATCGCAAATGGTTCATTCCTTTAAATTAATTCTGCTGAAATTGGCCTTGATAGTTTTCTTCACAGTTTTGGTAATGATGGTGGGTTTTGTAGATTTGAAAATTTTTCTTCTCTAGAAATGTAAATTTAGTAAGCTGAAGAAGGATAAGGGGGTTGATCAGGCTGATGTTTATGGTCGTTCCTGAGAACTTGAAGTGTAGCCTTGCCTAGGAGCTGTATCCTTCAGAATACCCTGAATTTCATGCATGTAATGGAATTATATTTCTTACTTTTCAATTATAAGTGGTCAAGTTTAGGGGAAATCTATACTAACGGAACTTTTTCCTTTTGATATTCCTTAAATTATGTGCGTTTGGCCACATGTAATTCACTTATTCTTGCCCTGAAACATGAGCATCTAAAGAACAGAATGGGTGTGAAAATATAGGTAACAATTATGAAATACAAATAACAAATAACTGAACACTTCTCTGAATTTATTTCTGTAACAAGGTGCGATCCAAATTATCCATGCTCCTTCCTTTTCCATCTGCCTCCGAATAATTCCTTAATTTCCAAGTGGGCCTTCTCATTCTGTTAGGCTTCCTCACATTAAATTCCTCCACATATCCCATAGGTAACTGACCCTCCCATTATCAGTATCAGCTGCAACTATGTTCCCCTGTGGCAACTAATTCTGAAGAAGCATTATTCAGAACAGTGGATAAGCCCAAATCAATGTAATTTCAATCTGTATGCTTTACTTTTATCTTCCTCCTTATAGGCTATATGATGTTATATTAGGCATAGTGTAATGTTGTTGCTCCCTCTAATGATCACATGTTCAACAGGTCAACTAATTCTGTATTTATGTTCACGATTTGGATGACCTTAGGAATCAGGAAGACATCAATAATTTTCAAAATAATTAACAAAAGTAAAACATTTTGGGTGACATCGAAACTAACCCCAAACTTCAGGGACAAAAAGTTCTTATGGCTAAACTGTACCTGCACTGCCTTGTATGGCTCAAGTGTCAAGACATGACCTAGTTTGTGGTGCTGATGATGTACAGTTCAGTTCATTGTATTTTTGCACGTGTACTGTTTGAAATTCCATTTGGCCCACTTTACCTCATATCTTTCTTATTTTGATTTCAGAGACGTATGGGGCAACCACTTCGTGTATACATGGATCTTGAAGCTGGCAGAAGGCGATCAGGCCGAGAAGATATATTTATTAGTTATCATGCTGAAGATGATGTACAGGCAACCTATGCTGGTGCTCTGTTTCACAATGGCCGAAACTATCATATCTCCCCCTTCAAAAACAATGTAAGTGATTTGTCATTAATGATATTAGGATGATAAAATAAAAGAAATTTGGGCTCATAGTAGCTAAATCTTATTTGTCATTTGTAGGATACACTTGTTTATTGGTCTTCGTCAAGGTGTCTTTCTCAAAGGAATGAACTTGCCAAGAAACTACTTAGCTTGCTGCCACACCATTCATTTGGCAAATGCCTTAATAATGTTGGTGGTCCAGACATGGCTCTATCCTTTTATCCCAAGTGTGCAAATGATGCTAGTACTACCCCCAAATGGTGGGATCACTTGCATTGTGCCATGTCTCACTACAAGTTTGTTCTTGCAATCGAGAATACTTGGACCGAAAGTTATGTGACAGAGAAGTTATTTTATGCCCTTGACTCTGGCGCGATTCCCATATATTTTGGTGCACCAAATGTTATGGATTTTGTCCCTCCGCATTCAATAATCGATGGTACAAAGTTCAAATCCCTGGAAGAACTGGCTTCATATGTGAAGACCGTAGCTAATGATCCAGCAGCATATGCTGAATACCATGCGTGGAGAAGGTGTGGCGTATTGGGTAATTACAGAAGAACTCGAGCGGTGAGTCTTGACACACTTCCATGCCGACTATGTGAGGCTATTAGCAGAAAAGGAGGAAGAAATGCAAGAACCTAGGAGCAGTATCTTTTACTGGACATGTAGGACTGCTTGATGGTGATAGACAGATCAAAGATGGATCATACTGGCCTTGTGTGACCTAGATATAAGATTAAGAAACCGGGTTGTTTTCGCGAGGGAAGCAAGAAATTGAGGCAGGGTCAGCTCATGTAGATATAGGAAATTGCTTGTTATGAGTGATGATGAATCCAGTGGCGAAGCCAGATTAGAGTAGTTGATTGTTGATGTGTCATTTTTGACACGTGGGGAATATTGTGAGATGCATTTAACGATTCTTTGATGATAGTAAATACAGTGGGCTGGGCTCCCTTCCCTGTTACTAGATGGGGGGACCTGTTATTCGCTTATTCTTATGCTATTTTTTTTTTAAAAAAAATATTAGTCCGTTTAATTATACAATGCTTTGTTGATGAAATAGGATTTGATGCTATATATAAAATGTAGAACAAAGCTATATAATCTACAGACCATGAATTGTAAATATGTATGCAGAAATGGCATGGCGTGGCTGGGTTTAAATGCTAGCACCCATGGCTGGACAAAGTCCAAGCTGTGTGGCATGTACTAACTTTGGATATCTCATTGTCACTCTCTCCACCAAGCAACAACAACATGCAATTCAGATCTCACGTGTCTAAACTAGAACAAGCTTATGCCATGTGTATGTGACCACATTTATATAATCAATATTCAATAGTTAGCCAAGAAAAATGAATAACAATGTCACTCCTTTTTCTAAAGGCACCTGCATTGAGTATACAACATACACATCCAATGTTTTAAACGACAATGATAATGTTTTGCACTCTTGGTGACTCTTTTTTTCAACCATTTTTCCAACAGTATCTGTGTGTGTAAAAGTTTGAGGGGGAAAAAACTTTAAAATTGTAAAATTCTAAATAAGATTTGTTATTAAGAGTTGATAAAACAATGACAAAACTTGATAAATAATTCACAATTCATTTTTTGTCTTTTTTCCAAAGTTTAAACTTTAATTTACTTACAATAAAATGAATTATTGTTGGCTCAACTCCAATTCACTATATCGAGATTGAGTTAATATTTTAAACCCAATTATGATCAATTTTAATAGTGGTATTACTTTTTTAGGATGAATGGATACTTATCATTTATAAATAAATGTTATTGGAAATTCTATGTAAATTAATAAAAATCAATAATAGTTTGACGTCAAATAAAAATAAAGATCGATGCGTTTGAACTTTTAAGCTGGAACACTCGCCTGCGCTGAACGACCACCAACAAAACAGAAATAGTTGAAACTGTGAAATGAAAACGAAGAAGGAAAGGCAAGTCGACCAGAAAAGGGAGCGCTGACAGAGGCCCTGTTGCTAATTTGGATCGAAGATGAAGCATTTGGTGGCGTTTGTTTTTCTTTTGATTCATTCTTTGCTAATTGGATCCGCTCAGCCATTCTCGGTGGATGGGACTGTGTTGGAATTGGATGAATCCAACTTCGACTCCGTCGTATCGACCTTCGATCTTGTCTTGGTTGACTTCTATGCCCCCTGGTGCGGTCACTGCAAGCGTCTCTCTCCCGAGGTATGCGCTTCATATGTCCTCTGATTCGTTCCAGAGGACAGCTTTGGGCAACTCTAAGCTCAGATGTATTCATATCCAACCTTTCATGGTGTTGCCTTTGGTTCTGTGAGGAATGATTTTTTATTTATTTTGATCTTCACTAGCTTAGAAACTCCAAATTCAAAACTCCGATCCAAGTTCAAACATTGTAGGGCGATCTAGCAGAGGCAACTACGCCGCCACCCCTTTGTTTTGTTTTTGTTTTTGTTTTTGTTTTTTGTTTTTACACAAAAGAGAGTGGTAAACTAATATTGGTGTTATTTATTATAGCTCTGCTTCCTTCTGTTGAGGCTGAACATTATAAGCGGTTAGGGCATGAGGCAATAGATTTATCATATAACATAGCTTTTCGCGTTTGATTCTACTTAATTAGGTTTATTAACTTATTTAATTTTATATTTTATTTTAAGTGAGACGAATAAAAGATCTAATTCGTTGCCTTGCAGCTAGATGCAGCTGCCCCCGTGCTTGCCGCCTTGAAAGAACCCATTATCATTGCAAAAGTAAATGCTGACAAGTTTACTAGCCTTGCAAAAAAATATGACGTTGAGTATGTTGTTCCATCCCCGTATATTGCTTGTTGAGATAATCTTTACATATTTATTTGATAAGATCATCTTAATTTTAACAAACTCGATACATGTTTTTTTTCTCCTTGTTTTCCTTAGCATGTGAGTTGATAGCATTAGACTAAAATTTAAGCGTGACAGGACTGTAGTCAGAAAAAGCCTGATGTATTCCCCGCTGTCACTCCCTCCCTTAAAATGTTTATTATTTGTATAAATGCTTTTTACTGGAAATGAGCTGATGATAGAAAATTTCTTCTGTAATGTAGAGCATATCCTACTCTTATGTTGTTCAGTAATGGCATCCCGACTGAATATAATGGACCAAGGAAAGCAGACTTAATTGTTCGTTACCTGAAGAAGTTTGCTGCTTCTGATGTTTCCATCCTTGATTCAGATTCTGCTATCAGCGACTTTGTTGAAGCAGCTGGCAACTTTTTCCCCATATATATTGGATTTGGGTTAAACAATTCGATGATTGAAAAGTTAGCCCAAAAATATAAGAAAAACGCATGGTTTTCTGTAGCAAAAGATTTTTCGGAGGATGTTATGGTATTGTACGATTTTGATAAGGTTCCTGCTTTGGTTTCTATTAACCCAAGTTACAATGAGCGGAGCACTTTTTATGGTCCATTTGAAGGTTAGTTTGCACTTTAATGATCAGATAGTTTGCAGTTATCTTGTATGAGTTAATATTAATACTTTGAAAATATCGTTTCCCCCACTTCACTCGTCTTGTACACATCTCTTGCTATTTGCCTTGGGTTTAACACTTGCTGGATTTTGTGCTCGCATCTGCTACTTTGATGATGAAATGATGGTTACTTCGTTTATGATGCTAATTTTAGGAAAAAGGTATTTTTAAGCTCCAATTGCTAATGTAGGAGGTGCATTTTGGTGAACATATTTGATGGGCAGAGAATTGTTGGTCGGCTATTATCTTTGCAGCATGTATGTTATAGGCAGGATTTTATTATTTCCCTTGCTGTTTCTCATGGTATCTTGGGGCTAGAACCGACTTGTTTATCATCAGATAGCATATGAATAATAAATGAAGCTAAAATGTAAGCTGAAATGATGTAATTAGCTGGTATAAAATGCAACTTTTGTTGCAGGTAACAATTTAAGTAGGTGAAGAACTTTTGATATGTTTTTTATGGCACATTTTTCTTCTAAGCATCATCTGAATTCAATGTCTACTATACACCCACACACGGCATACAAAATCATGTCTGTGAGTTCTGCCATCACATCATTATGCTATATTTATCATTTTTAACTGATATGTATGCCTCAACTTGGATGCATCGTGACATGGTTTTTTGTTTGTCATGTTCTTGTTTTTAATGGCAGAGGAATTTTTGGAAGATTTTGTAAAACAAAACCTGATCCCTTTAGCTGTTCCGGTGTCCCATGACACACTGAAGTTGATGAGTGCTGATGGGAGAAAAATTGCTCTAACAATTGTGGAGGATGAAAATGAAGAAAAAACAAAAGAACTGATTAAGTTATTGAAGGCTGCTGCTTCTGCAAACCGTGATTTGATATTTAGTTATGTTGGGGTTGAACAGTTGGAAGAATTTGCAGAAAAATTTGACATCAGTACTAAACTACCAAAGATGGTCATTTGGGATGGAAGTGATGATTACCTTAATGTAAGTCTTCGCATTCCACCTTAGAAAGAGCTAGTTTAGTTTATCCTAATTATTGCACTCTAAGTGATTTCTGATTTTCGTTTTACATAACATGCATAATCTCAAGTCTACATTTTTAATGTCTTATCAATTAGCATATATATGTTATGCTATATTAGGGAATTGGGATGGGTCGTGGAGAGAAAAATATACATTTCAAGATTTAGGAATATACAGCTGGTAGGCCAACATTTTCAGAGGGGTACATTAGACTTGAGATACACTGGTACGAGTAGTTTACCAATCTTTTTTGAAGTTTTATGATATTGATGTACATAATGGTCATTAAATCGCCAACTATTGGCATTGGGGTCAAGTGAATTGTTAAAAACTTGATGCATATTGTTGGCTTTCAAACCTCCTTTACTCTTATCTTTGTGCCTTGCCAATTGTCATGGATTTTGTTTAAATATCTAATGGGGACATGTGATGACAAATTTGAAGGTGAAGAACGTTTATTTCCCCTTTTATGGTCTGATGTTTCTATTAAATTCACTGCATATCTGTGTTATTACATTGTCGCTTCCAATATTTGATGATTCTTCTATATTGCCCCAGAGATAAACTGCAGACAGCGGTTGTCCATCCAAAATGTTCATCAAGTCATTCGTCCAAGCGAAACTTACAAATATCTTATTTTACCTCTCACCTAATTAATGCGTGAGGATAGTTGATTTCCATCCTGCTGTTGGCACTACTTAAACTTCCCTTCCTATGAACAAACATATTAACTTAAATTATGTGGTTGATGCTTTCTTTTTTCACTCAAATTTCCATTACCAATTATGTTGTTTTTATGATGACTTTCAGGTTGTTGGTTCTGAAAGCATAGATGGGGAGGATCAGGCTACCCAAATAACTAAATTGATAGAAGGATACAGGGAAGGCAAAACATTGCAGAAAAGAATTAGTGGGCCGTCACTGCTGAAAGTGTTCCACAGATCTTTTGACATCAGAATGGTCTACATTTTTGTGTTTGTGGTGGCAGTATTGATGCTTATTCAGACATTATATAAAGGAGACGACAACTACGAGAGAGTACCGAATCAAGACCAGGGTGATCATGCTAGAACCTCTGTCTCGGAGGGTCAGAGCAGAGAGTATAAAGCTGGAGACAAGCAAGATTAAGTTAACACATGTTGGCATCTTAGTGAAAACTGAGCAGGGACATTTTGCAATATAGCTGCTGTCTCTGGAATCAACATTGCCCATTGGGGAGCCTATTTATTATGGAGAGGTTTTGCGTTTCCTTACAGGGTAGTGTTTAAGTTATCTCCATTTTGATGTGCACGCTTCATAGCGTCAATATGGCTTTTACTTATACAATATTGTGAAATGTTCAAAGGCTGTTGTTTCTTCAAAGGCCGACATTTATAAGACCTTGAGCACAGTGGTAAGACCTTCAAAAGCAGATCTTAAGTTATAGTGACTATAGATCACGTAGAAATAATTCAAACGCAAATTTCTTTAAAAACATCTATTGACTACACTATAGATTTTTAGAATGTTATCATTCTTGATCCTTGAATGATTTTTTTGAAGGTGCTCTTTTTCCTTTAACTTCATTGATTATGGTATATGGTATTGCTTTTCTAACTGAAGGTATTCTTTCTCACGTTTATTTTTGTTGCAGGGCCTTTTTCCCCTTAAAATTTTTCTGGGCAGTCAATATTTTCTATTATATCATAACTCTTTTTTATAACCATAAAGTAATATAATGATTATTCTCTTGACTCTCACTTTTATGACATCCAAATGAGGAGAGAACAATAGTTTGTTGCATGACTTTGGAACAATTTTTTTGACCAGCGACCTCATAACAATATTGCCCGACGTATTTATTTCATATATGATGGAATTTTTAAAATGTTATTTAGTTTTACGCTTATATTAACTTATTTATTCACAGTGATCTTGCACTCATACTCTAGTTATTTATTTATTTTTTTGCCACTTTTCTGTGCAATTTTACTGATTTTGAATAATTAATTAATTAATTAAAAGCTTAAAAACTTGACAGATAAGAGTTTTCAAAATATAATTTTAAACTTCAATTTAATTTTAGTTACGTTTCTAGGTATTTTTGAGCTTCTGTAATCTATTCTATCCATAGCGTTAATGTTTTGAAGATTTTGATTTGATTCTCGAGATGGAAGCTTGATGAATATAAGTGGTAAATTAAAGTCTCATTTACCTCTTCTCATGTTTTTGAATTATTTTCAACGGAAAGTTATACCATTTCTAATACAAACTCCATATCATCTACTCTGATTTCAAATTATTAATTAATTAATAGATTACAAACTTGATTTTGATGGTTGAGATATTTGTAATTAATTAATTAATTAATTAATAAGAAAATATTTAGTTTTTAAATAGTTTTTTAAAAGCTTCCTTAATTTTGATTACGTAATTTTTTATTTAATATTTTTTAAAATTTTGATTTTTTTATTACGTTTTTGAGGATCTGTAATCTATTTTATCCACAGTATTAAAAGTTGGAAAATTTAGATTTGGATTTGATTCTGGAGATGGAACATGATAAAATCTAAATGATAGTTAATCACAAAATTACAAGGAGGCATGTGTGACTGGACAAAATAGAAAGGATGAATGTTGTGTCATGTATTCATATAAAAGGCTACATATATATATAGAAGATAAGAGAGCGCCAATAGTAATGACTCATAATGACTAATAATGACTATTAATGAAGATTATTCCTAATCCCTACAAATCAAAGATTCCTATAAATATAATAATGAAGATTATTCTTAATCCCTATAATGAACTATAAATATAATAATGAAGATTATTCTTAATCCCTACAAATCAGGAATTCCTATAAATATAATAATGAAGAAAATCCCTACAAATCAGGGATTCCTATAAATCAGAATACAATTTCCTATAAGCATGTGCCTCTTTTGGATTATTTTGAACGGAGAGGAGAGGAATGGCATTTGTCACGTAACTCTCAAATCATCTGCAGCGATGGCGGGAAGCGTAAATCTTGTAATCTTTTTCCTGTCTCTGTTGCTTGCACATTATACTGCAGAAGCCTGGGTGGAGGTGAACTGGAAGGATATCTATCCGAGCAATCGTCTTTTCTTCAAGGAACGCGAATCTGCTTTTGGTGTGCTTTGGCTGTTTTTCCCCCTTCTACACTAAACATTCATTCCATTTAAGTAGTTCAATTTAATTTTGCATATCAAGAACATGAAATTAGAGGAAAAAGGCTTTCTATATTGCTGCTGCAAGAAATTTTGCTAAAGCGACTTGGGGAAAGCATGTTTATCGTTCCAAGTTCAGATCACCGATTGTTTTGTTTTGTTTTGCATGCATGTGCAGCTGATATTAATTAATTGTCTGCCACACTCAAACTCTCTTCCCCTTTTCTTTTGTTTCAGGCCCGAGGGCTTCAAGTTCTGGAGAACCGGGGATTTTGCATTTGGCGGAGCCACTTGATGCTTGTGGAGCTCTGGCTAATAATGCCGACCAAATTTCAAAAGTAAGAAACCCTTTTGTTTTGATAGTTAGAGGGAAATGTAGATTTGTGGAAAAGGTCACTAGAGCACAAGAGGCTGGCTTCAAAGCTGCAATTATCTACGATAATAAAGATGATGGTTTCTTAATTAAAAGTAAGTACTAACATTCTACTGTTTGGCACATTGTCAGCACGCAATTTCCCTCAAGCTTATCATTCATAATATGTTCTGTAACGTAAATAGATTGGTTGTGTAAAAGATTGTATCGTATTAACAACAAAATATGGCTCATTAAATCATCCTAGTGGCTAATTTTACTGTGACATGGTCCATTAATTAATCCTTACTTTAAATAGAAACTTATAAAAATTGCTATTGAAGTTGCTGCTAGTAATAAAAAAATTATTATTATGATTTCTTTTGGAAGGAGAGTGGAGAGATGCATGTTATCTCATATGAAGATATGACAACAGTTTTCTTAGTAAAATATGTAAATTAGATGACTTCTTATTCCAAATAAGAAGCTGGCGTGGCTAAGTTTTAGTATCAGTTTTACTTGTGAATCAATTATAAGATGTATGATTGGATGATGAGGATTGTGAATTCTATAGCAATTAAACTGCATGTCAATCAGGGTGATATATATTGTTTGACATGATCACGTACAGAATTTCTAATTCAGAAATATTATATGAGTTTCAGTGAGAGGAAATGATTCAGGTGCAATAAATATACCTTCTACATTCGTAACAAAAGCTGCAGGGGAATTACTAAGGAAATATGCAGGATCAGAGATTCGGATAACGCCAAATTATGGATACTCAGAAACAGTACTGTCTATCGTGAGAACTTGGGTGGTGGTTTTAATGACCATATTCATCGGATTGTATGCTTTACATGGTGTGTGGAGGGTGTTTGGAAGAGGATATCATAGAAGTTCAGGCACGAGAATGAGTAGGTATTTAGTGAATGAAATCCCAAGTTTAGTATTCAGCTCCTCTGCTGTAGAGGATAGTTCCACTTCCACTTCATCAACAACATGTGCCATATGCCTTGACGATTATAGCATAGGAGACAAGCTCAGGATTCTGCCCTGCCTTCACAGTAACTGCTCTTTCTTCTTTTTAACTAATAACTCAACTTGATTATTTTCTACTGCATCATTAATTATCATTCTTGTGATGTGGTGATTGGCAGAGTTTCATGCTAGCTGTGTGGATAAATGGCTTACTTTACGGAGAAGCTTCTGTCCTGTTTGTAAGCGTCATGCAAAAACTGGATTGCCTCAAACACCACCACCTTCAGAATCCACACCTTTTCCTTCTCTGCAATCTTCTTTCTTATCATCTTCTCCTCCTCCTGTTTGCTCCTCAATAGCCATAGCCATCTCCCCAAGATTATCTCTACCTTCTTATTTGAGCCGTTCTTGCCCATCATCATTATCATCTCTGAACCCATCATCTCTGAACCCAACTACTCCCAATAATCCAACGCCAACCACTGCTTCAAATTTTTCTCTGCAATGCAACACTCTTTAGTAAACAGCTGAGGTTTTTCCATATTACTCATGTATTCTAGTCCTTTTTTTTTTTTTTTTTTTTTTTTTTTTTTTTCATTTTTTTATACCAATTTTATGGTCGTTCTCTTGTTTTATTAATACATATTTATTCGTCGCAAATGTTAGCTTTTTTAAATTAAATTATCTTATCATTTAATATTAAAATATTAGTAGTATTATTTTTATATTCTTTTATTTTATTAATGCATTGCTTTGACTCATGTTTTTACCATTTTCTAAATTTATAGTAATTTTTTGGCTACAAAAATTATATTAATTTATTTTAATCAGTCAAATGTAATTTAAAATTTGTAAAGGTATCTTAGTTTTTAAAACTATATTCCTGTTTCCTTGCTGCAATGTTGCACCGTTCGGATTTATTAATTAACTTGAACTTCTATTAAAAGAAGGAAGGATTTTTTTTTTTTTACCAAAACTAAAGTGTGGATATGCATTAATTATACACATACATATATACATATACATATATGTATATGTATATGTATATGTGTTTGTGTGTGTATATATATATATGTTGTTATATTAATATTTTTTTGCTATAATAAAAGTTTTGGAGGGGTTTGACATCATTCCCCTACCAAGGCCAGGGCACGGCCCCGAGCTCTATGAGCACTTACTGGGAACTTACGAGATCGCCTACCAAAGGAGTCTCAGCTGACGGTAGAGGGGATGAACCCACGACCATTTAGGCCTAGTCCGGATCCTTCTTACCATCTATGCCAACTCTCATTGGCTTGTTATATTAATATTGAGGACGGTATGTAAATACAATAAGTGGAATTATGCATCTTTGGAGAGGCTTTTTTTCCAAAATGCCCCCAATTAAATAACTATTTACCAAAATGCCTCTGTTTTTTTCAAACTATTTCCCACTCGCCTTCGTTTAGTCGACTAAACCATGTTTAGTCGACTAAAATGCTTGGGCTCCAATTTTTTTTTTGACTTCCCGAGATTTAGTCGACTAAGCACGTAGCTTAGTCGACTAAATCTCTGGACAAGAGCATTTTTCACTCAAACACGAGATTTAGTCGACTAAGCTACTGATCTTAGTCGACTAAATCTCGACAGGCTTTTTAAAAGCCCCATTCGCGCAAATAGGAACCCTAATAGCCGACTAAACACTTTGTAGAACTCTCTTCCTCTATTTTTTCCGCCCAAACGTTGCTCGGTTCCTTGGTGGGTTGCGGGGATCTTCAATCTAGTGCCATTTTCGTCGATTTAGGTATGTTTCCCATCTCTATTTCGAAGTTCCGACATAGGTTTTGCGTTTATGCGAACCCGCATTTGGGTTTTTAGGTTTTGCGATTTGATTGAGTTGTTTTTGGGTCGATTTTGTGCCATTTGCTTCTATTTGGATATGTTTCCATCTCCATTTCGAAGTTCCGACGTCGTTTTTGTGTTTATTCGAACCCTCATTTGCGTTTTTGCGTTTTGCCCTTTGCTCTTCTTGTTTTGTTGTGTTTCTTTCATTGATTTGAGTATTTTATTTGTTTTTATGGATGAAATTGATGAAATCTCGTGTTTGAGTGAAAAATGCTTTCTGTCCGAGATTTAGTCGACTAAGCTACAGTGGTACTAAATCTCGGGGAAGTAAAAAAAAAATTGGAGCCCCGCGTTTTAGTGGTTTAGTCGACTAAACGGGGACAGAGTGGGAAATAGTTTAAAAATAGGGGTATTTTGGTAAATAGTTATTTAATTAGGGGCATTTTAAAAAAAAAGCCGCACTGGAGAACTATGTAAATCATAAGATATTATCAAAATGATCAGATATTACGAATACTAATAATTGGCAACAGATTGTCAGATCTAAACGGTCACATCTAATATGGACGGTTTGGATTCCTTTTTTTTTTTTTTTTTAAAAAAAATATATATATATTTTGATGAGCGCAAGAAATAAAATCTCTTTAACTAACATTTTTCAAAAAATGGATATTGGCAGTTAGTGCCGGTGGCGCGCCAGGCATTTTGGGAAGGCCATAGATTCGCGGGTAAATCTTGATTCTCCTTTTCTCCCTGGACTTCTCCTACGTAGTTGCCCATTTGATTCGAAATCTTTAGGCCTATCAAAATAAACTATATAGTTTGAAGGGTATAATTTGAATCGTATTTTTTTAAAAGAACCTTATATTTAATTAAAAGAACCTTATATTTAATTTTTACGCTAAACTAACTGACAGAAACATTGAAATGAAGTTTTGATATTGATTTTCATTTTAATAAAACAAAACAATCTAAACTACTATTTTTATTATTATTTATTTTTGATTTAAAGATTAATGAAAATATGAAATTAGATTTAAGGAATGATGTAATAGAATGATCTTTGGAAGTGAACCTATAGTCATCCTATCTTAATGATATGAGAGTTAATTAATACAGCCTGTCTAATTAAAAACTTTAAAGACATTTTGGGTCAAGTGATTATTAACAAATAATTGTTTTAAACGCTTCATAGCAACCACTTATTTAAACATTTTAAAAAAATCACTTAGTGTACAATTTGAATTGAGTTAATAAAACTTGTTTCCCTAATGATGAATGCTCACAGAAACACTCTTTAGCAACATAAATCAATTACAATACCTAATAACGTGCTAGATAGAACAATTTTAATGAGTGCAAATTGAAAATATACAAAATCAAAATGCAGGTTTTACAATTCAATTCAAACCACAATAATCCAACTAACAAAGATATAACACATTATCCCGGTCTCAAATTCAAATCAAAATAATTCTTGACAAAAGAAAATCACTAAGTTCAAGAAAAAATAAATTAGAAAGCAATTACTCCCCTAATTGAACCTCCCAAGCTCAAACCATAACATCCATCTCCAAGAAGCACAAGAGATTTAGCCTCTCATGATTTTGCATCCAAATCCTCTTCCTTTAAGCCTCCAACACGTGCTATTTATATCGGAACAAGTTAGGATACAAGTAACGGTCTCTAGAGTGAGTGTTTTAGGCTTTAGTATATGTGATAGCCCAATTTTACATGAGGATGAAAGGTGAATGTGGCCGCCCACATTTAGTCACTTTCCTAAAGTTTCATAATTTAGACACATTTTTTTATGCTTTAGAAAATGATTTAGGAGTCCTAATTGACATAAGATGAAGGTTTCATTAATTGTTAGTGGCGTCCTTTGCTCTTTAAGATCAATGAAGACATGTCATTTGGGCTTAATTGATAGTAATATGGCTAATTTAAAGCATAGGTTGACATGTATGAGCCCTAATCATGCTGTAAGTTGGCATAAAACTAGTCTTAATGTGTTATTCTTTATGGATCTTCTAGCACCTATGAATTTTCACTCCCTATAGGCTCCAAAGCTTGTTTCTTCATCCTTTAGGCTTCTGTCAATGTCTTTGGTTTCAGCCTACAAACTCGTATTTACTATCTTGAAATAAAAACAAATATACCTTTTAATCCAATGAAGATGAATAATAAAATCAATTGAAAAATAAATGACATATTTTTGTGCAATAACTTTTGATCCAAAATAATCATAATAATCACATTTAAGCTCAATATAATAAAGATAAAATCGTATGAAAATATATGTTAAAATAGGGATATGTTACCTGCCTTATTTCTGGGTTCGAAACATGTGTAATTTATTACCCGAAAATTTTTATTATTCACTTTGGTAGTTTCCTTTTGCCATCTCGTGTATCTTAAGCTTTTCATCATATCTCATCTGATATATTTTGACTATAAGGGAGACCACTCTCTGATACCATATAAAATATTAAAATAAAAATGAGTTGCACGATACCTTATAAAATATTAAAATAAAAATGAAAAGCTGGTCTCTAGTGGATTGATTAGTGGTATATGTACATGAAAATGCCACGAAGTGATACAAAAGTGATAATCCATACTCATCCAAAACCCCTCCTTATACATCAATCAAGTCTTCAACCATCTATCAAATCTCCCAACCTCTTCAGCTCTTCCTCCCTAACCTAAACCTTAAGGCTTAATGCTAGAGGGAGCCAAACCAGCATTGTAACGCCCACGAAAATAAGAAGAAAGCATGTTCAACTGATCACTCATGCTTTTAAAATTTTCTAAATCCATAATAATCTACTTTTATCACTCAAATGTAACTTAAAATTTGTAAATTTTTTAGAAAAAATATAATTATATTCCTATTTCTTTGTTGCAGGATGGCAGTGAACATTTTCGAAAGAAAAAAAAAAATATTTTAATTAATTTGAATTCCTATCAAAAGAATAAAGTTTTTTTACAAAAAAAAAATAAAAATAAAAATAAACCGTGGGCTATGCATTACAAGTAAGAGGATAGTCTCATAATCATTTTTCTCCATCTCTTCTTAAAATCGCATTTTAACTTTTAGATGAAAAAAAATGAATGGTTCATATTTAATATTTTCTGAAGATATTATTTTAAACACAAACAATTAAATTTAAACTGTTGAAATCTAATTTACACAATTCATAACTGTACACACAAAATTTAAATTTGTTCCTCATTTATTACTTATTAATTAGATTAATAATTAAATGGTCCTCATTTATTAGTTATTTATACAGCATTTTCCCATTTGCGGATATTCAATTTGTACCTGGCTCTATAAAATGAAATACTGCTATTTTTATTTTTCTGCCACTTGATTTATTTATTTATTTAAAATAAAAATCATGTTGCTGATTGTGATTATAGCTCTCAATATGAGAAGAATTGATGTGTGTCTTTAAAAAGAAATAAATAAATATAGGCTACAACCATCCTGGACCACTCATTTTCTGTTGAACGAACCCATAAAAAAAATGTTTCCAAATTCGAGATCTGTGACAAAATATATGACGATATTCTCCATGTCCTGCAGGTTGGATGAAATTATTGACATCTGATTTATTTCTGTTCCAATAATTTCCAATTAACACTTCAATTTGAACCCAACTTTGAATTATTGAGATAAGAATTATATTAGACCCTGAAAAGAATATATCCTACCCTACCTAATACAAATACTATTTTGTTTTAATATTTCAAATAAAATGTACATTATTCTAGTCGTGGTTTTCAAAACTAAATAGGTGACCACAATATATCATTTAAATGTTAAAATGATGTTAATATTTAAACTAAATCAATTAAAATTCCATAACACTCACACTACATAAGAAAAGAAGCCATCTGACCCGGTGCTTCGTAAATTAATATATCAGATAACAGTCAACTCCAATTCACTATATCGAGATTGAGTTAATATTTTAAACCCAATTATGGTCAATTTTAATAGTGGTATTACTTTTTTAGGATGAATGGATACTTATCATTTATAAATAAATGTTATTGGAAATTCTATGTAAATTAATAAAAATCAATAATAGTTTGACGTCAAATAAAAATAAAGATCGATGCGTTTGAACTTTTAAGCTGGAACACTCGCCTGCGCTGAACGACCACCAACAAAACAGAAATAGTTGAAACTGTGAAATGAAAACGAAGAAGGAAAGGCAAGTCGACCAGAAAAGGGAGCGCTGACAGAGGCCCTGTTGCTAATTTGGATCGAAGATGAAGCATTTGGTGGCGTTTGTTTTTCTTTTGATTCATTCTTTGCTAATTGGATCCGCTCAGCCATTCTCGGTGGATGGGACTGTGTTGGAATTGGATGAATCCAACTTCGACTCCGTCGTATCGACCTTCGATCTTGTCTTGGTTGACTTCTATGCCCCCTGGTGCGGTCACTGCAAGCGTCTCTCTCCCGAGGTATGCGCTTCATATGTCCTCTGATTCGTTCCAGAGGACAGCTTTGGGCAACTCTAAGCTCAGATGTATTCATATCCAACCTTTCATGGTGTTGCCTTTGGTTCTGTGAGGAATGATTTTTTATTTATTTTGATCTTCACTAGCTTAGAAACTCCAAATTCAAATTGATCTCCGATCCAAGTTCAAAAATTGTAGGGCGATCTAGCAGAGGCAACTACGCCGCCACCCCTTTGTTTTGTTTTTGTTTTTGTTTTTTGTTTTTACACAAAAGAGAGTGGTAAACTAATATTGGTGTTATTTATTATAGCTCTGCTTCCTTCTGTTGAGGCTGAACATTATAAGCGGTTAGGGCATGAGGCAATAGATTTATCATATAACATAGCTTTTCGCGTTTGATTCTACTTAATTAGGTTTATTAACTTATTTGATTTTATATTTTATTTTAAGTGAGACGAATAAAAGATCTAATTCGTTGCCTTGCAGCTAGATGCAGCTGCCCCCGTGCTTGCCGCCTTGAAAGAACCCATTATCATTGCAAAAGTAAATGCTGACAAGTTTACTAGCCTTGCAAAAAAATATGACGTTGAGTATGTTGTTCCATCCCCGTATATTGCTTGTTGAGATAATCTTTACATATTTATTTGATAAGATCATCTTAATTTTAACAAACTCGATACATGTTTTTTTTCTCCTTGTTTTCCTTAGCATGTGAGTTGATAGCATTAGACTAAAATTTAAGCGTGACAGGACTGTAGTCAGAAAAAGCCTGATGTATTCCCCGCTGTCACTCCCTCCCTTAAAATGTTTATTATTTGTATAAATGCTTTTTACTGGAAATGAGCTGATGATAGAAAATTTCTTCTGTGATGTAGAGCATATCCTACTCTTATGTTGTTCAGTAATGGCATCCCGACTGAATATAATGGACCAAGGAAAGCAGACTTACTTGTTCGTTACCTGAAGAAGTTTGCTGCTTCTTATGTTTCCATCCTTGATTCAGATTCTGCTATCAGTGACTTTGTTGAAGCAGCTGGCAACTTTTTCCCCATATATATTGGATTTGGGTTAAACAATTCGATGATTGAAAAGTTAGCCCAAAAATATAAGAAAAACGCATGGTTTTCTGTAGCAAAAGATTTTTCGGAGGATGTTATGGTATTGTACGATTTTGATAAGGTTCCTGCTTTGGTTTCTATTAACCCAAGTTACAATGAGCGGAGCACTTTTTATGGTCCATTTGAAGGTTAGTTTGCACTTTAATGATCAGATAGTTTGCAGTTATCTTGTATGAGTTAATATTAATACTTTGAAAATATCGTTTCCCCCCACTTCACTCGTCTTGTACACATCTCTTGCTATTTGCCTTGGGTTTAACACTTACTGGATTTTGTGCTCGCATCTGCTACTTTGATGATGAAATGATGGTTACTTCGTTTATGATGCTAATTTTAGGAAAAAGGTATTTTTAAGCTCCAATTGCTAATGTAGGAGGTGCATTTTGGTGAACATATTTGATGGGCAGAGAATTGTTGGTCGGCTATTATCTTTGCAGCATGTATGTTATAGGCAGGATTTTATTATTTCCCTTGCTGTTTCTCATGGTATCTTGGGGCTAGAACCGACTTGTTTATCATCAGATAGCATATGAATAATAAATGAAGCTAAAATGTAAGCTGAAATGATGTAATTAGCTGGTATAAAATGCAACTTTTGTTGCAGGTAACAATTTAAGTAGGTGAAGAACTTTTGATATGTTTTTTATGGCACATTTTTCTTCTAAGCATCATCTGAATTCAATGTCTACTATACACCCACACACGGCATACAAAATCATGTCTGTGAGTTCTGCCATCACATCATTATGCTATATTTATCATTTTTAACTGATATGTATGCCTCAACTTGGATGCATCGTGACATGGTTTTTTGTTTGTCATGTTCTTGTTTTTAATGGCAGAGGAATTTTTGGAAGATTTTGTAAAACAAAACCTGATCCCTTTAGCTGTTCCGGTGTCCCATGACACACTGAAGTTGATGAGTGCTGATGGGAGAAAAATTGCTCTAACAATTGTGGAGGATGAAAATGAAGAAAAAACAAAAGAACTGATTAAGTTATTGAAGGCTGCTGCTTCTGCAAACCGTGATTTGATATTTAGTTATGTTGGGGTTGAACAGTTGGAAGAATTTGCAGAAAAATTTGACATCAGTACTAAACTACCAAAGATGGTCATTTGGGATGGAAGTGATGATTACCTTAATGTAAGTCTTCGCATTCCACCTTAGAAAGAGCTAGTTTAGTTTATCCTAATTATTGCACTCTAAGTGATTTCTGATTTTCGTTTTACATAACATGCATAATCTCAAGTCTACATTTTTAATGTCTTATCAATTAGCATATATATGTTATGCTATATTAGGGAATTGGGATGGGTCGTGGAGAGAAAAATATACATTTCAAGATTTAGGAATATACAGCTGGTAGGCCAACATTTTCAGAGGGGTACATTAGACTTGAGATACACTGGTACGAGTAGTTTACCAATCTTTTTTGAAGTTTTATGATATTGATGTACATAATGGTCATTAAATCGCCAACTATTGGCATTGGGGTCAAGTGAATTGTTAAAAACTTGATGCATATTGTTGGCTTTCAAACCTCCTTTACTCTTATCTTTGTGCCTTGCCAATTGTCATGGATTTTGTTTAAATATCTAATGGGGACATGTGATGACAAATTTGAAGGTGAAGAACGTTTATTTCCCCTTTTATGGTCTGATGCTTCTATTAAATTCACTGCATATCTGTGTTATTACATTGTCGCTTCCAATATTTGATGATTCTTCTATATTGCCCCAGAGATAAACTGCAGACAGCGGTTGTCCATCCAAAATGTTCATCAAGTCATTCGTCCAAGCGAAACTTACAAATATCTTATTTTACCTCTCACCTAATTAATGCGTGAGGATAGTTGATTTCCATCCTGCTGTTGGCACTACTTAAACTTCCCTTCCTATGAACAAACATATTAACTTAAATTATGTGGTTGATGCTTTCTTTTTTCACTCAAATTTCCATTACCAATTATGTTGTTTTTATGATGACTTTCAGGTTGTTGGTTCTGAAAGCATAGATGGGGAGGATCAGGCTACCCAAATAACTAAATTGATAGAAGGATACAGGGAAGGCAAAACATTGCAGAAAAGAATTAGTGGGCCGTCACTGCTGAAAGTGTTCCACAGATCTTTCGACATCAGAATGGTCTACATTTTTGTGTTTGTGGTGGCAGTATTGATGCTTATTCAGACATTATATAAAGGAGACGACAACTACGAGAGAGTACCGAATCAAGACCAGGGTGATCATGCTAGAACCTCTGTCTCGGAGGGTCAGAGCAGAGAGTATAAAGCTGGAGACAAGCAAGATTAAGTTAACACATGTTGGCATCTTAGTGAAAACTGAGCAGGGACATTTTGCAATATAGCTGCTGTCTCTGGAATCATCGGGGAGCCTATTTATTATGGAGAGGTTTTGCGTTTCCTTACAGGGTAGTGTTTAAGTTATCTCCATTTTGATGTGCACGCTTCATAGCGTCAATATGGCTTTTACTTATACAATATTGTGAAATGTTCAAAGGCTGTTGTTTCTTCAAAGGCCGACATTTATAAGACCTTGAGCACAGTGGTAAGACCTTCAAAAGCAGATCTTAAGTTATAGTGACTATAGATCACGTAGAAATAATTCAAACGCAAATTTCTTTAAAAACATCTATTGACTACACTATAGATTTTTAGAATGTTATCATTCTTGATCCTTGAATGATTTTTTTGAAGGTGCTCTTTTTCCTTTAACTTCATTGATTATGGTATATGGTATTGCTTTTCTAACTGAAGGTATTCTTTCTCACGTTTATTTTTGTTGCAGGGCCTTTTTCCCCTTAAAATTTTTCTGGGCAGTCAATATTTTCTATTATATCATAACTCTTTTTTATAACCATAAAGTAATAAATGATTATTCTCTTGACTCTCACTTTTATGACATCCAAATGAGGAGAGAACGATAGTTTATTGCATGACTTTGGAACAATTTTTTTGACCAGCGACCTCATAACAATATTGCCCGACGTATTTATTTCATATATGATGGAATTTTTAAAATGTTATTTAGTTTTACGCTTATATTAACTTATTTATTCACAGTGATCTTGCACTCATACTCTAGTTATTTATTTATTTTTTTGCCACTTTTCTTTGCAATTTTACTGATTTTGAATAATTAATTAATTAATTAAAAGCTTAAAAACTTGACAGGTAAGAGTTTTCAAAATATAATTTTAAACTTCTATTTAATTTTAGTTACGTTTCTAGGTATTTTTGAGCTTCTGTAATCTATTCTATCCATAGCGTTAATGTTTTGAAGATTTTGATTTGATTCTCGAGATGGAAGCTTGATGAATATAAGTGGTAAATTAAAGTCTCATTTACCTCTTCTCATGTTTTTTAATTATTTTCAACGGAAAGTTATACCATTTCTAATACAAACTCCATATCATCTACTCTGATTTCAAATTATTAATTAATTAATAGATTACAAACTTGATTTTGATGGTTGAGATATTTGTAATTAATTAATTAATTAATAAGAAAAATTTATTTAATATTTTTTAAAATTTTGATTACGTTTTTAGATATTTTTTATTACGTTTTTGAGGATCTGTAATCTATTTTATCCACAGTATTAAAAGTTGGAAAATTTAGATTTGGATTTGATTCTGGAGATGGAACATGATAAAATCTAAATGATAGTTAATCACAAAATTACAAGGAGGCATGTGTGACTGCAA
Source organism: Acacia acuminata (assembly GCA_019022655.1). Lineage (NCBI taxonomy): Eukaryota > Viridiplantae > Streptophyta > Magnoliopsida > Fabales > Fabaceae > Acacia > Acacia acuminata. The sequence continues at coordinate 440,941 of JAFJYI010000123.1, forward strand.
AAACTAGAAAGGATGAATGTTGTGTCCGTATTCATATACAAAGGCTACATATATATAGAAGATAACAGAAGCCTCAATAGAATGGCTCATAATGACTAATAATGACTATTAATGAAGATTATTCCTAATCCCTACAAATCAAAGATTCCTATAAATGGCTCATAAATGGTAATAATACTATTAATGAAGATTATTCCTAATCCTTACCAATCAGGGATTCCTATAAATATAATAATGAAGATTATTCATAATCCCTACAAATCATGGATTCCTATAAATATAATAATGAAGATTATTCCTAATCCCTACAAATCAGGATTCCTATAAATCAGAATACAACTTCCTATATAATCTCTGTCAGCATGTGCCTCTTTTGGATTATTTTGAACGGAGAGGAGAGGAATGGCATTTGTCACGTAACTCTCAAATCATCTGCAGCGATGGCGGGAAGCGTAAATCTTGTCATCTTTTTCTTGTCTCTGTTGCTTGCACATTATACTGCAGAAGCCTGGGTGGAGGTGAACCGGAAGGATATCTATCCGAGCAATCGTCTTTTCTTCAAGGAACGCGAATCTGCTTTTGGTGTGCTTTGGCTGTTTTTCCCCCTTCTACACTAAACATTCATTCCATTTAAGTCGTTCAATGTAATTTTGCATATCAAGAACATGAAATTAGAGGGAAAAGGCTTTCTATATTGCTGCTGCAAGAAATTTTGCTACAGCGACTTGGGGAAAGCATGTTTATCGTTCCAAGTTCAGATCACCGATTGTTTTGTTTTGTTTTGTATGCATGTGCAGCTGATATTAATTAATTCTCTGCCACACTCAAACTCTCTTCCCCTTTTCTTTTGTTTCAGGCCCGTGGGCTTCAAGTTCTGGAGAACCGGGGATTTTGCATTTGGCGGAGCCACTTGATGCTTGTGGAGCTCTGGCTAATAATGCCGACCAAATTTCAAAAGTAAGAAACCCTTTTGTTTTGATAGTTAGAGGGAAATGTCGCTTTGTGGAAAAGGTCACTAGAGCACAAGAGGCTGGCTTCAAAGCTGCAATTATCTACGATAATAAAGATGATGGTTTCTTAATTAAAAGTAAGTACTAACATTCTACTGTTTGGCACATTGTCAGCACGCAATTTCCCTCAAGCTTATCATTCATAATATGTTCTGTAACGTAAATAGATTGGTTGTGTAAAGATTGTATCGTATTAACAACAAAATATGGCTCATTAAATCATCCTAGTGGCTAATTTTACTGTGACATGGTCCATTAATTAATCCTTACTTTAAATAGAAACTTATAAAAATTGCTATTGAAGTTGCTGCTAGTAATAAAAAAAATTATTATTATGATTTCTTTTGGAAGGAGAGTGGAGAGATGCATGTTATCTCATATGAAGATATGACAACAGTTTTCTTAGTAAAATATGTAAATTAGACTTCTTATTCCAAATAAGAAGCTGGCGTGCCTAAGTTTTAGTATCAGTTTTACTTGTGAATCAATTATAAGATGTATGGTTGGATGATGAGGATTGTGAATTCTATAGCAATTAAACTGCATGTCAATCAGGGTGATATATATTGTTTGACATGATCACGTACAGAATTTCTAATTCAGAAATATTATATGAGTTTCAGTGAGAGGAAATGATTCAGGTGCAATAAATATACCTTCTACATTCGTAACAAAAGCTGCAGGGGAATTACTAAGGAAATATGCAGGATCAGAGATTTGGATAACGCCAAATTATGGATACTCAGAAACAGTACTGTCTATCGTGAGAACTTGGGTGGTGGTTTTAATGACCATATTCTTCGGATTGTATGCTTTACATGGTGTGTGGAGGGTGTTTGGAAGAGGATATCATAGAAGTTCAGGCACGAGAATGAGTAGGCATTTAGTGAATGAAATCCCAAGTTTAACATTCAGCTCCTCTGCTGTAGAGGATAGTTCCACTTCCACTTCATCAACAACATGTGCCATATGCCTTGACGATTATAGCATAGGAGACAAGCTCAGGATTCTGCCCTGCCTTCACAGTAACTGCTCTTTCTTCTTTTCAACTAATAACTCAACTTGATTATTTTCTACTGCATCATTAATTATCATTCTTCTGATGTGGTGATTGGCAGAGTTTCATGCTAGCTGTGTGGATAAATGGCTTACTTTACGGAGAAGCTTCTGTCCTTCTTGTAAGCGTCATGCAAAAACTGGATTGCCTCAAACACCACCACCTTCAGAATCCACACCTTTTCCTTCTCTGCAATCTTCTTTCTCATCATCTTCTCCTCCTTCTGTTTATGCTCCTCCATAGCCATAGCCATCTCCCCAAGATTATCTCTACCTTCTTATTTGAGCCGTTCTTGCCCATCATCATTATCATCTCTGAACCCAACTACTCCCAATAATCCAACGCTAACCACTGCTTCAAATTTTTCTCTGCAATGCAACACTCTTTAGTAAACAGCTGAGGTTTTTCCATATTACTCATGTATTCTAGTCCTTTTTTTTTTTTTTTTTTCCATATTTTTATACCAATTTTATGGTCGTTCTCTTGTTTTATTAATACATATTTATTCGTCGCAAATGTTAGCTTTTTTTAATTAAATTATCTTATCATTTAATATTAAAATATTAGTAGTATTATTTTTATATTCTTTTATTTTATTAATGCATTGCTTTGACTCATGTTTTTACCATTTTCTAAATTTATAGTAATTTTTTGGCCACAAAAATTATACTAATTTATTTTAATCATTCAAATGTAATTTAAAATTTGTAAAGGTATCTTAGTTTTTAAAACTATATTCCTGTTTCCTTGCTGCAATGTTGCAACGTTCGGATTTATTAATTAACTTGAACTTCTATTAAAAGAAGAAAGGATTTTTTTTTTTTTTTTTTTTATACCAAAACTAAAGTGCGGATATGCATTAATTATACACATACATATATACATATACATATACGTATATGTATATGTATATGTATATGTGTTTATGTGTGTATATATATATATGTTGTTATATTAATATTGAGGACGGTATGTAAATACAATAAGTGGAATGATGCACTGGAGAGGCTTTTTTTCCAAAATGCCCCTAATTAAATAACTATTTACCAAAATGCCCATGTTTTCAAACTATTTCCCAAATTTCGCCCATGTTTAGTCGACTAAAACGCTTGGGCTCCAATTCTTTTTTTTTTGACTTTCGAGATTTAGTCGACTAAGCATCGTAGCTTAGTCGACTAAATCTGGACAGAGCATTTTTCACTCAAACACGAGATTTAGTCACTAAGCTACAGTGCTTAGTCGACTAAATCTCGGACAGAGGCTTTTTTAAAAGCCCCATTCACGCAAATAGGAACCCTAATAGCCGACTAAACACTGTAGAGCTCTCTTCCTCTGTTTTTTCCGCCCAAACGTTGCTCAGTTCCTTGGTGGGTTGCGAGGGGATCTTCAATCTAGTGCCATTTTCGTCGATTTAGGTATGTTTCTCATCTCTATTTCGAAGTTCCGACGTAGGTTTTGCGTTTATGCGAACCCCCATTTGGGTTTAGGTTTTGCGATTTGATTGGGTTGTTTTTGGGTCGATTTTGTGCCATTTGCTTCGATTTAGATATGTTTCCATCTCCATTTTGAAGTTCCGACGTCGTTTTTGCGTTTATTCGAACCCCATTTGCGTTTTTGCGTTTTGCCCTTTGCTCTCCTTGTTTTGTTGTGTTTCTTTCATTGATTTGAGTATTTCATTTGTTTTTATGGATGAAATTGATGAAATCTCGTGTTTGAGTGAAAAATGCTCTCTGTCCGAGATTTAGTTGACTAAGCTACAGTGGTCGACTAAATCTCGGGGAAGTCAAAAAAAAATTGGAGCCCCGCGTTTTAGTCGACTAAACAGGACAGAGTGGGAAATAGTTTGAAAACAGGGGCATTTTAGTAAATAGTTATTTAATTAGAGGCATTTTGAAAAAAAAAAAGCCGCACTGGAGAACTATGTAAATCATAAGATATTATCAAAATGATCAGATATTACGAATACTAATAATCGGCAACAGATTGTCAGATCTAAACGGTCACATCTAATATGGACGGTTTGGATTCCTTTTTTTTTTTTTTTTTTAAAAAAATATATATATATATTTTGATGAGCGCAAGAAATAAAATCTCTTTAACTAACATTTTACAAAAAATGGATATTGGCAGTTAGTGCCGGTGGCGCGCCAGGTATTTTGGGAAGGCCATAGATTCGCGGGTAAATCTTGATTCTCCTTTTCTCCCTGGACTTCTCCTACGTAGTTGCCCATTTGATTCGAAATCTTTAGGCCTATCAAAATAAACTATATAGTTGCCGAGAGTTGCGCATAGATGGTGAAGGGGGGCCTAAATGGTGGTATGGGTTCGAATCGTTGGGACTTTTAGTAGGCGATCTCGTAAGTCCCGAGTAAAGTCTTCATGAAACCCGGCAAAGGTCTCCCGGCCTTGGTGGGGACTGATGTCGAACCCCTCCAAAACTTTTTGTTATCAAAAAAAAAAAATAAAATAAAATAAACTATATAGTTTGAAGGGTATAATTTGAATCCTATTTTTTTAAAAGAACCTTATATTTAATTTTTACGCTAAACTAAATGACAGAAACATTGAAATGAAGTTTTGATATTGATTTTCATTTTAATAAAACAAAACAATCTAAACTACTATTTTTATTATTATTTATTTTTGATTTAAAGATTAATGAAAATATGAAATTAGATTTAAGGAATGATGTATTAGAATGATCTTTGGAAGTGAACCTATAGTTATCCTATCTTACTTAATGATATGAGAGTTAATTAATACAATTTGTCTAATTAAAAACTTTAAAGACATTTTGGGTCAAGTGATTATTAACAAATAATTGTTTTAAACGCTTCATAGCAACAACTTATTTAAACATTTTTAAAAAATCACTTGGTGTGCAATTTGAATTGAGTTAATAAAACTTGTTTCCCTAATGATGAATGCTCACAGAGACACTCTTTAGCAACATAAATCAATTACAATACCTAATAATGTGCTAGATAGAACAATTTTAATGAGTGTAAATTGAAAATATACAAAATCAAAATGCAGGTTTTACAATTCAATTCAAACTACAATAATCCAACTAACAAAGATTATAACACATTATCCCGGTCTCAAATTCAAATCAAAATAATTCTTGACAAAAGAAAATCATTAAGTTCAAGAAAAAATAAATTAGAAAGCAATTACTCCTCTAATTGAACCTCCCAAGCTCAAACCATAACATCCATCTCCAAGAAGCACAAGAGATTTAGCCTCTCATGATTTTGCATCCAAATCCTCTTCCTTTAAGCCTCCAACACGTGCTATTTATATCGGAACAAGTTAGGATACAAGTAACGGTCTCTAGAGTGAGTGTTTTAGGCTTTAGTGTGTGTGATAGCCCAATTTTACATGAGGATGAAAGGTGAATGTGGCCGCCTACATTTAGTCGCTTTCCTAAAGTTTCATAATTTAGACACTTTTTTTTTTTTATGCTTTAGAAAATGATTTAGGAGTCCTAATTGACATAAGATGAAGGTTTCATTAATTGTTAGTGGCGTCCTTTGCTCTTTAAGATCAATGAAGACATGTCATTTGGGCTTAATTGATAGTAATATGGCTAATTTAAAGCATAGGTTGACATGCCAATGAGAGTTGGCATAGATGGTAAGGGATTCAGGACTAGGCCCTTGGGTCGTGGGTTCGATCCCCCCGCCATCGTGGACTCTTCTTTGGTAGGCGATCTCGTAAGTCCCCAATAAGTGCTCATAGAGCCCGGGGCCGTGCCCTGGCCTTGGTGGGGGACTGATGTCGAACCCCACCAAAACTTTTCTTTCTCAAAAATAAAAATAAAAATAAAGCATAGGTTGACATGTATGAGCCCTAATCATGCTGTAAGTTGGCATAAAACTAGTCTTAATGTGTTATTCTTTATGGATCTTCTAGCACCTATGAATTTTCACTCCCTATAGGCTCCAAAGCTTGTTTCTTCATCCTTTAGGCTTCTGTCAATGTCTTCAGTTCCAACCTACAAACTCGTATTTACTATCGTGAAATAAAAACAAATATACCTTTTAATCCAATAAAGAGGAATAATAAAATCAATTGAAAAATAAATGACATATTTTTGTGCAATAACTTTTGATCCAAAATAATCATAATAATCACATTTAAGCTCAATATAATAAAGATAAAATCCTATAAAAATAATAGTTAAAATAGGGATATAACACCTGCCTTATTTCTGGGTTCGAAACATGTGTAATTTATTACCCGAAAATTGTTATTATTCACTTTGGTAGTTTCCTTTTGCCATCTCGTGTATCTTAAGCTTTTCATATCTCATCTGATATAGTTTGACTATAAGGGAGACCACTCTCTGATACTATATAAAATATTAAAATAAAAATGAGTAGCTGGTCTCTCGTGGATTGATTAGCGGTATATGTATATGAAAATGCCAGAAATATACAAAAGTGATAATCCATACTCATCCAACCCCTCCTTATACATCAATCAAGTCTTCAACCATCTATCAGCTCTTCCTCCCTAACCTAAACCTTAAGGCTTAATGCTAGAGGGAGCCAAACCAGCATTGTAACGCCCACGAAAATAAAAAGAAAGCATGTTCAACTGACTCATGCTTTTAAAATTTTCTAAATCCATAATATTCTACTTTTATCACTCAAATGTAACTTAAAATTTGTAAATTTTTTAGAAAAAATATAATTATATTCCTATTTCTTTGTTGCAGGATGGCAGTGAACATTTTCGAAAGAAAAAAATATTTTAATTAATTTGAATTCCTATTAAAAGAATAAATTTTTTTTTACAAAAAAAATATAAAAATAAAAATAAACCGTGGGTTATGCATTACAAGTAAGAGGATAGTCTCATAATCATTTTTCTCCATCTCTTCTTAAAATCGCATTTAACTTTTAGATGAAAAAAATGAATGGTTCATATTTAATATTTTTCAAGATATTATTTTAAACACAAACAATTAAATTTAAACTTTGAAATCTAATTTACACAATTCATAACTGTACACAAAAAAAATTTAAATTTGTTCCTCATTTATTACTTATTAATTAGATTAATAATTAAATGGTCCTCATTTATTAGTTATTTATACAGCATTTTCCCATTTGCGGATATTTAATTTGTACCTGGCTCTATAAAATGAAAATACTGCTATTTTTATTTTTCTGCCACTTGATTTATTTTTTTAAAAATAAAAATCATGTTGCTGATTGTGATTATAGCTCTCAATATGAGAAGAATTGATGTGTGTCTTTAAAAAAAATAAATAAATATAGGCTACAACCATCCTGGACCACTCATTTTCTGTTGAACGAACCCATAAAAAAAATGTTTCCAAATTCGAGATCTGTGACAAAATATATGACGATATTCTCCATGTCCTGCAGGTTGGATGAAATTATTGACATCTGATTTATTTCTGTTCCAATAATTTCCAATTAACACTTCAATTTGAACCCAACTTTGAATTATTGAGATAAGAATTATATTAGACCCTGAAAAGAATATATCCTACCCTACCTAATACAAATACTATTTTGTTTTAATATTTCAAATAAAATGTACATTATTCTAGTCGTGGTTTTCAAAACCAAATAGGTGACCACAATATATCATTTAAATGTTAAAATGATGTTAATATTTAAACTAAATCAATTAAAATTCCATAACACTCACACTACATAAGAAAAGAAGCCATCTGGCTCGGTGCTTCGTAAATTAATATATCAGATAACAGTCAACGGAACAATAAATGTAAATGACTTTATAGTGATCTTCATTTTAAATAATCCCTTTGATCCAGTAATCTTAATTAATAAACTGTAAAGAGGGCAGATGAATCTGTATAATAAAATAATAGTGTGGCTACGTAATGCTACTGTGTTTATACATATCTAGTTGGATGCTTCCTATGCACTCACTATTGCACGGCCCTATGCGTATTCATTCATTCATTATTATTATTTCTTTGAAGTGGAATATCAACCTAAATAATTGCCATTATATTTTTAAAGAAATACATGTAGTAGTGGAAATGGACTCTCATTGTATATAGGCATTAAATTAAGGGAAAATCATAAATAATGAATCTAATCACCAAAACAATTCCTATAACAAGTGAATTAGAACAATATGTAATGATTAGTTTTAATGATAAAGTGAGGATAACAATTCTATACGGCTAACTTGTTATTAAAACCTTTTGGTGATTTCATTTCATTATTAGAAACTCGTATGTATTTTCCTCACAGCCATCATTCTAATCATCAATGTATCCTTTCACTTTGCAAATTTCTTATCCGAAATATTTATAGGGTTAACGTCATCTTTAGTCTTTTATATTTGTCATCATTTTGGTTTTAGTCCCTCAAATTTTAAACCAATGGTTTTGGTCCCTTTAGAGATAACATGGTCTAAGTTTTTTTATGAGTTATAGGAATTGATGTTTTAAACTAAATGAAACTTGAGTTACTAAAACTTATAATTTGAAATTTAAGGAATCAAAATTAAAATGTGGGCAAATTTGAGGGACCAAATATTATATTAACCAATATTTATATTATAAACAGCAACTTGTTGCATAAACCATTATTGTCATTTCATATTCGTACCAGAAATTAAGGAAGTAAGAATAGAGAAATCACATTTACCTATGAATGAATATATACAAAAGTCAAAAAATCACCAACTTTGCACTCTTTCCGCAGTGGTCCAGCGCACGATTATAATTCCCACATGGGGTAATGTAAATATCACTCATAATATTACAGTCACGTGAAATCCAGAACATCCGCCTATATTGCATATTAGACATTATATGTCGGATAGATAGTGCCAAATAACATTAAATTTTTTTCCATGAAAATATGATCAAAATTTCTTTAAGTAATCGTTGCCTCCATCTCCTACTTTTATTATTATTATTATTTTTTTTAAAAAAAAAAAAGCAAGGGGGCAAAAAACGAAATACCTCTATTTGTTGTTAATGCCGACAAGAACACCAGCGCTTTTCAGCTAACTAGGAATCTCCCAGATCAGAAATCTTAGAGGAAGCGTTGGCTGTCGTGTCCATTATTATTTCTTCTGCACAAACCTCCACGTACGAACACTTGTGGTAAAAAAACACACACACACACACACGATACGACAATTGGATCAGATAACACATGAATGTAACATAAAAAAAGATTATTGTTATGGGGGCAGTAATGTCTAATGTTTATGTCTCTCTTCAACTTGAACTTGTTCTTCTGGAGCTTGGAAGATGAACCAGAGATTCAGAAACAGCACAAGTTCTTTTGCAAGATGCAAAAAGACTAACCAACTCAAAACGATCACTGAGACTCCTCGAAACCTTAGCCGCATTATTATTCCAGAGGCCATTATTACCAGTAGTAGCAGTAGCTTCTTCGTGATGATGATCATAATCGTTGTTATTAGACTTTGAGCATTCAACTAAAGCAGCAAAGAAAGGATCCCTTTGAAAACTACCTTGAATCAAATTCTTCTTCCGAGCAGTACTCCGAATTGGATGATGTTCAAGATGAGTGGTTGTTGGAGGAGGCAATGGCAAGAGTTTGTGGGAGGGAGAGGATGCGATGTTGTTGTGGTTGTTGAGATTCTTGGGGATTCCGGGAAAATGTTCCCAAGAGAATGGGATTCGGGAGATTAATCGAAGAGGAGTTGCAGGACCAAGAATGGAATAATCGTCATGAGAACACGTTGAATGATCAAGGGACGAAGAAGAGGAGGCGGAGGCGGAGGAGGGAGAGGAGGAGAACGACGGAATCCGGCGGGAAGATGGGCGTTTTCCGTCACGTTGCTTTCGGTGGTTACGAGTTGAAAAGGAATCCATGGGAGATTTTGGAGAGGAAGAGGGGAGAGAGAAGACAGAAATGGAGAATAGCTATACCTTTTTCTACTCTCTTGCCATATCTTGGCAAAATTTATATGGATCCTTGACGAAGAGTTTAACTCTATTTTTATTTATTTATTTAGCTTGTTACATATCCAGATCAAATAGATCCAAACTTGCATAACAAAACAAAACAAAGAAATTAAAGAAGCTTCAAACTTAAGCTACCCTATGTTGTTTTTTCTTTTCTTTCGTAAGCTAACTTCGAAATTCGAATGAATAAACATGTCTGATATCTTTTTTAGCGACGCATAATTTTTAGCATATTCATTTTTAATTGACTTTATAAGTCTACTTGACAATATTTGCAAGGTACCTATTATATATATCCAGTTATCCACCGTATATAGCGTATTCACTTATTCGCAAAAAGGAGATCGTATGGTAAATTTAATTAGCATATGACACAGTAGGAGATATTTATATATATATTTTTTATATATGTGTGTGTGGGTATGTATGAAGCAATTTGAAAATAAAAAGTTATACTTTTGGTCCTTATAATTTTATTTATAGTAATTTGGTTTTTTTTTTTTTTTTTCAATTTAAAAATTTTCAATCAAAGGTTAAGGTGTAAATTTGCCTTGAAAGGTTTTTTGAGGTAGAATTTTACTCGAATATCACTACAAAAGTTTCAAAACATAGCAATGTTGCCCTATACCGTTAAAAAATTAACATTGATCATTAAAAAATTGACGTTGGCTGCTAACTTATTAAGGTAAAGGGCAACATTGCTCTATTTTAATACTTCGAGTCAATATTGATACTTTAAAAACTTTCCGGGTGACATTGCTTCCAGGACAAATTTACATATTAATCTTTTTAAAAAAACTTCTGAAACAAATTTACACCTGAACCTTTTAAAAAATGATGGAGTCTTTATTGTTAACATTTGGCAACTTTTTTAATTATAAAAACCTCAGTGAAAATTTAGTAATTTTATACTGATCAAAGTTATATTTTCCCCTTAAGACAGCTAATATGTTATACTTATATTATAAAAATTGATCGTATATAAATAAATAAATTTAAAAATAACACTTTAGCAAGTTTTCGCATTTAATTTTTTTAGTGAAATATTACTATAAAACTGGGAAATAAATACATATAATGAATCAGTGACTTACAATGCAAAATGGCGGCAGATGAGATAATACAAAAATTCGAAATAAAAATAAAGATGGGTGAGATAAAGCCAAGTTTTTGGTGTTGTATTTCTATATATAAGGTGGGGTTTTTCTTCCCAGATATATAAGGTGGCCTGGGGTTACACATAAACAACAGCACAACAACCAAAGGGGCCTGAGGAATTGGTGGCATTGAATATTCTAAGTTTGCAATTATTGATGATACATAAACATAATCAGCTTCAGATCAAAATCAAATCTCTTTTGCTTTATTTTTCTGTCATAACTGTCTTTCATTTTGTAGAAATATAAATCAGCAATTAATTTCTTGATCAATACACATCACAGCATAAATGCGCTATTTCTTGTTAAATACACATCCATCACTATATAAATGCGCATTATTTTCTCCTCTTTCACGTTTCTATGATTGTCTTTGTCGTTTTTTTAATTTGATTGTTATAATTAAAAAATATGGTTAGATCTTCACAATTTACAACTTTTATTCTAGCCCTTAATTATTATACTCCATTAACTCCTGATACAGAGATTCTGCTAAATTTTTTACTTTAACTATATAATTATATACGGTTGGCAGTTGGAACTATAATTATATCTGATTTATGCTAATGAGATTGAAAAATATTATTAATCCTATATTTTCCAAAATATTTAAAAATAATCATACATTTGGATCCATTTATTTATTTCTCAGAACGAAAAATGCTCTATGCTTTTTAAAACTTGAAACACACAATACATGTGTGTATATATATATATATATATATCATAAGAAATCAAAAGTCTCAAGCAACCACAAAATGGGCATATATAACTTAAAATTGTACTCCTCTAGTTCAAAATATAAGAGACAAATACCTATTTTACATTTATCAAGAAGTCAATTAAAAGAAATTAAAAAAGCAATAAATATGTAAGGTATCTACTTTCTTTTTCTAATTTACCTTTATTTATTAAGGGAATAAGTAAGAGAGATAATAAATGGAAAAAGAAATGTAAGGGTGAAAAAAATGATAAAAGAATGTGTGACAAATTTGAAAAAAAAAAATTTAATTAAATGCAGAGATAAAAGCAAAGTAGATCTTATAAATAAATAAAAAAAACCACGTCACAAGTTTGGATTATAATGCATAGAACAAGCTAGGTGTCTTAATACACAAACCAACCTGTAGAATACTGGGAATTATAACGAAAAAGATTCTTTTTTATAAGTCCAAATTCATTTTCCCAGAACATTTCTTTGGTACTAATATTAAGAACTAGAACTAACAAGATTCTCGTAGAAAGGACATATCTATATAATTATACTGCGAGTTCATCTTCTTACCATAATTATATAGTGAGTTCATTTTCTTAGCTCAGACAAGTCTTCTCACCAGTCCATCTCTCTAAGAAACAAGATGAATCAATTTTTTGATACCCTTGACACCTACCTATATGCTATTAAACGCAAGTGTTAATTAATAGGAAGAAAATATTTAATTTGTAGATCATCGCTCAATACTGAAACTGAAAGAGATTCATTTGAAATTTGAAGCCCAAATGTAAATATAGCAGGCCATTGGGAATCAACTTGTCAATCTAGCATCTATATAAAACTTTTGAGGGAGAAATAACCTGTGATGTCAGATTGATCAAAGGGGAGGATGTACGTAGTATAGAAGGAGAGGATATTATCCAAATCTATTAAAAGTTTGTGGTTGCTTCGCCATTATATATATGACCCCACAAAAATTGATCCATCTGTTTCATAACATCTCAATGTCATTAAAATGCTGGCATTCAAGGGTTTCTTTAAAAATACAGAACCTTTAATTTCAAATACAGAAATCTGCTTTTATTTTCAACCATTGAGACGCTTCAATGCAAGGTAAGCTAAGACTCTATAACCCACAAGCATAAGGGATCATCATTATCATGAGAGCAACCCAGAAGATGTGAGATTCTATTGCCATCTATATTGCACCCTTATCAGAACCCTATAAAGTAAAATATTGTGGATATTGTTATATATACTTATTCCAAGCCATCCAAGACGGCACTTTGTGGACATAATACCCTCCTGTTATCACAAAACCAGCATCATCATGCATGCTGCCACGTATAGTGGAAAACTGCTTTGCATCCTTATTGCAGCACCTAAAGGCTAAAGCCAGCCCAAGTCCCTGACACACAAGCACCTGCCCTAGAAGTACAAGCCATGTCAACAAGAAAACCCACAAGTCTGACTTCAATCCACACATCCAGTGGGTGACAATGAGGAACAGTGTGGGAAGAAGGAGCTCCATGGGCAGCTCTCCGACGACTCGAGACGTGAAATAGGAAGAGAAGGTGTACATGACGGAGGCTCGCTCTTTGGTGACGATGGGGCGTTCTTGAGGGAACGCGAAGACTGAGTTGAAAGCTGGAAACACGCCCCAGAAGATGGAGATGAAGAAGAGAAGGCCAAGCCTGTCTTGGACGTTGGAATAGTGAGAGTTCCACCACAGTGAGCCTGCTAAATGCTAATGATGCGGAAGCCAACACTTGGGAGACTCTGAGATTGTTGAAGGATGCATGTTTTCTTTCTTTGAGGCTTCTTCGAAGGAGAATGATGAATTGGTTGAGCCAGTTTGAGAAGCTGACCTTGTCACCAAGACGATCGGTATCCACTTCACAAGATTTGATCATCATGACACAGTGGCGGATCTTTTTTTTTTAAAAAAAAAAAAATATATATATATATATTTATTTATTTATTTATTTATAAAAAGAAAGTTTTAAATGCATTAAAAAAACTAAAGAATATAACTAAGAAAAGAAAATAATATTAAAAAATATTCATGAAATCAAGTGAATCTTGATGAGGTAATAAGAGACAATTATTTTACAAAAACGTTATTTAGAAAAGTAAAAATTTAAATGCGGTTAGAAATCACCTACATAAATTACAATAAAAGGCAAGACTAATGAGGGAGAGAATTCTCTCATGCAAGAATTTTCTCGCATATCTCTCATAATCTCTCAATCTGAGCCATCCATTTGATCTAACTAATCAAATGCAGCCACGTCATCCATCCACCTTTGAGCTCTGCCAAAAGAAAAAACACAAAACATCTCGACGCCGTGAAATCACCCTCTCCGACGCCTGGGCAACACACTTCCACGATCGCGAATATCTTGCTGAGAACATTCAAAGCATTCAGATTTTCACAGATAAATAAATACACCAATGCATGATTCGTTTGCGGATACCTTTAGCTTACCGTTGTGAGACCCCATGCTTTCTCTGCCCTCTTTTAAGACTTCGATGATAGAGAACAACGCATCTGAACAATAAATGTGGAACATCTTTTTACTCTCAGTAATTCACGTCTTTTACTTATCATTGTTGTTTCATTTTTGTAAATTGTATTTATTCATTGCAAATTTTTTCCGAAATTCAATCCGATGTTCCTTAAATTGCTTTTAACTGTATACCATTCGAACTTCCCAGAGCTTATTCTGGTTTCTTATATTGGTTTGCACTGCATCCTCCGGTACATTAAGAATGCATGTTTAGATAGTCATTATTTTGAATGATGCTGCATCGTGCCTGATGTTGTAACTAGATGAATGTTCAGTTGCTGGTCTCATCCTTCCGTCCTACTAAATAAATTGCATGTGCCTTTCTACTTCAACCTGCCTCTTCATTGTTTTCCCTTTTGCAATTTCTGCCATTTATTTGGCATGACATCACAATTTTTTAGTTAATTCGTCAAGATATAACTGGTTCTTTGGGCCTTTAGCTTGTCTAGAAGAATTGATGAAGGCATTCTATTTGCAGGTAGACCTGACTAGTTCTTCAATATCCGGAAAAGCAGCTGAAAGAGGTTCTCTAGTATACTTTAATGTTTGTGCAATCCCCATCGTAAGAGTTGGGAAGTAAGTAAACTGGAATATTTCAGCGAAGGAGAATTTCCTTTTGTTTCAGGGGCTTTACTAAGAATTAAGGTTAATTAATGCTTCATTTTTTCCTTTTCACAGCATCTTCATTTGCTTGATATTTGAAGAGATCTGATTGCATGAAAGAAATTGACAAAAGAAAAGCCTCAAGGAATAGTTAGGCAAAGAGTACTACTAGAAGAACTGAGAGGGGAGAGAATAACGTGCACCAAGATAATTCATCCAAAACTGTGAATGTAAAAGATAATGAATCAAAGACTAAGCCAATAGTAAATAATTTTGTAAGTGATTAATTCAAACACGGCCTCAGAGCCCTCTAAAACTTATGAAAGCTTGGTTATACATTATGTAGATGATGTCAACAGGTCTGAAGAGGCCCCTGTCAAGATGAAAGATAATGAAATGGTTTCCAAGAAAACAAGAATGATGTACTCGATGATCATTCCAGTGATATGGAGAAAGAGCAGAAGGAACGGAATGAAGAGGTTTCTGATACTGAGACAGTAAAAGATTCGGTATCATCCCAAGGAGATTCTGTCATAGTTGAGGATGAAAAGGTAGAAAAAATTTCAAGAGATCCTAAAACTAAGGTAAAAGTGATTTGCTCAGAAGGTAATTAATCACAGCTGAAACGTGAGGAGGCGGCAGCTTTGGAATCAAAAATTGAGGAAATGGAATTCCGAATTGAAAAACTCGAGGAGGAGCTGAGAGAAGTTGCTGCTCTTGAAATATCACTTTATTTATCTGTGAAAATCTGAATGCTTTGAATGTTCTCAGCAAGATATTTGCGATCGTGGAAGTGTGTTGCCCAGGCGTTGGAGAGGATGATTTCGCGGTGTTGAGATGTTGTGTTTTTCTTTTGGCAGAGATAAAAGCTGGATGGATGACGTGGCTGCATCTGATCAGTTAGATCGAATGGATGGCTCAGATTGAGAGATTATGAGAAATATGTAGAAAATTGCCTATGAGAGAATCCTCTCCCCTCAACGAGTTCAAGTAGATATATTTTAATAACAAAAGTATATTACAATAAAAATAATTACAATATCATCCTTTTAAGCCTTATTTTTTGGAATTCCATCATAATCGTCTTATTATCAATGTTATCAAATACATCTTATTCAATATAGTGTAAACAATCATTCAATCATTCATCTCTCATCCGATTACAAAGTATAATCTTGATATATTAGGGATGAAGCATTTAAATTAAGGGGTGAATGATCATTCAAACTGTATTATTATTATTAATATTTTAAAAAATCTCAATTCGTGCCGCCGCGCGGGGGCACGTTGGTGGTATGGTATGAATGAACAAGCTTCTGTTTTATGTTTGGCCTATCTCTTCACTTAAGCCATTCACTTGGCAAACATCTGCAACGTAACATTCAATGGAATAAATTTACCTGTACATTGAAATTTCTTCTATTCTCCCATTAAAATATTAGTTCTTTCAAATTAGGTAAATCTTAAAAAGTTTGATCGCTTTTATGTTTCTTAAGTATTCATTTAATCCCTTAAGTTTGTAAAGTCTTCGTTTGGTCCTTTAAAGTTAACACTTAGCAGACTTAGGAAAATACTAACTCAAAGAATTTTAAATAATGAATTGCTTTTAAATGCGACAAAACAAGCTTACATGTTACTTTTTTAATAAATTAATATTTTAAATCTTGTAAATTGAAATTTTAAACGATGACTGTGCACTTAAATGTCTCGGATTTAAGAACATATATCCAAAGTTTGCTTAAATAAATTTCAATTTACGAGGTGGATTTAAAATATTAATTTATTAAAAAAATAACATGTAAGCTTGCTTTGTCGGCATTTAAGTGCACGCGTTTAAAATTATCAAGGTTAGTATTTTCCGTTAAGTACGCATAACGGTGTTAACTTTAAGGACTAAACGAGCACTTTACAAACTTAAGGGACGAAATGATATCTAAAGCAAACAGGGCCGTAAACGCTTTAGTCTTCAAATTAAATATTTTAATGGGGGAATGACATATAGGTTCTTTTTTTTTTTTTTTTTTTTTTTTTTTATAAGATTGGGATACCTCAACTACTCTACTAGGGTATTACACCGTTACAATCCCCGACGGAGGATAACCGCAAGAGCCTCCGAAGGCCGATACACTTCATGGAACCCCCATCCCGATTCTAGTCCCTTTAATGCTAGAAAGTCACCGCTTTGTTCGGGTGACCGAGGCACATGCAACACCTTAGTTCCCCACTCCATCTGCGTAGTTGCTTCACCTCATCCAGAATGTCGGAGTCACGGTGAGAACCTCCCGTGCATGCGAAAGTAATGTAATACACTCCATAGAATCGATTCCAACCAAACCTTCCGAAAGCCCATCGCCCAAGCAGTTTTGAGGCCAATAGGCAAGCCCACGCCTTGATCAACTCATCGCCCCTTCAATAGAGTTCTAAAAAGGAGACAAAATTATGAACACATCGTAATTAAATTGCATTGAACTCTCATGGGACCTGAGCTATATTAATTCAAATTGAGAAAAGACAACTTTACCCTTATTAATTTAATCAACCAATGACAAGTTATTGAGCACTAATAAGAAGTTAGGGTGCCACCAACGTTTTGAGCAACCAATGATAAGTTAGGGCGCTATCAATAACAAGTCAGCAACCAATGGAAAATCCCCAAGTTGTTGGTGGCACCTTGACTTATCATTGATGTTTAATGACTTTTTATTCATAGCATCATGACTTGTCATCGTTGGTTGTTTAAATTAATAAAAATAAAGTGGTCTTTTCTCGATTTAAATCAATGTAGCCTATGTCCCACGGGATTTCAATTCAATTTGATGATTTCAAAAGACTTTCTTATAATCTTTTTCTCTTTCTTTAAGACCTACATGTCATTCTCCCAATTTTAATTCTTAACTAAAAACACATATGCTTCAATTTTGTCAGTGTTTGTCTTTTCCATTAATTTGTTGCATTCATATACTATCTTATATAAACCATTGACATGATTATACTAGCTTCCTAATTTAGATTTTATAAATAAATCATGGGTAAAGGATTTCTTGATCATTGGAGATAAGTTATCTTAGTGACTTTGTCGTTTTGGATTAATAAAGAGTGTATTTGTAATTTTAAGTGAATTAATGAAAGGTGCAAAATTATAAACTTCATTAATGACGTAGTTTTGGGAGTTTTGGAGATAACTTATCTCCGAATCGGAGAAATACTTTTCCCATAAATTTTATATATATATATATATATATATATAGATATCTCATAAACTCATAAATTTTGATTAATCAATCCTATGCATTTTCCAAATTAAGTTTACATAATTATTTATTCACACCAAAGACCATGATCCTAGGTGGATTTCAAATATTTCGAATTATTTTAAGGTTTTAGGTAAAAAACAAATCCATCTACCATTTCATACTAGCATATATATGTGATTTGTCTTTATTCGTGTATGAAAATGCCTGTAACCTGTAGAGAAGTACCAAATGCCTAAACAAAGAAGATAACCAAAATGCCAACTTGAAAGAAGAACGTTATTGGACACCCACAAATTAAAAAGTACCCAAGAATTGAAGATAACAATCGTGAGTGATCGAATTAAAGGTTAAGAATTGTGAAACTAATCCAATTAATTCAAAACGCACACTCGCAAGTTAATTATTACTACGTCGCTATAGTTATTAATCACAGATTGTCAGGTTAGTTTGTTGGTTTATCACGTAATCAATGTTGTCATCATCACCATCAGTGTCTCCACCTCCAAATCAAATCTACGTTACAATATTCACAATGATGGCCTTCATCTTTTTCAATTCAGAAAGTTTGATAAGTTGAGAGAATCACAATAACCCTAAGTGCTGATATAAAGCTAAATCCCATAAAATTATAGGTGTTTCCAAGTCAAATACCACTTCTCCTCCAGTTACTTCGAGCATTACTTAATTGTGGATTATGTTAGATACCATACAACATACTGCTCTAAAGCAATCAGTGTAGTGTAATATTGTTTAAGTTGGATAGTTTTGTTTGGTGTACGAGTTATTATATTGCGGATATATATAGAAAAAGTTACACATGATTAACAATAAAAAGTTATAACATCTAAATTTTTGTTCATTTCACGCAAATGAAATAATGAGATAGTACGTGGCTTAATAAATTAAGGCTTGATCCTAGTGGAAGGAGTCACTTACACACAAGGTCTCGACTTTGAGTTTGTGAAAGCAGTGCTACTCTTAATTGGGGTCAATAATATTTGAATTAATCTAACCTAATTAGATAGCCATATTGAATACTCAAACTTCCATTAGATTTGACAATGTAAATTTGACCCAATTTGATAACCATATAAAAATCTAGGCAACCAAATGGTGGGTGACATCACACAAAGCCAAGGGTACTCCTTTCTTATGGAAAAAAGAAGAGAAAAATACTCCTTTTGTTTCAAACTATATGTCATTTTTAACCACTTTACCGATATTAAGAAAGGATAATTAACTCATTAAATTTATCTTAAATTGATTTTTTCCACTTTTACTCATATTAAATAAAGTTTTATACCCTTTGGTCCTAATTATAGAAACAAATTACCAAAATTTGGAAGGATTAAGAATGAAAGTTAAATTAGTTAATTATGTATATATTTTCCTAAAATAAACACCCGACCTAATTATATGTATTTTCACAGCTTCATCGGAGAGAGAGAGTCATCTCGCAGTGAAGGAGAGTTGGGAAAGTGAGAATGTGGTGGGACCATGAGGTGTGATTTGTCACTTTTCTAGAGTACGGAGCTATTGCAAGAACTTCTCACAAATAAGAACGGATCTTATTTGGGATCACATTTAAAAATTTTAAAAAGTATTTATTTATATTAATTGAGATAAAACTCTTCTCATATATTTATTGAGAAAGTATAGATAAGGGTATTATAGGAACAAATTAACAAAAGTTAAAACTTGCTCTTATAATTAGAACCAAAACCAACTTCAAAATTTCCTCTTATAATTAGGATGGGAGAGAGAGAAATAAAACGCATTTAAGTATTAATTATAGTGAGAAAACTGATAATAAATATTAATTACTCTTAAATGATTTATATTAATAGATAAAATAATTTTGTTAGAATGTCATCGATTACTATTCTAGACTAGAGGGAGTAGTTATTTGAAGGGGATGCACGGGTTGGGTTTCTCTCATTATCACTTTCTCATTATCCCTCATCATCTCTATATCCTATCCATCTAATCAATCACAATACCACTTTAACTTTTCTCTCACCTTCCCAATCAATGGCCAAGATGGTAATGAGAGAAAATGAGAAAAATGATGAGGAGAGAATCCTCTTTAGGGGATGCACATGTGTTTGCAAAGCATATCATATTAATTTAACCTAATGAAAAGGATTATTGGGTCCCATTCATTGAGTGATTAAATCCTCACCACCAATTCATTTCCTTCAAATTAAAATCAATCAACTTGTCCAGTGAGGACACTGATGGAGATTAAATCCTAACTACATATTCATTTTTTAAAAATTAAGAAGAAAGTGGCTATGCTTTTCAAAGGGATAATGTAATCACTGCTTATTCGCTTAATTATGGCCACATTTGATGACAATATTAGATGTAACTGAGAAATTGGTATTGGTTCTAAATGTAAAAATTATCTCCCATATTTTATCATTTGTTTCCCAAATTACTCATATAAATGCTCCCTTCACAATATTTAAATACCACAATAATTTATTAATGCACTAACGTATCCTATAAAGTGAGTATTTCTAGTAATACTAAAACTATACTCCATGAGTACCATATTATATAAATATCCAAGAGACCTCTGACTTTATGGTGAATTAATTGGATCCTTTGGATAAGAAAAAAACGAATGCGATGGCCCCCATAAATTTATAAAAACAAGTGGCTCACAGGAAAAGAAGACACGGCCGGGTTATATAGCAAGTCAGAACCACCATAATAAAGCTATTGCCTCTGTGTCCCCATTAAACTACTATTATGTATATATAACCCACAAATCAAAGGCAACTTATAAATCCTCTCTCATTCTTTTAATACCCCTGATTGTAGTAATAGGTTTGTACAGTACAGGGTCGAGAGGGTCATAGAAATGCTTTCCCACGTAGCCACCCAAATTTAAACTTGTCATCAACCTCTCACCACCCAGTGCTGTTCATGCCCAAATATTCTACCTCCAGCCACGCACAGACTGATACGTATCCAAATCACTCACACTGTCACACATATACTTTACAAACCATTCCTTCATTTTGTTGTTATCAGTTTAAAATGTAGTAACAAATATTACATATAAATTATGAATATAGTCGGACTCCATGCAATTGCAAATTGCTAATGAGATTCCTTCCGTTTACTTCGTTTATGTGATGAATTGCCATTATTTTCAGTAACAACTAACATGTGAACAATACGGGAAACAACAACAAAAAACGAAGACTTTGACGTACCGTTGGCGATATCAAGCAGAAAATCGGCTGTGTTCGCCGGGATGTGACTCGAAGTAGGTCATGGCGTCGCTGCCTTTCCCGAAGTACAGGCACTGCCCCTCCGACAACAGCAGCACCGCCGTCACCAACGTCTTCCCCTCTGCGCCAGCGACCTCAGAGTGGTCACCACCCTCTGCGCCGCCGTTGAGTCGGATCAACAGGCTCGGGTTCATCAGCATCTCGTGCCCGATGCTCCCGCGCTTCCTCTCACCACCGGAGACTCCCTGGACCAAGCTATTGCCCACGATGGTGTTCTCATATTTCCCCAGATCTAACTCGGAGATCACCGAATCCCCCGCCGCCATCTTCACCTTCTTTGAGAGACTTGTTGGGAGGCGTAGAAGGGAGCAGAAGACCAAGGTCTCCCGAACAGTGAGGTGAGGATAGAGCAAGTCTTTAAGATGTCAAGTTTGAAATTCACTCCACACTTAATTCATCAAGCTTTGATTCTTTTCAGAACAAGTATATATTGCATAAAATTCATATGAGAAAATCCATGTCTTTCCAAATAAACAATTGTAGTGTGGAAGGAAGTTGGTGGATCATGGATAGTGTTATATATGTGGGCGTGCCAATTGCCCATTTCCAATTGAATGGAGCCTGCTGGAACCTCATAGATGTTCGTGGCAAAGTTCTCATGTTTTTTTTTTTTTTTTTTTTTCGTTTATAGTTGAAAGGAAATATATACATTTCTAACAATATACTTCGTTCACTTCTATTTTTTTGGGAGATTTTGCTGCTGCTATCTGAGGAAAGGAATTGCTTAAATTATTGTTGTTAAATAATATAGCCGTATGCTTATTCAAGTTTTGGAGCCTCGTTATTGTGAAGGCACTAGCGTTAATATGATGTATTTAACCATGTTGATACAATAAGTAAGAGACGACGACTTGCATCTATTGCCTGGGTTTGATAGATAAGGAGATACAAACCCAGAAACATAGATGTAGACCATTTCGATGGCAAGGTGAGAGCAAGAACACGGAGACACAGAAGATGAACATGGAAACGAAGAGGAATGATTAAATATGAATACTGAAGAGCAGGACATAGCCCACACTACTTTTTTTAAAGAAAACTAACCCAACCAAGCGTGTGTTTACACGTGAAATAAGTTGTATCTCAGTGTAAAAAGCCTAAAATAAACTCTCCCAAGAACCCTCTGACTAATCCTAGCCATTGTTATCAAAAACTAATATAAAGACATAAAAACTTGTGTTTTTACCAGAATTACACGTGTTGAAACGCAAGTAAAAACTGTTATAAGCAAAAACCGGTAGAAATGCCGTCTAAATACGTAAAAACTGTAAAAACTTGCGTCTTTACTTTAACACAAAAAAAGAAAATAATTTTTTTTTTTGGTCTAAAAAAATGATTAAAAGTTGAAAACCCTATTTCCATCATTCATCTTGGATTCAGGATTACTAAAGAATAAAGACTGAATAGTTATATATAGTTTTTAACGTAATTTTTTTTTTTTTTATGTTTTATATAGTTATATGATTTATATCTTTTAAATATAAAGTTGTTCATTAAATTTTGAGTAATGATTTATGATTTATTTTTTTTCATGTATATATATATATATATAATTTTAAGCTTTGACTTTAAGTAGTAAAAACTAGAAACTTTACGTTTTGTATTTTTATGATTTACGTTTCTACACACCCCTTCCGTGTCTACATAGAAACTCAATTTTGACAACATTGATCCTATGCAGTTCAATATCTAAAATTAACAAAGAATATATCATAAAATTATTAACAGTTAAAATGATTCCAGGTAAAAAATAAGACATTAACCTTACTAAACTGCCCCCCAAAATAAAACTTTATACACAAATACAAGACCCAAAACTCAAATTGGCGAAAACTCCCGATCAAACCAAAACCACCAGTGAAAATGACAGCAAAGCACAAGAGTTCAATATTACATTACTAGCTATATGAACTAAGACACAACAACACATAGCAGGATATCAAAGGGAATGGCTGCTATTATATTCATCGTTGTCTCCGAGAGAAACTTGGGTTTCCAGTGTGATTGGCACCTCTGTAATTTCTACTAGGAGAATCCATTGATCCCTTGAGGGGAGAGTATGCAGCTTTTGCCGGTTCTGGCACCGAACCCAGAGGCATTGATTCCACAAAGCACGCCGTGTTAATACGTGTCCTCTCCAGCTCTGATTGAAGCAACTCAGAGCTATACTGCTGCGCGAGAGCCTGAAATCCACAACGCACAATTTTAACGGTTTGGGTAGTGCATCGAATAAAATAAACTGAACATAGTGATTATTACGGGGGGGAAAAAAGAAAAAATATATATCAATTGTCGATTAATAAATACAGAGGAATGAAACTATAAGAACTTCATTCCCTCAGAGGAAGCAAATGGGTTCCCATATTCTTGAACCCAAACCCCTTTCGAGCATGAAAAAAACTCCTTTCTTGGCACAGTGAAGCCAAAATTAGAACAAACCTCTTGCTTATAAAATGAAATGCAACACCATCTTTATATAGCAGGTCAAATGGAGCAAAAATAAGGATTCGTAGCAAAACAAAAAGTCAAACTGGATTAAGAAGTTGCTTACAATGAGTTCATCTGGTGATACAGTTGCTCCTTGCGGCCGGTCATCTGAAGCAGCATCTTCACTTCCACGGGTTGGCCGACGATTATGTCCAGGATTGTCCACAAAATCAGCCATGCTTTCTGTTTCTTTCTCCAAAAGCAAACCTTGTAAAGACTTCAAGGACTCTCTTGCACCGGATGTAAAATATGGGTTCAATATAGTCTCAAAGTATTCAAGCTGCAGAAATGAAAGCCAATCGATCAAATCCATCAGAGCTCAGCATTGAGTTGAGTCAAGATATTCAAGGTGAGAAATAGATAATGGTCTAGAACTCAAACCCTTCAGATATTACAGGAAAAAGGGGGAGAACTGCAGGCAAAATGACCATTAAACCTTCATCATGAAGGATGCACCTCCTTTTCTTATGCAATCCATTCTTATTTTCCCAACAATTAAAAGTTGCGAAGGAGGCTTTTCTTTTCTTTATATTGTGTGGAAAAGTATCAATGTTCCGGACAAAACTTCTGAAGTAAAAGGCTATAGCCTCATCGCAAACATATTTAGAAACTGAGGATTAACAATAGAGGAATGGATGATTTTCGTATGTCAATATGTACAGCCCGGCAAGAACAATTGGCAAGGAAGAAAGAGATGTTTCGATTAAACCACTAACATAACTGTAGAAAGAAACAACTCAAATGCATACTATATTTCATCTAAGAAGATACACAAAGGATAAGCCTAGGAAATGATGGCTTATAGGAAGCCTATCAACATAGCCTACCCTATACAATCTATCATTAAAGAAGTTCATTTCCTTTGGCATACTCTACATATAACCCTATAATATATATAATAATAACCCTATAACAACAAAACAACAAAGTAAAATCATCTGCTACTTTTAGCATCTTAGATTGCAAGAAAACTGAGATAATCGCAGTTGACGCCGTGTGCTATGATCATAGTATATGGTTAAAAAAATAAATAAAAGGGAGAATTACATCTAGGTCCCAAATGAGGATAATAATCACACATAGGTCCTAAACACTGGTAAATATAGAAGTTTGACTAGTAAATGGGACAGAGGAAATAATTAACTTCTTTATTCGGGACTTGTCTATAATTCTCCCTTAATAAAATTGCAAGAAACATACCTCCAGCATGAGCTGACAGAATCCATTTGTATCGAGAGTCCTAAGGTCAGTAGCTTCATTTTCATGGAAAATGCTGATTAAAGTGTCAATCAGGCCTTCCACAAGAATGCCAAGTGTCTTATCTAAGAGGGGCTTGGCACCAGAAAAAACCTATGGCAAGGCACAGTTCATCTCAGCAGAATACTTTCGGACAAATATACTAAAATAACAATTTGCCTTTATTAGTATTGATCAAATATTATTTTGACAAAAATCCCAGTTCGTGAACTAGGTTTCCAAATGGTGGATCTGCTTGGGACTATATATCTTCATGCACCACATTCAGGAACTAATATAATTAGTTATGAATTATAGATATACGTAGTCTGAAGACCATTGTCACAGACTACATGTGAAGTTAGAAATATATTACCATTGACATTAGGTCAACAACAATTAAAAAAGGGTAAGATTAACATTCAGGGTTCTTTCAAAGCCCATTTAGAATTTTATAGCCTAAGATCGAGTCAAGCAATAATGTTAAAGAGGCAACAAATCAAGACTAATATGGTTGCTTCGTCGATCCCAACAGGCCGACCCTTCAAAAGCCAAACTTGTAAATTAGAGCTTCTAAATGAAATTGACCCTATAAGGCCAAGAGCTGGCCCGTTAGGCCCTTTAAATATTTTTTGTTCATGTTTTGTTAACTTGACTTAACCATTTAATTTACTAATTTATATGTATTTTGTTTTTGTGAGAGTTAATTATCCATTTAATTACAAATACATAATAACTATAATTTTATGATATGGTTTATTATTTGTTGCAAATAAAAATTATATATGTATTCATGATGTGAGAAAAGATATTCTTGATATTTTTACCCATGAAGCGGGAGCCTACTACTCGAAGTGA
Source organism: Acacia acuminata (assembly GCA_019022655.1). Classification (NCBI taxonomy): domain Eukaryota; kingdom Viridiplantae; phylum Streptophyta; class Magnoliopsida; order Fabales; family Fabaceae; genus Acacia; species Acacia acuminata. The sequence goes on from JAFJYI010000123.1 coordinate 467,153, forward strand.
AGCACAATCAAATATCTTTAAAATTGATGATAGTGGTGAAGAAGATGAAAATGATAATCATCGTACTCATGTTGCTTAGTGTAAACTTGTTATGTTTTGTGTGAGTTACTTGTGGACAATAGTTTACTCTTTATTATAAATTAGTAACTGCATTTGTTTATTGCATTAAGCGTGTTGTGTAGACATTAATGTTAACAACATTTATTTAATAAATTAGAACTTTAATTTTTGTATTTTACTTTCATAAAAATGTCTTCCGGCCCTGTAGGGCCACTGGCCCGCAGGCTCTTAGGCCGGGCCTTGAAAATAGATGTTTTTCTTACCTTGGGCCTAAAAGGGTTCGCCCTGTAGGGCCGGACCAACCTTGATTCCCAGCTCTACTTCCTAATGTATCTGCAATAATCTAATTTAGAAGTAGACATGATATTTTTCTTTTGGGCCCTTCTTAAAGAAAAGACGCGCCTACTTTACACCAGTAACTTAATTTGGAGGAGGCCTTTTGTTTTTTTTTTTTGAAAAATTGCCTATGTTCTATAAAGTGGAAGTCCTTTTCTTCAGAAGTCTTGAGTTATTTACTGTAGCATGGGGCAATAATTTAGTTAGTGTGCTTTAGTGACTTTGGCACAAGCATGCAAATTGCAATTCTCACCTCTGCGTGCACAGCTACTAATGTGTGCAGCAACTCCACTGCTGAATCACGCACGCCCTGAAAGTGTACTATAGGTTAAAGAAAAATCCGGAAAACAAGGTAAACATTTTGGAGCAAAAAAATAATGAGAGCTGTCACATATACAATAATGTTTATCACTGCTAGCAACTCACTTTAACTGCAGGTGCTGCTCCCCACTGAATGCCAGAATTCAACAGATAATTGATAGCAGCAGATCTGATCAAGTTTGCCTAATGAAAAGACAAGGGAACATGTTGAACACTGAGAGTAAGAAAACCGAGCACAGTTTTCCTCAACAAGAAAAAGTCCAAGTTTTTAAGGATCATGGATTTGAACTTTCGAGAGAAATGGAGTTCAACAGATATGTAAGGAAAGAATTATTGGAGAACTATCACACCACTGAAAATTAATAAAAAAGAAAATCCTCAAAGGACATGAGGGGGTAGACATATTTTCTCATTACCTTTGCAAGAGTATATTGTTCAAGGACCTTCTCCTCAAGCCCAGAGAAACACATGACAAGATCTTGGACATCACTATCTGCTTCATCTTTACCCCTGAATCAGGCAGAGGCAAGCCAAGGAGGACCAGAATTCATGAATAATATACAATAGACTCAATGGTTATGAAAACATTTTATAGCAGGAAGCAACGAAGCTGATGCAGCAAGAGAAACCATTTATTCTTTGCCAAAACAAATCCCCATAGCAGTTAACAGCACAAACAATATAAATAATGAGAAGCATTGGAAGATATCAAGCTGGCATGTGAATTCTTGGTAGAGAAGGACACAAAAAGGGCAAACTGATTAAACATCCTGAAAATTTCTGACATAAAATGAATGACAATTTTCTGGCAGAATTGGTTCATGGAACATATAACTCCATTCAACTACTATGGCAATGCATCCAGATGAGTGCAACAGTTTTTACTTACATTTATGGACTGAAGAAGTTATTGGCATTTTTGTAACATGAAAAGAAGACAAGTACAAAGTACCTGGAACTCAACCAAACATGCTCATATTTTCCATATAACTCATAAGAGAGCTCATCCTTGCAATATCCAATGTTACTTAGAACTATTAGAAACTGCTGGTGGGGATCAGAAACATCTCCATGAAGATCAGAAGACACAGTTTCTTCAAATTCATGTGAATATCCATTTGGTAAGAAGGAGCCATCCCTACTTGGAGTATGTTGCTTAAGTTCACTCACAATGCGCTCTAAATTACCTGGCAGTCAACCATGGAAGGAAGTTTTGTTACTGGACGGGTCCTGTAACTAGAAAATATGCCAGAACATAATAGTAGGTCAACTCATCCAACATACCAGCAAAATCCAGGAAACAATTTAAAAATGCAAGTCTGGTAGATTCCTGAATTTCTTGAAGTTGTGCAAATGCATCCTCCCGCTTCTTTGCCTCATTCCTTAAAGACTGAACCATCCTGAAGAGATAAATAATACTCAGACTAGCTTTTAATTAAAGAAATACTAAGACAATTGTGAAGCAAAGAGCTTCTAATCCAATTTGACATTTTCTTAAAACAAATATGGATGAGGACCATGATACCTAGAGAAATACAGAGCTTCATTCCAAACATTTTATCTACTAGAAAATGTGTATTACAGTCAAGAAATAACTGAAGAGGTCCCAACACGCATCTAAACACTTTCCACCTAGGTGAATAGACCAGGTTTTTTGGGTAAAACATACTTTATGGAGAATGAATAGAGAAAAAAAGTGAACATGAAAGATGGATAGGAAAAGGTCCAATAAAAACTAGCAAATGACTGATGATAACAAGAAGCAGCTTTTTTCCACTACGTGGGGTCAAATTTCCCAAGGACCAAACAACTTAAGCAGGTTAAATGTCATTAATAAAGCTAACTGTTCGTATGTAACATGTTGACTAGATAGTGGGTGTATAATACATTAGTTGCAATTGGCATGTTTAGTATAGAACTAATTCTATAATTAATAGCGTTATATTCTGTAATTATATGCCTTATGAGTCATGAATGTCTCGTCTTGTAAGTTGTAACCAATGTTTTTAAATTCAAACCAGACGTTGAATTGCTCTAGGAAAAAGTGTGCTACTCTAGGGCCATATTACAATTATAGACATCAGGAAATATGACCAAGTAACTGAAATAATTTAGATTACACACACTTCCAACACTCCCTCTCAAGCTAATGAATGGATATCTTCCATGCAAAGCTTGATAATAAGCAACTGGTTCAAGGTATTCGACCAGTTTTAAAATCCATAAAATAAATGAAGGAGGACGAGAAAGAAAGTAGATCATTGGAAGAGTTTATCTGCGGTGGGTGTGTAAGACTAAGGTTGATAGAAGAATTTCATGAAGGTGAGGAGAGATGCTGGCTCTCAAATGTCAGTGATGTTGGTTCTCCTATTTCTTTTTTCCCATTTTTGCTTCATTTCTCTAGCTGTATCTCAAGCTGGTTTGACTCGTATCTCTTCTTCCTTTAGAGGGACTTATTACAGCTTAAACATTATTGAAATAAAATCAGTGGCAAGTTTGAAATTCTAAATTTTGGCACCTAATAGCTTACACAATCCACATGACTTTGCCCATGGCAACCTCCATGTCAAGGCATCTCCAAGTGCCCCCCCCAAAAAAAAAAAAAAAAAAAAAACACCCAAAAAAAAAAAAAGGCAAAGGAAAAAAAAATCAACATCAGTGGTCAGAGCTAGGAGACAAAATAAGTATGAAGCAGGTTTATCCACACAAGACTGATAGGCGTGAAATAACAAAATTGTGTAATTTTCATTCAAAGCCCTTCCAACTCCTACAGAAAGATATTTAGACTTACGTATTGATTCGGTCCATTGCTGAAGCCACCACTGAACGGAATGCTAAAGGCAAGTATGATATTGCATATGGTGATTTGTTCCTTTCAAGAATTGATACAGTAACCCATGTATCATCTTTTGAAATTTGTGCAGCTGATGCTCGCATCCAGGAGCAAAGCCTAAGAATGTAAGTCCTCATAATCTCTGAATGAAGTGCTCTGAGAGCAGCAACTGAATGGGAAAAAAAAAAAATACAAGCACTCAGATCTTGACAGGTAAACTATTTTCAGATTCTAAGAATTAATACCTGCAATAGGAGGAGCAGCTTCCTTCAATTCAAAAGCTAGGCATGCCTTAGATATATCTTCTATGGCATCACTCATATATGATCGGAGGATGTTTGAATCTTCAAGATCACCAAAAATGTTGGTAACCTGCACCAATGGTAGACTATCAGGAAATATCTACATAGGGCTTGTTTGGGATGGCATTAGCTTTTGGTCTCAAAAGGATATTAGGTGCAAATATTTTTGTCTGGATTTGCGTTTTAGCCAATTGGCTTTTAGCTTCAAAGTAACTTTAAAATCAAAGCAACTTTTTGTTGCTTTTTGGCACACAGTGCATCGCTGATGAATGCTTGCTCCCTCACTTTGGTGGACATCATGTGACTATCCTACCCTTCACTTACCCCCTTATCTGCGTACAGCAAGGTGCACACACACACACACACACACACACACACAAAATGGTTCTTTTTCTAATCCATATTTTAAATTAAAATATAGTACATACCAAAGTGATTAATGTAGATAAAACATTTTAATCTTTTCAGATGCATCCTTTATTAAAATTTAACGTTCTTATACCCATAATTTATATATGTTTTTATCTATTAAATATATCTAATTAGGTATTTTTTAGTATTTACAAATTTTTCTCAATAATATATTAACTCCTTTTTCAATTTTATAGTTTTAGTGTGTGTGTGTGTGTGTGTGTGTGTAAACCTCACACCCTTTTCAATCATTTTACATCTAAACCTGCTTTTTAATAGATCAGCAAAACAAATTTCATTTTGTTAAACTGAATTTTCTACAAAAGCATAAATTACATATACTAATTGACTCCAACTTCAGTTTGTAAAAGTTAATTTGAAAAAATGTCACTTTTGCAAACGTTAATCCAAACAAATCAAACATAAGCAACATACTACTACTACAGATAGGAAAACAAAACGAACATGGTTTACATTTTATTCATCAAACAAATCAAACATGTTGTGATGACCAACAATCTAAATGGCTGGACGTTTTTTTTTAACACAAGGCAGCCTCATGATCAGATACCTATATACAAACTGGTGTCAAGGATAATAACCAGGCTTGGATAGGGAAACGAGAGATGGAAAGAAGAGGGAGGGGGAAGGGAAGCCTAAGATCTGGACCTTGAAGACGAAGAAAATAATGTATTGAACCCACAAAACAGGATGAAATAGTTTATATACAGTAAACTCAGGAGGTTGACAAAAGGTAATAATAAATGTGATCCATCTCACTGTCCAAGGACAACAATTTCTATCCGTCTTTAATATTAGGATTGCCTATCATTTCTGACAGTCTTCTTAGGTGGAGTGGTAATAAATTACACTAATAAAGAAAGAAAATAAGTGTGTGTGTGAGAGAGATCAGTAAAAGTAAAACCAGGAAAAAGTAACACTCTTTTCACATCAAGTTTGATTCCTTGGTATAAGTACAGAAATGTTGAACAGGTGCACTACAAAAGGCACCCATAACTTGGTTGTGGGAAAATAAAAGGAAAAGAAAAAAAGACATGGGAAAACCTACTTCAACGTCTCAGCCAAATGCCCTCTAAAAAATTTGATAGCAAAACAATCACTCAGCCATAAAGAAACAAGAGGGATTGTAATTTTTTTTTTTTTAAAAAAAAAAAAAAAAGATCCCACATGCTAGAAGCCTTGTGCACTAGGCCGAGAAGAAGAAGAAGAAGGTCTTTTTAAACAAAAAAAATAATAATAATTAATAATAGTGCATAAACAGGGCAAGAGATCCTCTTCAATCAAAAGAAATGAAGCAAAAACCAAGACACATGAAATCAAAAACAGCTTACCAAAATATAACGAAAACGAAGTTATTTAAACACATAAGGAGGCCATAAGTGTAATTCTTTTCTGAAGAATGATAACATTGAGATAAGTTCCCCAGATATCCGTTCAATTGGGAGCAATTACTTGCCTTTCAAAAATTTGAACATAAACAATTGTCCAGCCGCAAAAAAGGCTCAGCTATATTATCCCAGGAATAACTCTTCACATATTTCTAGCCCACTATTAAGAAACTACGAGGTTCAATAGATTTTAAAAGGGGACTAACAGAAGGATTGAAATTCAATCGGAGGAATAAATAAGTGACAAAATCAAAGAAACAAATTAGTTTATTGTTTTATCAAGGGGCCAAAAATGGTCAAGAGAGCACAATTACCTTGACTCCATACAGTGATATTGTACTGCATATCATTGCAGCTACTTCATCAAGAGAATGACTTGAATATTTCATATCACCAACTTTTTCTTCAGTCTTATTTGCTGAACTGTTGGTAGTCGAATCAGAAGGAGCTTGAGAAGACTGGAAAAGATACAAGAGATCAAAAAATCATTACAACAGCTGCAACTATCTAGAACAAGTTGAAATAAACAATATTGAAACATGAGTATATGAAAATCCAATCATGCATTTGTTTAAAACTAATATTGAATATTGCATTATTTGCATGTATAGTTTGGCATATATTCATAATACCTTTGCGAATTTTCCACTGAAGACAGAAAGAGCAAACTTCCAGAAGGCCGGTATGTGATGGATGATAACAGCAGTTAATCTGCGTATATACCTTCCTCTAAAAGCATCAACTTCTTCACCAGTGAAATCTACAGGATGTGATTGAGCTGAAGGATGGGTATTGCCCAGACTTGAATAGTCATTAATATCTGACTGACAAAAGTCATAAAAATAATATTAAAAAGAAAAGGTTGCCACCACATTAGCGTCTAGCTTGCAAACATTATATAACAAGTGACTTCTATCAATTGCACATACAGATTGACTTAAGTCTTCTTGAATCTGCCTCCATCTGGCATCAGAAAGCGCTCTTTCACGTAACTCATTATGCAAAATTTCCATCCGAGCTTCATGGTCTAGAGTACATTTTTCAAGCAAACCCTGTATTCTTTTGTTCTGACAAGGCAAAAACACATTCAATAGATTTAGCAATTTCTCTTTCAGATTAAAGTTAAAAGGAAATTTGAAATAATGCAGCACACTCTGCCTAATTTGAATTAATTTTCTGAATCAATTATTTCAGAAGGGAAGCGAACGTTCTATCATAAGGTGAAAGGGAAAATAAGTTTCTATATGAGAGTAGTCTTCAATAAATTCTACATCAATATCATCAACTGCAACGCGTTGACATGTGATCTATTTACCCATCATAGCTAGTACTGTTTAACATGCAACTGAAAACTGCACCTGTCAATATAAGTATCAACAACAATAACAGAGCCTTAATCCCACTAGGTGGAGTCGGCTACATGGAACAAATGACATCATTGCGCTCTATCAAAAACCAAATCTCAAGATAAATTGTTAACTAAGAGATCTCGCCCAATAACCTCATTGAGCGTTCTCTTCAGTTTTCCTCTACCCCTTTTAACTGGGCTCCAATCAATTTCATCTATCCTCTTCACTAGCGCATCCAATGGCCTTCTTTGTTCATGTCTAAACCACCTCAAACGATTTTCTGCTATTTTTTCTTCAATAGGTGCCACTCCAACCCTTCCTCGTATAATTTCATTACGAATCTTATTTTTTCTTGTATGACCACACATCCATCTCAACATCCGGTGTCAATATAAGTATCAAATGACAGAAAATTCAAACTATCTAACCTGTATATTCAAATAATGCCACACTGGATCTGACTCGGGTTCCAGCTCCACCAGTAACCTAACAGTATTCTCAAGCTGCAAGAAAAAATTAGAGCAAGAGTCAGTTCTCAATATAGTAAAAATTGGAAAAAAAAAAAAATTAAAAAAAAAAATAAACTGCAAGTGTATAAGCCATCAATAACTTTGATCACCAAGTCAAAAATATATCAACACTATCACCAGTTCACAGGTCCTCTTTGCTACGATGACCATAGGGTTTTGCATATACACATTAATATGCAAATTGCAAAGAACGAAATTAGAGGCATACGGATAATTATCTAAATGCTCCATAAAATCATATTCTCACTTAGTATGTTACTAAAAAGCTCATAGAAATCCATCTCTAACTGCATGCCTAAAACCCTCAGGGTGGCTTGCAAAAAAGTGACTTCAACCATGGTCCAAAAACCAGTCAGTCTGATAATCACTTGATAGTATAAAGAAAAGAGACAAGTAATAATGAGGTGACAGATAGAATGCTTAGAATCTCCAACAACCTAGCATAACTGTTTCTTGGCCAATTATAAGTTACATAGGTTAATTAATTAAGACTCTAACTAACCATTATAACAAAATTTAATAATCATTCTGCTTATCACTAACCACTAACAGCATTGACTACTTTCCTAACACTCTCTCCACGCATGACACAACTAAAAGATTGGAAGTAGGTTATGTTTTCAGGCACCTTTTTTGCCATCTGCATGTCTGACATAGCTTCAATCTAATAGAGATCATTAACTTTGGATTTCTATGGTACAGCATACTGATGAGAACCCACAATAAAAACACGCAGAGAGCAAGTTCACTGACACATTTCAACTCAGTCAACTTCCAAAAGGGCTTCCATCTTGGATCCCTCCACGGGGAAAGTTACCTCATTAATCAAGATGTTGTCAGTGTTCTTTGCTGCCGGAAGCCACTCAACCAGGAACTTGTGTCACTTGAAAATCCTTAGCAAATTATAGGAAAATTTTGTCGTTGCATCCATTGACCTTACTTTGACTTGTATACAATATCACTGATGGTGATCAAAGAGCAAGATCTCTTTTTCTAATGACTAAGTTCCTTTCTTCATTGCTCAAAATTGTCAGCACTTCATGGCATTTTTTATCTATTTTTTGTTTCCTGTTCTTTATCAACCTTTATTATATGTATTTCCTTTCCTTTTTGGATGCTCTACATTCAGAAACTCTACAACAATCACACTGCCAGGAGTCCTATACATGTACGGCTCCATCATTCAAATACAATCCCAACTTCAAAGCATGATTTCTGAATTATTTCCTTAATACTAGAACCTTGCTTGCCTAATCACCTGACGCTGAAATACATTCCTCTGGTTGACCTTGAACAAGAACAGGCTTGACACACCTGCTGAGATGGCATCTTAAATAAGCCAATGGCTGTCTGATAACTCACCAATGAACATAATTATTCACTAACCACAAACTGAACAGGTACAGTTGCTTATAATGGAGTAAACAAATACCTCTCTCAACAGCCTTAAAAAAAATTCTACTAAGCACACCAACCATCATTGTAAAGAGGAAAAGAGAAAAAGGATCACCGATCCCTACTCATCTTGAATCCAAGGCTTAGGCTCACCAGAATACAGTTGAGGGGGAAACCGGGAGAATGCTAAGTCAAGAAGAAAGCATTGTGTAAGAATTCATTAGTTCCCCCTTCCTTTGTGTCCTCCTTATTAATCGCAATTAATAACTTAGCTTCAGCAAACAGTCCAAATGCAACAAAAAGCAAAATGCTTGAAAGGATCAAGAGGAAGTATCATATATTCACATATTGACATAAAATTTGAAATGCAACCTCTCATACAGACCAAATTATTTTCAGCCAGCAAACTTACACTTGTTATATCTATTTGGGGATCTTCCATAGACTTGTAAAGCGTAGATTTGAACTCTTGCATCACTTTTTCAAGCTCTTCAAGAACAGGTTTTAGGATTCCCTTCTCAATCTGAATCATAACAAAAACCAACCAAACTTAATAAAGAAAACAAAAAACAAGCAATACAAAACTTATATTCATTGACTTGGCCTTCTTGTACTCCCCGGCTGCCATTAGTACTCATTGCTTGAGAGCAAAAGAAACTTAATACACAATATAGAAGACAATCTTATACATGAAATGGTAGGTTGATTGACTTGGCCTTCTTGTACTCCCTCACTGCCAAATCATACTCTCCCTTACTAATGCTACCACGGATTGTACTTGGCAAGTTGAAAATTGTCCGGAACTTCTGTAGCATTCCTTGGACAGCCCTAATCTTTTCTGCTTGAGCCTACAAAATTCAGGGAGGACAAATATGAAAAGCACTGAAAATTCTAGAATAACAACTACAGGAGAATTTAGAATTTAAAAATCACATACCTGTCTTTCAAATAAAGACTGAAAAGCATGATTAGCCTGCACGCTAACCCCTTGAATAATATTAAACAAATGGGCAGTCCCAGACCCTTCTGGATCTTCCTCAATCCGTTTCAACTTTGACTCGATATCTGCATTAGAGAAAATATGTTTCAAGTCAAAACAAAGGAAGACTCCAAGATAATGTCAATGCCACTACTAAATTTAGATTTTACTCCTATCCATGGTCATCTGAGGACTGGCAAATAGAACTTGAGGGTGACAGAACTACCTGTTGTCTCTATTCTAATCTATGAATAATAGCTTGCCACTTTGATAAGTTGAATAACATGCAAGGGTCAAGTCCATACCATCAATTGTGGTTTTGCATGAGACAAAGCAGTCAAAGTTGTCCTTAACAAGCTGCTTTCTCTGTTGAGTACGACTTTTGAAATCAGTTTTCAATGCAAGTGCACCAGCCTCCAGATCAGCAGCAGATGTTTCTTGGTGTATCCATGACAAAAATAGCTTTGCATCAAAGTTCTCCGAAAAATACATCAATTTCTCTGTGTTATGGCATCAAAGATGCTATCAACAATATGAATGGACACAAGTTCTTTAGCCAGTCTAAACAAGAAATTCCCCTTTATAATGATCTTAGACGCACTAGAACAGGGTAAAACCCTAGCTTTAGTTTCCCAATAGTGTTCAGTACACATCCCTAGAACATCAACTTTACTCCATTTTTTAAACTAGATTGCGGGTCACGAGCTTCACATATTGTTTGAGGCAAGCCATAGAATATCCATGGCTTATAAATAATGTGACTTCCTACAGATCATGAGATAATAAATGCAAATCAATGTCTCGTTATCCCTTCTTGACTGTTAATTTATGGTTGAACACTTATTTCCTCCTACTCAAATGACACAACAGACATTATTTGCAGACAAATTCTATATGCATGGAAATGAAAGAAAACACTGCAAAAAAAAAAAAAATTTACTTCAAAAATTAAAAAATGCGACATAATATTAATATGTGATAACAAAAAGGAATACCACGTAGGGTGCTATCCAGATGATCTTTGCTGTTCATTGGAGAATCATTTGAAGATTCAGTGATCAACCTTAAGGTTCTGTTGTCTATGATCCTGTCAGTCACATTTAAGCACAATGAAGGGAATCTTAAAACGTCAGTAACGTGGAAAAGAATGAAAAGTGGAAACAATGCAAATCAAAGGATAACATGAGAAATAGCAGGAAACTATCTGCTGGGCAGGAAAAATCAGAAAATGAATTTACCCCAACCCTAGTGGATCAACACATTCCATGCCACGAGGAAATGACTGCAAGGTGTTAAGGCCCTTTCTACCAATTGCAGAAACTTTGCGCTCAAATTTTTGAGCCGCTGGTGCTGTTCTTGATTCTCTCATTCCACGAACCCTACGAGCAAGCTGTCAAAGAAGCCCAACTACATTAAATTAAACAGAGAGAAATATCAATAACAAGCACTAGGAAAAACATTTGAGCATAAGATATAACAAGTAAATAACAGTCCACATAGCACAAGAAACAAGAGACACTCATAAGGCAATACATGCTCTTGAAAATATTGGATGGGCAGGGAGGGAAAGGATTTCCCCCATGTTTGTCTTTTTATAAAGAGAGGAGGAAAAAAAGACGTTTTAAAATTTCAATACTGATTTTACTAAACAAATGCGACAGAGTACAGCATTTTCATACCTCAACTTTTATTATTAAGTGATTAAATAAGGTGATAAAGGAAAAGGGCATAGTCCATTAGTTGAATAACATAACAGGAAGAGTAGAACATTTTTCATTTAAAAAGGCCTCAGAATGAAGAGGTATCGCAAAAGACACTGAAACCTTGAAAAAGAAAACCCAGAAGAGAAATAAAACGGCAATCAAAACAGCCAACAATAACCACTCAATCTTTCAAAGCCCTTGAACAGTCATGTTTACAGTTCCCCCCAATTTGGGGAGTTTCAAGCAGATATTTTTGCTATTGTACTCTTCATTATTTTAAGAAATTTCAATTTCAAGAAGCAAATCAATTGTAATTAATTTCTTAGAGGTTACTTGTGAAAATATGCCACAGTTAATCCATTTTTATTCCATTTAACATCCTATTTACACTGTCCGAATGGAAGACTTAACCATAGAGTGTTCATTCAGATGGGTTTGACAAAAAAAAAGAGTTCTCAAGCTTTGGGAAGTGCATTAGGCACTGAGGGGAGAACAAATTACCTGCCACAAACTGTCACCTATGAGTTACTTTCATCTTCTCAAGAAACTGAAACTCTGGTGATTCTAAAACTCTCATCAGGCTAAAACTCAACACAATTGATATTTTAAGTCAAACAAGAAACGCTAAGAACATAAAAATACATTTATTTTTTGGTTCAAGCTAGGCAATCTTATAGCACGACAATTATATTATACTACTCATGAGTTTAAAATCTGGATTTCCTTTTTCAACAAAACCACGTGCAAACATTTTGAAGCACTACTGTGTCATTACTTGGTTATTTGACTCCTATTTATTGGTCAACAGCAGCATAGAAACAGGTGCACGGTACAAAAACCATAATCCATTTTATAGTTTGCTACTTCTACAACGTCACAGAGGAACAGCCAAAGAGAAATGTTAGCTAATGATATCAATAGAATCGCAGCGTTGTTGTCTAAGATAAGTCTAGAAATAATGGATATCAATAGTTCACCCAATATTAGTAAGCTCAAACTTACTCAACTGTTTCCATTTAGTAACAACGAATTGTACGCCCGTTACCTTTATATAAAACCAATAAAGGAAGCATAGCACACAAAATTAAATAGCTATTCAGTAAAAGAATGATGATATGATCCGTAATTCAGAACTTAAAAGCTGGAAACTTCGTCCAGTAAAAACTGAGCACACATGTAAACCCGAATCATCGCATACCTCAGCCTCATCAACAAACTTCCATTTAGCAGGCTCCCCGCCGTCCCAGGCTCGATCATCATCCTGCTCGCCTGCTCCAGTAGCCGCGGAGGCACCTCCTCGTTTTCTCGACCCCACATTTCGATCCTTAGTAGAATCCTCATCCCCACTTGATATGCTGAGCATCTCCACTTCCGAATCATCATCATCATCATCCTCAACTTTCCGAGCCCCACCACTGCCCTTGCCCTGCATCGGCCTCCCGCCACTGCTATTCCCGACAGGCGCAGCCTTCCTAGGCTGAGACGACGGAGGCTGAACGTAGTTAGCAACAGGCTTACGCGACTTGGAGGAAGCGGAAGATTTGCCATAACTAACATCTCGTTGAGCTTGCTCCTTCAAAGCCATTAGGAGGAGCTCGTCCTCATCCTCGCTGTCGCTCGACATTTACACGGCTTGATGTTTATCTCTCTTCCTGAGTGCAAAGAGACGGGGAAATTGAACGAGTCCTTCTTCTCGATTTCAGATCTGTGTCTCAGTGTCTGCGTTGCTGGACAAGACCGATGGCAACACCTTGGAGCCAGCAGGAACGATCGGGTCGTCTTGGTTGGGGGTGCTTGGTTTTATTTTTCTTCGCTCGTCTCTATTTTTTTTCTTTTTATTTGTATTATTCAAACATAAGAAAACAAGGTACGTTTATTATTGAAAAATTAAATGAAATATAAACATAAATTACAATAGTAATGAGACATAAGAAAGCCCAATCCCTTTAGCTTGGAAAAGTAAAACAAAATTTTTAATCCTCATTTTTTCTAAGAAGTGTCAAAACAAACATAATATTTCCACACGCCTAAAATAGCCTACACGCCTTTTTTCTTATTGTTGGAACAAAAGCTAAAAATTTGAATATAGTACTCCATCCGTGTTAATTTTTTTGGACATATTAAAAAATCTAATTGAATTATTTTAAAATATTTATATTTATTATTTTTTCTTCAAACTATTTTACCTAAAATATATAATCTAAGGATATTGACTTATTTAATTTTTTTTAATCTCTAAAACAAGTTAACTTTATTTTATATTTAAAACGAGAAGGAGTACCAAATATGATAGTGATGAAAAAAGTGTGATTAGTCAGGATTGAAATCTTAATATGTTGGCAGTCTTGCTGTATAAACTTGTTTTGCAACACCAAGATTAAAAGAAAAATCTAAGACATAAAAACGTGGATCTGAACAAGCCGGTGAATGTTGGCATAAAGCTGGCAATTATGAGAATGTATTTTCGTTCTAGAAATTCATCAATGCAATCTTTATACTACTATTCAATAATAAAGGTCCATCTTATTCAATTTATTCTCATGGATCATTTTTTTCTATAATCTCATCTTACATCAGTTCTTTATACAGTACTTGAAATTAAAATTGGAACTGGAATATGACTTAAATGGTATTTTTTTACCAACAAATTAGAGGAATAATTAGAAATATTTCTTATATTTATAAAAAAATCAATATCTTTCAAATATTTTTAATAACTCAAAGTTTTCTATTGTTATTCATTAAAAATGTTACTGACCTCAAATGAGTCAAATATTGCAAGTTGGAACATAAATATTATGCTTGTTTAGAATAATAATTAAAACATTTAGAAACAGTTTTTCAATCGTGAAAGAAGTTTCATCTTAGTCTACATAAATAAGTATTCTTGAGACAAAAAATGATTCCAATAAGATTGTCCAAAAACAAAAAAACAACCGATAAAGGGCAATGTTTAAAACATTATTTTAAAACATTAAATTAATAGTGGACCAAACCATATTTGGTAGAGTGGCGCGCGCTCTCCATTTTTACGTGGTAAGAAGACGATGCTTTCTTGGGGGTGCTTCTCCCAAATGGAATTCGGCAGCTTCTCATCCACTGAATGGAACAGTGAAATGGATGCCGATCTCAACCATAATAATAGTAAACGCCATTGCCATTTCTTGGCTAATAATAAGCCAAAATGTGAACTACTGATTCCCGATCTCATCGCCACAAAAGAGGGAGAGAAAAACAAGGCAAGGTAGAAGCAAGAAGAGCATCATCGATTCCTAGCTCCAACGAACCAACTCCGGCATTAATCTCTGGAGGCCAGGAAAATCATCAATTCCACCATCGTTCAACACGGAGATGGAGAAGAAACCTTCTTCAGCAAAAACCATGTCGGTCTTGCCTTACGAAACCCAGAGGCTCAGAGACCATTACCTTCTGGGGAAGAAGCTAGGGAAAGGCCACAGTGGGACCATCTACCTCTGTACGCACAAGGTATCAGGTGAACAATTCGCTTGCAAATCGATTCCCAAGCGGAAGCTCTTGTCCAAGGTCGATTACGATGACGTGTGGAGAGAGATTCAGATCATGCATCATCTGTCGGAGCACCCCCTTGTGGTTCGGATACAAGGGACGTACGAGGACGCTGTGTTTGTGCACCTGGTTATGGAGCTGTGTGGTGGGGGTGAGCTGTTTGATAGGATTATTCAGAAGGGGCATTACAGCGAGAAAGAGGCGGTCAAGTTGATGAAGACCATAGTTGGTGTGGTCGAAGCTTGTCACTCTTTTGGGGTAATGCATAGGGATCTCAAGCCTGAGAATTTCTTGTTTGATAGTCCTAGTGACGACGCTCAGATGAAGGCTACAGATTTTGGCCTCTCTGCCTTTTACATGCCAGGTTGGTAATTGGATGTCTCATATATCTTTCATTCCTATCTATTACCATTCATTATGATTCTAGTCACTTAAATTATGCAAACAATTGATTGTATACAGATCTTATTTAAGACATATCTATTGTTGTGTGGGTTCAGTTTACATAGATTTCCCTATTCGTTTTTGTCACCAAAATTACCAACCGCTCCACTGTATCAAAATTTTAATGGTTTATTATCGAATCTCACTTTTTATCGATAGGTTGAATCTACTTCAATAAAATCCTTTGTTGAAATGAATCATGCACGTGTTTAATTGGCTACTAGGTTTCCTTTGTGATACATAAATAATGGTTGGTGGTTGATTCATGGGACAATAGGCTATACATGTTGCGCGCTGGCATTGATTTATTTTGGCTATAATAAATTGGCTTTTCAATTCTTTTGTCTATGATAATTCTTCAAAAAAAAAAAAAACATCTATTTATCATTTATTGTTACCCTCCCGAATTCATGTAACATGGTATTCCCATCTTTCATATTCAACGCGCTTTGCTTGGCTCTTGTTTTAAAATTTTGTATGCAAGTAATAGTGTAATACTATGGGCTTCCGTATTAATTATCACATCAGAAAGAAGTAATTGAGTGTGTTTGAGATTTTGACCACCATGAAAGAACTTATGACATCATTACCTTTTGGCGAGAAGACATTATATCACCTTTTGGGATATAGGAACTTAGCACAAGGAATCTTGAAGAGCAAATCTAGTATCGAACACTCTGGAAAAATGTACCCTTTCTTTCGTTAAGAAATGGAAAGTTGGGAGTTAAATATTTTAAGAGCAATGCTCTGCGTCACAATAATTTGTTCTCATTTTACACTTGAATTTTTTTTTCCTTTTGGCGTAGTGTCAATATTAAGTTCACTAGGCCTATCTCCACCAACACCTTCTTTGTTTTGTTTTTCTCCCCAGGACAAACCTTTTCCGAAATACTTGGAAGCGCCTACTATATCGCCCCTGAGGTTTTGCGCAGGAGTTATGGACCAGAAGCAGATGTATGGAGTGCTGGAGTTATCCTTTACATCTTGCTGAGTGGGGTCCCACCTTTTTGGGCCGGTAATGTTCTTTAAAACTTATCGGTGACTCCCTTGGATTTGCAGCTGTGAAGTTTTTGTCCTCTATATGTTTTTCACTCATCTTAATTGTTTTATTTGTTATCCCTGGGCTGCGTACTTTACAAGCACCTGCAGAAAATGAAACAGGCATTTTCAGACACATTTTAGAAGGAAAGCCAGATTATGAATCTGCCCCATGGCCGAGCATATCAGAAAGTGCAAAAGATTTGGTGATCAAAATGCTAGAGAAGGACCCGAAGAAAAGAATTTCTGCCCATGAAGTCTTGTGTAAGATCCTTGATACCAGTCTTGAATGGCAATTCTTGGGTAGTTGTGTACTTTTACATTTTGTTTGGTACAATGATGTCTAGATGATGGAGTTTGTTCAATCAGGTCACCCTTGGATAAATGATGATAATGTTGCCCCTGACAGACCCCTGGATTCCGCAGTTTTGTCCCGTCTGAAACAGTTCTCAGCAATGAATAAATTGAAGAAGATGGCTTTACGGGTATGTTGTATACTTGTATATTCTTACGGTGAGAGTAAATAAAATCATTGATTTAAATGGTCGTCCCTTTGTAACTCAAATCAGTCCGTCCGTTAATATGTTATGCCCTATTATGATTCCGTTTATGATATTTATGTTCTGTCCAATTCTTATTTATCAAATTTCAATCCAAATTACGAAATATTGAATTGCAAATTTTTTTTTTTTTTTTTTTTTTAAAAAAAAAAAAAAAAAAAATTCAGGTGATAGCAGAAAGACTTTCAGAAGAAGAAATCGGTGGCTTAAAAGAGTTGTTCAAGATGATTGACACAGACAACAGTGGGACTATAACATTTGAGGAACTCAAAGAAGGTCTAAAAAAAGTTGGTTCTGATCTAATGGAATCCGAAATTAAATCCCTAATGGATGCGGTAGGTAGATATTCTACAGTGTTTTAGGAAGTAAGGGTTTCAATATTATTTCAAACGATTGAGTAGTTTTTATTGCCCTTATGTCGAGTTTGGAGACTTTTAACTGTTCCCCTTGTGAACTTTGGTAGGCTGACATAGACCAAAGTGGATCAATTGACTATGGTGAATTTCTTGCTGCCACACTACACATGAATAAGATGGAAAGAGAGGAAAATTTAGTCACAGCATTTTCCTATTTTGACAAAGATGGTAGTGGATACATCACCATTGATGAGCTTCAACAAGCTTGTAAAGAGTTTGGCTTAGGTGACGTGAATCCAGATGTTATGTCAGAAATTGATCTAGACAATGTAAGTTTTTAAATGATATTTTCTCCAATCTCATTTTATATATATATTTGATTATTTGAAACTTTTTGTTGTGATATTTGCCGCTTATTCATATAAGTGGGTGCATGAGTGACTTTAAATGACAACCGAAAATATATTAAAAATTCTGAGATTGCAGGATGGGAGAATTGATTATGGGGAGTTTGTAGCAATGATGAAGCAGGGAGAAGGAGGGGCTGACCGCAGCAGAACCACAAGAGGCAATTTGAACTTCAATATAGCAGACGCCTTCCAACAAGCAAATGACTCATCCTGATTCACGTACACTAAGAAAACTGATGTAATGAACCGATAGGAAGCTCGATTGTAATATGTAAAGACCTGCGTCTATTTTATGTTGTACCAAACCCACACGAACATTACTATTTTAACCCTTTTGGGGCAAAATTAGAACTTGAGCCTCTTCAATGTAATAGTGTAACTGACCTGATTGAAACACTCCTTACAAACAAACAAAATTTTAATATGAAATACTGGAAATTTTTCTTAAGAACCATCCTATGTGTGTACATATATATTAAATAAATAAGAGTCGAATGTTGAACGATGTCATACCACACTGGAATCGAATTACGCAGGAGATAATGAAATTTTTTTTTTTTGGGGGACCAACAAACGTAAAAATAACAGATAAACCTCATTTCTTACTTTAAAAAATAATATATTTTATTGGATAGTAATTACAACAACATAATAAACACCATCCCGCAAATGAAAAATGATTTCCTTTTCGCCTTGATAATCAAAACGGGCCTGAGAGAAGTAGTTGACTTCATCTCTAGAATATAAATCTACTTTTACTATAAATATTTGAACAGTAATAATAGTACAGAGGAAAAATCCAATTCCTGTATGCTGTCAGGCTATTGGAGATGCAGCTTCGCAAAACACTCACCGCATGCTTCCTGATGCCACCAAGGCTACATACTGAGTAATTAATTCAAGAGACCCCAAAAGAAAATAAAACGGTACGAGTATATTTTCATCACATATCCTTTCTAATGGATAAGCTTAAGTAATCATATTATCCATTGTAATTCAATGTCTTGGTCACACGACTTGCCTTTGACAATAGAATGAAGCTCGCTAACTTTCACTCATAGATTCGCTTTCTCTTCAAAAATGAAGGAAGTATGATGATGAAACCAATCAGGAAGAGCACCACTAGTGTCTTGAAATCATATAGATCCTTCACTGACTTCAAATCCCCAAGAGCACGACCAGCCTGGTTAAGAAACAGTGAAGATGACATGAACAATGCGAAAATGAAACGCAGACAAAGAGCCACTATAAAAGAAAAGGAAATGCATTAAGATCTGTGCATCACGTTTAGATGCAAACCAGAATGTGATCAACATCAGTCAACCTGATATGACCAGAGGGCCAAATGAGTACAGTATAAAAAATGACCATAGCTACTCGTTACAAAATAAACAAGTATCCACATTTCAATTTTGAATTCCAGCCAAATCTCTGAAATTAAAGATAATATGAATTGCAATCTGAACAGACACGGAAGAAAAAATGGTTCAAAAGTGGATGCGATCTCTGATAGCAGAGTACTCATAAGAAACAACACAATCTATACTTTGTCAAGGCTATAGCTTGCGCCCCTTCATCAGTTAACATCATCCTTACCTTTCAGTGAACTCTCTTCTTTTGGTACCATCAGAGCACTCGCTTCCCTAATCTTGACAAGTTTTTAATCCATCCGCCCAGAACCCACAATAATCCCCTAAAATGCCATAGATTGATGCACTTATGATTTAAGAACTTGATGTTTTGATTTATGTATGACTTTTAAATTCTTATACTGTGAATGTTTTTAGTTTCTTTTGAATACATCAGATGGTTTATTAGTATACTGGGTCAAGGTTACTTTGGAAACGATATTCTGGCATTAAAAAGAGTCATGTATGGCTATATTGTGTTGTACCAACTCTTAGTCATATTTACAAATTGTCCAAAATATAATAAAGAAGCTTGGGTTTGGAACTCTCAGAGATCATGCTTCTAAATGACGTCTTCTCATGCCACAGTTCCACAACTGCAATTCAGAGCGGCCAATGACTCCAATCTGTCATCTCTTGTCATTTAGAGCTTCAAGTAATCAAACGAACTCAATTTTTATATTTCATGCTATTCCCCGGACCAAATATGAACCTCTATCAATTTTTCATACCCTTCAAATCATCAAACTTTCACTAATCCTTTCTGTTATCCATAGCCTTTCCTGCTATTGCTTAAACTTGTTTCTAATTGCTACTTAGGATTAGGAAAGCATCATATAAAAACTATAATAAGCCACACTATTAATGAGTGTGGCTCATTTTTTAAATCATGTGCCACCAAGGTTATTAACCTGGATTGGCCACTAAACCGGTCGAGTAGTAGGTCAATAGGTTAGATTGTCAAACCGAAACTAACCCATGACTATACTGGTGAGGAAGTGAACTTGAACGACGCCAAAATAAGATAGTTGAGATCAAATGATAATATTTTTGAGTGATTCTTTTTACATTAAAAGTAGACATCTCAAGCTTTCCATAGAGTATTAATTTGTAATTTTTGAAAATATATAGAATTAGATATAAATT
This sequence comes from Acacia acuminata, assembly GCA_019022655.1. Classification (NCBI taxonomy): domain Eukaryota; kingdom Viridiplantae; phylum Streptophyta; class Magnoliopsida; order Fabales; family Fabaceae; genus Acacia; species Acacia acuminata. The sequence continues at coordinate 487,669 of JAFJYI010000123.1, forward strand.
TTCAAAGTCATGAAATTCTGAATAAACACTCAACCAATCAAACCAGCCTGACCGGACCAGTGAGGTGACCAGTTTGCCTTCCTAGTCAAACTGGCTGGTTTGGCCAGTTTTAATAATTAGGTATGCCACACACAGTTCCACACTAGATTTCTTAGAAACTCATTATTTCATTTGCATTCATATTTTTTCCACTTCATGTTGCTTTACATTATTTTGTGGGATAAGCAAAACAAAACAGCATGGTCATTGGTCCCCTAATATTTGCAAACTGCATAATTCAATGAAAAAATAATTACATACACAAACAGGTGTATTTCGCAAGATCTTTCTTCCTTCCAAACAATATTCTTATTCCATTTTATACGAATCAACTTGGCAGAGTTTCTGGGCATGACACAAATCCATTCAACCTTTAATATATGTAAGATAACATTTTCAACCCCTCTTTCCTCTCTCTTCCTCATCTTTCTTTTTCCTTTTTTGTCTCTACTACTGAATACTCATCTTATACTTTGAATGTCTTAGAAATTTTATTCTGTTATAAAGATCCAAATGAAGAAAGCAACAGAGAAACTGTAAGAAATGGGATGGGACGAAAAGACAAAATTATCAACACATAAAATATAACCACACTAACCAAAAATAAAAGAGCTCGGTAAAACACGTGTTGATGGGGAAGAATCAGCATATTATACTATGGCATTAAGATGAGAACAAAAACTTACTCTGACAGTAATATAAGAGGCTGGGATAAGACCAACCAGTGTTGCCAAAAAGAAGATATGAAATGGTATATCCACGATTGGAGATGCCAGATTGATGAATAGGTTTGGCAATGAAGGGGTAACTCTCAGAAAAAGCATGTAATTCAGCAGTTTATCCCTTCTCTTTGCTATCTGATTTCATAAAGGAAAATCAGATTAATACAAAAGACTCATATTATACAAGGTAATTGTTAAATAAAAGAAAGGAAAAAATATCCCACCTCTCCTTGGAAAAACCTTAACCTTTCAGGCCACAACCAAGCAACTATAGGCCGCCCAATTAACTTAGACAAAAAGAAGCATGATGATGCTCCAGCTGTAGCATTGAAAACAACTAACAGAAGTCCACGAAAAACTCCAAAAAGGGCTCCAGCTAACAAAGACATGAAAATTGTTCCCGGAATCATAAAAGTCTGCATGAAGATGTAGGTAGAGCAGTAACCAAGAATGAATTGAGCTGGGTGATTATCTGCATATGTTGCAAAATGATCCCTGCCAAAAAATATAGGCAAAGAAAATGCTGTTAAGAGAAAAGTACGATATTATTATTATTTTTTTTTTTTTTTTGGGGGGGGGGGGGGGGGGCCTTGAGGGACGGCATTTTGAACTGAGCAACTGAATAGTGATTGAATTCATCAAGAAATCAAGAAACAGAATCTTTATCATTCCTCCCTTAATGGAGTAGAAGAGTGATCAGAACATCATGATAACCCGTAGATGAAAAGGGGAGAACAACCCTGTTGAATTCCCTTACTAAGCAAGGATCCAGTCCCGGGTTATTTCATTTCCGCCAAGATTCTATTATTACCCATCTCAGCTTAATTTCAAGGCATAAACAGGGCAGAAAAAATTTAAATCCCAGCTGAATTCATCAACAAAATCCAAGAAGGGTCTGGTTAATAACGTTAATGACATAATCATTCCAGGAAGATAGGAAAACGTACTTGAGGATGCGAAGATCCGAAATCGTGCGTGGCAGTTTAATCTTTCCATATTCCGCCGCTGGCATTGTCAAGTAAATACAAATCAAACCAGCGGAGAAAACAAAGAACACGCCGAGAGCGGCAGCGAATTCCCACCTATTAAGTGGAAACCTCTCCGATTTGGATTTCTTGTCCTCATCCTCCATTCCATTCTCTTCATCCCTCATGGACCTCCCAGTATCACCCATCAGATTTCTCGGTGCCGCCATGATTAGCGCGTCGCTGATGCACGAATTGCAACTCCAGAAAGAGTCAGCACTACTTTCACGAAAGCCTGACCATTTGGAGCGATAGAGTGCCAAAATGACATAACATGTGAAGTCGCAACGGAGAAACGTAGGTGAACCACATCAATCAATCAAATCAGGATGTGTCCATCAAATTTCGTGTATCAGTAGAAATGAAACAAAAACGGAAAATTTTTTGAACTCGGGATTTGATGGGGGTTATGATATTGAGCCTCTAAAGCTCGAATGAAGGGAAAAACCCTAAAATGATTTTGGAGGGAGAGGGAAGGAGAGACCAATTGTAGATGCTTGCAAAATTTATTGGCTGGTGTACGTGGGGAAAGAGATCTGAGAAGGAGCTTTGAAGACTCATGAAGAAGAAAGTCAATTTTTTTTATGGATTTGCATTTTTAGCTCTTTTTTTTTTTTAAACATTAAATATAGATATAATTTGTATAGTTGAGGTGGCGGAAAAAAATTTGGGAGAATTAGAGGCCCATTTAACCACAATTAGCCCAATAAAGGCCCCAAGAATCTGATTTTCCCAGAACAGGCCCTAGGGCCCTGATTGGGATTGAATGAATAAAAGAAAAGACCAAAAAACATCCCTGATTTAAAAAGCAAAAAGGAACAAGTTTGGAAATAAAAAGTGAACAGACGCATTATTCAGTTTTGGCGCCCACATGAGAAAGAGAAGAAACCATCGTACAAGGCAAACGTGAGGGAAAGAATAGCTGGGTTTTTCTGAACCTATATTTTGCTCAACTCGCGAGGAGAGAACATTTATATTACCAATCATCCACTTCGTTATATTTGAACTCATCTACCCATGAATTAATTTTCTTGAACCTTTTTTCAGTTGAAGGTTGGGTGGCTAAAAGATTGGACCTTGGCCAAATTTATGTTATAATCGATAGGAAAAAGGTAAGAAATACTAAGATTTTGCTCAAGATATCATTATCACCATTCTAGTTGGTCTTTAATCATTTTTGGGTTGAGTGGAAAAAATGTTGCTGTTTTTTGGCATGAAAACAGAGAGAAAGATGTGTTTTTAAGTGGGAATAGGTGCATGAGATGAAGCTACACTTGGTTGAAAAATTTGAAATGGGATAGTTGTAAAGATAATCGATGTAGTTGTAAATATGATCGATATAGTTGTTAATACGATTTGAATGTTAAAACGCCGTAGGTTGCTCTGTTTTGGGGCATGGAAATAGAGGGAGGTCTCGTTTGTTAGGGGGAATGACCGAATGTGAAAACGGTGAAATGATATTATTGTAAACGTGATGTTAGAGTTGTTAATGTGATGTTAAAGTTGTTAATACTCACTTTATGTTGCAGATCATAATTAAAGATGGCCAAGATACTTCGGGGAAGAACATATTTACAACAAGAACATTTACGAGAGGGCATTTACAACGGCCAAAAACCATATTTACAACAGACAAAGCAACATTTACAACAAATTTTAAAAATTTGGATTTTCGTTCAAACTCAAGTCCTAAACTTATCGAGGGCATTTACAATGAAAAAGCCACATTTACAAGATAAAAAGCCACATTTACAACAAACTTTAAAAACTGGATTTTCGCTCAAATTCAAGTCCTAAGCTTAAAGAGGGAATTTGCAACAAAGAAAAGCCATATTTACAACATCAAAGTTCGAATGGGTAGTTAAGTTCGACAGGTAAATTGTAAACGTTGGGTACAGCTTGTGTCTTTGAATATTTTTTTAGGGAAAATGACGCATAAATACCAAATAAAATTTTAAAAACCCCAAAAAAGGAAAACAACCTGTACAAACGTTAGGTATTATAACTTACCCGTTCGAACTTAACTTACCCGTTTGAACTTTGATGTTGTAAATGTGGCTTTTTCTGTTGTAAATGCCCTCTATAAACTTATGACTTGAGTTTGAACGAAAATCCAAATTTTTAAAGTTTGTTGTAAATGTTTCTTTGTCTCTGTTATAAATATGGCTTTTCTTTGTTGCAAATTCTCTCTTTAAGCTTATGACTTGAGTTTGAACGAAAATCCAAATTTTAAAGTTTGTTGTAAATGTGGCTTTTTTTGTTAGAAATTCCCTCTTTAAGCTTAGGACTTGAGTTTGAGCGAAAATCTAGGTTTTTAATGTTTGTTGTAAATGTGGCTTTTTACCTTGTAAATGTCGCTTTTTCTCGTTGTAAATGCCCTCTCGTAAGCTTAGGACTTGAGTTTGAACGAAAATCCAAATTTTTAAAGTTTGTTGTAAATGTTGCTTTTTCTCGTTGTAAATGTGACTTTTCTTTGTTGCAAATTCCCTCTTTAAGTGTAGGACTTGAGTTTGAGCGAAAAATCCAGGTTTTTAAAGTTTGTTGTAAATGTGGCTTTTTATCTTGTAAATGTGGCTTTTTCGTTGTAAATGCCGTCTCGTAAGCTTAGGACTTGAGTTTGAACGAAAATCCAAAGTTTTAAAGTTTGTTGTAAATGTTGCTTTGTCTATTGCAAATATGGTTTTTACTGTTGCAAATTCTCTCTTTAAGCTACCTCCCTTCCGGCGTCGTCTCACGAGATCTGAACCGAAGAAGCAAGGACAGCCTTCCTCCGTTGCAACACACAGATCGAACGAAAACAAAAACCCAAAATTAGAAAAACTTACAGATTGGAATCTTCCTCCTTCAACAAGAGCAGATCGACAAAGAACAGGGAATTGACATATTCACCAAACTCGATCAAAAACGCCAAACAACCGAAGCGATCTAGTGGAGAGATCCAAACAGAAAGAAACAAACACTGAGTAGCAACAGATTTAATCAAAACGAGAGAGAGAGAGAGAGAGAGAGAGAGAGAGAGAGAGAGAGAGAGAGAGAGAGAGAGAGAGAGAGAGAGAGAGAGAGAGAGAGATTTGAAATCAGAACCCCCTTCCTATTTCAGCTTTAGTTAGGGGCTTTCTTGTCTTTTCATTTAACATTCACATGTCAAAAAGGGCCCTAGGGCCTGTTCTGGGAAAATCAGATTCTTGGGGCCCTTATTGGGCTAATTGTGGTTAAATGGGCCTCTACAGTGATTCTCCCAAAAAATTTGTCTAGTTTGTTGCTATTATTTTAATCAATAATTTATATACAAACACAGATTATGAATATGATAATTAACCTATTCTTTTTTTTTCTTTTTTCTTTTACCAGCGGATGAATATGCTAACTTAATCGAAATGAATCCAAACAATTATAAAAATGTTCCCTTTAGTGTGTTATAAAACGTTTAAAACTACATTCAAAAAATGATTAAAACGGCATATATTCGAAATACTATTACTTGGATTAAGTTTTAGCCAGTGCCAATATTTATGTGGTAAAATCATAACTCATACCTACTATATTAATATTAACTCGGAAGGCTAAAAAATGTTATTATTAATTTGAAATTTAATTTCGTTGAGTAGAGATTTTTTTTTTTTTTTTTTTTTTTTTTTTTTTTTTGTTAAAGTGAAAATTTATTTTAGAAGTTTTCGCTAAGGATTAATGTTAATCTTATAAGTTTTTTAGGTTCAATGACAACCTGAAAATTTTAAAATAAAGTAATGTTGCCCTTTTTGTTATAGTGAACATCAATTTTTTAACAAATCAATGTTATTTTTTTTTATCCGTATAAGGCAACATTGTTACGTTTTAAAATTTTTAGAATAAATTTACACCTTAACCATTTTTTTACCTGAGATGTTTTTTTTAGCATTAACCCTTTTTTTTTTTTTTTTTTTTTACCTAAGATGTTATTGCATTGAATATAAACAAATTCTTAAGAAGAAAGGGGTAGCGTAGGCCTGGGCTCATATATTTACACAGGGGCAGTGTTAAATTTTATAATAAAATGAAATTCATAACAAAAAGATAATCTAATTTAATAATATCACTGATTCCCAAACTTAATTGGCATTCAGCATTCTATAATGGATGAACATTTTGTGTTGCTATTGCTAATTTTCTGTTTTATTTATATAACATTGTATTCATATTGCCAAGTTGGTAAATGCTACGAAGAAATTACAATTTGAATTATGAATTAGAGAAATTACAAAAGAGGGACGGCAATGGGACGCAAACTGTCTTGTAATTTGTAAGTGCCAGGAATATTCTAATTTTGTTTGTTGCTCAAACACGAATATTCTAATTGTGGCATTGGTTAGAACATGAATATTCTAAGCATATCTTCTACACCTCAAATGGATTATTCTGAATTGCTTGGTCTTCTAATCATAACCATGGCAACTCACTGCAACTTTGTTTTCTTTAACAACTTCTTTTAATATATATATATATATATATATTCGCCAACAATATCTTTTAATATTTCATAGGAATGTTGAGTCAAGTATCGCTCCTAGAGATATTTTCTGTATTAACAGGAACACATACTTAAATTCAAGATCTAAAGACCCGAACTTTTTAAAAGTTAGAATAAAGGACCTAAAAGAAATATTGAGGATAATTATAAAAAGGGTAAAAAAAAATAAAAATGCGTATGTCTTTACATTCTCGGAAGGCGTTCACACCATGTGTTTTTTTTTGGAGTAAAAATACACATGTACTCTCAAAATGGGTGCAAAAATACCCATACCGTTAAATGTCTTTAACTTATGTTACTTTTCTGGTGGGCCCCACACGATTTTAAAAAAAATAAAAATATCAAACTTCTTTTAATTCCCAACCTGCCCTTCCTTTGACCAAAAAAAAAAAAAAAAAAAAAAAAAAAAAAAGTGCCATGCCTTCTTTCTTTTTGTCTGAACCTTCCCATCTCGAACCTTCCTTTCCTTCTCATGCTTCTGCACTTTTTTCCAGATCTGATTCCTCGGTCGTCCTTCGATCCACCTCAACTCCCAAAATCTCTGGCACCTTGTGCTCTAGATCCTTACGCATTCGTCAAAAAAGCTAGTGATTCCTCTCTCGCCGGCGGCATCAAAGACCACCAAGAGATAAAGGACAGATCTTTTCGGTGAGCTTGTCCAGAATGGAGGTTATCTGTGATGAGCACGACGTCGATCCTTCCGGCAAGTTCATCGGCGGTGACGGTGACGATTCTGATTTTTGATTGGAGAGGATCAATGTTTATTACATTGAGGCTTCCGGCAGACAGTCCGGTGTCGGGAACAATTGGGCAAAAGATCATTATACCGAAGGGGCTGAGTTGATTGATGCAGTTCTTGATGTTGTTCGAAAAGAGGCTGAGAATTGCAATTACAAGGTATTGTGTGGTTCTCTGAATTTCATTTTTATTTCCTCTATTCCATATTCCTTTGTTTTAGTCCTTTATGTTATTCCTACGTCAAATATTTGGTCTATAGTTTGCTTGTTTCTCATATGCTCAATCTTGAATTTGGTTCATTAAATCACATTTTGGAACGCTTGAACAGAGTTTTCTAAACTTCCTATATGCTTTTGCAACATGCAATTGTCAGTATGGTTGTTATTCTCCATTATTTTGTCATTGATTTCAATATTTATTTTGTGATTGAAGTTTTGCATCTATTTGACAGGGCAATTCCTATTTACAGTGTATGATAATTGTTTTATCAGCTTTGACCATTGTTCTTCTTGCGTGATGAAGACTTTTTAGTCTTGACCATCTCATGTGAAATTTCTTCTTGTTGATCTTTCTGCACACGATTGCATGCCTTTGGAGGTTCCGAGACTCGAAGCGATTGTAGGCTTTTGGTTTCCTTCTCGATCTGAAGATGGTGTAAGAAAATTGTTGTGTAATCGTTGGTGGTGTTCTGAAATGAAGATGGTATGAGAAGATCCAACTGAGTTTTTTTTTTTTTTTTTTAAAAAAAAGTTTAGGGGCATTTTGGTATTTTTACATTGCAACTAACATCAGTTAAAGACATTTAACGACAAGTGATATTTTTGCACCCATTTTAAGAGTATGTGTATTTTTGTTCAAAAAAAAAAAAAAAAAAAATATATGGTCTAACGCTTTCGAAGATAAAGTACATGTGTATTTTTGCTCCTTTACCCTTATAAAAATTGTAAAACTGCTCTTCACTCACATGTAATATGATCGTACCTTTTTAAAATTTTATTTTTTTACCAAGTTTCATATTCAGGTCAAATTAGTATATTATTTAATTAACTACAGTTCAAACTCATATTTTTTAATTTTTATTTATCAAGAAATTCAATATTCATAAATAAATATATCATCATGGATTTATATTATCAAGTATCAATTTTGACATCAATTAACTATTTTTATAAAAATAAAAATTAAATTAATCTCATATTTTTTAGGATATAATACATTATTTAGATTTTTTTTCAATTTTATTAATGTTAAATGAATTTTTTAACCTACATAAATTTCTTCTAAAATAAAAATAAATCATATACAATTTTTAGGTTTAACAAATATAATAAATTATAAAAATATTGAGTTTTATAATTTTTTTTGCTGATCTTAACAAATTATAATATTGAGAAAAATGAAAAAAGGTGTAATTTTAAGTTGTGAAGAATGAAAATTAAGAATTTTTTTATATTTAATTTGGTCAAATTTAGAATTTGTATTATTTAGAATGTGTGAGAGGATGTAAAAGGGGAATGTACATAAGATTTCTTTAGGGTATTTTAGTATTGGGTCATTCTAAATTATTACAATTTTATGGTCATTTTTCAATAAATATCTCTTAGAAAAAAGACATATAAATATTATTTGAATTAAATAAAATGGAAAAAAAAAGTCTATTAACACATGAAAATGACGAATATGTCTTAATAGACTAATTTGAGATTTTTAAATGTTGTGCTTTTACCAAAATGCCTCTCAATTTTTTTATTTTTTTTTTTAAAAAGAAAGATCTCTCACTAGCACCATAGCCTTGCCGCTCCTATATCTAAGCACTACCCCACGGAGTTTTGATGCCGACGGCCAGAGCTCCAATGATAACTTGAATAATGAGATTGACTACTTGAGTATAGGGATTGACTATTTGAACTCCCTAATATCAAGCATCGTTGACAAGTTGAATAAAGACAATGATAAGTTGAGTATTGACAATGACAACTTGAGTATAGCCATTTACAACCTCGGGAACACAAGTTGTCGCTCACTATACTCAAATTCTCATTGCCTTTAATCAATGACGCCCAACAAGGTTTATAAAACTCAAGTAGTCAATCACATTACTCAAGTTGTCATTGGAGCTTTAGCTACTAGCCACCGAGTTCAAGTGGTAGGGGTGAGGGTTCTTCCTTTTAAAAAAGCTCGAGAACATTTTGGTAAAAGCACAATATTTCAAAATCTCATATTAGTCTTTTGAAACCTATTTGTTATTTCCATGTGTTAATAAACTTTTTTTGAGTTTTTCAATTCAAATGATATTTATTTAAAATTTTCTCATATCTATTTTTCTAAGTCATTCATTTCAATTTTCCCAACTCTTTTTACTAAGATCAACACATATTGGTAATTAGTTAAGTGCCATTGGTGCAACTAGCAGGACCGGAGATTCCCAATACTTCACTTGTACTACTCCAAAATTTTCGACTTTTGAATCAAATAACAAGCACAATAATTTTATATATCTTATCAAAGTATCCCTTCGTACATATCATCTCTCATCCTTATATATTTTCCGTTTCTTCAAATTAATGGACACATTTACTACTTCCCTTCATTCACATCAACTTAACTTTTGAAGAATAGATTCTGAAAAATAGGGAGCAAAATAGATTTCATAAAAAAATATGAATAAAATGTTTGACTAGTTGTTATTAGAATCACTTTTTCATGTGTAAATTACTTACAAAGACGTCATCTTATGTGATAATTACGTAGGAAGAATTAACAGTATTTGCATTGAATGGAGGGTGATTTTTGTAATATACTGTCCTTTAATAAGTATCATTTTAACTTCACGGAAAACCATGTGATTTTAGCCTTGAAACCATGGTTTTGGGGCTTTTCCCCCTTCTAAAACCACGATTTGCCTAAAAATTGTGCTCTTTTCCTTCCCATATATCCAAACATGCGCTCGATCTATTGGACGTCCCCAATGTCATTTCCCCCTTATTTAATTCTCAACTCTCAAATTTGAATTTGGTTAAATTAGGAAAATCGATCACCTTCACTAAAGTTTAATTAGAATCCATATATATCTTTTTCACGCTTGTTTTAGATTTAACCAACTACACTAAATTTCCGTAGCTTCGATTTTCAAGTGTAGAGTGCTATATATGCTCTGATCTCCTGTTAATAAATTCAAAGTATTACCGTGTACTCAATTTCAAAAACTGTTCTTACTTTGATGAACCGTTTAGGTCACTTTTCAAAAGAGGACAAAGCCAAGTAATGGAAAAGAAGCCAAACACGTTACTGTGTGCGTACAAGAGGTGATTTTTGGAGAATTATATATATAATTAATTAATTATTAGAACTTGATGGATTTAGTGTGATAGATGAACTGAATCTGGCAGGCGTTCTTTGACTTGAGGCCCATTCCCTTTCTAATTATTTATTACAAGTACATTAATTAAACCAACTCCGATTAAATAACTAATCATGCATGTGTGGCGCATAGTCTGAAGTTACATTTTTAATTCATATGTTTACAGATTTGTTTTTAGCACTAATTGTTTTTCATCTATATTAGATCTATATCTTAATTTTTTTCTTTATATTAATTTAATTTGAAGTATTAATATGGGATTGCCTTCTGGCTAAGGATTTTAGGCCAAAAGCAGTCTTGAACCTCGATTTAATTGGCTCTCGTGCCAACACAATGCAAACTGAGACAGTGGTATATGAAAATAAAACGGCTTCTTTAGCAAAACAGAACCATTTCGATCATATAAGTGCAATAAAAAAAGTGAATTTACATTTGTCGATGACAAAAAAACATTGACACTGAACAGTCAAATAAACTTGGAACTAAAAGTAAAAGGTCAAATTAAAGAAGTTTCTATTCAAATTCTTTAGACTTGATTAAGATTCACTTTTCAAAGGAATCTTAAGTCATTCTTTTATATAAGGAGAAATTTTCTGCCAAAGGTTTTCTCCTAAAAAAGACCTTTAGGCTTTCCATTTTCTGGACATACATACACTACTACATATATAATATTATATGTAACATAATGATGATGATGAAACCCACCATTTTGGTTAACACATCAGACTTATTTTCAGGGCACCAGAGTAGAGACATGATCACGTGCATGGAATCCTAGTTATGAATGAGGAAAGCATCCCAGGACATGGCTAGCTTGATGATTTTGAGGTTGTAATACTTGTAGGTCATGACGACTACTATTATGCTGCATCAAGGGCATGTTTGGATGAGAAAAATAAGCAGCAGCAGCAGAGGCAGTATCATCATCCGCGAACTGGGAAGTGAACAAGTTGTCCAAGCTCTTCCAATCAATGCCTTGACCATCGTTAACGTTATTATTATTGGTCGCCGTAGTCCCTTCCTGACTGTTATTGTAACAGTCTTCATTTGTGAAGCCATGTTGTTTCACTGCTCTAGCTGTTGTGGGGCTATGTAGCTGTGGAATGAGCTCAACAAGCTGGCTGTTGTTATTGTCCTCCAATGACAGAAACTGTTGGTGGTGTTGATTGGAAGTGAAGGGATGGCTGAAACTTGGTCCTTCATTTGTTGGATAAAGCATCTGATTCAGGGTTTCGTTGGGAAATGATAGAGATTGAGGTCTCGTAGGGTTGCTTATTTGGTCCCTGAAAAAGAGTGCTTGGCTGCTCCAACATTCGAAACTGTGTCTATTCTGAGTCGTAGGACTAGGTTTCTTGAATGCTCGGCACACTACCCATCCTTCTTCCTGCATAATACGTAACTTTAATTTCTATCTTCAGAGATTCATGATATGTAGAAATTCTATATCAGCCAAAAGAAATCTCTTCTTTTGAAGTTTATTGAAATCTCCAAATTCATGATATGTAGAAATTCTATAATTAAAAGATTTGCTAGACTGTTACGATTCTCTTTCTAAATGTATTTTCGAACTGGTTGAATCTGTACTTATGAGATGAAAAATGAATAAATAAAATCCATCCCTATATGTAGAGATTAATAGGTATATCTATTTTAAGGTTGATTATATATAAAATAAAAATGGTTGTGTTATACACAAAGTATGTTCATAGCAACAAATGTTGGTTTAGTTGGTAAAGAGGTTACGTTAACTCATAACCATAAAGTTGTAAGTGCAAATCTCATCAATGTAAGGATCTTATTGGTGAGCAACTTATAAATGTAATATATATATATATATATATATATGAAGGGTCTTGCAGAAAAAGACAAATTAAAGTAGCTTTTAGAAAAAGGTTGAGAACTTGTTGTGAACAACATGGTTTGATTATAAGTTGTATATAATCACATGAAAACTTAAAGTAGCATATTGGCTTTTTCATATGAAAACTTATAGAGTATATGAATCTAAAAGCGGAACAAACAACACATATGCATAAAGAATAAAGAAAGAGGGGGCAGAAATAAAATAAATACCTGAGGAGGGGCGTGTTGGGAGGTTTGGAGGCGATATTCATGCATAATCCAATCGGTCTTGGAGCCATAAGGGGCACGTCCCTTGTAGAAGACGAGCGTCTTCCTCATTCCTATGATTCTGTTCTTCTTCGTTATCACCGCCTTGTCCCTCCCTGTTGCTTTCCAGAACCCTGCCGCCGTCGCCCTGTTCGTCCTCGTCCCTGTTGGATACTTCTTGTCCTTATGACTGAAGAAATACCACTCCTTCTCTTCCTCGTACCCCATCTTGCATCTATCTGCATTTATTATTTATTTATTTACATATATGCATGTAAGTTTTCATGCATTTCTAACTAATTAAGCAGACACACTTTCTAATCCCAATGAACATGACTAACACTTGTTACACTACGTACCTTGAATGTCCCACGGTTCGATTTTGTACAGATCGATCTCTCCAATCACATCTAGATCCATTTTCATGGAGTTTATCTTCTTTTGAGGTAGTACCCTACTAGTTCTTCCTCTGTCGGACGAAATCTAAACCCCGGCGGAACACAAGATTCCATCTCCATACTTGATTTCTCCTGAATTCAACCAACAAATTATAAGTGCTATTTTTATTTTTTTCCTCAAAACACAAGTCTTCTTCGTATGGATCATCTTGAAAGCAATATAATCAACCTTTTATGTTTGTTAGTCTAATTAATTCCAAAATGGCCCAAATAATCAAACATAGATCAGTACATATATTAAAGCTTTATTGCTTTCTTTATCTAATCAACTGTCATTATAGTTTTACAGCCTTATAGCTCTATAAAAAGTAACTAGCTAGCAGGGTTGAAAACGCATATATATATATATATATATATATTAGTAATCATGATGGTGATAATGAACTTTGTTATGTACTGTATATTGGACCAACAATTGGGCAGCATGTGCGAACATAAAATTGGCAGACCAAGAGTGGAACCCACCACTAATGAAACAGATTTAACAAACAATGTATATGGGAAAGTTATTATTAATCCTAAGAAGTCCTAGTTCTATTTTGTCCTATATATATAATGGGCTTTAATTAATTAGTTGCATGAACTTGGGAAAAAAGTATGGGAAACACAAAAGTTGGCCGTAAAGCTTGACTTTGCTGGCACAAGCATGACACATTTCTTTGAGTGCAGTGCACTATTACTCTCTCAAGTCATGGCTGGTGGTGGATAAAGACCTTTCCCTCTATATTTATATCACCTTCATGCTGTTTTAACTTATCCAAACTAATTTCAATCTAACTGTTTATATATATTAAAAAAAAGTACCAAGTGTGGTCTGCAGACTGATGATGGTACATAACTAGGGGTAATTAATCCTTATTAGAAAAAATAAAGGTTAAACTTTTTATATAATTAACGAACCATTAATTTGAGATTTTCTCTATAGCTAACAAAAATTAAGTATAAAACTCTATATCTCATGTTAATTAATAAACCTCAAAACATACCATCATTCTCGTAATTAAATAAAATATTTTTATTGCGGCCTCTGATTGGTTACGATGATAATCATATTTTACATTCATTTATCCGCAAACATGGAATCAACCCACATTCACACCTAATTAATAACCAGCATTATACATAGCGTTCTAGACAAGTTCCACTATCATCTCATCATCATGAGCAGCAAATGAAATTTCAGAAATTTCCAAAGACGCAATCGCTACGTGAAGGACTCTTATCTTAAAGAGGCAATGAACCCTAATTATACCTTGGTTTGAATACTGACTATCTATTTATCACAATAATGGGGAGGACTCTTTCACTGATCAGAATAGGACAGAAATATGGCGCACTTCCTTTCATACATAAATACGAAGAAAAGAATAAATGGAATGCAGAAGAGAAAAACAAGTTATAATAATATTGTCAGGAACAGAAGAAAGCACATCGATCAAAAGCTTAAGTTCCCCGGGGGAAACCCACCAAAGGATTTAGTAAATAGAACAATAATTAGACTCGCAAACAACCACGTCAATTTTTAGTTGGATTAAAAACGTAACATTTCAGTATAGAAAAACAGTGAGTACTCACAGAATACTGGGTTGCTGTCATGATCTTGTTCTCTGATCTTGAGCTTGCCTGAGGCACAGAAAGAGAGAGAGGGGCTATAAAGATCAGAGAGAGAGAGAGAGAGAGATATGTGAATTTTTGGTGTAAATTAAAGAGGGAAAAGAGGGGTGTGTGTGTGTGTATTGGAAGAAGTTAGTGAAGAGAAGAAGGATGAAAGGTGTATATATATATGCTGTTGAGAAAAGAAGCAGAAGAGTGATAAATATATATATAAGAAGAGGGAGGGGGTGTGGCAGAGGAAGGTATTGATTGCGCGTGGGGAAGGCACACAGATATATATGAGAAGGTAAAATATTTTTGTTTGGACGGCGTGACATCAAGTTTCCACGCCACCACCCCCTCCCACCGTTATATTATGCCCTAACCCTTCATTTTCTCATCACTCTCAGCTTTCACTATTACGCCCCAATTTGTACATTAATTAATCTTAATTCGGATTGAGTTAATAATAATCCATTAGCTAGATTCAAGTGACCTAGGTTATGGCATATATTTAAATGGTAAAATCATTATAAGCTCCTACGGGATGAATGTAATCACATAAAATCCCACTCCAAGGGAGCAGCATTTGCAATAATAAGTTTTAAGTGCATAAATTGGCAATAGGTTCATTTGTTATTGGGGGTTCTTTTTTATTTACATTCTTGGGTCCTTATAGTGATTTTCCCTATTTCTTAAAATAGATTAACTTAACAAATAATTAAACTTTTGAATTAAATTATCCATGATTAATCAAGGCTCAAGTGGCAATATACATTTTGATTAGGAACCGGCAGTAATAATTGAAGAGGCAGTAGACTAGGTAGCTAGAGAGCTATATAGCTAGGCCACCCCAAAAATTATAATTAAAGGTGTACGTACCTGCGCTAGAATGGGAAATTATATATGGACTTGAATAAGAGGCATTTACAATGGTTAATTAAAGTTTAATTGATACCATATATATATATAGCTAGTAAACCAGCTAAGTGGAGGATCAGAGAGAGACAAAAAATGAATGTGACATTGTGAGTGTATGTTTAGGGCAGGCAGAGAGAGACTTGCGTTTGGTGCAAAGTCTGCTAATTAAGACATACATTTGGTATATATCATTACCTTTTTGCCATGTGGAGGCTTTGTCAGGCCCTCCAACCTGTCCTTATCAAACATTTAATCATTTGTGTCCTCCCCACAAGACCTCCACCATTCTTAAGGATAATCTTCTTTTCACAGCTACCTACTTTGGCTTGTTTATTCGCTTAATCATGTTTCTTCAAAATCTTCTTACAAGTACTCGTATATGTAATAGTATCCATCTTCCGAAAGAGGAGAGAGTAGTTTATGGGAATATATACCAAACAGTTTGAGTATATATACTCTAAAAAGCGAAGTGAGTTAAAAGTTAATGATTTCCATATATCATATACATTTATATTTACTCCTCTCAGCCCTTAAACGAATCCTACTATTTAATTTATAACAAGTTGCGACTCATCTCAAACTTTATAACTTGGTTAACATACACATGGGTATTAGTATCATCTGGTTAAGCCAAGAATAACGTTCGCAACCAACAAGTATATATATATACTTTTTTAAGGTTTATTGTCTTATTCAAGGAGGACCCATTAACATAAAGAAAAGAGGAGAAAATCTAGGACAAAAATCCCATTCATTAATTTGAAAAGCCGAAAGCTTAAATGGAAAGCTTACAACCGCAGAGTAATCCTTACACCTACAACTGCTGGCACAACATCACTTTTTTAATTTTATTAACTAATCTCAACTTGCATTATATATATTTTTAATCTGTATTATTATTATTTTTGCTGAAATTTTTTAATTTGTATTATTAGTTTAGTGTACTGACACTGATGTAGTCTTTTATCAGCACTTATATACATATTTACAATATTTTCTTTTGCTCAAGCTAAATGTTAGGTAAAATCGCATTAACCCCTCTGAGGTAACTAATGCCTAACTATCAAACTAATATAGTTTTAAAACATTACAAAATATTCTTTAGACCTCGAGCTTGCTAGGATAAAGATATTAAGTTTCTTGATAGGTTTTTTCCCCCTCTCTTTTTACTCATCTGATCTTTTTATAATTTTAAAATTTTTAATGGGTTCCTTATATATAGTTTGAATAAGATTTGGGTGATGGATACATCAAAAGGATTAGAGTGAAGGATACCACTAAAAAATAAGATCAATCTGTAGTATGCTACTTTAACTTTTTATAATTGTATCAATTTTAACTAATTATATAAATTGTACTAATAACCCATATATATATATGTGTGTGTGGCGCTTAATTAATGAAATAATTAAAATAAATCTATTAAATTCTGAAAAAAAAAACTCTAGGTGTTTAATTATAAATCTGTGAAACATTTGTGGGAAAATTAAAGCTATCATAGGCACCCGCGTACACACACAGTGTTAAGAGGAAGGAAAAGATCAATTACACAAAGTTGGTGATACTTTTCCATCAAAGAGAAAGAAAGAAAAGTGTCGAGACAAAAAAATTAACCATCAAAACTAAATAACATAATGATTTTCTGTTTAATTTAAAATTCATTAAGTAAAATAACAATGTGTGTCATCTTAGATGTACTTAATCACGTAAGCATATGCTTTTTCTTTTATTTATTAAACCATTTTCATTAGAGAGAAAAAGACAAAGCCACTTTTTCCATCTCAAAGAAGAAAAGTTAATTAAATAATTTCGAAAGTATTCTTTGCTTCTAAATCTATCAGCTATAAATATTTTTATTTTAATAAATCTTGTGGTTTCCAGGAGGTTGCTTGTTTATGAGCCCTGAATTTCTGTACTTCGGTTTTAATTAGCTTGCAAACAAAAGCAAAGCCTTAGCTAACGCTTTAAAGATAGAGAATCTAAATGGCACGATAGATTCTTCTAAGGTGTATTTTACACATAAGATTGAATGAAAAAAAAAAGTTAGAATACAAAGTAATTTCGTAGATAAATCTATTATTGGTCTGTTTTATATCGTTATATATATGGAGTACAGTACGTATAGTTGATCAGGAAGGGAAAGGGAGAAAAAAGAAAAGAAAGAGAGGGGAGAGACAAGAGATTATGGAGAGAAAGCAAGAAAGGAGGGAAAAACCAGACGAAATCCTAAAATCAAATTGGAATTCCGGGGGAAAAATATCAAATGCCAATAACATAACACATAATGTGAATATTCTAACAATTAATAATAAAATATAATTAACAATCAAATGTGAATCAATATTTCTTAGCAAATCAATTTTATTATTAATTTTCTTTTGATAGTCTAACATGATAATTAATGCACTTCCTCCGGTCCTTATATTTGGGGAGTTGATTTTGACCATAAATATATATAACACATAGTTTTTTATATTTATCAAATCATTTATCCTATTAATGTTTCCTCAACCATAATTAAGGAAGAGAATGAATGAAGTAATTTAGAAATTAAGATGATTAGAGAGTTTTAAAATATACATATCATAATAACTAACTTAACTAACTTTTTTAAATCTAATTAAATTAGCTAAATATATCTTATATATTAAGGTTTGGAAGGAGTAACAGTTAATTTGCACCAGACAAAAAGAATTCACAACTAAACTTGACGTGAACATCATGGAAACTTGAACAATCATCGATTCACAAAGTAAGAAAGTAAAAGATGCATGCGAATTGTCAAAAATGAATGGAAGTTGTGGCCACTACAAGTCCAAAATGCATTGTCAAACTAGTATCCTTAAATGTGATACCCTTGATTGCTTTTAAGATAAACGTATCCACAACTTTCTTAGGTCGGTGCATGATGCTCTGTGAATTTTAATTTAAATGGATAAATCCACAAGCGAATCTCTTGTTGACCAAAACCCTAAATCTCACTGTTCTACAAAAACCAACAATTCACACAACACATCAGATATAGGTCACATATATGCTTACAGCCCTATAGCTTATTATTTTAATGACACTGTTTATGATTTTCAACTTCTTACCTCGAAAAACAACTATTTAAGAGATAAAACATAATGGGTCCCATCTCAAATTTGCATAGATCATATAAAATCATGAACCCAATCTGATAAAATCATCACAACCGATATGAACAACCGACTTTAACTTTTCAATGATATTTTAAAGTTGTCATTATTAGCATAAGCTAGATTTTCGATTCTTGATTGGCTGCATTTCGCTATCAACCTTTGATTAAAAAAATAATATTGTTAAACTAGTTTGAAATTCTATTTGCGTCTTCCATCATTCCAGATATTGGCAAGAACTGATTCAATTAATTAATTTAGCACCGATAAGCAGCAACAAAACAAAAGGTGTAATGATACATAGACAATAAATAACTAATTAAGATGAATAAAACAAAACTTGTTCTTAACTGTGGGCGCTTTGTTCTAGATGAGGGTTAAGGTATAGGGATATTTGTTTTAGATGATACTAGCTGCTGGTGTCTGTGTGTGTGTATGCTATTTTTTTCAACAAAAAAAAAAAGAAAAAAATGAAGTACTGTGAGTATGTACATACTGGTAGAATATGGATATGTTTAAATATGAATAAAACTAATCTTGTGTATTGTACTATTCTTTTAATAAAACTCAACTAGTTCTTCAACATCAAGGAATCTCTAGTTTTTATATATATATATAGAGTTATATACTTATATTGATGTTTATCCTGCAAAGCTCCAATAACATCTTGAAGCTGCATATCAATACTTAAATATGAGTCGGACAGGCTTTTCTCTAGATATGTAAATATTTGGGGCTTCAATTGAATATGAAGCTAAAGCTTGCTCTGTTCCTACTATACAATGCAGACATTTGCATGTGATGACTATCATTCTGTTTTCACCACTACATGGTCTATGATTCATTTTCATACCAAACGCAAATATATATCAACTTGTGGGGTGAAAAATACCTAACAGTCAGTTCTTTTCTGAATGATAAGAAAAATTATAAAATGAATGTGTGTGTATTGAAGACTAGCTAGCTTTTTTTGAAAGGTGGTATTGTAGCTAGCTAGACTTTTTTTGTAAATAAAAAAGGTGAAGCTGCCTCCTGCCTGGACCACTCCGGCCGCTAGATATTTTATTTTGTTGTAAGAGAATAATTGAAATAATTCTTATAGGTGGTGGAGCCAAAAGAACAAGAGAATGAATTAGAAATCTAGCTTTCAGTGCAAAGTACCAAAAATATTCTCAAGACTTGTGTGTGAACACGGTGTCCAATCAATTGGCTGAAACAGAAAAGGGCTATTATTATTTTAGCATGCAACACAAGGAAGAAAAAATAATTGTGGAATATCTTGTTCCGTGATTTTAATCAATACTCTTGCATGTTACTATAGAAAAGGTCATCAATTTTTTCCTTTAATATATCAAATTCTTTACTATTTAATTAATGTGAGACTTATTAAGAAAGACATAACAAATTAAAGAATAGACCTTGAATTTTTTTTAATCCTTTTTGTTTTCCTTCTTGTTAACTTGTTAAAGAGATATGACCACATAAAGGGGTAAGCACTAAACGCAGAAAAATGAACCTCATATACACATTCTTTCTTTTGTAGTATAATTCTATATGTACCCACTTTATCAGGAAGTTACATTTAGTGCAGAAGAAGCTATATTCAAATTATTCTCTGTTGCTTTGATACTTTCTTATACTTTTTGGTATAAATTATGGTTGCTCCAACACTTCCATGTTGTGGGCAAACCAACAACTGTAACTACTAATTACTACTCACACCATGTAGGGCTACGCTGCAAACTGAGGTAGTCATTAGCCCCTTCAGAATCTGATATGCCTTACTTGTCTGATGAGAAAACTCATTCTTTTTATGAATAACAAACTTTTATTTTTATTATTGATGGGTTTTTTTTTTTTTTTTTTTTTTTTTTTTTAAAAAAAAGACAGTCTGGGATATTACATCGGCGATGGGTTAATGCTCTATGATAGTGGAGTAAATCACTGTTGAAAAAGGAGGAACAAGTAATAAGAGATAAGACTGTCATAATTAATTCACACAAAGTCAAATGGAAAAAAGATAGTGGGCAAAAGTTAAAGAGGCATAAGTCATTGACAGTGAGATATATATTTGTCACTGTCGTGGCCGGTTATGAGGTTGTGTCGAAGGTGGTCGGACGGCACCACCCTTGATGAGCCAACATGGGGATGGTGCTCTTAATAGGATCTTGCAATAATATAGACATTAGTATTTTGTCATTTATAAACAAGGGTTTCACTTAAATGCTGATTTTGGGTCAAACGCATATCAATTGGCAATCATATATATGCTTCTGTGTGTCAGTGTGCAAGTCTCATAATGGTACTGCCATTATCTGTCGGTTTCTAAATACTGCCATTATCTGTCGGTTTCTAAATGTCAAAAATTTTGTGTATTTACCAGATTACTACTGTGGTTTTCGCCTTGTGTAGTCACAATAATGCGAGAAGAAAATGATTGTAGCTGAGACGTGCATATTCTAGTTTCTCCCACGATGTAGCAAGTTGGACAAACAAAAACATGAGAGCCAAATTAAACCCTTTAAATTTTCATGTGTCCTTTTATGAGGTGGACAAAGGGCCAAAGGGGCTCTTTATGTATTGGTTGAGATAGGAGTGAAAGTAAGTAGTTGATGTAAATATATGATATACTTTTCTCACGAAATTTATAAGGTACTTCCAATATATTTCACAAAATAAAGGAAAACTTTAAACCTTATTAATTTTGACTTAAAATTTAACAACTTTTCAACTTTATCCCATTCAGTTTGCGCAATGCCCCATGAGAACAAATTCTACATAATAATAAATGAATGATAAAATTATACATTTATATGAAAAACTTAATAAAGTCATTTATAAATAAGAAATAAAAAATATAAAAAAACTTCTCTATGCCTTGTAAGATAGGACTAGAGGAGTAAAAGGGGTAACTAATAGAAGTCTCTTTCACTGTAGCTGAACATGATAGAAATAATATATACAAGAGAACCAATAAAGTGTTGGGAACACAGCCGCAGCAAAGAAGCCATTGGAAGAGGAAGAAGATGATGATGTTATATCATAAATGGGCCCTACTTTTGCATTATGCAATATATTCTCAATGAGGATGGCTACATCTATTATGTATAGCTGGTGGGGCTTGCTTCATCAAACGAGAAATAGTGTGAATCAAGCAATTGTTGCAGGCATTTTGGGGCGGTTTGTGGGACTACTACAGGTTGGGCTGCTTTGTCCCACACACATTAAAATGTATTTACAAAGCATACATTTTCAAATCCCTCATTATATCCATCCCTATATGGCAACGGAAGCTTACCTATCTGCTTTTTCTCAACACCAAGCCTTCTATGTATATAGAGTGAGAGTATATACATTTTTATTCTTGTTTGTTTGTTTTTTTCGCCTAGCATGAGTTTGATAAGAAAAGATCTTTCGTTGTGACGCCAAGTGTCCATTTTCTAAATTTCTCGAGACTCTTCTTCTATTGATTCGTGATCGCTAACTTGTGGGAGTCATCAATTTCATTTTCGTTTGTCTTGTTCCTATTGCTTAGGAGTTTCATGGGCACGTGACGTGAAACAATAATATTTTTAAAGTGAAAAATGATGTAAAATAGCTCTGAAACTTCTATTTTGAAACATAATAGACTTGCGCATTGCAGTACTATTTAAACCACTAATCAGAGTTGCCATAAACACACGAACCACTAATATTCATCGCGTTTTATGAACTCTACATAAATTTATGATGCTGATGCCTTCAATCTCCCGAAATTCATCAGACAAATTGACAGCCAGAGCGCAATTGCACAAACAGAAATCTATGTACTCTCTCCGGTCCTAATAATAGGACAAAGTTTGTAGTGCAAAATTTCCACTACAAACTTTGTCCTATAATTAGGATCGGAAGTAGTAACATTGAAGTACGACTCCTCAACAGCTCTTGCATGCAATTGTATAAAAAGTAATATTTTTGAAGTCGAACGAACTGGTTAAAGTAATTATTCATTCTCAATTTAATCAGCTAATTGTTGGTGCATCGAGTCTCTAAAAATTTTCCATGCATACAAGTCTATCCATAAATCATAATAATATGACGTTAATCAGAGAAAGAAAATCAAATGAGAAGTTAACCGCCCAAAGAACATAAACTTATGTAAGGAACTCAACAAACAAAAGTACCGCCTAAGCAAAAGAGATGAACTGATGAGGATACATACAAGAGCTCAGATAAGACTCAGAGGAAGTTCCTCTGGAAGGTTCCAGAAGAAAACCTTGAAGATAAGCCCTCGCCCATGCTTTCTGGATCCAATCTCACTTTCATCCTCCCAGCTGTGAGATCCGTTTCACGGTCCCAAGGCTTCCATGGATGTTGACCTACCCAATCTTCTTTCTCTGCTTCTTGTTTCTGCTTTGATTTCTTCTTAGATTTGCCAGCAAGCTCTTCTTGGTGCTTCTTTACCAATGATTTTGACCTCTTCGCTTTATTGTATTTCTCCACCAACTCAGCATCCTCATTAGCCCTTTTCTTCGACTCATTATTTGAGGCAAGAGCAGTAGCCTCATTGTAAGCTTCTAAATAACTGCCATGAAAATATCGTTGTGATGCCGAACCAATAGAAAACTAAAACAAAGCTATCAGCTTTGAATATAGTTGTATAATATGTTTTGTTATAACAGTGAAAAGCAAGTGAATAAACCAATAATCTAGCAATTCCATGCACACACATATGCATCTACACAGAAAAATTCTAACAAAACGACAACTTTCAAGAAGTGACGATCATCTTGGAATCAGTAACCACCATCCAGACATCCCAAAATAAAGAATTAATTATAAAACTCTAACCTCTAAATTAATAATTAATACCCTAATTAAGTCAAAACACATAAGTAGCACCGACATCACTTTACGGGGACCCAAATCTCTCAATTCATGCTCTAAACAGAAGGGAAGAAAAATTGACCACCAAAAGCACTTTTGAATAGAATACATACTTCATCTTTGCTTTCTGGGCTCTGTCTGATGGAGTATCTGTCCAAACACTGGTATCACCACGCCCTCCCTTTGAGCTCCGGCTGAACTTAGTTGTTTGCGTAGGCATACCACCAGGCTGAAACATCAAACAAATGGTTTTCATTTTGCAAATTCACATGAAATATTAACAGATAGAGCTCCCTTTATGCAAATTATAATGTCCTCTGCTATGGTTATTAACAGAAGTAGTTGATTGTTGTCTCAAAATTCTTAACTGAGAAAATATGCCCGCTTTAAATCTTATAAATATCTAATAAAGCACTTGCAGAGGGACCACTAAACTTTGATACAATGAAACTCTACCAACATTTTACAAAATACAAATGACCCAACAACTTAATAAATAGAGAATTGTGCAGCCATATGACTCAAATGCCATATAATATCTCCTCCAGAAAAATCACTTCCTCATAGAGGTTTTGCTACTACAGTAGTATACTCAGATTTAAATCTCCCAGCAAAGCATGTACATCTAATTTAGGTCTAACTCAGACAAGTGAACTAAACCCAACTTCAACAGGTAACCTTGAGAGTATTAAGAGTAGCATATGATAATCACGAGGCAATAAGAATTTTGAATCCTAAATTTATATCTATCTGATAAAAAAGGATGATATCTCAGCAATGGGTTCATAGAGGAGTGGTTATTTTGGTCAAAACATTTTTTTTTATGAAGGTTGTTTACCTCCATATAAGAGGAAGGAGGTCAGAGTGTTCGCACCCCCGCACCCACGAAGCCAGCACTATGTTGCCAAAACATCTGATCGAATAATTAACAAGACCTCATATCATAATGAAACCATATTTCAATCTTTCTTTGTACTTTAAAGCTCACGTTCTCTTGATTTTATAAGTGCTAATGCATTCATTTGTAAGCTCTCCTACAGGCCGACAATTGAAGGATCAAGATTACTTACTTTCCTCTCAGGAGGCAGTGTTGTCATCCACTCATCTCTTTTTGGCTCCTCTTTAACCTCAGTCTCTGCCAGAAGCACGTCATCACCTTCCATTGATATACCTACCAACAAGCTTTTTAACGATAAGATAACTTACTTTACGAGTACTGAAACCCAATTACCAACACTGCCACACTTTTTAAGAGAAAAGGAACATATGCACCCAATCATCAAAAATAGAATAATCTAACCCTGCAGTTGCAATATATTATAGGGGTAGGCCTTGCCCATAAGATATTGATAGACAAATTCAAGGTATGCCTATTTTCCAACATCCAAATGTTCACTCAAACTGTGAACTAGCACCACCAAAAGGAAAGAGCACATACCATGGACTTCATTCCGTATATCACAAAGACATTATCACTGAATCAACATTTTGGCACCATATTTATTTATTAAAGCAAAACACGCAATACTCCATCAAGTACGCAGGTCACTATAACTCCTAAAGTACCTTCCCTCAGAGGCACAAGGCAAGACCATCCAAATTAAGAATAAAATAAGAAAAAAGCTTTTGTAATATCAGTCCAATTTCTGCGTAAGATGAGGATATTGTGCGCATCAGTACATTAGATTAAATTGTTATAACTAACTTTAATCCCAGTTCAATATATAGAAGGTAAGAGTAGAAAGGTAAGGGGGAACAGCTAAGATTATCAGCCAATTGACTGTTTTAGAAGAGTTTAAGGCAGCAACATAAGTTACATAAAGTATTTACACCCATCATTTTTCTCTAAACTAATTTTCTTGACTTATAAACCAGTATATAATCTAATAATACACAACATATATTATGATTAATTAACTTATTTAGCTTTTTTAAATTCTTCAAAAAAGTTAATTGGACCAGAGGTAGTACATGTTATATCCTACGAATTTCAAATCTATTTCTACTTTTATTAGCAAGGTCAATAATAGACACAAGATAGTTAAAGGCTCTTGCGTACTCTTATTTCCTTTAATTATCCACTCCATTATCCTTCTCCCAAGCCAAATATGCAAGAAATTAAATCTAAAAAAAATTTGTGAAGGACCTCTAAAGCAGCATCAGGAAGCTCACCTTGTGATCTTCGCCAGAGTGCAGCCTCACGCATAGCTTTGAACTCAGCCTGCAGACATATGAAGGTATTATTCATGGAAATTATAAGTTAAGAAAGCCAACTAAGCTGTAGTACCTTCAAATCTTCTTGCTCTTGCTTCAGTTTGATTTTATCATCCATTGCTTTCCTCTGCAAAAGGAACAGCGTTGTCCAGTCAAAAACAGGTTTGTATGTCGCATAGAAAAACTTAAAATCAAGAAGAAGAACAAAGTATCCAATGTGTTGTATGTCATATCAGGAGCTAAAATAAACCTAAAAAATTGAATACCAGAATTCAACAGCAATTTATTTTTTTAAAAAATATAGTAATAAATAGAAGTAAAAGGAAATTACACAAGAAATTTTGGAAGGCTGAACATGTTTATTCTAGAACTTCCGAAAGGAATGAGAATAGCACTTAAATTAAATCAATTATATAGTTTAGGAAGCCAGACTGAAAGCTAGTGATTTTGCTGGAACAATGTTCTGACCTCCAGACAAAACTAACCTGCTCAACAACTGATCAAATGTTAACAAAACTAGCTGGTTCAACAGATAAACCAGTCCAAGTGAGGCATGTTTCGGTGCTTTTGAACCAGTCCAAATGTGGTGAATTAGGCTGAGATGCTGACATTAAGTTTAACTTATTTTAGAAAAGCAGCACAGCTGGCTGAAATTTTCATGGAAAACTTAATCACTGATCCATCATTTCTTTCCGGGAGATATTGTGCAAAAGATTATCAACAAATTAGACAAAGTAAGAGATCCTTCATGACCAAAGTAAGAGATCATTTCAAGCCAACCTATGCTAACAAATTTAGTTTCAGCAAAAGGTAGAAGGGGCTTGGGCTTTTGTCCAGAATTCAAAGTCCATAGACCTTCAGCGTGAGGGAGTGATAGATATTGATACATTAATAAAATATTGATAAAAAATCAACAATAGATTAGGCAAAAATAGATAAATACTAATTATCATTTGACCAAATACAGTTTTTGCACCAATATAACAACACGCAGAAAGATTCAATGATATAGATAAAGCAAATAAATTGTGTCAAAACTCCCATCTATGAGTCACAGAAATAACAAAATTTACTCCATATCAGACTAACCTTCTCTGGGTCTTGTAACTCTTTAAATGCTTTATTTATCTTGATAAATGCTTGGTGGGCTAGAGGATGAGAGCATTTGTCTGGGTGAACCAAAAGTGATATCTTCCAGTACCTAAGAGGCATTAAACAATAAACACGATAATAAAACAATGAAATGACATTAATTCTATATGGCACTCCATATCGGAATAATGCTTCAAAAAAGCAGGAGAGTAGCACTTGGGTCAGTACAGAAAGTATTATACAAGTGAAAGAGGCCATGAATAAAAACATGAAGTGAAGTGATCAGAAGAAAATTCCCGGCATTCAGGTCTGATGCCCAAATTTTAGCATTAGTATATTTAGACTTTTGAACCAGTATGGCATACGACAATCAAAGTTGAATAAAGCAGTGAGCACGACCTTCACCAGACCTGAAGGTTCTCTCCTAAGTTTAAATTCTATCAAAACAGTACTCTGTTTTTAGCACAACAAGACCTCAAATTAACAATGATATGTATTCCCTCAGTAGATTCTTAATTAATTTGGTAGATAAGAATATTATGACTTTTGCTGGTTTCTTAGCCCCTTCTACTTTAATACTACATGAATCTACATCAATTCTTTAAATAGGATTGACATGTGTCTCCTTTTCAAAGGCTAGCTGTCCCCACCTCATCCCTTTCCTTTTTGTATCTAACCTTGACCATCTTCAAGAAAACCTTTTCTTCCCATTTGAAGGAAAAAAAGAAAATCAAACCCCAATCCTGCTTATTCTGGCAGACTTTATGACGTAGTACTGGAAAGAACCTAAACTCAAGACAAGAAACCTAAACTTAACCCTCAAGAAATCCCAGTTCAAAACAAGTAGACCTACTACAGTATAAGATATCACAAAGACCGAGGCAACTGATTTTGAAATTTCAAAGCACTAAGTAATAAATAAGCCATAAACTCACACAACAAATACACAAATTAACTTAATGAACATAATCACTATCCAATACTGCTGCATTAGTTTGATGCCCTTTGATCTACAACTCTCTTTGGAAGTACTCTCCAAAGAGACCTGAACTGAGAAACAGAACTGAGCGCCTTTGCAATTTACTTTTGGGCATCTCTAGACATATTTTATCTCTTTCTGTGATTATATGTGGTTATTTGACAATGTACAGTTCAAATAGGTAAAGCTATGATATGAATGTTTATTTATACAAGAATATGAAACCAACTTTACCCCAATCTGACCTTATTGGTCATACCATCTCCTCAACAAAATGGGTAGGTTTAACCAATTAGACATGTATCAATGTCAAATATGCGATGCTACTCACTCTTTCATCGCCCTTTTTTCTTTCTTTTTGGATTTCAAATAATTTCTTATTCACTCGTACTCTTGTCTCTGCATTCACTCCATACCCATCAAAAACCTTTTTCCTTTTTCATAATTTCAGATATCTTTTCCCTCCTTATTAAACTGCAATCTCTCCCTTCAGTCCGGGCAAGCAAAATTCACCGAATGAACAATACATGCTGACAACTAAGTCAAATCAGCTCTTAAATTTTTCATCCTGCATCAGAGTTGGCAAGTAAAGAATATCGATAGAAGAGTACAGAAGTCGGAAGAAGGGGAGAATAGAGTATTAGGATCCATAACCTCAGTCATAGCATCTCTCCTTCATCTATTACACAACTATATAAAGGATAGCTATTAAAGAATCCTAACAAACTAACTCCTTTAAAAATAAGTCTGTTATTAAGATTAAGAATAATTAGCAAACTTGCACAATTCCTCTACTAAAGTCTAATGCATAACAAATATCCTATTTGTCAATTAATGATATCTATAAAGAAGGACAAACCTTTTCTTTATGTTATCAGTAGACATATTATGGTTGACTCCAAGAATATCATATGGGCTGTCAGCCTCAGCTTCCATGATTCTTGTGACCTTAAATAAATGGTTGAGAAGCCAAAAGTAAGATGAATTGTTCAAAAACATTAAAAAGATTGAGTGTAGCTGATTGTTAAAAGTTCATTTGAATGGATGGTAGCATATAAAGTAGAACAAGATGAGACATGTCATAATAATCTGAAATCCAGGATGAGCTGGTTCTTCATTTTTGGTCTATATATTGGAAAGAGAAGTGAAAAAAATGGAGACCTTAGAAAGCATAGGCTTTTATCTTAATACTTACCACCTAGAGAAAGTTTAATCTACATGCATCATTCTTAAAATTAAATAAAAATGTAAAAAATATACCTAATAATTGCACACAAAAAAACTTTTACGTAGATGTATCATTAAATCTTAATACCTCTTCAAAGCGTTCTGCCTCATTAGCTGATTCTGATTCAGTAACCATAGCAGGGGGTGGAGGTCCTATGAATAATTCGTCATCGTCTGCCAATTCTGCTTCGCTAAGAATAAATTTGAAAGTTTCACAAAGCAAAGAATGATCTGAATTAAGTCATGGAAATAAAATTATATAAATCATTTACAAAGGAAAACATCGTAAGTTGGCACCTGAGCTCAGCTTGAGCCTCTGTTAATTTCGCAGCAGCAGCAAGTAACTCAGCTGATGGCATTGCAGGGCCTATCATTCTGCATAGATAATACATCAATAACTAAAATAACACCAAACTCCCCCTCCATAGTACCAACTAAACAAGAAAAAGGAAATAATCCTTAAACATTTTTTTTGAATTGCACATTATTAAGTTTGTAAAGATAAGAATATGTCATTTTATGAAAAAACAGTTAAATTTATGTTCAGATGGAGGACCTACATACGCCATCAGATCAAGTTATCGCTCTAGATTCTTGGGAATCACCCTTTTGTATGACAATAAGGTATACAGCAACCTATTGAAACAAACGAATAGCCCAGAATTCATAGTATCCATAAACCCTGAAGAAAGGGGAATATTCAAACTGGAAAACATGGAACTCCAAGAGTAAAGAGACCTTGTTTCCTGTACTTGCAACCCCACCTCCCGCAGGAGGACAGCAGATTTCCCAAGGCATAGGTGAAAACTACAGGAAAGCCTCAGTATGCACACTTACATTTTATCTTAGCGAGTAAGTGAAATAATATAACATAAAGAAGGCTATAAATGAATATCATTGACCAATCAAACTAGTAAAGCGGTTTCTTTGATAGATTTTCCTACAAGTGAGCTGATTAATTAATATCTACCAAAAATCATTAACAAGAACTATTGACAATAAACAACAGTAACTATTGCAGAAAGAAACAAAAGAGAAGAACTAAATAATAAATGAAACAGGCCATGAATCTTTTTGCTGTCAATATCTCTGATGCTCTATAGAAGAATACATTTCGTTAAATTTAATATGACAAAAAATATTCACCCTCTCACCTTCTTTGGGGATGAGCAGAAGGAGCTTCTGGGTCATCAACCATCTTCTCATTCCCCATATCTGTTGGAACTGAATGTGTTTCAGTCATTGCTACAGGACTATCTATTTGCTCCTTTCGGGAACCTATATATGACTGAATTAGAGGGCCAACAACTTCCAAAGTGGGACGAACTTTAGAGGGAAGTAAGAATACTCTATCTCCATTTTCCTCAAGATCTAATGAAAGAAACAGCTTCTTCAAATGATTCATAAGCAATCTTTCAGATATTCCCTTGATGTCAACAGCTTGCCCATCATCAATCATTTGCAAAAGCTATAATAGAAACAACATTAAGAAGAACCGTAAACAAGTATGCATCACGATACAAATTTGCATTGGGGGGGGGGGGGGGGGGGAATGGTAGAGGTTAGAGAGAGATCAGAGATTTTATTTGAGCCGTGGGGCATATCCTATGTATTTTCTAATATCTCATTACGTTTCTAAGAAAGTTCATAGCAAAAATTTAAACGCAAAAATGACCATCAATCAAGTGGCAGAGTGTCACTTACAGCTCTAATTGAGGTTTTAAACTTTAAAGTATTTCCTTACTTAAGTTCGTTTATTTGCTTGGGCATGGTAACAACAAAAAGACAATTGCTGCTGCTGACTAATAGAAGCGATATTAATATTGCATTTGCCCGATTGCCTACAACTAAAATTCTGACAATTTTCGCCAACATGTATTCAACTGCAATCAACCGAAAGCAACATACTTCTAGCTCAGAAAAGTCTTCCATGATGTCACCAAAAAAAAGGAAAAGTCTTCCATGAATGTTATCTGAACAATTTAACTGGTATCATTTGATTCACTAAACACCACCAAAAGCATCAACCCAACCAACACTCAAATAAGAAATACTTGTAGGGAATAAAAGTACCTGTTTCAAATCGTTGCCAACATTAGGAAATTCCCTCATCATTTCGCGCACCACAGTTTCAGGTTCGACTCTCAATCTCTCTTCCTCATCGAACCTACTACGGGAAGAATCAAACCCGTCTTCACTAACTTCATCAGAATCGTAGTTCCTCCTCTTCTTTTTCCCTTCCCTTCTCATCTTCCTCTCTTTTCTCTCTCTGTGTCTGCTACTCTCCTTCCTATCTATCTTCTTCCTTCTTCTTTTCTCTTCCTTTTCCCTTCTTCGTTCCCTGTCCCTCTTGGACTTGACATCGCTTCTTCCGCGCCGCTCCTTTCGATGACGGTGCCGCCTCTTGGAAGAGTGGTCGGAGTCGGAGGAAGTCGACGGAGAGGATGAAGATGGAGAACTGCTGGTTAAGTCTTCTAGCTTCTGCTTCTTTTTTCTATCACTCATCTGGGGATCTGAGGAATAGCTGCATGAACAGAGACGGCTCCAGGTCGAGGAAATTCAATTGCGAAGATGGAATCAGATTTTTCAACCCAGCTTCTCACAATTGACGCGATGCGAGCAACTTTGTCTCCCTCCGCACCTTTTTTTTTTTTAAAAAAAAAAAAAAAATTGCGCCAAATCATCCCATACACAATTCCATTTTTTTCTTTTAATTTTGGGGAAAAGACTGTCAGCTACTAAGATACGGAATCATCACACCAAATTCTCTTTACTGGAAACTTTTTTTATGATTAATTCCGAATAAGTTAGAGAATTCCCTTTATAAAAAAATTTCATTGTCAAAATAGTTTTTTATGTTGCCAAAATAACTTTATTAGTTATTAAAATGTTTCTATAAAAAAATGACTTCTTAAGTTATCAAAATATCTTTTTATATTTCCAAAATTGTCTAGATTCCTAAAATTCTATACACCGAAGAAAAAAATAGAGAATTTTTAACAGCGTCAAAACCAACCATTTTTGACAACATTATAACTATTTTCAAAACGAGAATTTAATGGGAATATTTTAATAACTAATAAAACCATTTTCACAATAAGACTTTTGTTTGAAGAAAATTCTTAACTTATTCATTAAAGACTTTTTTGTGGTTAATTCTGTACCTTAGGACTTAACAATGATTTTCCCTTTAACTTACTTTTATAATAATATAAGTATTGAGATTCAAAACCTCATAGAGTTTCATTCAATTAAATGGGACAGACAAATTTGAAGCTGTTAATGAAAAATATAAGTGCACATCCCGAAGGAAAAAAATAAGTGAAGCAACAAGTGACAATTTACTTTTGAATGGAACAACTTGAAAATCATCAACTATGGGAAGGGGTCCATTTTTCTTCCGGTTCACTTCCATCAACTTATTTATTTATACGGTTAGATTAACTTTCATGCTTAAGATTTAATATTCTATAAAAATATTATTATAATATTAAATAACAAAAAATATAAAGAAATAATTTTAAATCTTAAAATTTAATCTACATAGTTCGTACCTTTGTAGTTTTGTTAAAGTATTCAATATATTATTTTTTATCAATAATATATTAAAATATATTAATATGGATGTCCATCTCCATATTATTTCTCTCATCCTCCTATTATTTTCCTATAATTATGTAATTTTATTTATTGTAGGTTATAGAGTTATGCCTATAAACAAGGGCAGAATTAGAGAGGGCTAGGGGTGGTCCCCGCCCCACTAAAATTATAGAAGTGGACTCAAAATTGTCAGAAATTATGTTTTGGCCTCATAAAAATTTAAAAATTTTCACTTTAGTCTTTATTAAAAAGGCTTATGGAGGGACTAAAATGAAAGGATTAAAATACTTATGAGGCTAAAGCATAATTTCCTAATATTTTGAGCCCAATTCTATAATTTTCGTCCCTAATTTCAAATGCTGACTCCACTGGGTTTTATTCTTTAATTTTTGCTCCCTAATTTCCATTCCTGACTCTGCCCCTGCCTATAAATAAGAGGCAATGTTATGTATTGTACACATATATGAATAGTGAATAAAATTGTTCTCTCTTGTTCTCCTTATCTCTATTTTATTTCATAACGTTTTTAACTTTTTGTAAGGCATTAAATCTCAACCATCAAAGTTCATCTAACGGCATAACTGAGGAAGTGGGGCGAAGTATAGATAGGAAGGGAAATGAAGAGGCCCCTTTTCCCAGCAAGTACGTATATCAGGATAATAGAATTTGACACTTCATAACAAATATTTTGTCTGACCCTAAATATAAGACATAGTTAACTTTTTTTAAAGATATTAAAAAATTAATTAAATTACTTTAAAATATTTATATTTATCATTTTTTCCTCTAAACTATTCTATCTAGCTAACTTAATTATAAACTAATAAATAATATAATAATACACAATACATGATATGATTAAGTAACTTATTTAGCTTTATTATTTCTCAAAAAATGGTCAACTACATCTTATATTTAAGAACAGAGAGAGTAGTTTTGAGTTTGTCATCACTTAGATTTGATATAAATTAAATTAACATGCTTAGTTATATGTCAAAACGGAAAGACTAAAAATACACTTGTCCAACTTGATACAAAACAAATTAAAAGTATAACTTTATTTATATGTATGTGTGTGTATATTATTAGTATACAACACCTCCCATTATAAAGAAGTCTTTTTTGACCTACATGGAATTGAATACTTCTTGCGACTCACCTAACCTTGAACGGTAAAATATAGAGGGGGTATAATACTTGCCGATTATGCAAATCAAATAAAGCCAAACCTCATATGTGATCGATTCAAATTTAGTTTTAATTTCGAATATTTAAATAAGACTTATTATTTAAATAAAGTGAAACATGGCGCATTGCTGTAAGAAATTTGAGAAATTAAAATTAGTAATAACAACTTATGAAGAATTCAAATCATTAATAAATATGATTTATAATTTATATAAATAAATATAATTAACTTCACATAACTTTTAATATTTAGCTCTTCTTATAATAATAATAATTTTAATTTTAATGAGATAAAGAACATTAAATACATATATTGATACAATATTATTTTCTTAGTATAACATAATTCAAATGAACTTTTAAATTAATTATTTTAACATAAAAAAAAATTTAAATTTAAATATATTGAAATAGGGGTGAAAGAGGATATATTGCCATATATATATAATGATCACTTGATGAGGGGAAAAAAAAAAAAAAAGGAAAAATGGATACCTTTGATTTCCCCAAAGGCGGCTCACTCACGTGAATGGCATTCATACAACAACAGGCGGAGGTTATAAATTTAGAAGATCATCCCGTTCCCCATTATTCTCTCACTCCTGTACGCCAGCCCTTCCACTCGGAGAAGATCAAATCTAGAGTTTGCGAGGTTAGTCCAGTTTCTCAAACCCAAAACCCTAACAATTTCCTGGCTTCCCACATCGATCATTCGGTCGAGACTGCACGTGATCTTTCTTTCATTTGAGGTAGATTTTGGTAGATATTCTGTTCTTTTCTTGTTTTTACGTACCCCATGGGTCCCCTTTCTTTATTCTCATCGATTCTTTTTTGGTCTTGTTGTATTACTTCGCTGATTTGATCACGAGCTATCTGTTCGTTTAGTTACGGTGTTTACAAATTGTGTTATTTTGATTTTGATTCGATCATGCGAAGCTTTTTCTATAAGTGTGGTCTCACTTTCCTCTCGCATACGTGAGGATACATTCTGTTATTATTATTATCTTAGAAATGAATCTTGACTTCTTGCTGTTAAAGAATCTATATATGTTTAACTCAGTCCAGGTCTTTTCGTGCTCTTTTAACAAGCATCTAAGGAAGCAGTAACATATTGTTCATTAGTTCCTTTTAGTCTGGCCCTAGTACGCTTCTAAAATATTTCGAATCGATCTTAACTAGATTCACTGTATGGTTTTGTTTCGCAGTTCTAGTAGTGAGAATCCGAAAATTTCAACATTATTTGTGATGGCTTCAAAACGCATTAACAAGGAATTGAGAGACCTACAGAAGGATCCTCCTCTTTCCTGTAGCGCGGGTACGTGCCGCTTCGAAATCATCATCTTCTCTTATTTCTTGTTTCTTTTCGTTGTAATAGCCTGCAACCCAGCAGCCATGTTATGCTCTATACGTACTATATAAGCACTCACAACCAAATCCGTTTAATTTTTGTATATTGCTGTATATATCTTAAGGCCCGTTTGGTTTAGGGAAAATTGGGGGAAGGAAATAGAAAATTGGCATTTTCCGTCCGGTTCACAGGAAAATGTTTTCCAGCTGCGGGCCATTTTTCCTTAAACATGTGAAAATCGGTTCCCATCTATTTTGGTGGGAACCATTTTCCAGCGGATTAAGAAAAATGGGAGAAGACTAACTTACCCCTCTTCAACACCTGGGAGAGGAAGAGAGTGACGCTAGAAAATATCGTGGAAGGAGGAGGAAGAAGCTGCCGACGGTAGTCTCTTTGCCACGCACCAAAGGTGTAGATCTGTCAGTGACCATAGTAGAGAAGAAGGAAGAATCCATTAGTGACCACGGTGGAGGAGGAGGCCTCTTTGCCGCCGCTAACCGCAAATCCGTCGGTGATGGAGGGGAAATTGACCAAAATAATTTTTTTCAAAAAAAAATTACCCGATTGGATTGATGCAGATCCATTAGTGACCACGCCATTAGTGGCGTGGAGGAGGAAACGTACTTTGCGTCGAAAATCGTACTTTGTTGGCGTGGTTCACGCCACTCGTGAGAAAGGTTTTTACGCCGACACAAAAAGTACGATTTTCTCGACGCAAAGTACGCTTTTTCCGTCGCTGGCTGCAATCTGGTAATTTTTTTTCTTTTTTCTAATTATTTTGGTCAAAAAGCCGTGATGGAGGTGATGGAGATAGAAGAAAGTCGACAAACCGTTGGGGGCAATGATGTATAGTGGATGAGAGTTTTGGCGAAGGAGGGAGGAAGAGAAGCGAGGGATGAGGAGGAGAGGAGGAGCGAGAGAGGATGGTATACAAGGTAAGAATGAAGAAAAATGGGAAGAAGGTGGAGGAGACGAGGGCAGAGGGTAAAATTGTCATTAGGTTCATTTTCCTATCTCATTCTTTCAACTAAACAAAAATTTTCTATTTTCCCATTTTTTTTAGTGTAAACCAAACATTTCTGTAGTAAAATATTTTCCATTCTTTTATATTCTTTTCCTTCTCTTTCCAACCCTTTCTTTGAACCAAATGGGCCCTTAGGGAAAAGATCTTCCATTCTTCATATGATTGAATTAATGAAGCATTTTTTTAATGAGGAAAGGGAGGGTTTTAATTAATTAGTGGTAGTAAGTAATAAGTAATATGTCTTGTGCATATAATATATATTTACACTCGCGCAGGCCCTGTTGGAGAAGATATGTTTCATTGGCAAGCTACACTTATGGGGCCAGCGGACAGTCCTTATGCTGGGGGTGTATTCCTGGTGAACATCCACTTCCCCCCAGATTATCCATTCAAGCCACCCAAGGTAATTATTACTAATTCACAATGCTTAATTTTGATTAGGAGTCCTATTTATTTTCTCCTCACATGTCAATTTAGTAACAACTTTGGTTGGTGTGGGCAGGTTTCCTTCAGAACAAAGGTGTATCACCCAAACATCAACAGCAATGGAAGTATCTGTCTTGACATTCTGAAAGAGCAGTGGAGCCCTGCTCTTACAGTTTCCAAGGTATAATTAGTTCCTTCCAATGTCTCCATACAAACCTCCCTTAACCAATGGGGAAGCGAATGATATTGATTTGTGATGTGTGTGTGTGTGTGTGTGTGTGTGTGTGTGTGTGTGTATGCAGGTGTTGCTGTCAATATGCTCACTGCTTACTGATCCGAACCCAGATGACCCTTTGGTGCCAGAGATTGCTCACATGTACAAGAACGACAAGGCCAAGTACGAGGGCACTGCCCGTTCTTGGACTCAGAAATATGCCATGAACTAGTCTAGTCTTTAGCCTTGCCCCCTTCTTAATTTCATCTGTTCTCCTTTTCTTCAGCAACCGTTCATTTCATAATAACCCCCCAACCTGTATGAATATGGTATTCTTTCCTTGCACCTATTGATTTCCATCAATTTCAAGTGTTTAATATTTTACTTTAATTTTGTCTTCTCTACAGAAATAAGCTTTACTTTTATGGTTTATAAATAATATTGGGCCTATTTGGGTTGAGTTCAATTCAAAAAAAAAGGATGCACAAGAGCCGTGTTTCAAACAAAGTTGTACATGTTTGTTTGTAATAGCGATGAAACCTTCAACAAAAGTTTTTTTATGGTAATTTATGGCATACGAGATAAGTATGTAAAATTAGTTTTGTTTCAATTTATGTAAATACGCATTTTTAGGATCTCAAATGTGATCTCAAACAAACACCATCTACCAATGCTTACAAAGAACAACTTTAATCTGAACGCGTGTACATGGCTTTGGGTGTTTTTTTCTTGGATGGGGAGGGGCTAAAATTTGAATAAAAATGGCTAACATCAATATGTAAATGTGGTGGTATTATCATCAATAAAAAATTGTCTCTGCGTATTATTTGGGGCTGGTGCTCCCTGGCCTCTCCCATTTGTCTACGTACATATCATATATTCTTCTGAATGCGTTTTATATTATTTTACTCTATCTCCGTTTTTCATGTATCTTGTGAAATTTGATGTTCCTAGCTACTCTATTTTTTTTTTTTCTATAATATGTTATGATACAGGATTTATTTTATATTGAGGATTGTTGTTAATTATTTAGTACCCAAAACAATTTAAAGAAAAGTGGTGTATTTTTTTACTAACTTGAATTGATTTTTATTATTAATCAACAACTACGTGATACATATGCGTGGCATTTCATATTGTTCAGTCTTTTTACTGTAAAATCATTCCGTTAATTTATATTAGAGAAAAATACAAGAAAATACTACTTGAACTTTAAAATCCTAAATCAATGATTTTCTATTAAAATAAATTGTCAATTGCTTTAGGGTTAATTAAGGTGCAATTTTACCAATGAACTATTGGCCCAGGAGCACCCAATACAATAAACTCTTATATAGACCTTAAATACAAATTAACTTTTGAATTGGTTAAATCAACACAATGACGTTATACACTGACAAACGTCCGTCTTTTTTATATACCAAACCCAATACCAAAAAATACAAGTTCCATTTTCTTGATCTTGATCTTCTTCATCCTCCTTTTCTCGCTCCCTCTCTCTACTATATCCATGGAAGACCCCCCAAACCATAGCTCACCACCGCTTCTCCAAGCTCTCGCTCAAAGAAGCTTCCCACAACTTACAAGCCAACCCCAGTCAACACTCTGATGACGCCAATTTAGCCGCCATTAAAGCTCTCTTGGAGCTACACACTGAGTCTGATACTATCCTCTCCGGCGACCCAAATCTTTCTTATCTGTCTGAGCCCTCACAGACCTGAAGGATTTAGTTGAGTCCCATAGAAATACCAAAGGAGGCCTTGGCCTCGGGTCTTTCCTCAGGCGCCGAACCTCCGCTCACTCCATTTCTCGGATTGCGGGTCAATCGAATCTCGAGATTCAAAAGTGGATTGATCGCGAAAGTGTTGGCAATTTGAGTAGAGCTCTCCGAGAGCCTATGCACGACGAGGAGGAATTAGTGAATCTTTTGGTTCAATTGGAAGAGCGGGTTTCCCTAGGGTTCAGCCGTGAATTTCGGGACTGGTTCTCCGATTGAAGGTATTTTCTTTGGAATCAATTTTATGCGATCCTAAATGCTCATAGAGAATCAGAGAACACTCGGCTTTGGCTATAGTGGGTTTGATTCGGTTCAACAAGGACGTCTTCTTAGGACAAGTTCTAATGGGTCCAACCATCAGTGCCCTAACTTCAATGGCTTCCCCGAATTCGATTCAAGTCCTGTGTTCGTTAATTAGATTCATAAAATCTCCTATTGTGGATGAAATCGAATCGAACGGCGAAATATCAAAGATCATAAGCTTCTTAAACTCGTAGGATTTACTTATGAAAGTGGTGAATCCTTCCAAACAGACAGACGTTTGCCAATGTCTAACGTCATTGTGCTGATTTAACCAATTCAAAAGTTAATTTGTATTTAAGGTCCATATAAAAGTTTATTGTGCTGGGTGCTCCTGGACCAATAGTTCATTGGTAAAATTGCACCTTAACCCATTGCTTTACTCTTAGGGTGAAGGTGCAATTTTACCAACAAACTATTAGGGAAAGAGCATCTGACACAATTAACTATTTAGGGTATCTTAAATACAAAGGAATAATTAAAAGAGGCAAAAAAAAACACAACACCGTCAAGTTAGAGGTAACGAACGTTTAGCTTGGCTGAGACGCTGATGTGGCTGAGTAATTAGTCCAGTTTTTTCATTTGCTTTCTGAGAGTGTGGCCGCGACCAAGGAACACCAGGGTAGATATACAAAGTAAGCGGCGAGAACGAGGACCTTGGTCTAGAGACTGGATCATTCTCCATTCCTCCATCATCACCGACACCCACCTCCGTCGCCGGCGATTTGAGCTCTTAACTCCATTAATTTCGGCGACATGAAGAAATAAAGGAGAGACGCGAACTGAGAGGAACCAGAAGCGCGAGCTGAGGGGAGACCTTCGACCACCCTTCCACAACCATCATTTCTTCATTCCGTCGACCTTCCCTTTCGCCAGACGGTGACGGTCAGAGACAGAAGCAGTACTGCGAGTTCTCACCACCACTTCCCTCTCTCTGCCATTTACCCATTACATCCGCCAGTCATTCCCTATTCTTCGCCATCACAGATTCCTTCCTCTGTTCGGATTCACTCTTCACCATCAACGTTAGGCCACCTTTCTCTCTCCAACCACCAACAAACGCACACCCACACCACTTTCCACCATCTTCCGTAGTTCCTTTGCTTCTCTTTCCCAGATAGAGTCAAAGCTCCAATTCCAACCAAACCTTACCTACCAACATATTTATGATTCTATGCTGCTTTCACCGAAAGAAAAGAAACATGCGAGTATCCTTTTCTTAATGGTGGTCTTTTTTTTTCCTTCTTCTTCTTCTTCTTCCAACAAATTTCTCTTCATAACACAGTCATAGAGATAGTGCTTACTTACCTTGTATTGTTTTCTTATGTTAAAGTAATTGGTTACTTAGTTGACGGAATCCTATTTTTAACAAATTTCTTTCTGTTTCGATCTGTCGCTGTTGTGTCTCTAAAGCTTCACCGGCGACAAATGTGACGGTGGTTGAGGGAAGAAGGTGGCCGACGCCTATGGTGGTGAAGGCGAGAGTCACCGGCAACCAAGGAGGAATGGTCGAAGGTTCTAAGCTCCAAGCTCCGCGACGCCTCCTGTGTATCCGTCTCCCTCGCGGCTCTGCCCTGTGTTTTGTGTTTCTAAAGGATGAAGATGATCCCCAGTGCTCAACTTCCTGCCACATCTTCCTTTTTTCTCTGCGCCACGTCATCAACTCCAGTAAATCAAAGTTTTCTCCCACACTGATTGTTTAAACGGCAGTTACATTACCAACTGACAGTGTTGTGTTTTTTTGCCTCTTTTAATTGTTCATTTGTATTTAAGATACCCTAAATAGTTAATTGTGTCAGATGCTCTTTCCCTAATAGTTTGTCGGTAAAATTTCACCTTCACCCTTACTCTTATATAGTTAATAGAGTGGACAGGGATGGGTTGGACGAGACCCCTACTCGATGCTTAGTCTAAAGGATAAACTGAAAACATTTTGTAACTGATACCTAGCCTTGCCCAGTAAAAGCCCTCACCATTTTGGGCAAGACATGGTGGACTTCCCTACCCAATTGGTAACTTCCAGTTGCAGAAACTCCAATTATACACAACAAATTAAATGCTATTAAAAACTTCAAATACATACATTCAATAATTTCAAACCTTGGGTATTTAAAAATAAATCAATAACTTTGAGTCTGATTTTTTTTTTTTAAAAAAACCCATATTTCTTAATAATTACATGACAAATTATGAAAGCAATATGTGTGTATATAAATATTGATTTGTATGAATAGGTGCAATAGCTATAAAGATCACTTCAAAAAACTAAACTTCTTGTCTTTAATCTCAATTTTTTAATGTTTTGTATATCATTCATCCAAATCGGAAAACCCCACCTCCTTCCAAAAAGGTAATATAATGACTTATATGTAAACTCCAGTGGATAAATATTAAATAATAATATAAAATATTTCATAAAAATGAAGTAATATTTATATTAAATAAAATAATACGTATATAAAATAATATTTATTTTATATAAAACAATGTATATTGAATAATATGTATTTCAAATAAATTGCATATAATTTTTGGGCGAGTAGCACCCTTGCCCGATGCTTGGTCCTAACTAATAATTAGCGTGATTTAAAGATGCCTAAATTTTTTGAGCCATTTTTTTTGGGATGGGCTAGGTAATTTTTTTATCAAGCTTGGGTTGGTATACTAGGTACTTAGGCACCATGCTCACTCATAATAGTTAACATCTATACTCTTACAGATAACAAGACTAATTTGATTTTTTTAAAATTTAAAGTGATATTTTCTTATCTTTTTTTGTTAGAGTACGGAATTATCATTTTTATTGATACATTTTATAAAAAGGAATATCTATGTATTGAAATATATTAATTTAATGATGAATATTAAAAGATAGTTTATAATCTTAAAATACAAATGTAAATGATTCAAAATCAATACATATTTGTTCCTCGTGGAAAACTCGGTATTTAGAACCTAGTCAAATTAATGGATTTAAAATACCCTTTAACTTGTGAAAAACATTGATGGCTTAAGATGTTAAAATAGTTATAACAAAATTATAAAGTTAACCATAATTTTTTTTTTTTTTGGCAAAAGTTACTATAAACACTATAAAAGAGAGGTAAGAAGTGATACCAAAGTTAAGTTTTCCAAATGTCTTTTACTAATTTACTTAATGAATTTTGACGATTTTGTCACTTTAGCCTTAATTAAAAAAAAGATAAGATGTTAATTGCATAAACTTACGTTGTATTAAGTAGTGTCCTAAGTAACTAACAAATGTTGGTATAGTTGGTAAGGAGTTTGAATTATAATCATAAGATTGTGGGTTCAAGTCCCACTAATGTGAGGGCTTTATTGATAGACGATCTATAACTTTTCCCTTAAAAAGAGTAATAATAATAATAAATCAAATCTTAATTTTAATAAAGTTTAATAACAACATGAATGAGAAATTTATCATCGTCATGGAAAGTCAATTTTATGATTTTATCTATTTCCTATATCCGCGCGTCAATGGTATGCAATCGTCCCCGCAGCTCCTGCCGTTCCCGCCGCCACTAGCCGTTATTCAGTTATTCCTCGACTCATCCTCATTTGCATGTAAGATATTTGCTCGCTGATATTAAATACAGAAATTTAATTGATAAGAACTTCCAAATCCATTCAAATAGCATAAACAAGACATCAAATTCAAAACTTCGACATCTGTTCGGGCTATCCTAGTATTCCTCTGCCTCGTCTTTCTTGTCGCTGTCTTGGCATATTATTACATTTCTACAAAGGGTAAAGGTTAGCTTTAAATGAGTATTCTTAATAATATGTTCGTTTCTTGAAGTTATCCAATTGAGTACCCGCTTTTCTTTTTCATGTTATCCTTTTTAGTTGCTGAGAAGCACGAGTCCTGAGAAGTGGGAAAGATGTGTCGAATCTGAGATTTTTTGTTTTTTTGTTGAGTGGCTAATATTATAGCTGGTGAGAGACATTTGGGGAGTTCTTTTTCACTGTTTGTTTGTGACCAGGTTGGTTATTGTGAGACAAATGTCTGTTTTTTTTGTTTTTTTGTTTTTTTTTTTGCTGATATAATACCATGGACTTGTGCTTCTGAATTCTGAGTTTCTTGCAAGATGTTTGGAGTGATTCCGATTTTTTTACCAATGAATCATGGATAGGGAGAGCTAGAGTCCTTGAGTTTGGGGAGGGTTCTGTGGAAGGTAGCCAGGATTCAAGGTATTGGGATAAAGATGATAGGAGAAGGGATGAAGACTAAAATGAGGATGCGATGGAACAGACCCGCGGTGGTTTCAGGAATGAAAATGTTGATAAAGATGACGCTGACGTAGATGATGATTATGATGACTTTTTTATTTTCATGATGCTCATGTTGAAGAGTATGATGATAGTAAAAATATTGTGGGGAAAAAAAGGGGGGGGGGGCGTTCTGATTCTGTACTAAAATCCAATGATATAGTTCATAAGGCCTCGCTTAACTCTTTGATGCTGAAATCAAGGATGGTATTGTCGTTGAGAATGTTGAGATGGCCTCGTCCTTGAACAAAACACCTTCCCAGGTTGTAAAAAAATTGCTCCACATGTAAGCCTTATTAATGAACAACCCATCAGAAAACCACGACTAAAAACACAAAGAAAACCCAAGCGTCGCAAGTTTTCAGGTGAATACATACTCCCTATTTATGTTCTTAGTTTATTTCCTAGTCCGATTCTATAAGTACTTGCTATACCATCTGTGCAGTGAAAATTTCCAAAAACATTAGCAATTCTGAATTTTAGATGAATTATATAATTCATCCTTGTACACTAGGCAATTTTTTTTTTTTTTTGGTTAGTTTCTGTCTCGTCACGCTGTTGAGCTTAATTGAAGAACTGTGTAATTTTCAAGCACCCTCTTTTGGACTGTTTAAAGCTGTCTTTATGTTTTTGAAACACCATTTCTTACATAATGTAGTTTTTGCTTTAAGAATGTTGGTGCATGATAATATTTTCTGTATCACTTGCTTGACGTGTCCTATGCCTATTGTCTAGGATTGTCTGAGATGAAGTTGTTAAAACCCACTTCAAAGCTTGTAGAGCCCCCAGAATTTCAAAAGTTTGAGAGATTTAATTTGCAGTATATAGAGTCAGAAGAGAAACCCCTTGGATTAAAAGAATGGCTTCCCAGATTTGCAGGCCATCAGAACTTGGAAGAGAGGGAAAAATCATTTTTGGCACATGTCAGAAAATAAAATGTGGCTTTGTTAAAGGTCCTGAAGGCTTCCCTAGCCCTGGTTTTGACTTGGCTGAAGATGATGCGAGATATATTAGCAGATGCCACATAGTTGTAATTTCTTGCATATTTGGAAATTCTGATCGCTTGAGGACACCTGCTAATAAAACGGTATTGGTTATACTCTGTTATATCATTTTTTGGGTTGAAGAGGTGTCCGTAAAGTTAGGATAGAAGAAATAGATACCCCTCTAAACTTGTAATTTGCCTTACATGTTTGCACCTCGTTATAATATTGATTGTTCTTCTTGTTAAAGTGGGTAGTTAAAACTAT
Organism: Acacia acuminata; assembly: GCA_019022655.1. NCBI lineage: Eukaryota > Viridiplantae > Streptophyta > Magnoliopsida > Fabales > Fabaceae > Acacia > Acacia acuminata. The sequence goes on from JAFJYI010000123.1 coordinate 532,077, forward strand.
AAGCGTTTTAAGGTTAGGTCAAAGCTTGTTTGGTGTGATCGCCTGTTACTACAACTGTCATAGATCATTTTTTGCTATGATAATGAGTCAACGTGATTTCAGGTTACTGGTTTATCAAGGAAAAATGTCTGCTTTGTCATGTTTATTGATGAAGTTACTGTGCAAACACTAGCTTTGGAAGGTCGAGTACCTCATGGAATGGGTTTCATTGGTTTTTGGAAATTAGTGGTTGTGAAGAATCTACCGTATGATGATATGCGAAGAGTGGGCAAAAAGCAAAATACCCAAGTTATTGCCACATCGACTTTTTCCTTCTGCAAGGTGAGACAGAGGACAAGTGAACAATCTAATTGATCCTTTGTGTTGCCCTTTTGCTTTTGAAATCACTGGAGCATTATTAACTTTGGTAAATATTAGATTGCATTAAAGGTGAATGATAAGCTTCTTATATTGATGATAATATCACTTTAACTGAACAGAAGATGGTAAAGATTGTCAATGATAGTTTCAAATTTTTGATATGTAAAATGGACAAAAAGCACCTTTGTTGAGAGTGAGCAATGTTAAGCATCAACTGAAGAGAATTAGAGTAATATAAGTATGATATTTTTGACATTAAGAGGAAATTAGAATGATATGTACTATAAAGCTAATGAATATTTATGTTGCCCAAAAATCACTGTATGGCAAAATGGTGGATTCACTTCAATGGTTAAATAATTTATAAAGCACTTATTTGCAATGATAATATTGTGGCCTCTCGTATGCATCTCGGGAACCTTATTGTTTTGGTTTCTTCGTTTTTTCAAGAATCTTCTTCCATGTCTTTAGTGCACATAATTTTCCATTTTATGATAAGCATAGTGATGAATTTACCTGCTTCATCAATAACTTAACTTTGTAGGTCAATCAATGAAATTCGAGTCATGTGCTGGATCCTTTATGATATGTGTTGTTCATGTATTAATACCATAGTGAGTGCAAAGTTAAATTCCTTCTATTCGAGATTTTGATGAAATGAGTGTGGCTGTGATATTTAAGTAATTTGTGGAAAAATATATGAGCTTCCAAAAACAGGATCTCCTATCATGGTTGATATTGGATACAGTACGAGTCTCCAATGGATATTTTTTGGCCACTTGTTTTTAGTGAAAGATTACATTCTCATGATAACATCATTTGCTCAATAGTTTCTTGCAAATATGTTTTCAGGTATTCAATTTGGTTGGATAGCAAACTACGTCTTCAGAGACCCTTTACTTATCCTGGAGTACTTCTTGTGGTGAGAGGGCTATGAATTTGCAATATCTAATCACTATGATAGGCATTGTGTGTGGGAAGAGGTTGAACGAAATAAGAAATTGAACAAGTACAATCATACTCTGATAGATCAACAATTAGACTTTTACCAGGCTGATGGACTGCAAAGATTTAATGCGTCAGATCCTAACAAGCTTCTTCCCAGTAGCATGTTCTTATTGAATCTTGTTGTTTTTCTCTTTGACCAATTCTTCAAAGTTGATGTTCCTCTGATTTGCTGTAAACGTAATTTTGTGGTATACTTTTCCTACAGATGTACCAGAAGGTTCTTTAATTATCAGGGAACATACCCCAATGTCAAACTTATTGTTCTCTTGCCTTCGATCGGTTCAATGAAGTAGATCGGCTTACTCCTCGTGATCAGCTGAGTTTTGCATATACCTATCAGAAGCTGACAAGGATGAACCCTGACACACCTTTTCATCTTAACATGTTCAAGGTGGTGAAACTTCTAAAACTTCACTTACATGATTGCTTGCTTTGCTATTAGAAGTCTTGTTTACGAAATTGCTTGGTATACAAATAGAAAGAGAATGATTGGTTTGCAGAATTGCATTTAATGAAAGGGAAAGAGAATGAAAGTTCTTCATCCATTTACTTTGAAGAAGTTTAGAACTGAAAAAGAACACGCTTCAGTAACAATAATAGAAGTATAATAAATATCATATTTTTAGGAAAGAATCTTGTTTTGCATAGTGCCCCTCTCCTCCCTTTTTCTTGTTCATACCAAAAAAATCCTTAATTTGTGTTCTCAGGGCAGGGTGGAAAATATGCTTATATGAATGTTGATTCCATGGTTTTCAATGGTTTCTTATGCGCAGGACTGTGAGAGGAGGCGCATAGCCAAATTGTTTCGCCACAGGGACGACGAAAAACGTACTTTTCACTGGAAAGCATCCGAATAACGTGGTATTTTGGTGACATTAATGCTCATATGCACCAGAGTTTTCTGCTAAATAATTAAAAGCGGCTTCATAATTCATCACCATGGTGTTCTCGAAACGTCTTTTGCCCCACATCTTGAAGCATGAATTACATTTTTGCCTTTGTAATTAGGTCTATGTTCAACACATTGACTGAATCAACATTTTTGCTCTTAAGAAACTAGCAATTGTACAAGTTAGTCTCTCAAGATAAAAAAATTCATAGTATATTGGTCTATATGGACTATGAATATCTCTGGACTATTTGAGCATTCCTTTGGAGGTAGGTAAGCAGAGGGTAAGTGACCAGTCATCAATACCACCACAACAACTACTGATCAATTTCAGTTTTAAAATACTGAATTGGCATTGCTGTTTTTGTATTTATACACACTACCCTGATGTTGTATATCGGCAAATTATATAACAAGTAAACTCCAAAGCAATAAGACTACAAAAATAAAACGACATTGAAAATGAAATACACCATACATCAAACTTTATTATTTTTATTAATCAGCACTTCACAACAATAAAAGGCTACAAAAACATCTGTATGCGTTGTTTGAGTCTAAAAGTATGTCCTGACCTTAGTGAACTTTTGAGATTTAACTCAAAAAAGGCTACAGAAACAGTATGATAAAATACACTACATAGTACAGTATATACCCAGCTTTCAACCTATTCTCCAGGGATAAATGATCAATCGATCCCAGACTCTACCCTTGAACTCTTGATAAAGCTTGAATAATATATACTACCGGTCCATAACAAATGAGCTAGATTTTGTATTAAAGGCCGGAAGTAGTAAATTTTAGCTTATTTATAAAATTCCATGACCCCTAAAATATTGGATAGAGCACGACAAACAAGCTTGAAGCCAGAGAAGCTAGCTCTTTTGCATAGAATCTCAAATTCCTTCTCAGTTCTTTCCCTTCCGCCTCCTTGCAGCAGCATCACACAGTCAAAAATGCCAAGATATTTCGCAGAATTGGTGATTTCTGGATCCTCTGGCATCATCAGGTCTATTATTATCACCTTCCCACCTTCCTTCAATGCTTCTCGGCACTTACTAAAAAGTTCTACGCACTTCTCATCTGACCAGTTATGTGTTGTTCCCTGGATATGAATGGTGCCTCAACTTTTTATCATTATTAACAATCCAAAACTAAACCATCTATATGAATGGTTTAATTAGGATCACTTTGAAAGATTAAGGGTTAAAGTGCAATTTTACCAGCTTGTAAGTTTTTGCTCGGCAATAATATTGTTCCAAAAGTTTTATTATGACCAATATCGCCCGAAAATTTCAAAATATAATAATGTTATCCAATTGGTTAAAAAACTAATTTTGACCGTTAAAAAATTGATGTTGGCGTTAAATTTTTAATTTAAAGGGCAATATTGTTATGTTGGCTCATTTTAACACTTCCGTGGCAATTACAATGTTGAACCCACAAAAACTTTTAAGTCAACATTGCTCATGAGTGAAAACTTTGGAGTAAATTTGTATGTTAACCCAAACATTAATATTTCATGGTTACCTTGATCATTATAGCTTCTCCTGCTGGTACACTCTTGAACATGTCCCCTCCTATATGTGTTAGCGCTTCAAAAGTATTGCAGAATTTTTTTAGTATCAATAGTGGGTCCTGTGTCTGGCTATGTGAAAAATGAAGTGCCATATATTGAAGTACAGGTACCTGGGAATTGAGGGGCGTCTTGGACGACAAGGGGCAGGTCAAAGTTAATACCCTGTAAGGAAGGGTACTTGGAGATGATCATCATGAGGCTTTGACCGATTCCACCAGCCACGTCTACAAGCTGGGATATTCCTTCGAACCCTTTGTACACTTCCAGAATCTTCTCCATGTGAAGTGCAGATATTTCGGCCATTGTCGCCTGAAACAAGTTCTTGAGCTCTAAATCCTTCTCCACGTACTCATACATTCTCTGCCCATTCACTTTCTTAAATAAGTCCACTCCTCCATCCAGAACCGCCTCCTTGCAGTTTAGCCTATACATACACCACAGTACAGTAACATATATATAACAGGTTTTACTAGGTTGTCGACAGTATAATTATACTTCCTCTTATACAAGACTGACTTTTTATTAACGGATATATAATCTAATATGTACTACCTCCAATCTTTATTCTCATTTTAAAGTAAGATATTTATATTTTTTATTTTTATACCAAATTAAGTTGACTGATTTATAGACTAATATATAATTTAATAATAGACCGTATATGTTATAATTAAGTTACTTATTTAGTTTCCTTAATTTTTCTATAAAAAAAAGTCAATTGAGTATGTAATTTATTTAGTTTTTTTAACTCCTACAAAAAAAAAAAAATCAACTGGAGTTTAAGACAGGAGGTAGTACATATAGGAGCTGCTCACTCAGAAAGTTGTTGAATTTAGTTGATGACTCACCAGACTCGGGCCATGTATGGGTGGTAGGATAGCTTGGGGAAGAGGGAAGCCCAAGTGGGAGAACCGTCTTGTTTCTTGACGAAGTATTTTCCGGTGGGGGAGAGTCCATACAGCTTCTCTGTGGTTCCGTCTTCATTGGAGCGAGCAGAGAAAGTGAGGAGTGAGAAACTCACCAGAAAACGAAGCATGCGATCGAGTTTTGATGTGGACACCTTAGAGGACAGAACAGGAAGCTGAGAAGCAATCTCAGACAGAGAAACAAGGGCACCGCCATTGTTAGGCCTTCCCTTGGCGATGATATCGAAGATGTTGAGATCAGTAGCTGCGTTTATGACAGCTGGATATGTGTGTCCACATGTTAGGATTGGAGGAAGGATCTTGATCTTGAACTTCATGACCATTGTTTTGATGAATCTGGGTGAAGTTCATTTTTTTGTGACTTCTTTTTTGTTTTCTGATAATAAGAAAAATGATACAGCTTTTCGGTACTTAGAAGCCTTTTGGGTCCTGTTCAAATGGATTGGTAATTGAAGTTGCAAGCATGCTACTTATACATACATGTGTGGGGGGGAGGGAGAAGGGTATAACAGTAATTTAAACGGACTTCTTAATGCGTGTGTGTGTGTGTAGAGATTATAGAGCCTAGCTATGAACATTGCCATTGTCATCAGGGCAACCCACTCTAACTTCCAACTGGACAACAGATAAAAAAATATATGGCAAAAACAAAATTGCCGCTTATTATAAATTGTTTATTGATATATTATGGGATTTTCCTTTTTTTTTTTTATTGATATTGATTTATGATTTATTTTATCAAAATAATTTTTTATTGTGAAATTTATAAAATAATTCCTTAATAAACATAAATCACACATATTTAATTTCCTTGAAATTTTAATTAATAGTTATTAATAATATAGATACTCTTTATTGTTAAAACTTATACAAATATCTAATTCAAATGGGAAAAATATGTAAAGAATTCAAAGATATTTGCGTAAGTTTTAATTTTGAAACAGATTTATCTTAACTTTATCGAAATTAAAAAAAAAAAAATTTCGAATTTAACAAGGTTATAAATTTGAATTGGGTTGTGAATTAGCATAGGTGCCATTTGTGGAACTTTTTCATAATAAATAAATATATATATATATATATATTAAAAATTTATGAAGCTTGTCCACTCGGGGGTCACAAATGGCACCTATGCTATAATTCACAACCCAAAATCTACTTTATTGACCAATATATATGTGCATGTTTGAAGACAGAAAGATAAAACCAATTCAATGAGATTAAATTGAGACGACACACAGATGGATACAATTATAATAATAATCAAATAAAATTTGAGTTCAAATGAAAACGACAAGCGACGCTACAAAAAAAGAAACCATAAAATTGAAAGAAAACTCAAATATAACATAATTATTATATATGCATATGCATCATTCTTTGGAAAAACACACTTTCAATTGTTGTTTTTGGCCTTGCAATTCCTTTCTTATTGGAACCCTTAATTACGCATCACTGTTCTTAAATGTGTGAGGCTAAAAAATGAAGGACTTCATGTGAGCTCTATCGGCGTCTACGTATTTTTAATAATATATAATGCTATAGTCATTGGCTCCGAAAATTTACTCGTGAATAGATTATATTAAATAATAAAAGAGAAGTTAGAACATATTTTACTCTTCATTTTTTTTTTTTTTAAAAAAATGTATACTGTTACGGACCTGTACTAGGCCCAGCACGTATATGGCCCAACTAGGAACATGTCGCATATCAGGATCTACCTACGATATAGGGAATCCTATCTTGGCGACAATCCAGGTATCTACCTAAAGCGGTCTCTGGTAGTTATGATATTGAGGACCTCGGATCACAGGGCCTACAATATCCAACCTAAGGTATACCCTATAAATATAGAGGTCAAATCCAAAGGTGCACACGTTCTAACTCTACACTATTTAGATACCGTCACACTGTGCACACACCACCCCCTTTGGCGAGAGCCCAGTTTGTACACAGTGATCCCACGCCCTCCTGGATATCTCCTCCATAGATACCCAGGCAGAGCCTATCAATCCAAGATCAAAGCACTAACCTAAGACTGGACATCTATGTTCTACACCAGAATATTGGCGTCAACCGTGGGATGTTAAATTTCCATCCCCGTGACCACTGATGGCTAACACTAGAAGCAGCAGTCGGAACCCTCAGCTTGGAAATCCATCGCAGGCCGAGGCAAGTCAATAGAAGCAAGCTCAAAACCCACCGCATCTAGAGGACATCCCCGAAGGTATTGCTGTGAACTATGAGAATGACGTTTCTGACACAGCATCCTCCCCTCCTGTAGTGGCCAAACCACAAGAGGTGGTGGGAAAAGAGACCTCAGCCCCATAGCCAGGCATTCTTCTACTACAAAAGACCCAGGAGTCGATCCTGAGGCGAATGGAAAATACGGAGAAGCGCAACGACCTCCAGCGTCAAGAAGATCTCAGGGTAATACAACAGATCATGGAGGATCGTTTCAAACTCTTCGAAACACTGATTCGAGGAGATGATCGTGATGACACACGTGGAAGGAAAGGGAGAACGACACATGACGTCGGTAACTCCTCTGGTAGTGAAGAAGCGAGGCAAACACGACGGGATGCTGACCGAGATGCTCAGGGGTAGAATATAGGAAGAGTTGGACTCAGAACCCAACCTCAGCCTTGAAAAGACTGTGCATGGAAAGGATCTCGGATGATGAAGATCGAGATATTGAGAGAACAGCCCGGCCTATACGCTCTCCCGGAGAGTACAAAATGAAGTACATAACGGGACACAACAGAAGCCCTTTCTTCGAGGAAATCACGAATGCGCCGTATCCGAAGAACTTCGATTTGGCAGACCTGCCAAAGTATGATGGGACCCAGGACCCACGCGACCACCTTGATACGTTCGAGCTGCTCATGTTTGTTCGGCTGATTGAGGGCCTGCTCATGAAGATGGACAATGAAGATTTGAAGCCATGTAAGACGACCCTTATAGGATTCAACGGGGAGCACTCTCCTCCCTCAAAGGGTATATCGACCTCAGGTTAACTTTGGGAACTAAGGAAGCTTTCAAATCAAAATGGGTAAGATTCATTGTGGTCGACTTCCCTTCCTCGAACAATATCATATCGGGTCGATTGACCATACATAACTGGGACATGCAAGTGTGTAGAAAACATCAAAAATTGAAGATGGTGAACAACAAGAACAAGGTTGTTGTTAACGGAGATCAAAAGGAGTCCCGGCAATGCTACTTCAAGACTGTTCGGGAGGGAGAAGGTGGACCCTCATCGCCACCTCGAATCCGAAAGGGTGAATGAAGCACAGACTCAGGAAAGGATAGGAAGTCTGAACGACCAGTGAGCATGGTAGAGCTCGACTTAAGGGATAAGCCCGAGGTCCCTCGTCCAGAGCCGGAAGGCGAATTAAAAGAATTGGTCTTGGGAAAGGATTCCGCCCAAGTTACCAAAATTGGGGGAACAATGAACCCAAGGTTAAAAACCCAGCTGACGGAATTCTTGAAAAAGAATCAGGACGTCTTTGCGTGGACATCAGTCGAGATACCAGGTATTGACCCTAACTTTTGTTACCACAAATTGGCTATTCGGCTAGGGTTTACACCAGTGGCGCAGAAGAAAAGGAACATCGGAGCCGACAGACAGAAGGCCCTTGAGCAGCATGTCAAGGAATTATTGGAAGCTGGGTTCATCAGAGAAATACAATACACCACGTGGCTGTCTAACGTGGCTATGGTCTTAAAACCAAATGGTAAATGGAGAGTATGCATAGACTATACCAGCTTGAAGAAAGCCTGCCCAAAAGATTCCTACCCAATGCTTAACATCGACCAATTGGTCGATAACTCATCCGGATTTCAATTACTATCCTTTATGGATGCATATTCTAGATACAACCAAATTGCCACGCACCCGGATGACCAAGAAATTATAGCCTTCATTACCGACAAAGCCAACTACTGCTATAATGTAATGCCTTTCGGATTGAAGAATGCCGGGGCCACTTACCAGCGGATGATGAACAGATTTTTCGAAGACCAGATCGGAAAAAATGTAGAAGTATACATCGACGACATGATCGTTAAATCTAAAGACCCGAACGACCACATTCGGGATCTGGAGCAAACATTTGACAAATTAAGAAAGTACCAGATTCGGTTGAACCGGCCAAATGTGCATTCGGGGTCCCAGCCGGGAAGTTCCTAGGTTTCCTGTTGACAAACCGTGGGATCGAAGCAAAGCCATTCTAGACATGCAAGTCCCGAGGACCAAGAAAGAAGTCCAGTAGTTAACTGGGCGGTTGGCCACGCTGACTAGGTTTTTACCGAGGTCGGCCGAGAATGCGCTTCCTTTCTTCAGGTTGCCGAAAAAGAAAACACAAGGAGGATGGAACCTGGACTGCGAGGCGGCATTTGAAAAAATCAAACCATGTCTGGCGACCCCACTAGTCCTATCAAAGCCTGATCCAGGTAGTCTTTGTTCTTATACTTGTCGGTAGGAGAAGAGGCACTAAGTACGGTCCTGGTCAGAGAAACCAGCTCCGGCCAGGCACTAATCTATTTCATAAGTAAGGCATTATAGAGTTTGAAATTACGATACCAAGTGGATCAAAGCCGAGCCCTTGAAAAAATCACCTCGGCACGGATACAGAGGTTCTTTCGCCATAATATTGTCTCCCGCTTTGGAATTCAAGCCGAGGTAGTCATCGATAATGGGACCCAATTTGGGGATAAGGGATTCTAGGATATGATGTCCAACCTCGACATTAGGCAGCACTTCACCTCCGATGAACATCCACAATCTAACGGACAAGCGGAAGTAGCGAACAAGATTGTTCTCGACGGCTTAAAGAAGCGGATGCACGATGCAGAATCCAATTGGGTCGAGCAGCTCTATAGTGTTCTTTGGGGATACAGGACCAACGTGCAGACTTTAGTCCAGGAAAGCCTCTTCTATTGACCTATGGATGTGAAGCAATGATCCCGGTCGAGATAGGTCAACCATCATGGAGGAAACTGGAAGCTCTCCAAGATGGAGAGGAGTCGAACAATGACGCGTTGAGGACAGAGTTGGACTTGATCAACGAGGTCAGAATCACGGCATACTGCGACCAAGCAACTCATTGCAGGCAAATACAATCGGAGGGTCAGACCCCGTTCTTTCAATAGGGGGAACCTGGTACTCCGACGTGCCGACATCGGAAACAAAAACTCCAGAGATGGCAAGTTAGCTACAAACTGGGAAGGTCCTTACCGGGTCAATGAGAAGCTCGACAAAGGAGCTTATATACTTGAAACCCTGGGAAGGAAGCCAATCAAAAGGACTTGGAATGCCGACAAGCTGAGAATCTACTATAGTTAAACCTCGGCCCCGCATCCACAAAGTACGGACACGATGTGTCCGAGTTCGTTTATTTCTTGATTTTGGTATTTTGATTTCAATTTTATGTTTCTGTTTATTCAATTTTCTTGTTTGACGTTATTAGCTCTTTGGAGCGGATTTTTTATTCAATGAAGAACTCCTTAGTGGAGAGTCAAATTACGAGCTATCTACAGTGTAAGTATTACACCGAGGTCCTTAAATTTGATAAAAAAATAGAACCCATTTTAATGGTTAACACCAGGGCTAACAAGCCCAGGTTATGAGTTATGTGAAGTCGCCAGTACATGCCTTCGCAAAAATTGATGCATCAAAAACTCGCTCCTAGATAAGAAGGTGAATTGTCATTCCGACCTTGATCATGTCAAAATGTTTAAGCGTTGCATTTCAAACACCATGGCTGGACATGTGATGGTTTGCCCTTATCCTGGTTATGATCTCGGACAACGAAACCGGAACTCGGTAGCGCGGTTAAAATTAAAACCCTGCCCCAGATTCCTATTCCTTAGATGTTGGAAGAATATAAGCAGATTCTGTAAAGTAAAGACCTTGGCCCAGTCAAAGAATCCGTAACATAGTTTAGGATTCATAAACACTAAAATACGACAATAAATCAAAAGAAAAACTTTTATCAAATGATGAGATTGTTCAAATAGATCACAAAACCAGGCATAGACGCCGGTGAGAATACAAAATCAAAAGGGCGCTACCACCCAAAAAAGGAGAAAAACACAAGAAGGAGTCCGGACTACTCAGCTAGGGGGCACGACCGACGTGGAAGGTTCCTGACCACCCTCCTGAGGGACATTGAGTGAGACCTCTTCCTCACCATCATCGGCATGACTCTCACCGTCAAGCTCGAATGTGGAAACACCGCTAGGAGATAAAGGAGGCGGATCAGCTTGCCCCCATGAACATAAGCCCGGTAATGAAACCAGGCTAGATTCAGGTTGACGTCAGGATTCAAATGCCGAATCTGCGCCAAGGCCATGTTAAAAGCATCATTCGTGGTCTCCCTCACCATGTCCGAGCAGTTCGCTTAGGCTTTCTGAGCGTCAGCCAGGGCGGCCCGTGTCTCCCCCAACTCCACCGCCAGCTCCCCCCGTTGATTCTGCATGGTCTTCAAGGCTCCCAGGTCTTCTTGATGGGCAGTTCGTAGCTGGACGACCTCAAGGCTAGTCTTGTCAAGGGCTTCTCGGGTCATTAGGAGCTCGTCATGTAGCTTGCTCGCCTCAACCTTGGCAGCCTCACATGCCTCCTCGGCCTTCTTCTGCTCAGCCACTACCCCATCTCTCTGCGCCGTCACTTTATTCAAAGCGATACAGGCTTCAACATGATTATGCTTCAAAATACTCATAGCCTGAACCACTCTGGCGGCCCTTAGGGTTTGCTTCTGGATGTCCCAAAGATCGTTCTCATCCAAATCCGAAAATGGAACCTCGTTTGTGTAACGGCGAGGAGGAAGAAGGGATACCGATAGTTCCTCGGTCCTCCCCTTTTCCCATGTAAGTCTGCGCGGGAGTTTGGGTGGAGGTGGTGGAGGAGGAAGAGTCGAAGAGGAGGGCACGATGATCGTTCGGGAAGCCATGGTAACCTGGGGGGTACCAGTAGAGGCCAAAACTATTGGGTCCTCCCGAGAAGTCTCAGGGATGCTCTTAGTTTTTTTGGACGTCCGCGCCGGGACATCTGCAGTGGCTTTTGACTTGCGGGTCTTAGGAGTAGAATGCTTTCGGCCCTGCCTTGTATTCGGCCCCCGGGGGCTAGATTCACGTAAGCCAAATAGTTCGGCAACGGCTCCATACCCTGAGCTGCAAGTCAAGAAAAGAAATTGGTTAGAATCCATATACCAAGATGATTATACACTAAAATAGTCCAAAATTAAAGAGATCTCGTAGAGAGGAAGTATACGAGGGACCAATGCGGGCCCGATAGGGGCCTGAGAGAGTATCGAAGCCATGGTTCTCACACCTTGCTCCTTAACAAAGGCAACCAGATGAGACATGGCTCCCACGTCCTCAGCTGGAAGATCGTCCCCATCAACTTGATAACTGGTGGAGTGCTTGTTATGATGGTCCTTAGTCCAGTACAATGAGAATTTCCATTCCACATCTTTAGACTCGGGGCCATGGAGGAACCAAGGTTGTTGCCCAGAAATAGCAATAACTTTGAAGAAGCTGGTCTTAAAATGCTTGAAAGAGTCAGAGAAGGCATGAAAAAGTTTCCGGCCAGGAACGCTCGAATGAACGTCAAACCTTTCAATTCCTCATCGTTCTTGTGGGACCTAGGCGTGAAGGGACAGAAAAAATAAAAAAATATGGAAAGTTTGCAGGGGATGGGCTCCTCTAAGGATTTACAAAGGCGCTTGAAAGCTAATAGGAACCCCACTCGTTAGGATGGAGCTGAGAAGGAGCTAGTTGGAGGTAATTTAAAACGGCCATTTGGAACTCGGTAAACGAGAAGCGTATACCGAATCGGGCGAAATAATCTCTATAAAGAAGAAGGAGGAGGGATTGGTCCCTTCTCGAGCGGCGCATACAGGCTCCCATCTAAAGGAGGACATAAGATGCAACATGAAGTTTCCCCCAAGTTGAGCCTGGCAATGTCGAACTATGACATCAAAGATTGTGTTGTCAATACCCCATGAGCAACCCAGGGGTACTTTGTTAGGAGGATCTGAGGAGGACTGGCCACATCTGATTCCCCAGTAACAGAAGGGGTCCTATCGGTTGAAGGAGACGACTCCATTTAGACCTAAAGCACAAAAAAAAAGACAAAGATCAGTAAAGGTGTACCTGGCATACGCATGTTAATGATAGAGGAACAAAGAACGGTGGGACCGGGATGAGATCCGGTTCTAGGGGCTAAGGTGGGGACAGATGGAGACCTATGCCAACAGGAACCTAGAATTTCGTTGGCGAGTGAACCTTGACCAAGCGTGATGTAGTGGGAGCTGGAAGCAATGCAATCCCAACAAGGGTCGAGATATCCTTCAGGAAAGGAATCCAACCTCTCCTGAGGGGGGCCTGGTAAAAATTGATAGGTGGAGCCGAGGTGGCATCTAAACCGTCCCGGCCCCCAAAGCGAGGGAAACCAGTGGTAGAACCTGCACTAGAAGACTAAGCAATGACAGACGATGACCCTTCAACTCTCCTCTCATCAGACCTACCATGAAGCAAGGCAGCTAGCCTTTGCTCCTCAGAAAGGGAAGAGCCAAACAACCAAAAAGTGGCCTTAGGATAGCGCGCACGCAAGGCTTCCTCCTCTTCTGGAGTTGCGTTTTGACCCAAAGAAGGCAGATGGTCAAAGTTATCCATTACTAGCAGAAAACGGCACCTAGAAAGGAACAAATGGTTTAATAAGGATGGAATGGACTAGGGACGTGCCCAGGGGCAAAGATGTTCTTTCTGAACGGGAGACCAAAACTCAAATGGTACCTAGACATTCCTACTGAAGTTTAACCAGAAAAGTTTACCTAGAAAAACCCGAAGAGCGAAAATTACAAAAGTTATAGAACAAAGGAACATCATGAAGTAAACCGGAAAAAGGATGAAAGGTGATCAATGTACCTGACTTAGCGAGAGGCGAAGACGTTCGAAGCGGCAGGACCGTTAGGATGCAAAAAGAATAGAGTTTCTCTGAAGAACGAAGAGGTAGCAGCAAAAGAGAGAGTGTAAGTAAGAGAGGGAAATACGAATTATGAACATATACGCTCCTTTGGAGGCTGCGATGCCGAAACGTCAGGGGTAAAAGAGACTATCCACCGCAAAAAGCAAGGGTGACGTACGGCGCGTGATGGAAGCATTAAATGCGCATGAAAATTGTAATGTGCTAAAAATGGTGGTTACAGCCCTCGCCAATACAGGGGAGGGCAATGATGGTAAGTACAGGAGGATTTTGGCCTCGAAGTCAAGCAAACCACCTGGCACTATCACAGATTCCCAAACATCCTAGTGCTGCCTCGGAACCTCGAAGCACTTCGCGTAACCTCGGATCTTTGAGATAGGACCTCAATCCGTGAGAAGTTGATCCCCGTAGTCAAATATTAGCAGATCACCTCGTCCATATCCGCAAGTCTTGAGTCGTAACCTGGATCTTGGGATAGGTCGTCTTGGTAGCAGAAGTCCATATAGTTCAAATCGGCTATAAAAGGTCCACGACAGAAAAGCTCGGCCTGTAAGCATAACCCGGCGAAACTGACTTGGAGCAAGGTACATCCCGACAGCTCAAGAGCTTGAACTACCGGTGGGGGCAACTGTTACGAACCTGTACTTAGCCCAACACTTATATGGCCCAACTAGGAACACGCCGCATATCAGGATCTACCTACGATATAGGGGGATCCTATCTTGGCGACAATCCAGGTACCTACCTAAAGCGGTATCTGGTAGTTATGATATTGAGGACCTCGGATCACAGGGTCCACAATATCCAACCTAAGGTATACTCTATAAATACAGAGATCAAATCCCAAGGTGCACACATTCTAACTCTATACTATTTAGATACCGTCATACTGTGCATACACACCACCCCCTTTGGCGAGAGCCCAGTTTGTACACAGTGATCCCACGCCCTCCTGGATATCTCCTCCATAGATACCCAGGCAGAGCCTATTGATCCAAGATCAAAGCACCAGCCCAAGGCTGGACATCTGTGTTCTACACCAGATTATATACAAATAATATAAAAACGATTGCTTAAATATATAATGGCTAAGAAACTTGTAACAATAAGTCAATAACTAGACAACTTAAGTTGGAATGTAGAGGAAGCAAAGCGCAACTCTAGTTTTTCGGATGATATAAATGATATTCCTTATTTAACAATATAGTTTTTTTAATGGCCTTATGGGTAATGATAAACCAAAAAAATAACAATTGCATGAAGTTGACGAGTATGATTTTAAGAATTAGATTGGAAAAAGTCAATGAACTGATGAGCACCCAAAAAACAAAAAAAGGTTTACATATATATGTTTGAACCAGTAAATCTCAAAACAGAATAAATTTCTAGCTTATCTACCATTAAATATTCGGACGGCCTTGAAGATTTTGCATTTTAGCATCGAGGGTTTTTTAACAAAATAAAAGAAAAAAAATTTTTTTTTTTTTTTTTAAGTTTGTAATGTTAAAAACCTTGGAATAACTTTCAAAGATGCCAAAATATTACTTCGGTATTAAATATAGAAAGATCCGTATGACCTATTTTTAGTTATTGTGATTTGTGATTAAACCCTGCTTTAATATCAAACAATTGATCAAATGTTTGGTATATTGGTGTTATGGGTGAAAATAGGTTAGGAACAAACTCTTTTTTTTTTTTTTTTTAAAAAAAAAAAAAAACCTATATTAGGATTACGGTCAGGCTCAAACTTACTTGTTACGAGAAAGGTATAGCCTGACCTAACTCGTTTACACCCCAATTGGTGACTAGCTGTATATATAAATTATAACTATAGCGGCTAGCTAGTAACTCATTAATCTTATTAGATTTAATATGATGAAGAGAAAACTAAAACTTCGTCAATGTCTCGATGAACAAGTTATAATGACTCAACAAAAACAAAATACCACTCCCTCCGGTCTTAAATATATGACAAAATTTGTAGTGCAAATCACCCTACAAACTTTATTCTATATTTAGGACCAGATATAGTAATTACTAGTTATGAATAACTAATTGACCTCGAGGATTAATTTTCCATTTCCATATATATATTAGTCAATCCAAATAAAATATAGTCCTGTCAACTCAAGGTCAATTAGTTTTGATGGACTTAGTGCCTTGTTCATTCCAATTCATCTCAACTCAACCATAAAAACAGAATTTCCAGTTGAAACTGAGCTATAGAATAATATATTTATCCTATAACATGAGCCGCTATTTAATCAATCCGATAGGATCGTCTGATCCCATCCAATTCTTTGATCATTGCACAAAATAAAGGATCATCCAAGCTCTTTGCCAAGTTAGTAAGCTAATTAGGAATCACTCAAAGGCGAGCAATTTGGCCAAGTCTAATATGGTTCGCCTTTTCTCCTCTAACACTCTATTAAATCAAGCCGCTTCTAAAGCCTCCATTCATGGCATCGCCCATTTTAATTATATATGCCATATTATATTTACTAACCGGCTTTCACTCCATTATTTGAGAGAATGACATTTGAATCTCTTGTAAACACATGATCTTTTTGGGATTCATCACTAATTTGGTATATGATATGTTATTAATTAATTGCAGTGTCTTCTTTAAGGATCGACCCGAGTATTAATAACTTTCTTACAATTAATGAACCCAAATGCTTTCTTCCTCATTATTTTTTGGGCATATATATAAGTACATGAAGAAATGAATTTGTTAACCGGTTTTCTTTAGTTTAACTTGTTGCAGAAATAGATTTCTTGAATAACATGCACAAAAACACGTACACATGATACGTTATAAATTTTAAAATTTGACTAGATTTGTTAATGTTTAACCGGCAGATTTTTACAAGTCCTCGCTCCTAAACTATTTGCAAGCTGTCAATTAATGCCTTGTTTGTATCGAGCTGAGGGGTCAATTAACTATTAATTTTTTTGTTTGGACTTCTTTATTTTGTTTCCTGACTTTTTCTTCATTTGTTATATATCTTAGCATCGTGCGTTAAAGCCAAGTCCTGGCGTTTCAAGCAAATCCATCATATCCCTGTTGATCCATTAGAATGAATATAACAAAAACTCTTCAGTAAGTGGCGAGTGCGCATATTTGATCCCCATTTGCATGAAGTTGATGAGTATGATTTTAAGAATTAGATTGGAAAAAGTCAATGAACTGATGAGCACCCAAAAAAAAAAAAAAAAGTTTACATATATATGTCTGAACCAGTAAATCTCAAAACAGAATAAATTTCTAGCTTATCTACCATTAAATATTCGGACGGCCTTGAAGATTTTGCATTTTAGCATCGAGGGTTTTTTAACTAAATAAAATAAAGAAAATAAAATTTTTTTAAGTTTGTAATGTTAAAAACCTTGGAATGACTTTCAAAGATGCCAAAATATTACTTCGGTATTAAATATAGAAAGAGCCGGATGACCTATTTTTAGTTATTGTTATTGGTGATTAAACCCTGCTTTAATATCCAACAATTGATCAAATGTTTGGTATATTGGTATTACGGGTGAAAATAGGCTAGGCACAAACCCGTTTTTTTTTTTAATTAAAAAAAAAAAAGCCTCTATGGGATTACAGGTCAGGCTCAAACTTACTTGTTACAAGAAAGGTATAGCCTGACCTAATTTA
The DNA here is from genome assembly GCA_019022655.1 of Acacia acuminata. Classification (NCBI taxonomy): domain Eukaryota; kingdom Viridiplantae; phylum Streptophyta; class Magnoliopsida; order Fabales; family Fabaceae; genus Acacia; species Acacia acuminata. The sequence continues at coordinate 549,489 of JAFJYI010000123.1, forward strand.
TTTACACCCCAATTGGTGACTAGCTATATATGTACATTATGGGATAGGATATTGTTACTACCATTTTTTGTTACTACCAATGTTACTACCACTTTTCCACCGTTAGATCAGAATCGCATCTACCTTTATAATTTCTCTCTCCTATTAAGATTCTGATCTAACGGTGAAAAAGTGGTAGTAACATTGGTAGTAACAAAAAATGGTAGTAACAATATCCTATCCCATAAATTATAACTATAGCGGCTAGTAATTCATTAATCTTATTAGATTTAATATGATGAAGAGAAAACTAGAACTTCTTCAATGTCTCGACGAACGAGTTATAACGACTCAACAAAAATAAAATACTACTTCCTCAGGTCTTAAATATAGGACAAAATTTATAGTACAAATCACCCTACAAACTTTATTTTATATTTAGGACCGGATATAGTAATTACTCGTTATGAATAACTAATTGACCTCGAGGATTAATTTTCCATTTCCATATATATATTAGTCAATCCAAATAAAATATAGTCCTGTCAACTCAAGGTCAATTAGTTTTGATGGACTTAGTGCCTTGTTCATTCCAATTCATCTCAACTCAACCATAAAAACAGAATTTCCAGTTGAAACTGAGCTATAGAATACTTCCTCCAGTCCTAATTATAAGAACACTTTTTGGAATTGGTTTTGGTCCTAATTATAAGAGCAAGTTTTAACTTTTATCAATTTTGTTCCTATAATACCCCTATTTATACTTTCTCAACAATAATTAAAGATAATAATAATTTAATAATACACTTATATTTTATAAAGTAAATAATGTTTGCAACTCATTAATGTTATATACACCTCAATTATACTTTTTTTCTTATAAAATAATTTTGAGCAATTTTTGTCATATTTTTCCCATATTATCCTTACTAATATTTCTTCCATAATAATTAATTTAACAACACGCTTATGTTCTATTAAGTGAGAGATTCTACTTTACTTTTTATTTTTAAATAAAATAATTTAATATTCCTTTAAAAATATTTTTTTTTATAACTATCCGTCCAAAGTGATTAATTTTTCTCCGGACTTTGGCATATAAATTTTTGTGATGAGAAATCTAGCGGATCTTCAAAACTCTTTAAGATCTATGCATCGAGGAATACTATATACAAACACACATATATGTTATTCGTATTTAATATCCCCACGCATTTAAATCCCATTTTATTATTCCTCCAGCTCACATTATTCTTCGTCCAAAATCTTCGCCTCCCGTTAACCAGGGAAAAATAAATAAATAAAGTCATCGTCCTTGCTTGTCATAAAATACACCACGTTTTGCTAATTTAAAGTGTTACTGAGTGTATGCTTATCGATTCGACGATGCTGGACTGCGAGTTCGGAGAAATCGAAGTTGACGGACTGTTAAGGTCAGAGAAATCACGAGAGGATTCGACCATGCCGGACTGCGAGCTCAGAGAAATCATGGACGGAGTGTTAGGCTCTGAGAAATCGCGAGAGTAGTACTGTGCATAGGTTAGATTCAACTAATTTTGCCTTATGTAATGTTCAATTTTCAGAGGGGTATTTTTGGAAAATAATTATAATTAACTAATTTAACTTCTCTCCTTAATCTTTCCAAATTCGGTAAATAGCTCCTATAATTAAAACCGAAGAGAGTAATATATTTATCCTATAACATGAGCCGCTATTTAATCAATCCGATAGGATCGTCTGATCCCATCCAATTCTTTGATCATTGCACAAAATAAAGGATCATCCCAAGCTCTTTGCCAAGTTAGTAAGCTAATTAGGAATCACTCAAAGGCGAGCAATTTGGCCAAGTCTAATATGGTTCGCCTTTTCTCCTCTAACACTCTATTAAATCAAGCCGCTTCTAAAGCCTCCATTCATGGCATCGCCCATTTTAATTATATATGCCATATTATATTTACTAACCGGCTTTCACTCCATTATTTGAGAGAATGACATTTGAATCTCTTGTAAACACATGATCTTTTTGGGATTCATCACTAATTTGGTATATGATATGTTATTAATTAATTGCAGTGTCTTCTTTAAGGATCGACCCGAGTATTAATAACTTTCTTATAATTAAGGAACCCAAATGCTTTCTTCCTCATTATTTTTTGGGCATATATATAAGTACATGAAGAAATGAATTTGTTAACCGGTTTTCTTTAGTTTAACTTGTTGCAGAAATAGATTTCTTGAATAACATGCACAAAAACACGTACACATGATACGTTATAAATTTTAAAATTTGACTAGATTTGTTAATGTTTAACCGGCAGATTTTTACAAGTCCTCGCTCCTAAACTATTTGCAAGCTGTCAATTAATGCGTTGTTTGTATCGAGCTGAGGGGTCAATTAACTATTAATTTTTTGTTTGGACTTCTTTATTTTGTTTCCCGACTTTTTCTTCATTTGTTATATATCTTAGCTTCGTGCGGTAAAGGGAATTGGCTTCTCTCCTTTTCTTTTCTGATCCACTCCCATCCTACATCTCGTTTATGACCATTGGATCAAAATCTAATAGTCCACATTTAGTGCTATTAATATTTCTTTTCCTCTTATAAAAGGAATAGAGAGAAGGATATATGAAGGAAATGGAGAGAATGATGAGAATGGAATTAAATGTGGACCATTAGATCTTGATCCAATGGTCATAAAGGGGGTAAAGGATGGGAACGGATCAGAAAAAAAAAAAAAAAAAAAAAAAAAAGAGAGAGAAGCCAAGTCCTGGCGTTTCAAGCAAATCCATCATATCCCTATTGATCCATTAGAATGAATATAACAAAAACTCTTCAGTAAGTGGCGAGTGCGCATATTTGATCCCCATTTGTAACCTGATACCATTAATGTTTGAGCTTAATTTTTTATATTATCATCCTAGTTCTGGGTTTATAGTTGTCCCTTTTAACATAGGTGCCTTTTTTAGGATTTGAACTTGAGACCCAGAGGATCTAGCGAGGCCTTACACCACTAGACTATCTTTGCCGATATGAAAGAAATTAATTTAGTTATTTGTAATAAGTGTATATTGATTTCTCTAAAATACTCATTTTAATAATTTATATTGGAAAAACTACTCTCATTGATGAAGACTTCTGTTAATATGTCCAATCAATATGATTGTTTTGAAAAAATATATATAAATTTTGAAGATAAAATGAATTCCTTTTAGCCTGAGAAGATAAAATGGATTAAGATCTTACATTTAAAATCAAAATAAATTCTTAAACTATTTACAAAAAACAAGTTCTTGAACTAACCTCTACGTTTATAATTGGAATGAGTGATTTTCTTTGGCAATAAATGATTATGCATCCACCCGTTGAATTTTTCATTCGTTTGTTTGACCTTTAAGATAAACAAGTATAATTTTGAATCAAAGGCTAAACTAAGTCAACTTTTTTAAAAAAATAATAAATAAATGTGCTTTTCACACACTTCTCCGCACAGGCCGTTTAGGATCCTTAGGATGCGATGAAAATCCATGAGGGAAACTAACAAATAGGAAATATATTATAAGAAGATAAGACTCTTGAATTAATGGTGACTTTTTCGCCAAAAAAAACAATCGTGACCAAGAAAATTAAAGAAGGACAATCAACAAAACCAAAATTATTTTTTTGCCTCCTTATTAGTACAGTACAGGCTTTTAACTATTAGTCGGTCTCTACATACTTTTGAAGCCAAGACATTCAAAAATAATTAAGGCAATATTTGGTGAAAAGATGCCATGGACTACTATGTTCTCACTGTAGTAATCAAAGCTTATTATATACTCCCCGCGGTCCTAATTATAGGAGCAAATTACCAGAATTTGGAGAGATTAATGAAGGAAGTTAAATTAGGTAATTATGTGTATTTTCCTAAAATACCCTTACCCAAAATTTAAAATGACGTTAATTAATTATTTTTCTTTGTCGGCACGTTTCATGCGTATATACTAGATTACTCAATTTGGTAAGAATTCATATTTCAGGATTTTTTACCTTAAAAATATTAGTGAAAAAAACGTGCTTTAGTTGAGCAAATCCTTATTATAAATAAGCAAACTTAATTTACTTCCATTTTAGTTTCTTTATTTTATAATAACATGCTTCCATTTTAAGTTCTGCTCCCAAATTAATGACTAGCAGACTAATATGTAATTAATATGTCTAATATACTAAGCACACCTTATTTTTTAAAAGGAAAAAAATAACTTGTGTAATTAAACAGCCTGTTTCCCATCAAATTGAGACATATAATTATTTTTCAAATTATGAATAAGACTGTTTCTATGCTGTAAGAAAAATGTTTTTTTTTTCCTGGGAAATTAGAGCAAGATAAGAAAATTAGTGGGTTCCACGTATATGTTAACATATGAGTCATGACCCCCAATTAGTTAAAATATATAGGTGTATTATTAAATTATTATTGTCTTTAATTATTATTGAGAAAGTATAAATAGGGGTATTATAGGAAAAAATTGACAAAAGTTAAAACTTGCTCTAATAATTAGGACCAAAACCAACTCTAAAATTTACTCCTATAATTAAGACCGGAGGGAGTATATGAATATGATCACACCAATTGCAGCCATATATTTACTTATCTCCATCAATCAAATATACGCATGTCTAATATTACATCATTCTTCTGTCATATATATAAGATAATCGATTGGATTTTCTTATATGTGATATTATGCTATGAATTAGTATCTCATAGCCTTTTTTAATTAGGCTAAAATATACTTTTAGTTTTTTTAAATTTACACAAGCTATCCCTTTTGTCCCACATGTTTATAAAGTGCACTTTTAATCTTTAAAATTTAAAATCGGTAATTTTACAAACAGAAAATGCTGATTAAGCAAAATTAAATGGTGACTATGTAATGGTGATGAAACAAACTTAAATTCTCTTTAAAAAAAAAAAAAAAAAAAAATCAGATTTCAATTAAAATGATAATAATTTTTTTATAAAAAAAACTTAGGTTTCAATCCGTTGTCTTATTTGACTATGGAAGAAGGCTTCGTCATCTTGAATCTACTCTCAGCAGAAAGCTCCAAGATTCTGCCGTCCTCTATGCTCATGTCTTTGCATATTGTAATCTCTGAAAGAATGTGAGGAAGAATACCACCAAGTATATTATATTGTTCAAACAAATTAAGGCATCATTCGAAACATTAAAACCTAAATTTTTATTATTATTATTATCATTTTAATTGAAATCTGATTATTTTTTTCAAAAAAAAAAAAAAAATTAAGCTTGTTTCGTTCCCATTACATAGTCACTATTTAACTTTGTTTAATCAACATTTTCTGTTAGTAACATTAACAGTGTTAAATTTTAAGGGTCAAAAGTTCAGTTTATAAACATAAGTGACTAAAATAATACCTCATATAAACTTAAAGCGACTAAAAGTATACTCTAGCCTCTTATATATATATATATATATATAGAGTTTAAACTTCTCATGTTGCATGAGAAGAAGAAGATTCCTACACACACATAAAATGGTGGGACCCACATACAAAGGACGGAACATAACAATGTGGCCCCAAAAAAAAAAAATTTAAAAATTTTTTTTAATGGAACTTTTTTTTTCTTTTTTAGTGTAATAATACAACTTTGGCCCCCCAAAGTAGTGAATATAACTTGACAAAGTTTGTGAAGACTATTGCTTTCGGTCTCCATCATCGTCAATTTCTCCTTATTTATATCTCTCGGCTTATAATTCAATCTTTGTTCCATGTGGGATCTTATATGATTTATGTTAATCTTGTCATTCTTTTCTATATTTCATTCTAATTACCCGAAATTTTTAGCTTATCGGTGAAATTTACTTTTGTGGTGTATCCTTTACTATGCTTTTACCCATTCTACAAGATATACTTGTAGATGAAGTTAATTGACTTAATTTCATGAATATTTTTTTTTTTTTATTTTTTTTCATTTTTCATGCATTTAAAACTTTCCTTTAAAAAAAATTTCAGGCACCGCCCGAATCCCCCTACCATTATTTGGCCCCCAAACTTTTCCTCCAAGCTCCACCCAGTGCCCACATATATATATAATGCTAATTATATATATATGTGGGTCCCACCTTTTCATGTATGTGTGACATGAGAATACATTTCTCCTACAACATGAGAAGTATTTTTCCCTATATATATATATATATATATATATATATAAGATTTATCGTTTATCATGTCACTTGGCATAAGGTTATGTCAAATCACCCCAAAACTACATCGTTTTGGGAGTTAGAGGAATTAATAAAGGTGTTTTTATATTTATTATATGAATTTTACCAAAAGATCATTCATTAATTTTCCTAATCCCAAAATTACGTCGTTTTGAGAGTATTGATTGATCTCGTTTTGGAGTAACTTGACATAACCTTATATCAAGTGACATGGAAACAATAAACCTATATATATATATATATATATATATATATATATATAATAAGATGAGTACTTCATTAATGTCTTTTGATCAAAAAATGAATTAATATAGATTATACTTTGTTATTCGTTTTTAGTATAAGCTGGATTAATTTAATCGAATCAACCAAGAAAAGTGGCAACTTGACGGTTATTTTATTTAATCGTATATTGATTTTTCAGCAAGAAATTTTTTCAAACATACCTCGACGCCAAACAGATCATCTTCGCTTAGATACCAATAATTTAAAGTTGCTCTAATTTAGAAAATTAAAGCAATATCACATTTTGATCCTCATTCCTCTATCCTTTTTTCCCCCTTTGGGGATCCGAACTGATTTTCGAACTCTCAACTCTCAAGTGCTCCAATATCAATATTATTATTAACTATGTAAAAAATTCTACGTAATTACTTAATTTAATTTGATCCAATTTGATTCTTTCAAATAACTAAACTTTAGTCAAAGACGTGATTATTAAATTTCAGTCAAAGTATGCCCCTAAGATGATAACATTTTTATAGCTAGGGGATATTTTCCAAATTAATTTTAGGCAAGAAAATAATTCATATATTATTTCCAAAACACAAAATGATTTATTATGGTGTAATTAAATCGTTATATTAACTGTCATACTCATGACTCATGACAGATGCAGGGTTCAATTTCTCTTACATCACTAGAGTATTTAAATTTGAAAGTCAAAAGATCCTGCTGATTTAATTTAATATATGCATCTATTTATAAACCTAAAATGAATAGTGTCACTTGCGGGCCCCCAAAAAAAACAGCTGGGTAGCTAGTTGCGCATGTTTATCATATATACGAGCAGCTAACATTTGATTTGCCTCCCTTATTATTTTCAATTTTCAAGCAGAAGGATATGTTGGTTCAATAATGCTGGCTGGGGACTTCATTAATGATATTATCAATTTTTCATCCGGTTTTCTATATCTTAATCTTATGACATCCATCGTTTTGAGAATTGTCTGCTACTCCTTTGTATCCTTAATATAAGATTATTTACCTAATTAGACTAAAAATGTTGGCTGAACCAGTTAATTTGATATATATTTTCTAAAATACCTTAGTTATTTTCCTTAATTCTTTTTTTTCTTCTTGATTATTGTTGAAAGAGTATCCATAAAGGTGATAATTAGGAGAAAAATAACAAATATAAAAACTATATCTTATATTTATAAGATCAAAATTAATTTCCTAAATATATGACCGGCGAATATGAAAAAGTCAACCCAACTGAATAACCCTGCACATGGTATCTTTTTCACCTCAAAATTCTCAATCAAATCACGAAGACCTTCGAACAGTACTTCTATTTCAAACTTGTTATATACCTTGAATGTATGTATAGATATATTATATCAGAAATAATTTAGCTCATCATACAGAATCAGCCCAATGATCAATACTACACAAATACAATATCTTTTCATCTCAAGTGTCACCAATGACCAATGAATGCGCTATATAAATATGTATGTGTGTGTGTGTGTATTCCCCTAGAAGAAGACCTGAAGAAGCAGATTACCAATTGTGTACTGCACTTTAATTAAGGTTAAAAATAAAGTTGGCAAAGCTAATAATCTTAGATAGAGTGAATCTGAGCAAAGAGAAAGCAAGTATGAGCAATACAACAGAGAATGGTGGTTACAGTGCTTGCCTTGATAAGGCTATGTTGTTATCAACCGGTCAGGTTTACCCTTCAGTGTTAAACGCAGCCATTGAGCTCAACCTCTTTGAGATCATTGGTCAGGGAAACCCTAAGGGCATGTCAACTTCTGATATTGCTTACAAACTTTCAAATCCACAAGCAGACTCCGTTCGCCGCCTCGATCGAGTTCTGTTTCTGCTTGCTAGTTACTCTGTTCTCACTTTCTCTTCTTCCAACAAAGTTCTCCCAGATGGTACGGTTGAGAGGCTTTATGCTCTATCTCCTACTGGTAAATGCTTGCTCTGTTCTATTGATGGTGATAGTGATGATGATGATGGAGCCTCTTATGCGGCTGTTTCAAAATTGTGCTGCCACCCAACTTTTGTCAAAGTCTGGTAAGAATTGTATCAGAGTTTTGAAACTTTCAGTTAAATGCGTTGGCCACAATTAAATCTGCAACTGATATGTCAGTTAAGACCATATATGGTTTCTGTTATGTCATAATTAGAGTAACCAGTTTGGCTGAGCTCCCAGACCTCATCAATTTGTCAAAATTAATTACTTTGAGTGTGTTGGCATTAATTTTTCAATGTCCAAATTGCAGGCAAAACTTCAAGGAAGTGATTTTTGAAAAAGAAGAAGAGGAGGACTTGTACAGTAAGGTAAATGGGATAACTATGTCTGAGTACATGGAAACCGATCCAGCATTCAAACTCTTGTTTCAGAAGGCAATGTCTGATCTCACAACCATTCAGATGAGACAGATTGTTGAGACATACACAGGCTTTGAGGGAGTATCAACACTTGTTGATGTTTCTGGTGGCAATGGAAAAAGCCTCAAAATGATTATCTCTAAGTATCCTTCAATTAAGGGTATTAACTTTGATTTGCCAGAACTTGTTCAAAATGCCCCATCCCACCCAGGTAATTAAAAGCGAATAATTAATTTGTCAACTTCTTTAATTATGTTGGACGTCGTATGTACGACTAATAATTAATGATTGACAAATTCAAATTCAAATGTTGAAGGAATCACGCATGTAGGAGGAGATATTTTCGAAGGTGTCCCAGAAGGGGATGCGATAATGATTAAGGTCAGTGCTCATCATTAATTATCAACACGAATTCAAGCGTTTGAATATGCAATTTGTTGACTACAGGCTACGTTATGTTGTTGCAGAGTGCGACTCCTAATAAGTGGACAGACGAACAATGGATACAAATATTAAAGAATTGTTATAGATCACTTAAGGAAGACGGCAAGGTCATTGCTATTGACGTGATAATGCCGGAAATCCCTGGCGAAACCGACGGCGATAAGTACGTCGCCATTCTTGATGTCATTATTCTACAAGCAGGCGGGAAGCAAAGAACAGTGCACGAATTTGAAAACCTAGCAAAGTGTGCTGGATTTTCCAGGTCTCGGGTTACTGCCGGCGTTTTCGCGTCAGCTTTGGGAGTCATTGAGTTATATAAATAAATCATATACTAGTAATATATATCTGTTTGTGTATGTGTGGGAGGGTGTGTGTGTTTTTGTGTGCTTTTATTGGATTATTGTTGCAACTTGTTAGCCATCAGTATTTAATACACAACTGTTTGCCTACATGACGTATTTTTTATTTAAAAAAGACAATACTTAGTTCAAGTAATTAGGTTAGCTTCTGCCATCTGTACTGCTGAGATTGAAGGTAGACGCGACTTAACTATATCAATTAACAAATAAATGCGTCTGCCCTCACAAAAGGTGGGTCAACAAAAGCTAATTGGCTACCATTGGATCTTTTAAGGGTATGTTTGGATTGAGGGGGAGGGAGGGAGGGAGGGAGGGAGGGGAAGGGGGAGGGGCTAATCTTTGGCCTTCTCTTTATTAAATTATCCTAGAAATTTTTTAATATTCCAAAAACATATTCTCAATAAAAAAATATATTCCTTTTATTAATGGCAATTTGGTCATTTCTTTATTTTCCTTCCCCTCCCCTCCCTCCCCATCCCTCAAACCAAACATACCCTTACTCTTTTCCATCTTCTCCTCCTGACCTTTCTCCATTATTAATTGTACCAATTGGTCTTATTCATAAGTTTTTTTAATTAAAAATTTAGTCCTATTTATAAGTCTTCTTTTAGGTAATAAATGAGATTGTGACAATTTATCTCATATTAATTGTACCAATGAAAATAGAAAGAAAATAAAGAGTTTAAAAATACTAATTCATAAATGAGGATAAAATTAAAAATTTACCTCCATAATTATTGAGCTAACTATATCTCATTGGTATGTATGATTTAATTAAAAGAGACTTATAAATAGGACTAGAGTGATATCAACCAAAGCTTGTTTTGGAAAGTTGTTAATTTTTTTTAACTAACTAATTTTTTAATGTCATAAAACTTGTTAAAGATGACCTAGCAGGCTAGCACTATAAGAAAACGAGTATTATATTTACAAAGGGAGAGTCTTACGTGGAAAATTTTTCTCCCCCACTAAAATAGGTGGATAGTCTGTCAGATGGCTATCCAATGATTAAAATATTTAGATAATCATTTGATAGTTTGTAAAATATAAATCAGTCTGAATTATTCGTAAAGTTGAATCTCAAATAATGAGAATTATAATAAATATACTGTGTAAAAAATGTAGAGAAGAGAAATCGGATTCAATCCATTACCTACTCTCCTACACGGTCTCTTCTCATAGTAAAAGAATTATATGTGGCTTCTTCTCACTAGTATAAAAAGGAACCTGAAACTCTCCAACAGACTTGAGGACGACGTCTTTAAACTTTAAAGTGTTCTTCAACAATTGACATGAACAACAGAAATGGTTAACCTGTTTTGGCCCAATAAACTAAACTCATGGTACCATGCGAGAAGAACAAAGAAGACAGTGTAGGTAAATGCTAAGTTTTGAAGAGACGAACTCGTCCCCTTGTTGTTTGATACAAAGAGCAAGAGGCCGGCTTTCAGCACTCTGTCTACGAATGAGGTTCGCTCTTCAATTGAGACTCTAGAGGGAGTCATCACGTCGGGGGCTTAATTAAGATATATATGTTTTTTCCAAATTTAAACTTCAACCCTCAGAGAAAATTCTCAAAACACAATGGCCTATCGATCTATTTGCATGTTTACTATATGTAATTAATTTGCCATGTCTTGTAATTAATGTGCAGATCGGCTAAGCTAGGAGATCGTCATCTATGTGTCCCTAACTTGAGGAGTATCATATGTATACACCTCCTCATGCTTACTACATGTAATTAATTTGCAGATCGGCTGAACCAGGAGATCGTCATTCATGTATATCCTGACTTGAGTACTCCTTCAAGAGTCTCGACTGCAGACACTCCTTCTAGAATCTCGACTACAGAGAGATGGTCTTAGCATGCTAGTATATGAGTGTCATAATGAAGAGTATCATAACAACCATATCTCCCTACTAATATTTAAATTTTAAATAATATAATCTTCATATTATAATATCAAATACCGTGATATGCTCTAAGGAGGCTTATTAATTATCTGTATGTTTTTTCAAACTTAAGCTTGAAGCCTCTGGATCCCCTATGATACCAAACCTCAGTCTCCAGCGACTTTGTGGTCTACCAAGCCAAACCCGCTCGGCACTCCTCCCAGATTTGGGAGGAGGTTCCTCCTCAAACTCCTTCAATGAAACTGGAATTTAAACCTGTGCCGGTTCCGATACCAAAACTTAGGAGGCATCAAGAATTGTGTTAAGAGTTTAAGTCGGTAGCAAAGGCCCACCCTAATTCCTTTCAACCGGAGCTGCACTCTTTCTCAGATCCAAGATGTATCAAATGTCTTCTAGTGCTAAAGAGATTTATAGTTCAAGGATAAACTTAGATCCATTTTTTTTATCCATTAAATCAAATTTTTCGTTGAATTGCTGCCATATATAATTTTTATTATTAATAATAGTTTAATAGAATTTTGAAATTTTATTCATATAAATTTTTATAATTAAAAAATATATGCACTAAGTTATGTCCAATGATGCATTGAAAGTTGAAACGGTGAATGTATGATACATGTGAAGAACAATGTAGGTAAATACTTGAGAGTTGAGACCATTCTAAAAGAAAGGGCGTCAAGGGAGAGGACACCCTCCTTTTCCTCTTTCACATTTTCTTCTGCATCATCACCCTTAAATTATAAATTGAATGATTTAGTTTTGATATTTTATAAAATTATTATAATCATATTTTATAAATTAAAATTTATTTATTTTTCTATATTACAATTAAGAATGGTATAAATAGGATTTTAAGAGTTTGAAATTATTTTTTTAATAATTTTATAAAATATTAAATCTGAACAATTTTTAAACCTAATGGTGGATATGACATTATAAAAAGAAAATAAGAAAGAGGAAAATGAGAGAAACCCAACTAGACCGTCAAGGGCTGCAACATATGATTATAATAAAATGACAAAGAAAATTTCTCTTTTTAATTCTCAAAGAGAAAAATTCAACATGTGTTTTTCTGGACAAAAGACGCTTCTTAATCTTCTGAATATACACACTGTTAATGTTTTTTCCATTTCGCTCAAGCGATAAAGTTGACTTTAACATCCTGATTGAATTGGCAACATTGTCATTATTAGCTGTTATAATATTTCAACACACCCACCAATTACCCGAATTATTAATATTCTAATTGAAGCGACATTTTCCACGCACATCATCACTACTTCTCATGCAAATTTTATTATCACTATACCATATATCTTGTTAATTTCCAAAAAAGAAAATGTTTCCTGTGATGCCTCTTTGGGGAAGCTTCAAGAGAGCGCTTAAAGAGAGAGGTCTTATTTCATTAAAAATGAAATAAACAACATGGTTGCTAATAGAAGAATATCACTGCTAATAAATGTTGGTACAGTTACTAAAAAGTTGATTCATAACTATAAGGTTGTGAGTTCAAATATCACCGATATAAAGACTTTGTTGGTAAGCGACTGTAAGCACTTATGGAAGCGTTTTTTAAGTTTAGAGGCGTGTCTTAACCCTAGTAAGCCTTCAAGACCCAATTCACCTAAACTTTTTTTATACACACAGAAGAATGTCATTTATATGTCTTGCATATGTTAATTTTAACCCCCCCAAAAAAATTATTACCGTAAGTATATATTATCCTTGTCAATATAATCGTTTGAACCAAAAGGCACACAAACATCAGTTTTACGACGCAATATACTCACATTTTTGCAAAAACACGTGTAGATAAATGATAATCGATTTATTATATATGTTTTATAGTGCGCTAATATTGACGGAAAGAAGCTTTTTGTTCAATATTTTATATATATATGCATACATACATTATGTATATATGTATGTTACTTGCCTTTTTGGTTTAAGAGTGGAAGAGTGGAAGTTCATCTAACTCTAAGTATAAGTGACGAGGCGTACTCTTACATTAGAAAAATCTCTATGGAGTTTATGGTATTCTCATGTTCATACGAAGCATCATTAGTAATTTTAAAAATAAAGTTTTAAATAAAATCATTAAGCCAATACGTTGTTGTCATCAACAAAAGTCCAAATGAAAAATTTATCCCAAAAGACTAATTCATTTGGGAGCCGACTTCATTAGAGGATGCATTCCCTAAGAAATAATGTAGGACTTATAGCGTCGTTTTGAAAGTCGACATCCCATAGGATTTTCTCTATCAATGAAAGCACCAATATTGTTAGCTTAAATTAAAAAAATTATAAATAAATAATAAATAAAAACTCCACTAGGTGAGAAAAACTCTAATCATAACAAGTGACGGATTTTATATATATTATCCTAATTAAGGCGCATCATATATCTGTTAAATAAAAAAGAATTTGTGCATTTTACTCCCTCATGTGTTCATACGAAGCATCATTTGTAATTTTTAAATTAAACTTGAATTTTAAATAATATCGTTAAGCTAATACGGTCAAGAATTACACTGTTTTATGGTTTCTTTATGTTATCACCACCGTTCAAGTTTTTAAAACTTGGGTCCTGCAGTTCAACCAAGTAAGTTTCCCTGTTCATCTCTGTCCCTCTAATAATGACACCGAGTGTTAGGCAAAATGGTAAATCGATATATATATAATTCCAGTAAATTAGAATAGCTCCGTACCCACCTTTATGCCCCAAAAAACAAAAAACTCACCAAAATTGAAAAAAGAGCCCCAGTCAATGCAGACAGAAGAATATCTTTTACTTTTCATAAATACTGCTATACGTAAATACCAATAACTCGCTACACACGCCTTGTACAGATATCAGAAAGTGACCTCTGTTTTATTATACTGCAAGTTGAAATACTTGATTAATGCTAGCTCCAAGATCAAATGAAATAAACAAGAGCCAATGTGACTATATGAATTTACTCATATCTCACAAGGTTTCAGCGCCTTGTTCGCTCCAGTTACGCCATAATTAACACCCCCCACAAGTAAAAGACCAAATCAGGTTGTGTATGTGAACCTTTAGGCTAAAAGAACTGATCTCATATGGAGTAATGTAGATAATGTAGGATTCTCACCAGAAACGCGGAAGCATATCGTACCACGCGATATAGGAAAAGTTAAAACCTTGATCGTTTTGATTACCTGGAAAGATGCAGCAATCTGAAGCAGCGATCTGAAAGCCTTTCTACGAACAGTCCTCGTCCGCTTTATGATCGATCTTCCAGACTATCTCTCGAGGGGAATAGGATGGTTGTATGGGCAACCGTTCAGATGATGAACGTCTGCCTCTAGGGTTTGTTTCTGATGAGAGCCTCCTTATGCATCTATATGTTTTTCCACAAGAGGTGAAAGTATGTTTATATGCTACTACTACACCCAAGACCTAACCCTAAACCACATGGGCCATAGAGTTCTTGGGTTGTAGTCTCAATTAAGCCTTATTGGGCTTAAGTGACTAAAGAGCACATTAACCCAACAATCTCTCACTTGCTCTTTAAGATACAAACTTGAGTTCATAAACCCAAGACCATGTAGCCCATAAGCCATCATCATCTGATAATATACCATATCCCTTGTCTCGAGCTAGCCTAGGGATCTACCATTTGTCATTCATCAAGGCTCATGATAATCTACACAAGATTATTTAGTTCGGTGCTACTCCACTAAAAGCCCGAACGTGATCTCCAAGAATAATGACACTTATAACAAGAATATGCATTACCCCTTTATAGAATGTCTATAACTTGATTGACTAGTTTTACGTAACCCAATCAATTATTTATTCCCTTGACTTTAATAGTTTCTCTAATGGATTACATGCACCGGCCGTTGTGTCTTCAATATCCAGTACCGAAACATATCAAGGGGACATTTCCTATAAATTCCATGTTGTTTATCTCATAAACACCGATAACCAAACAGTCTCAATCCCAAAATACCGAGTTATTGGCCGTCATATAGATCAAACCTCACCCGTTGGTAAATCAAAAAATGAAAACTATTCGACTACCTATTTAAAACAAACTCAGGATTAAGAGCAACTACATAACTATAGTTATCTGGATATTTGATTTCTTATGACAGAAAGAACAACCTTAATCAAATTTCTCCTTGATCCATTCAATGTATAGTATTAACTCGCACCAATATTTTATAATGATTCGGACAAAATCATTTCATAAAATATTGCAGCCCAAATAAAGTGACCAACTTAATTTGATAGCTGTGAATCAATTAATCAATTGTGAGAACCTATGACCATGTCCTCTATGAGCGTATTCATATGATCATATACTTCACAATTGATCCGGACCTTAGAGTTTGTAAATAGTGTGCGAAATAAATGAAAGACACCTCATTTATTAACATTCGAAAAAAATGCAATGTCATAATGTCTTGCTCAAAAAGCGCAAAATAACAAAGTGAAATAACAACTACCTAAAGCTATAGCAAATGCGGAATCCTCCTAAGACCCATAGATGAAACATGCCTCTCAAACACACGTTCAGACAAACTCTTAGTAAAAGGGTCAACAACGTTCTCGTCTGATGCTATCTTTGCTACTAATGTATCTCCTCTTTTAATTATTTCTCGGATCAAGTGGTACTTCCTCTCTATGGGTTTTGGTCTCTTGTGACACCTTGGTTCCTTGGGACGTACTCACGCCCCATTGTTGTCACAGTAAAGTGTGATAGGACAATCAACACCTAGTATCACTTGAAGGTCCGTCAGGAACTTCTTAACCATGTAGATTCCTTTGCAGCCTCAGAAGCAGCTACATACTCAGCCTCATTGGCAGAGTCAGCGACACATGATTGTTTTACACTTCTCCAACAAATGGCACCGCCATTAAGGGTGTACACATATCCCGAGGTGGACTTTCTTGAGTCAATATCTCCTTGGAAATCTGAGTCCGTATAACCAATGATTTCAAGACTCCCACTTGAGTATACCAACATATAATCTCTCGTTCTCCGTAGGTACTTGAGTATATGTTTAACCGCTACCCAGTGTTTCTCTCTAGGATTAGATTGGTACCGGCTTACTACTCCCACTGCATAGCAGATATTTGGTCTGGTACATAGCATAGCATACATGAGACTACCTACTGCTGAAGCATAAGGTATCCTACTCATGCGTTCTCTCGCTTTCGGGAGTTTTAGGAGATTGCTTCTTAGAGATGAATTCCATGCCCGAAGGGTATAATTCCCCTCTTGGAATTCTCCATGCTAAACCTGGCAAGTATTTTGTCAATGTATTTAGCCTGGGACAATGCCAAAACCCTATTTTTCCGGTCTTGCAAGAGTTTAATACCAAGAATATAATTGGCTTCCCCCAAGTCCTTCATATCAAAATGCTTGCTCAGCCAGGTTTTTATGCCTAACAATACTTCTGTATCATTTCCGATAAGGAGTATATCATCCAATATAAAAGGTTTTTATTACCTTGGATCCTTTTATACACACACGGCTCATCAAGACTTTTCTCAAAGCCATAAGACTCAATGACTTGATCAAATATGATGTTCCATGATCTGGACGCCTGCTTAAGTCCATAAATGGACCTTTGCAACTTGCATACCATTTCTTCTTGCCCTTTGGCTATAAACCCTTTTGGTTGCTGCATATAGATTTCCTCTTCCAAATTGCCATTTAGAAAAGCAGTTTTGACATCCATTTGCCAAATCTCATAATCAAGATTTCTTTGCAAGCCTAAGAGAATCCGGATGGACTTGAGCATGGCAACCGACGAAAAAGTTTCATCATAATCCACACCTTCTTTTTGGGAGTACCCTTTAAATCCACTTCAACACCCGATGGGTCTTATCCCCACCCTTTAGTCTTGCATCTACAAGAGACCAAACCGAGTTGGTATACATAGAATCCATTTCACGATTCATAGCCTCAAGCCATTCCTGAGCATCAACATCTCCTAGTGCTTCATCATAACTCGTGGGATCACCATCTTCTGCAATGATGTCATCCTAATTTGACTCACCCAACAAGAGATATCTTGCAGGTTTACGAATCAATCTCCCACTACGACTTTGTCGCACTTGATGTTGTGCATCTACAGGGGGTCCACATTTTGTGGGTTAACAATTTCTAGATGAGGACCCTCATTAAGTGGTTCAACCAATTCATGATTTTGTTCTTCATTAAGTTCATCATCATGCTGAACTTCTGGTTCCTGTGTATGTTCGGGTATATTTTCCCCTCTTTGAACAACCACAGGAATAAAAGCTGGAACCGCCTGAGGTTGTGGTGAAACTTGATCTGAGACTAGTCATCAAGAATAACCTTACTCCTTGGCTTATAATTTGCCATATAGTCCTCCTCTAAGAAAGTCGTGTGAGTGCTCACTATAACCTTCTTTTCTTTTGGACTATAAAACAACCAACCTTTGGTTCCTTTAGGATAGCCTATAAATATGCATACTTCAGTATGCGAGTCCATCTTATCTGGTTTCTGTTGCAAGACATGTGCCGGAGCACCCCAAATCTGAATATGGTTCATGGTAGGCTTACTCCCTTTCCACAATTCTATTGATGTCTTTGAAACCGACTTGGACGGAGCTAAGTTCAACAGATACATAGCTGTTTCTAAGGCATATCCCCAGAATGAATCAGAAAGAGATGAATAACTGAGCATAGATCTTGTCATTTCTAAAAGGGCTTTATTTATCCTTTCAAAGAACTCCATTCTCATTGGAGTGTCCTTGGAGAAGATAATTGTGAAACTATCCCCTCTTTGGTCGTAAGATCTGAACTCTCTAGATAGGTATTCACCCCCTCGATCGATCGAAGGTCTTAATTTGAACACCTAGATGCTTTTCGCCTAAGCCTTGAACTCTTGGAATTTTCCAAAAGCTTTAGACTTGTGATGCATCGTACACATGTCCAAATCTAGAGTAATCATCGTAAATGTGATGAAATAATGATACCCGCCCGGCTTGGACATTTATTGGTCCACATACATAGTATGTACCAATTCCAGTGAAGTGTGACACGTTTTCCTTGGCCTTGAAAGATCTCTTGGTCATTTTACCCTCTAAACAGGATTCACATACTGGTATCGGTTCAAAGTTCAGGGATTTCAAAATCCCACTTTTGACTAAACCTTGTATCCTGTTAGAGTTAATATGACCCAATCTCAAATGCCAAAGATAAGTTTCATTGGAAACTTTTCTTTTCTTTGATGAATTAATATGCTCAACATCTTTTAATTCAACATGATTAACTTCACAGGAACAGGACTAAGAAAATAAAGACCATTATACTTTACACCGAGAACAAATAAAAGAAGATGAACTTCTTATTGAAACCGAGGAATTAAATTGAAGCTGTCAAACCATGTTTATCCAAACAACTACCGTAAATTAAATTCCTCTTAAAATCTAGAATAAATAAACAAAGTCTTCTAAAACCAAAGTTCGTAATTATCAAAAGATAAAATAACTTGTCCCACTACTAAGACACAAGCTCCCGGCCCAAGCTTCAAATCTTTTTGTCCTTTACTTAGAGGCAAGCTATGTTTGAATCACTGCAAAGAGTAACAAACATGGTTAGTGGCTCCTGAATCAACGATCCATTTAGCATCGTGATTCTCCACTAAACAAGCCTCAATCACATTTAAATTACCCATACCATCAGCCTTCTTGAAGTTCGCTATCATTGTTGGACAATGATCCCGCACACTTCCTCCAGACATTACTGTCTTGGTGACTAAATTCAGCGCATTTTGCCTAGCAGGGTTGCTAGGCGTATCAAACATGCCATCAAGAGTCTGGAGCATTGTTGCTCCACTCTCAATCATGCTCACTTGCTCCTGAAGGTGATTGGTGAGACTGGCCAAAATGTAGCAGCGAACTGACACATTCGACTTCTCCCATCTTTCCTTCTCCTGCTGAAATCAAGTCCGAATTGTATCAGATGCATCTGCAGCGGGTAGCGCTGGCATAGGGGTAGTGAGAAAAAAGTTGAGCTTTTCATATTGAAGAACAATATCCAAATTAGTTTTCCATTGTTTGTAGTTTGTACCATCCATAGAGGTTTTTGGCTCAAGATTGTAGCTAAAGGATTGAATGAAGACATTTTTTTTAAAATAAAGAAAAAGAAAAACACACTAATTACAGACTTATAATTAACAACAAACAGATATATCGCTAGTAGATTCTAACAACTACTATTTGTTTATTGTTTAACAATCCATTAGTTATCTTTACAAGGTTTACGATGGGCAAGATTCTTGTAAAACTAATATTGTTAGTTTGGGCCTTCGGGTTCCATTGCGAGCCTCGATGGGAAGGTTAACAATTTTACCAAAGTTGAATGTATTTAACCATTGTTTACTTTCAAAATTATCTTTAGTGTCTAAGTGTTGCCGACGATGGGCCGTACAAAAACTTTACTAAAATTTTGAAAATATTAGGGTTTAATCTAGCGAAATCCGATTATCCTTATCCGATGGGGCTTCAAACGATAACCATTTCACTAATAAACCCACAATTGGGGCCCGTAGGTTTTAAAATTAAATGCTTAATTTAAAACCTTCACCCATTCGGTATTTTAAATTTAGAATTTTCAATTTCCAAGAATTTGTTCAATTTAGAGTAAATTATTAGGTATCTAAAATCTAGTCATGATTGACAGAGTGTGCGTCACATGACCATTTTAAATAACCCACAAATTATTCTAAAAGGTACAATTGTTAGGAAATTTCCTGGATTATTTGTCTAGATCTTAATTCCACAATTATTATTCTAGATTTTAATTTAAAATCATAATAATTGATAATTAATGTCTAGATTTTAATTCCAGAATTAATTAATCCAATTATTATTCTAGATTTCAAAATCATAATAAATTATAATTAATGTCTAGATTTTAATTCCACAATTAATTAATCCAATTATTATTCTAAATTTCAAAATCATAATAAATGATAATTAATGTAGAGATTTTAATTCCACAATTAATTAATCCAATTATTATTCTAGATTTCAAAATCATAATAAATGATAATTAATGTAGAGATTTTAATTCCACAATTAATTAATCCAATTATTATTCTAGATTTCAAAATCATAATACATGATAATTAATGTAGTGGACAATCTAAATAATCTCGCATAATAACTATCATACTAGTCAATTCAAGACATAACAACTACTATGCAATTATGACATGTGATTATGCAACACTATGGCATCTTTCTATTCTATATGACATGTTATTTACAAACATCATGTTAATCGCAGATATAATTCATACAATTTAACAAAGGCATTAAATAATTAAACAAATAACTTTAATCCATGGCTTTCCTAAAAATAAGAATAAAAATATACAACTTTGGAATTCCTCTTTTGTCACCATAGTATCATCTCTAGCCCCTTTAGGGGTATCTATGTGCCCAAAAGCCCAAAAACCCATACTTTGGCTAGAAACCCTAGGACACACAAGAGGAACCCTACCGTCACCCCCGCCACGCCATCACCGAAGTCATCTCAAAGACGAAACTCCGGGGAAGGACGTGTTGAATGCTCATCTTCTTCACGGTTTCTTGATCTCCAACTTTTACAAAAATTCGAAAAATACATAGAAATTCCAAAAAAAAAAAAAAACAAGGGGGAAACCTAATAATATGGGATTAGCCTCCTTGTTACAAATCAAGAAATACACGAGAAAATCTAACCATGGATTAAAGCAATTAACCGATTGAAATTAAAATTAATACCAAATATGAATTATAAACGAATAAGCGCCATGAAATAAATAACAAATATAGAAAAGGATGCCATATTTTCAAAAAATAATTTTTGAAAAGAATCACATGAAATATAAATTGATATCAAAACTCGGTTCTTTTCCTCATCACTATTAGCTTTGATACCAATTGTAGGATTCTCACCAGAAACGCGGAAGCGTATCGTACCACGCGATATAGGAAAAGTTAAAACCTTCATCATTTTGATTACCTGGAAAGATGTAGCGATCTGAAGCAGCGATCTGAAAGCCTTTCTACGAACAGTCCTCGTCCGCTTTATGATCGATCTTCCAGACTATCTCTCGAGGGGAATAGGATGGTTGTGTGGGCAACCGTTTAGATGATGAACGTATGACTCTAGGGTTTGTTTTTTATGAGAGCCTCCTTATGCGTCTATATGTTTTTCCCCAAGAGGTGAAAGTATGTTTATATGCTACTACACCCAAGACCTAACCCTAAACCACATGAGCCATAGAGTTCTTGGGTTGTAGTCTTAATTAAGCCTTATTGGGCTTAAGTGACTAAAGAGCACATTAACCCAACAGATAAGATAGAGAAGAAGCTAGCAAGTGTGAGCCCCATCATGGAAAATAATGATGATGAATATCATATTTCTCTTCATACTATGTTGCTATCAGGTGCCCAGCTTTATCCAGCAGTGTTAAATGCTGCCATATGTTGAGCTCAACCTCTTTAAGATTATTGGTGAAGGAAGCCCTATAGGCAAATATGCCTCCGGTATCTTGAAGGAAACCGGAAGATGGCGTCCCCGTGGAGCATAACTGTCGTCTTAGTAGTACTAAAAGTGATCTAAATTCAGACCTAGCTAGGGCGCTATCGAAGGCTGGTTGGTTGGCTCTTGTATCTCAGAGTCACGATGCCCAATCTCACATATGCAGTACTCAAGTAATATAATGGAGTGAAATCTAGTAAGTAAGTATGGCATATAAAATGGGCGATGTCATGAATAGAGGCTTTAGAAGGGGCCTAATTTAATTAATAGATGAGTATTAGTGGAGAAAAGGCAAATCAGAATGGACAAACTACTCGCCTTTGTATGTGTGATTCCTAATTATCTTAATTAGTAACTTGGGAAAGAGTTTGAGAGGACCTTTTATTTTTGTGCAATGATCAAAGAATTGGATTAGATCGGACAATCCATTCAGACTTGATGGTCGCTCGGTTTCAACTAGAAAATCTTTTTCATGACTGAATTGGGTTGGTTTGAAATTAAAGGTCATTACAAAACTAGGCATTAGATCAATATCAGAATGGTTTTGAGAAAACTGGACGGGTTTTGGCCAATGAATAAAAAGGACAACTTTTATAAGAAAACTATTTAAATAAAAAATAAAAAATTGAACCTCTATAAAAGACCAATATATTTTTAGACTATTTATAGTTATATAATGTTATTTCATTACAAAAATTCATATATTATGTTATTATTATAGTTACAATTACACCAGGTATACATTTATTTCTTTTATATACATTACATGCATATAATTTTATTATTTAATTTTTACACAATCAATTTGACCGCCATAGTCTAACTTTTGGTCGAAATGATTTTTTCAGTTCAATGCTACATTTAAAATATTGATTTTTTGTGTATTCAAATTCAATTCTTTAAGATGAAATACAAAAACGGAGGCACTATATAATTTAATTAGTCAGATGAACTGTATGTCAAATGGAGTGAATTAAATAAAGCATGGAGAAGCGGTTAATAATACGCAGAAGCTTGTTATGTCAGACTCAGAAAAAGCTCTCGTTTTAGCGGACTCCAGACAGCGTAAGCTCCCGCCGAACCGGCCACCTGCTGAGGAGCAAGATGACCAGAAAAAGAAGAAGAAGGTGGAAGATGCTCCCCAAGCCATTATGGATGATTTTATGCTCGAAAAAGAAGTAGGGAAAGCTGCTGAACAATCTAAGAACGCTGAAAGCAATACAACGAAAAACAAGAATGAAGGAAACTCTCCAAAGTTCCCATCTTACCGTGCCTCTCTTTTGGGATTTAATGGAGTAGCCCACAGTAACCACATAATGGAGGAAGAGGATTTATTCACTGATGATAAAGAAATATATTGGAAAATTCCTGAAGCATCAGAGGAGATGAAGAAACTCATGGAGATGTATCCAGTCGCGCCTTGCACAGAGGAGGAATACAATGAATGGTGCGAGCCTTGGAACTATGCTCTGATTCTCACAGTGCTCGAGAAAAAATTCAACCTCTATGTTCTAAAAGATATGCTGATTAATCTATGGGGATTCTCTACTTTTAAACTCATTGACATTCCAAATAACTACTTTGTAGTTCGATTTCAAGATGAAGAACTATGGAGGGCTCATTACAGAAAAGTGCTTTATGAAGGTCCATGGGTCATCAGACAACATTGTGTTATAATCCAACGATGGACACCGTATTTCAACCCTTATCTGAATCCACTTGGAAGAGTTGCAACCTGGATTCGCATCCCAGATGTGCCTATGCATTGTTACAACAAACATTGTATCTCTTGACTAGGTGATCGAATTGGACGCACGCTCAAAGTTGATATGAACACTCTCCACAACTGTCAAGCTTCAAATCCAAAAATTCAAAGAGGGAAATTTGTGAGAATTTGTGTTGAGTTAGACCTTCAGAAGAAACTTGTTCCAAAAGTGATTGCAGCAAGATCCATATTTAATGTGGAGTATGAAGGCCTTACCATGATCTGTTTCAGCTGTGGGCGTTTTGGACACAGACGCGAAAATTGTACATTCAAAGACTCTGCCTCACATCCTCCGACTGAAGCCTCACAGCCCCCAACCGAAGCCAATCCACCTTGTCAGCCACCGCAACAATAGCCTAATCGTCCATTGGTTAATACAACGGCGACAACCTCCGATGAGGCCTTTGGCCTTTGGATGTTAGCAAATCGGAGAGCAAACAGACTCTGCTCCTCCCAACGGTTGGAACCCAGAAGCAACCCTCACCTAGCCTCCTCAGGGCCTGCATCTAGGGTGACGAAAGCACACCCTGTCATGGGCCAAAAATCTCGGTTCACTGTGATAGGAGATCTGCAGGCTGAAGAGGATGACGTCAATCACTCTGTTGGAGGCACCGAAAGTCATGTGCCGGACAAGAGGTTGGTGAGGCTCGATGATAGAAGAAGGGACAGAGGATCATCGGCCAAATCGATGGTTCAGGAAAAAATAAAAGATACAGCTGGAAGGTCCACAAGTCAAAGCCTCATTTTAAATCAGAAAGTTAAAACTCAATATAGACCAAAAATGAATAAAGCTGGACACTCCTCTAATGGGCCGAATGGGCAGATTTGTGCAACTGGGCCTAATGCGTCATTGGTGGCTACTACGTTGGAGGCCAATGGATTATCCCATTCAAATGGGCTGAACAAGGAAAGTGGTGAATCACAAAGTGCATCCGATCCCATGGGCCTCGTTGAAGCCAATCAGGCGCTGGTCCAGGTCCTTGCAGCAAGCAATCAGATGGCCCTATGCAAAGAGCATTAAAAAGGAAGAAAAAATAAGGGGCCACGCATTCACAACCTAGTTCAAGGGGGTCTGGACAAAGTGATTAATCAAGCAACTGATGTTCCTCCGGCTAATCCCGATGTTCCTGATGAGCAATTCCATGATTTACCGATAGAGGCAAAATCAACCTCTATCCCATTTCAACAATCCCAGACCACCTGACAATTGGGATCCCAATGAAGATGTCGCTCCGGATTTCATGGAAGCCAATGGGACCTTTGTGGCAGAAACCCAGTTTGAGCGCCAACATGAGGAGGAGGCCGAATGCCCCAGGTAAGTATTCCTATCCCTACCTTGTTTACTTATATATTTAATGATTATTGCCTCATGGAATTGTAGGGGAGCCGGTAGCCGGTCTTTCCCTATAAATATCAAAGACATTGTCAATAAATATGATATTAATATTCTCTGCCTTTTGGAGCCCCGCATTAGCGGTCAAAGAGCTGATAAAGTCTGTCGTAAATTGGGGTTTTCTCGCTGGATCCGAGTGGAGTCCAGTAGCTTCTCTGGAGGTATTTGGTTTTTGTGGAATAATGACGCTTTTGAAATCACTTACCATACCTCCAACACTCAATTGCTTCATTGCCAAGTTAAAGAGCATGACAGTAACATGTTGAGCATTGTGACTATCGTTTATGGCGAAACTACCTCAATTGGTAGATCTTCATTATGGAACTCCCTCCGTTCGCTTTTTTCTACCAATAATACTAATTTGCCTTGGATTGTTTTGGGTGATTTTAATGCTTACCTCTCCCCAAATGACAAACTGGGAGGAGTAAACCCCCTTGGAATTCAATGAAACATTTTAGGGATTGCATCGATGATACTGATCTTATCCAAGCCAGGATTCAGGGGGATAAATTCACTTGGGAGCCGAAGGGCTTAAAAGAGCGTTTGGATTGGGTCTTCACCAACTTTAGCTGGCTCAATACTTTCCTTAACTTTTCAGTCTGCCATGAGCTTAAATTCAAATCGGATCATAGAATTGTGGTGGTTAACTCTGATCCCCCTTCCCAGAGAAGGAACTTCCAGAAATCCTTTTCTTACCAAATTGCTTGGTCTCTTGAGAATGATGTTGTTGATGTCATCAAGGAAGCATGGTATGATAAAAACTGGATTAACGGGTTGCAAGATTTTCAAAATTCTGCTCGTGTTTGGAATGATAATAGGGTGGGTAATTTCTCCAAAAAGAAAAAAGAGTTGATTCGCCGCCTGGAGGGAATTGATCGACACAGGAAAACAAATCTACACACTGGTCTCTTTAGGTTGGAGGAAAAATTATGGAAGGAATACCACAAGGTTGCCACCCAAGAGGAAGTCACCTGGTTCTAGGGGTGAGCAAATCCAAACCGAAACTGAAAACCAAACCGACTAATTCGGTGTTCGGTTTTTTCGGTTTCGGTTCGGTTTTTGAAATAGGTATATTTCGGTGTTCGGTTTTCGGTTTGGTGTTTTGAAATTTAATTCGGTTTTAACCGAAAAACCGAAATAAAAGAAAAATGACGTCGTATAGCATATTTCAGAGATTTTCAAGAAAAAAAAACACACCCATGATGTCACGGCCCAAACCCAAGTCCAGACTCTAAAGTCCAAATCGCCCAACCCAAATCATTTTGAAAAACCCTACCTGGCTACCCACCCACGGACCTACCCGTGTATGTGTTAATGTGTATTCTGATTCTCCATTGGCATTATGGCATTATCGATCAAAACCTAAAACTGAAAAGTTCCCCACCTCATCGACTCGGCTCATCCCTAACCCTAAATCCCTAATCGGCAAATCCCAATTCACTTCGTCGCTCACTTCGCCGCTCAGAATCTCAGTAAATCATCGCACAAACGGGGATCTCGGCTCAACCGCAGCTCGGAATCTCAATCGTGACTTCGATCGCCTCTTCTGCCGATCCTTCGATCGAAGCTCCATCTTGCGGATCTGCTTCGCCTTCCTCGGTATGCTCGTATTTGATTGTTTCAGCCTATAAATATATATACATTTTGAACATAAGTCCTGGGTAAATCTTTCTTATTCTCCATTTTGATTGTTTCGCCTTCCTCATTTCTTTCAGTTTGTTATTCTGTCTTGTTTTCATTTTGTGTAAAGTCTTGTTGGTTTACAAATATTGATTTTTGTATTTTTCGTTACATCCTAATGATATTATCCCTTTCTCTAAAAAGTAAAAAGGGCAATATACACTGTAAGATCAGATATAGAAGTTGTCAGCGAAAATTGAAAGAAATACTGTAGAGAGATTATTACTTTACTAGCATCTCAAATAGCCATGCGTTCTCTCTTTTCTATATTAATTAGTCTCTTATGGGTTGTTGGGGATGACTTAAAATGAGCTAAATCCAAACACAAACACCCAAACTAAATGAAAGTAGTCCTATTTCCCCTATTCTTAATTCCGTAATTAAAGATCTATATATGACCTTTTCTTTCATAGTTTGAAAATAAAGGACCATGCTCCTTTATTTTCATATTGGTTTATTGTATGTATGAGCTAGATGTATGTTGATGTTTTTTCGGACTGAACGATGTTAAATGGTTAGATGTCTTCATCTTAAAGATTTAATCATGATCAATTTAGAAATAATGCATAAGCATCCCTTGGATTTCTTTTATCAGTTTCTCTTTTCAAGATTACAATTTTCTATTTTAACTTAAAATAATTATTCATGTCCAGGTGAAATTATGGCTGACCAAGTTGCTTCTGTACCACTACCAAGTGCGGGGATAGTGCAAGTTTGCAAGTGCAAGTGTGACCAATAATCCTACACCAAATTTGGAAAAAGGGAAGCTATGAAGCAAAGATCCAAAGTTTGGGACCACTTCACCAAATTTGTGAATGAGCATGGTGAGATAAAGGGTAAGTGTAATTACTATGCAAGTGTTCTTGCTTGTGATCCAAAATCTAATGGAACCACTGCCCTAAATAATCATTTTGTGAATGTTTGTAAGAAGAAGCCCCCTCCTGAAGAAGCTAAACAAAGTCATTTGAGCTTTAATCTTGAAGATGATAAATTTAGCCTTGTGAATTGGAAATTTGACCAAGATGGTATTAGGAAAGCCTTGGCATCTATGCTAATTGGTGATGAATTGCCTTATAAGTTTGTTGAGGGTGTTGGGTTTAAGAATTTCATGTTGTATGCCCTTGACCTAGGTTTAAAATTCCATCAAGATGGACAATAGCTCGTTTGTTTTAGTTTTTATATTGACAAAAAAATGAGATTTAAAGATTATTTGGAACAAAAAAATAAAGGATTTGTCTTACTACTGACACTTGGACATCTATCCAAAGAATTAATTACATGTGTATTACTGCCCACTTTATAGATGACACATGGTCAATGAAAAAGAGGGTTTTGAATTTCATTCCTATATCTAGTCACAAGGGGAGGGACATTGGAATTGAAGTTGAGATGCTTGAATGGGTTATTAAAAGGGTGCTCACAATTACTATAGATAATGCTAGCTCTAATAATGTGTCAATGAGTATTTGGAAGGCAGAATTGCAAGGTGGGGGCATTCAGTTTTGAAATGTCAGTATTTGCATATGAGATGCGTGGCACACATAATCAATCTGATTGTCAGTGACGGGCTAAAAGAAGTAGGACAATCAATTAAAAAAGTTAGAGAGGCTGTTCGCTTTATTAGACAGTCACCACTGAGAATGAGAAAGTTTAAAGAGAGCTGTGTTGATGAGAAAATTAAAGCAAGAAAACGTTGTGCTTGGATGTCCCTACTAGGTGGAATTCTACCTATTTGATGTTAGAGACTGCTCAAAAATTTGAGGCAGCCTTCAAGAGGTATGAGGACAAAGATCCATACTTTAGTTTTGATCTTGAAGATGGGGTGCCTGAAAAGGAAGATTGGAAGAATGTTAGGAGGATGACTATGGTGTTGAGTCATTTTTATGATTTGACTAATCAAATTTCTGGATCTTTATATGTCACTTCCAATAACTTCTTAGTGAAATTTACATGGTTTATCGTTTCTTGAATGAGTGGACAAAAAGTGATTTGTTGGAGTTATCTAATATGGCAATTAGAATGAAGGAGAAATATGACAAGTATTGGGGAGAATTTATGAAGATCAATAAACTTCTTTATATTGCCACTGTTCTTGACCCCCGATATAAGCTAGATTGGGTGCAATTTGCACTTTGTAAGATGCATACACGTCTTTGTTGGGGAACATTTAGGGGCACATATTAAAGAAGTCTTGATTTCTTTATATAATGAATACAATCAAGTTATTTCTCCTTCATCCCAACATGAAACGGGACCATCAAATGACACACAAAATCTTCTTGATGATCATGACCCTAGTCTAAAAGTTAGAAAGTTGCTTGATATTGAGGAGCAATTATTCATGGATGAGCATCTTGGTGGAAAGACTAGTAGAAGAAGTGGATAGATATTTAAATGAAGAAATTGAGCCTAGAAAAGATGATTTTGATGTATTAAGTTGGTGGAGGGTGAATAGTCCTAGATTCCCTATTCTTTCTCAAGTAGCAAGAGATGTGTTAGCTATCCCAATTTCTCTTTGCTTCGAGTCTACCTTGACCTTTGGAGGAAGAGTTCTAGATTCATTTAGGAGCACTTTAACACCTAAAGCTGTACAATCACTAATTTGTGCTCAAGATTGGGTTAGGCACTCACTTAACTATGTTGCAGAAGTAGGAAACGATGATTTTCAGCAATTAGAACTTGGTAATACTTTTTACATCTATTTTCTATTTTTATTAGAATAATATTTATTATGGTCTTTCAAGGGACTTCTAATTCTGTTTTTTTATCGATTTCCAAAAAATTGCATTGGAGGCAACGGTTGACACATAGTAGATGCAATGCAAATATCTTTGTAAGTAATTTTTGATAGAGTCCTAGAACAATTCTTTTGTCCTTGCATTGGTATATCATAATCTGGACATGTTTTTAATGGTTTAAGTTTTTTGCGGTCCAAGAAGCTTGTTGTCGTCCGGTATTAGTAAGGCGATGCAATGGGAGTTCAACTACTTCATGTGAACGGGGAAGGAATGGTGTTGCTAAGCTGTCAGTGTTAGTGGTGATGCAATGGGATTAGTGGTGATTCAATGAATGTCCCGATTTTTCCCAGGATTTGTATGAGCTCGATTTCATGGGATTAAATTCCCCTTGTAATGTTGTTTAATTAAATTTCGCCTTGTAATGTTGTTTAATTAAATTCTCCCTTATTGTGTAATGTTGTTTTATTAAATTCCCCCTTGTAATGCACACAATTTGATGGATTAAATTCCCCCTTCCAGATTGATTCCAGCAAAAAAAAAGGGAAAAAAAATTGGACATGTGAATATGTGTCTTTGGGCCCAATTCAGCCCAAAAACCAAATCAGCACCGAAAACCGAACCGAAATATTTCGGGCTATTCGGTTCAGTCTATTCGGTTTTTCGGTTTCGGTTCGGTTGTATAAATCTATATATTTTGGTTTTTCGGTTAAAACCGAAAAACCGAACCGAACACCGAATGCTCAGCCCTACCTGGTTCCAAAGATCAAGATGTAAATGGTTACAGGGAGGTGATAGGAACACTCGGTTTTTCCATGTTTCGAATTTGATTAAAAGAAAAAAGAAAAATATTGGAGCCATTCAAAATGATGCAGGGGAGTGGATTACAGACCATGATACGGCGAAAAGGAGGGCTTATGATTACTTTTTAAATCTTTACTCTCGTGATGTTTCTTTTAAAAATCCAGACTAGTGGTGCTCTAATTTTCCAAATATCAAAACTTTTGACTTAGATATGCTGTCGGGAAACATTACAGATCTTGAGATTAAGAATGCAGCTTTTGCTATGGGTGCTTTTAAAGCTCCGGGTCCTGATGGTCTTCAAGCCCACTTTTTCCAAACCCAATGGAATGTCATGGGTACCAAAATATGTGATCTCATGCATGAATGCTTCAGCAACCCCCAAAGCATGGCCAGTATTAATAAGTCTAAGGTTGTTCTTATCCCTAAAGTTGACAATCCTTCAACGCTAAGAGACTTTTGGCCCATTTCCTTGTGCAAAGTGAGCTTCAAGACCATCACAAAAGTTTTGGCAAATAGATTCAGAAAAGTCATGCCTCAAATTATAGGCCCTGAGCAATGTAGTTTTATTGCTAACAGATCCGGTTGTGACAACATTTTAATTGCTCAGGAGATCATCCACTCTATGAGAATGAGGGGCCGAAAGAAAGGATTTGTTGCCATCAAAATTGATATAGAGAAGGCTTTTGATAGGCTGGATTGGGGTTTCATCAACAACACCCTTCTTCGCCTGAAGCTAAAAGATAACCTCATTCATCTCATCATGGCCTGTATCTCTACCAACTCTATGTCTATTCTCTGGAACGGAGATGAAAGCCCTAGTTTCACCCCCTCAAGAGGGGTCAAGCAAGGGGACCCGTTGAGCCCGTATATATTTGTCCTCTGTATGGAGTGCCTGGGACACCTTATCAAGGCTGAGTGTGACACTCGGCAATGGAAACCGTTCTCTTTCAAAAGAGGTGGCCCCCATGTAACATCCCAAATTTTGAGGATTTGAAATTTGAAAATTGTATGGGAAATTGAATTATAAAATTTGCCCTAAAATAATTATGAAATTAATTATTAGAATTTAAGGCATATTTTCTCATAAATTAAGGACAAATAATTAGGGAATAAGTTTCGGCATAAATATTTTAGAAATAATATTTTAAGGCCAAAAGAAAGTTAATTTAGAAATAAAATTCTTAAATGGAATTCGGGATTAAATTTTAATCCAAGATCTTACCAATGTGAGTCTTGAAGAGGACTAAGTTGGAGAATTTTTAAGTAGTCCAATCACCTAAAATCCCTATATACATTTTGGCCCATATATTTATTTTATGTAGAACTATTTGAGCAATAAGGCAAGCCCAACGTACAGCCTCCCTCATTTATTCAATGATACCCATTAGCCCAAAAACTCATCAGCACATACATAAATACAACACATACCCTCAATGTTAAATCACCAAGCCCATTCCAATTTCTTTCCTTCAGCCCACAAACCCAACTGAACCATCCACATATCTGCACCAAAACGCATAGCAAGCAAGGATTATCTTTAGCCATGATATATCAGCTGCCACACGTTAATGCCGAGATCACAGTCAGCGCAAGAAACGGAGAAACAGAGATCATTATCTTCCTCGGACAGCAACACACCATACCTCTCCATCTTTCTTGAGCCAAGCACCACACTCCCTCTCATTATAAACTGAACAGGAACAGAAGACAGAAAGAAAGAAAGGAAAACGAGGACGTTGAGAGAGATAGAGAACGATGAGTGATGGAGAGGGTGTGATTCCTTCATCCTCATCTTTTCCTTCTTCCATTCACGAACAAGGACAGAGAGGGTGAGATAGAGAGAAAACTGAAACAAGGAGAAAGAAAGGAAGAGACAGAAACGTGAGAAACAAAGAATGAGAAGCAAGAATGAGAATCAACAACGAAGGATCAAATGCTTGTGCAAGTTTGAGGAATCAATCAAGGTGAGTTCCTTAAGCCTTTTACTTCTAGTTCCCATGGTCTTAGTGTGCTGGGTTGCTGTTTGGTCAAGAGGGATGAAACTGAAACGAAATACCTCTGTTTTTCGGACTGAAAACAGAGTGGTATTGTGAGCTTCTGTTTCTATGGAAAACGTTTAAGTTTTTGCACGAAATTTTTATGGAAGATAGTAGACATCTTGAACTTTAAAATAAGCCAAAATACAGCCAAAACGGACGTGTAGATTCAGAGATACGATTTTTCAAAGTTTTGCCAAAATCTGGAACGTTTTCTGCACATTCGGTGAACAGTGATTTTCGGGCTTGGTTTTGGAATGGCAAACATTTTATTTTTTCTTTGAAATTTTTACAGTAAATATTATACATTTCAATCTTTCCAACGAGCCAAATAACGCCTTAAACGGAGGTCTATAACTCCAGTTATGATTTTTGGAAGTTGAGCTAAGAATCTGGAGATTTCTGGTATGCCTCTGGAGCATGAAAATGACGTGGCAATTAGGACCAAGTAAACCTTTTATTTTTTCCTTGAAATTTTTACAGTAAATAATAGACTCACTAAGGTTCAAAAGGAGAAAAACCCCAGCCGAAACGGACGTGTATATTGAGAGTTACGATTTTTCAAAGTTAGACACTGAAAACTGGAAAATGTCAGTTTCAGACGTGAACAGTAAATTTCGGGCTCGTTTTTGAAATGGAAAACATTTTATTTTTTCCTTGATATTTTTATAGTAAATAGTAGACATCTCAAACTTTCTAAAAAGCCAAAGAACACCTAAATCGGACATTTAGAAAGGGAGATATGATTTTCCGAATCTTGACAGAAAATCTGGACGAATTTTATGTTCCAGGAATAGTGATTATCTTCTGGCATGGTTTTGGAATATGAGACCTTTGATTTATTTCATGAAATTTTTTTTGTTGATATTACACATATTAATCTTTAAAAAGAGCTTTGGATCACCTTGAACGGAGGTTTGTAACTCGAGATATGATTTTTGGAAGTTGAGTCACAATTTTAGAAAGTTTTCTGAACAATGTTTGCATTTTAAAAATCTGGGAATAATATAATATTTTATGGCTGTTGGTATTATTTTTCTGTGAAATTAGACATGCTAAGGAACACTTAGCTTTTGGAAACACCTCATTTAGATTTTTGTAGAATTAATTACGAATTTTTAAAGTTTAATCAGAAAATTTCCGGAAAAATCTTATGTAAAGAGTCAAGTTATATCTACATTATTGGAATTTTGAGAAACATTATATGTAATAAAATAAAGCATAATTTATAGGATAATTGGTATTTATTAAACTTCTAACTTAAAGTATTGATGACGTCTTAGAATAGCCTCGGGTTAATAAAGATATTATTGAAATTTTTATCATTTAGTTTTGAAATTTGAAGGATTGTTATTTTCAGTTTTTATTTTAATAATATCATTATTAAATTTTGTATATTTTTATAATTTTAATTATGTGGAGTTTGAAAAAGTTATTAATGGTTAGTAAATTGGTTGTGGTAGATTGATTCTTGGCGTGTGTTTGAGCTATTGGATTAGGAGCGGTGTGATAGTAGTTAGCTTCGAGAGGTAACCACTTTCCACTTGTTATGTGTATTGATATGTTGTTTGTGAGTATTTTGAAATCACTATGAATATTTTTGATATAAATTGCCTTGCGGAACCTTATGATTTAAATTATGAATGTATACATATTTATTTATTTATGTATAAGAATTAAGAGTTTTGTTATAATGATATTTATTATGATAATTATGGGAAGGGTTGATTTGGGAGGAAATGTATATTCCACCACGTGGTGAGGCCTCCATCGTGCACGATGGTTGGCTTTCTATTGTCCACTTGTCAATGAGGGGTGGCCCACTAGTTCAATGAGGGCATACGACACCCCACATGTTCAATGAGGGGAAAAGGCCCGTATGGCGGAACATGTGCTTCGAGGATTTTGGCCGGTCCTCATCATATGACCCGTGAGCTTTTGAGTAACCAAGTAATATGGATGTAACTTAGCCCGTGGGTCTAGTCGGAGGAAATAAGGCGGTTCGGATGGATTGGTGGGAGGTATCTTAGGAATTGTGTTAATGAAAAATGTGATACATAATTTCTGATATGAAATTTTATGATGTGGATATTGGCAAATTATATATATATATATATACTTTGTTATATAAATTGTTCCACATGGCACCTCACTAGCACATATTAGTTTTCGTAATGAGTTGGATTGATGGTTACCACATTTTTCCAGGTGATAATTCTCGTCCGGGTCCATCAGGGAAAACTTTGGAAGCTTAGGCTACTCCTCCTGGCAGTAGTGCTTCCATCTTACGGTATGCGTTGGATGATTGCATATTGCCACATTAGGGCTCATTGCATACTCGATTTATATTGTATATTTTGGCAAGCAACGAAGCATTACTTAGTCGTTGATCAACCCTAAATTTGTAATTTCGTTAATGTAAAATGGAGGACGTTACACCCCACATTTCCCATCTTTTCTTTGCTGATGACCTCATCCTTTTCACCGAAGCTTCCCCCAACCAAATGGCTGAAGTTCGACAAGTGATGCAGAGCTTTTGTGAGGTTTCTGGTCACAAAATCAATCTTCCAAATCCAAAATGTTTTGCTCCAAAAATGTTAATTTCAATCGAGCTCTCGAGCTAAGCCAGTTGCTTGGGATAGGAATCACTCCAGATCTTGGGAAATACTTGGGGGTTCCAATGATTCATAAGAGAGTTACAAAAGCTACTTACCAACCCATTATTCAGAAGGCTCGGAGGAAACTTTCGATGTGGAAAAGCAAGTTTTTGACTATTGCTGGTTGCTCGGTTCTGATTAAATCTGTGTTATCCTCCCTACCCAGCTACTGCATGCAGTCAACCCTTCTCCTGATTTGTACTATCAACGAATTAGACAAGATCTCAAGAAACTTCCTTTGGTCTCAATAGGAAGATGTGAAGAAAATGCATCTTATTGCTTGGGATAAAATCACCCAAGCTAAAAAGCAAGGGGGTCTTGGCTTCAAAAATCTTTGTCGCCAGAACAAGGCTTTTATTATGAAACTCTGTTGGAATCTCCTGACGAATAAACATGCTCTGTGGGTTCAATGCCTTCGGTCGAAATATAATTGTGGCAATCTAGTTGTTCCCTCTATCTCTAAGAAGAGAAACTCATCCTCTGCTTGGAAGGCAATTGTTGAAGTTTGGGATATGTTTCTTGCCGGAGTCGGGAAAAAGGTTAACAATGGTGCGGAAACCAAGTTCGGGCACGACCTTTGGCTTCCTCTTGATCAACCTCTTATAGCCTTTGTTCCGAACCCGTCTTTTGTCAATAAAGGAGAGATGGTTAAGGATCATCTTTTGCCTAATGGTGGATGGGACATTAGTAGGTGGCAGGGCATTCTGCATCCCTCAATCATCAATACTATCTCCAGAATGCGCCCTCCTTCTAATAGTCTTCCTGATTGCTTCACTTGGAGATCCGCAAAAGATGGCAGTTTCTCAGTTAAATCTGCTTATCTCTACCTATTAGAATAAGGAGGGGCAATTGTTAATAACTTCTGGACTCAACTATGGAATTGGCAACTCCCTGAAAAAGTTAAATTTTTCATGTGGCAAGTTGCTCACGAAAGACTTGTTACAAACTCCATTAGAGCTAGAAGAGGAATCACAAATGATAAGTTCTGCCCCTTCCCTTGTAATAAAGAGGAAAGTGTTATTCACATAATCAGGGACTGTGAGAGAGCAAAAAAATTATGGAAACAATTTTTACAGCCTAACTACCTTCCTCAGTTTTTTACAGGTAATTTGCAGGTTTGGCTCAATTGGAACGTCAATCATAATCCAGGAAAACGAAGATTTCGAGACTTCTCTTGGCCAAGAGTCTTCAGTTTGGGATGCTGGATCCTTTGGACCGCCAGATGCAATTTTATGTTCCAAGGCGAAAACACAGATACCAGAGAGATGTTACATTTATGTAATTACCTTCTGATGGAAAATGCAACCGATGAATCTTTAACTCACAAAATTTTTCATCTTGATAGGTTTGAAGAAAAAAAGTGGACCCCTCCACCGCAAATGTGGTTCGCATGGATGTAGACAGGTCAGTGCGACATCAATTCCAGGCAGCATGTGGAGGAGTAATTAGGAATTCTCAAGGCCAGTGGTTGATGGGATTCCGCAAATTTCTTGGAACCCGTTCTGTTATTGAAGCGGAGTTGCATGCTATCATGACAGGACTAGCTTTGGGTCGCCAGATGGGCCTCCAGCGTATCATCCTGTACTCTGACTCTCTTGACGCGATCAACATCATTATGAGGGATTATTACGTTGATCACCCGCTTAGAGACGTCATTAACGACATTCGTAACCTTGTCTTTCAAGACTGGAATGTAGAGATCCACCATACGCCAAGGGACAATATTGCTTGTGCAGACTATATGGCAAAGGAAGGGCATGAATCCCCTGACGCTGATGATGTGGTTCTTCTGCCCACAGTTCCAACAGGATGCCTTCATATGGTTATAAAAGACCAATTGGCTTGTAATGGCTAGTTTATTTTGACTTTGTATTAAGGGCTAGGCTCATCGTCTAGTACCCTCCTTGTACCTTTCAAGCTTAAGCTTGCCGTTTTCAATCAAAAAAAAAAAAAACATGGGAAACTGAGTTGCTTTGTCAAGTCAAATTATACAAAGTAAATTCTACACTTAAATAATATGATTTATGATTTAATTATATATCTTATTCCATGCTTTCGCTGGTGAGCGGGTGATCTGGTCATTCCAAATAAAATAATTCTAATTCTAATACAAAGTCAAAAAATGTTATTGAGGAGGTGTCAATAGTTGTTGATTCAATCTCTCTCCCTCTCCTAAAAAAAAAAAAAGCCTTGATTCAATAGACATCTAAATAAAAAATAAAATTCAAACTTTGCTAATTTGATTTTTCCTTTTATCGTAATACTATAGCATGAATTATGCTTCTAAATGCAGCGTAACTCGCCCGGCAACGTATGATTCGGGATTTTATTTAAATTTTTATCAAATTAATTATGTTGATTTTTGTTTTGGAAAAAAAATACTAGTATAAAGCGTCATAATGTGTATTAATTAAAAGAAAAGGCACCCCATCTTATCAAAAACAAAAACAAAAGGAAGAAGAAGAAAAAGAAAAGGCATCAAATCATATGCTTTACTCATTAGTCATTTAGAAGGAGCCATCGAGTTTAGGGGAAAATGGTAATTACCTGCCAAGTCCCAAGTTCAATCTACAAAAAAATGCATACATATTTCAAGAGTACCACGTCATCTTAATTATGTTCAATAAAAACATAACGATTCATATCATTTTAATCCTAGTTGGCTTTATTTGATTTGAAAAAATTCAAAGTTTACCTTTTGAAAAAAAAAATATTGGTTAATCATTTTGTTTTAGTTTCTTTCTTCTCAAATTAAGATGTTTTTTCTTAAAAACAAGATAAAATTCAAATTTTTTCAGACGAGTGATCAACCCATATCAGAAAAAATGGTATGAGTTATTATGTTTTTATTGGACAAAGTTTTAATAATGTGATATTCTTAGAGCATGTAGTATTTCTCCAATGGACCATCCCTCTTTACTCCATTTAATCCAGGCTTTACTTTTTTTTAAAAAAAAAAAAAAAAGGTTATCAGAATGCATTGAACATCTAAAAACAACACAATAGATCAGATTATGATGCTATGTTGCTATTAGGAGCCCAACATAGAGAATAATGATGATCAATATGATATTTCTTTTGATGCTATGTTGCTATCAGGTGCCCAGCTTTATCCAGTAGTGTTAAATGCTGCCATTGAGCTCAACCTCTTTAAGATTATTGGTGAAGGAAGCCCTCTATGCAAATATGCCTCACATATCTTGAAGGAAACTGGAATGATGGCGTCCCCATGGAGCAGAACTGTCATCTTAGTAGTACCAAGAGCGATCTACATCCAAACCCAGGGCGCTATCAAAGACTGGTTGGTCGGCTTTCGTATCTCAGAGTCACAAGGCCCAATCTCACATATGCAATACTTAAGTAATGGAATGAAAGCTAGTAAGTAACCGTCATCCTTGCGTTCAACTGGTGAAGGGGTCAGACTTTTCACCTAAAGGGAGGGGGTTCGATCCTGGAGTTGGTCAAGGCGCTGGGAGAGGCATCTTAGGAGTCTACGAAGCAGTGAAAACACTGAGAAGAGGTGGAGGCATGTGTACTCTCTAACCCAGTATACCCTGCAGACTAAGCTCCAAGCGCCCTGTCCTTAGACTGTGGGTGAGCCCAACCCCTTTCCTAAAATTTTCTTATAAAAAAAAAAATGCTAGTAAGTAAGTATGGCATATAAAATGGGTGGAGCCATGAATAGAGGCTTTAATTAGAAGCGGCTTAATTTAATTAATAGAGTATTAGTAGAGAAAAGGCAAACCATATCAGAATTGGACAAACTGCTCGCCTCTGTGTGATTCCTAACTAGCTTAATAACTTGGCAAAGATCGCTTGAGAGGACCTTTTATTTTTGTGCAATGATCAAAGAATTGGATTAGATCAGACAATCCATTCAAACTTGATAGTCCTCAGTTTCAACTAGAAAATCTTCTTCATGACTGAATTGGGTTGGATTGGAATTAACAAGTTATTACAAAAATCAATATCAGAATAGTTTTGCGAAAACTGGACGGGTTTTGGTCAATGAATAATGGGAAATACACTTCTTATGTTGTAGGAGAAGTGTATCCTCATGTCATAGATACAAAAAGATGTGGGTCCTATCATTTTATGTGTGTGTAGGAATCTTCTTCTTCTTATGCAACATGAGAAGTATAAACCCCATGAATAAAAAGGATGGCAACTTTTGTAAGAAAACTATAAATAAATAAATAAAAATTGAACCTATCTAAAAGACCAATATATTTTTAGACTATTTATAGTTATATAATGTTATTTCATTAAAACAAATTATATATTATGTTATTATCTTACATATATAAAAGTAGAGCACTAAGCGTAAGCAATTTTTACGCTTGACACTGCATCTTTTTTATTCTACAATTTGTCAAAATAACTCCTTCTACTTATTATTTTTAATTTATAATTCATGCCTACCATTTCTTTGCACTTAACACCTGTCCTCTTTGTTTTACTATCTGTCAAAGTAAAACTATTTACTTATTAATTTTAATTTTAATTTATGGATACAATTTCTTGGAATAAATATTCTATTAACTCACTTAATTATCCTATTTTTTATATTAACCGATAAGGTAACTCCCTTCTTTTGATTTTTCACATTTTCACTTTAATATTTTAAAATACTTTATAACAACTTTACTTTTATCTCTTCTCATAGTATCTTTTTTTGTCAATATTTTAATTAAGTTTTTGTTTTATCCTCTACCTTCGAATTACATATTTTAAATTTTTTTGATACTAACCATCATTGATTTTTACGTCTCCCCTAATTGATTTCAAATATTAAACGCATCCTCTTAATATTTGAACTACTTTGTCAGTAAATACATTAGCAAAAGTAGAGTAGTAAACATCTTTTTGAGTGACAAAATAATAAGCTCAAAACACTAAAATAAAAAAATAGGAAATAAAAAATAAAAAGCAAAGTGGTTATGAAAGAGGGATAATGAGGAAGGTAGTTAAACAAGTATTTTACCAATCTTATTTTTTCCTCAATAATAACTAAATATTTTTTCATCAATAACCGCAATTGAATTTTTGCGTTTTCATGTTTTTATATTCAAAACGCATTTAAATTTACTACTTTTTCATGTTTTAATCTTCAAAATTTATTTAGTCGAATTTATTTCCTAAACAAATATATGAGATGTAGTTAGAGATAATATAGGGATTCAAATTCCAAATAAATTAACTAAGATAATTCCTTATTTAGTTGTCTTCTTATATAAGCAAATTTTAATTTTGAAGGACCAAAAGATTGTATTACTCTTTTGGAAGTTGGCCTCTTCATGTTGTCGTGCGACTAATTCCCCACACTAGTGGAAAAAAGGCTTTTAAGACCGGACAAAAGGGGGTCGTAAGGCCGGATATGCGGCCGGTCTTGTTCCGGCCGGTATTAAAAGTCTACCATTTAAGACCAGGACTCGAACCGGTCTTAAAGAAACTCTTTTAAGACCGGACATTTAAAAACTTAGGTCTTAAAAAGTTGTACTAAATGAAGCCGAAATAATTTTTGTTCGGTCCTAAAGCTCGACTTTTAAGACCGGTCAAACAATAGGCCGCTCTTAAAAGATCGTAATTATAAGACCGGACAAGACACATACGGTCTTAAAAGACTGACTTTCAAGAGTGGATGATAAATACATCCGGTCTTAAAGATTTTTATTTAAGACCAGGACTTCTAAATATCTTAGGTCTTAAAAGACCAACTTTTAAGACCGGGTTTAATATCAAAACTCAAAAGTGTCGACCTTTAAGAATAGGTCATATAATTACATCCGGTCTTAACAAGTGAACATTTAAAACCGGCTTATTATTTCCGGTCTAAATTTTCCCGAATTTTTCCTATTTGTTCTTCACGATTATATATATATATATATACATAAATCCACCACCCAATCCAGCACATAAAAGTCGATATTTTAAGCTACAAACTATGAACAATTATTTGAATAAATTGAATTGGAAAAAGAATACAAATATTATTCACCATGAGCTATTTGGCCCCTTAATTAATGATTACTATGACTACAACACCTAAATTAATTCATACAATAAGATAACTTACTTACAAATACAATAAGTTACAAGTACAACATACATGCGCCCAAAATAATATTCACCATGCCTTCATCGATTCCCCCACCCAACAACGTAACATATCCTCTTATATAACATGCCCATTTGGATCGGATCCGCCACAAAAATAAAACAAGAACAAAATTCATAGTCGGTGACATTAACTATGAACATAGATAGAAGGAATATAATATATATAGTTAAAGCCTTAATTAAAGTCTTCAAAGAAATCTGCATATGAATATTACCTTATGAATTGACTCTTTTATAAAGTGATATCTTCCCATATCCCTTCTTGATGATCACTTCTTATGCGGGTTCATTATCCGCTTCATCTTCTTCGTTCATGTCCGGTAGACCCCTTGAAAAAGGAGTACTCTCGGGGAATACCATAATTTGAATTCATTTCCTCATCAATATCAATGACCCTCTTTCCTTGGAGAGCTACGAGACCACATTTTATTTTCTTGATCGGTGATATAGAACACTTGTTTTGCACAGTCTGCCATAATAAAAGGTTCATCTCCAAAACTTCTACCATTGACATCGACTAATGTAAATCCTAGCCGATCGATCCGAACACCATTATTGACATTGACCCACTTGCATTTGAAAATGGGAAATCTAATTTTCACATAGTCCACCTCCCAAATCTCTTCAATAACCCCATAATATGGCATGACCGCCAATAAAGGGCTCTTGTCTTTTGAACTGGAGAAGTGCATAGATTCAGCCTCTAACATAACACCCTTTGTTACCGGGTGTGCTCGTATCATCTAGGGACTTCGTGTAAAATGTATAACCATTGATCACATACGAATTCCAACTTATGACATCAACCTCGGGACCATCGCTAACCATTTGATTGTATCGAAACACATTCCTCTCCCTCGACCTTTTGTTTGAACCGGTTTGCAAAAGTTACGTTATGCTCCCTAATCAACCTTTGTTCGGTCATTCGATGATTTTCTTTCCTTACAATTTGCTTTATGTGCAGCTATGCTTTGGCTTGAACTTCATCGACGTTATTCAAGATGTACAAGTGGACTAGTGACAATTCATCGGGATCCACACTCTTTACGGAAGCCCCTCGTCTACCCCCATCTGCATGCGACGTTTTGGAAGCCCAATATGTCTTACTTTGGCCAAATAATCTTGACAAAATTCCATGGCTTCTTCGAAACATATTTCGAACAATCGATGCTTCGCCGGTATGCGTTCTTCACGTACCCTTTTAGGAATTTCATAGATCTTTCAATTGGGTACATCCATAGTAAATGGATAGGGCCGCACATCTTTATCTCCTCACTAGATGAACAATTAGATGAACCATGATGTCAAAAAATGTAGGAACAAAAAGCTTCTCAAGGTGGCACAAGATAAGATATCCTTCATTCTCCAATTCATCCAACTTTTCAATCTCAAAAACTTTACGACAAAGCGCATTGAAGAAGACACAAAGTCTAGTCAAAACGACCGAAGATCATATTCGGCGATGCCTCGAATAGCTATTGGGAGTATTTGTTGCATCAAGACATGACAATCATGAGACTTTTGGCCTACTAATTTCAAGTCCTTCATCGATACAAGTCTCTTAAAATTTGAAGAATACCCCGTGGGAACTTTTGTGCCATGTAAACACTCAAAAACTTCGTTTCTCATCCTTAGACAAAGTATGAGAAGCCGGGGGACAATAAGTTCTCTTCCCATCTCGGCCTTGGATGTAACTCTTCGCGTATTCCCATTGCTATCAGATCCAATCTTGCCTTCACACCATCCTTGGAACTACCTTGTATGTTGAGAAGCGTGCCGACAATACTATCACATACGTTTTTCTCCACATGCATGACATCAATACGTGTCTCACATCAAGATTGCGCCAAT
Organism: Acacia acuminata; assembly: GCA_019022655.1. Lineage (NCBI taxonomy): Eukaryota > Viridiplantae > Streptophyta > Magnoliopsida > Fabales > Fabaceae > Acacia > Acacia acuminata. The sequence goes on from JAFJYI010000123.1 coordinate 592,625, forward strand.
ATGGAAGATCGAAGAATACAGATCTCTTTTTCCATATATTTGTTTCTTTTCTACACTTTGCGGTCTTAGAATACGACATTGATATTTTTCACCTTTTCATAAACTTGCTCCCAGTCAATGCCACCGGAGCATCTTCATACTCTTGGCCACCAAAAAGGCTTTCTTCAATCGACGATATGGGTGGCCCCCGTCTAAGAAATCTCCTATGTCCAAGATAAACCGTCTTTCTTCCATGTTGAAGTTGATGGTAGCGTGTGCCTTCTTCACAAACCGGACATGCTTTATGGCCTTTTACACTATACCCACGACAAGTTCCCATATCTTTGGGAAGTCGTTTATAGTACAAAATATCATGGCTCGCATTTTAAACACCTCCTTCTTGAAAGAGTCAAAAACATCAACACCTTCGCCCACAACTCCTTCAAGTCTTCGATCAAGGGTGAAGGTAAACATCAATGTCATTTCTGGTTGTTTCGGTCCCGAAATCAACATAGGCAGACATGATGTACTTTCGTTTCATGCATAACATTGGAGATAAGTTGTAAATAATCGTAGTACGGGCCATGAACTATGTATCTTTGCTAAGGCTTCCATATGGATTCATGCCATCCGTGCTAAGGGCAAGCCTAAGGTTCCTAGGTTCTTCGCCGAAGTTCGGAAATAATTGATCGATTTTCTTCCATTGAGAAGAATCGGCCGGATGTCGAAGCTTTCCATCGAAATCCTCTCATCCGCATGCCACCTCAAATTTTTTGCATCATTTTCATTCGCAAACAACCGCTTGAACCTTGGTATGATTGGAAGATACCACAACACTTTTGCCGGCCCCTTATTTGACTTGTACCTTGGGGTTTCACATTTCGGACAACTCTGCTCCTCTTCAAACTCTTTTCTATACAACACGCAATCATTCGGGCATGCATGGATCTTTTTGTACTCCATCCCCAGTGGACAAAGTATTTTCTTAGCATCATAGTATCGATGCGGCAACACATTATCATCCGGAAGCATGTCCTTAAAAGCCTCAAGCATTTCGAAAAACTCTTGTCGCTCCATCCATGACGTGCCTTCAAGCTTACCAATTTCAATACGGCATTCAACAATTGGTATTTTTTACACCCACGGTATAGAGGGGTCTCGCATCCTTTGCACATATTACCATATGCATGTGATTGATGAAAAGCCTCTTCTCCTACATCACGGATAATGTCCTCTATGTGATCATCCATATCCGTGTCATTATCATCAAAGGCCACTTCCCTATGTTGAGACCCACTTGGTATTTTTTCACCATGCCATACCCATCTTGTATAAGTCTTACAAATTCCTTCACAAATTAAATGTGTGTGTATAACTTCGGGACTTAGTCGCCTCTCATTCAAACATTTTACACAAGGGCAATAAAACTTCCCACCCTCGGCATGGCCATTTTGTTTAGCAAATTTTATAAAGTCCCTCACCCCATTCGATATTCAACACTTGTCCGTTTAGCATTTATCCAAGCGTGATCCATAGTAGAATTCCTATATATATAGACGGAAAGATTTAACATACATATATATGCTCAAATGTCGGTTATGTCTTTTTTTTTCCTTTTTTTTTTTCGGATAAACTTGCTCATTAAATGCGAGAACGAAGAATAACTTTTGGTCATAAATGTATCGCGAGAGAATCCAAGAACCAAAATAAATGCATGACGAGGAAATTAAATGCATCGCGTGAAGGTCTTGTGGACTCTTTGTTGTATCATATAAATTCAAATGCGTTTGCTTAGTCTTTCTTCCCGCCACGAACGTTGATGTTGCGGAGATTTAAAGAGTACCCTAAAAACATTTATTGGTCGGTTGGGTAGGTCTAAAATGCAATTATAATCTTCAAAATACAATATCCATTAACAACACGAAACCCACAAGAACATTTGATCGATTTCGCTCAACCCGGGAAAAACCCGAACGATGAGCGGGAAAATCATAAAGTTATATAACCGAAACACCTCTTACGGCTTGGTCTATAGACGTTTAGCTAAGGAACCGAGAAAGTGATTGTCGAGAGGTACAACGCGAACCGGCGACGAAGTGGCGACAGAACACGAGTTACACTCTAGGCGCGACAAGAGAAGTTCGAGAGAGGGAAATTTAATATTCGCGCGATAGAGCGAGACATGTTTTATATTTGGGATTTTATTAAGACCGGACTTTTATAATCCTCCGGACCTAAATTGAGACAATTAAACCGGTTCATTAAAAGAACACGGTTCTATATATACAACTTTTTAAGACCGCCGTTTTATAATAGTCCGGTCCTAAAATTCTTTTTGATTTACGAAAAAGGATTTGGCGAGCGCAAAGAATTTGAATGAATAAAAATTAAAGGAAAAGCTGGAGTTTCTTTAATTACATATATTACTTGCATATGCACGTACACAAGAAAAAATACAAAACAAAAACAAGCAGAAAATTATCAAAAACAAGAATCGACTAAACATCTCCTAAAGCTTATTATCCTCCAAAGCCTTGGCGATTTCGGCGTGAAGCATTAATTTCCCGGGAGATCGGCAAGTTCTGTCTTCGTTGCATCGGCCACAATGCATCACTAGAGGAAAGAGGAGAGGGGTCGGCGGGAGGCATCTTTGGGGCCAGCCCATTTGGTTGGAGAGGGGAGCGAGGATGGAGGGGTGTCGCAATCTCTTCATCATCCGAAGAAATAACAATGGGTCCAACGACCCGAGACTCTTGTCACAATAGGACGGACTCTCGATGGAGGAGGCGCACCGTATAACGATCGACGGAAGGCACGAGCATCACGACTAAGAGCACCCCTACGAGCGGTTCTCTTGTATCTAACCATGGTTTGAGCGGTTGGGGCGAGAGGTATGAGGAGTTAATTAATAGAGGCGAGAGCTGTTCTCGAGATAGCCACGTACGTAGTTTGGAGTTACGAGGTAGTGAGGAATTAATAAGGAGTTATAGGTACGCGGTATAAAATTCCATTATTTAATATTTTTGCAATTCATTTTATTTTAAGACCGACCTTTTATCATTAACCCGGTACTTATAGGTGTGCGGTATAAAATTCTATTTTTTAATTTTTTAAACCGATCTTTTATATTAAGTCCGGTCCTAAAAGTCTTACCCGGTACTTACACCTTTGTTCAAATGATGATGCGAGTCTCTTCGGCTTCCGGATAAACTTCCCAACTAGGCGTCTCCTCGTATTCGATGAACAATGCGTCTCCTCGTTAAAGCTTAGGCGTTTCACATTGTTCGGGACGGGTTCTCTATTTAAACCCGTTGTTCTTGTACTTTCTTCACATTCTTCTCCCCCGGGTCCTCCGTTTCATCCTCCTCCTCTTCAACCTCGGCCCCCACTCTAATGGTTTGCTCCCCCGGGTCCTCCGTTTCCTCCTCCTCCTCTTCAACCTCGGCCCACTCCGCCACCGCCTCCTCCAAATCCGGCCCGTGAAGCGGTTGGGTGCGATCAGCAGTGGCCCGCGTCGATCAAATCGATCGACGTTTGGGCCAATTGGTTCAGCTTGCTCATACCATGAACAACAAGCTGAACATGGTACTCACGCCAATGACGTGAACTACGATCCCGCGAAGACAACTCCGACAACTCCGACAACTCCGACGACTCGACGCCCCCTCCCTTTCCGACTACGAGAGGGATTAGTTTTTTTTTTTGTTGCTTTTTCATTTTGCTTTTTTTTTTTTTTTTTTTTTTTTTTTTTTTGTGATCGCTGCCCCTATAGGGCGGCGTAAAAAAATTAGAAAATAAAATATTTTTAATTTTTGTTCTCGTGCGAGTTTAGCCCATTATCGAAACTGGAAAGCAATAAACAAGGCAACTATGAAGGACGGATAATGGCGAGACTAAAAAACCTAAAATAAAAGAACGAAGACTTTAGTTAGTAAATCGACGGTCCTAAAAACACGCCATTTTTGTCGGCTTTGGTTTCCATATCCGATTGCCTCTTGTCCTTTTCATTATCGTCTTTCTTTTTCCGACAAAAAGGAAACAAACAAAACAATGTCCTCGTGTAAATCCAACAACAGAAATTCGCGAGAATACGGTTAAGAACATACAAAAAAAAGGAGCTTTTACCTTATTCGGACAAGAACAAACAAAGTGACTATTCTTCTCAAGGTTGGACCTTCGTTGACGTCGGTTTTACCTCCCCATGTGAGAAACAAAGTGTCCTTTTCATTATCTTCCTTCTTTTTCCGACAAAAAGACAAAAGACAAAATAAAAGGGACAACGATAATCTTGCCTCTACACATGGAAAGGTAAAAACGATGATAAAGAAGGACCTAGCTTGAGCGAACGCGAGAACCTCGGTTGTCTTCAACCCTAACCATTTAATTTGTGCGAAAAGGAGTATTTAAAGGGGAGTTACTTTTAAGATCGCACAAATAACAACATACGGTCCTAAAAGTTAAGTGGGGGGACTTTTAAGACCGACCTTTTATAATACGTCCGGACCTAAAAGTTCATTTATCTTTTAAGCTTTTAGGAGCGGACACTAAATAAATATACGGTCTAAAAGTCGGAATACTTAGAAAATAAAATATTTTTAATTTTTGTTCTCGTGCGAGTTTAGCCCATTATCTCGAACACTGGAAAGCAATAAACAAGGCAACTATGAAGGACGGATAATGGCGAGACTAAAAAACCTAAAATAAAAGAACGAAGACTTTAGTTAGTAAATCGACGGTCCTAAAAACACTTGCCATTTTTGTCAACTTTGGTTTCCATATCCGATTGCCTCTTGTCCTTTTCATTATCGTCTTTCTTTTTCCGACAAAAAGGAAACAAACAAAACATTGTCCTCGTGTAAATCCAACAACAGAAATTCGCAGAATACAGTTAAGAACATACGTAAAAAAAGGAGCTTTTACCTTATTCGGATAAGAACAAAAAAAGTGACTATTCGTCTCAAGGTTGGACCTTCGTTGTCGTCGGTTTTACCTCCCCATGTTAGAAACAAAGTGTCCTTTTCATTATCTTCCTTCTTTTTTCCGACAAAAAGACAAAAGACAAAATAAAAGGGACACCGATAATCTTTGCTCTACACATGGAGAGGTAACAACGATGATAATGAAGGACCTAGCTTGAGCAGATCGCGAGAACCTCGGTTGTCTTCAAATTTATCCATTTAATTTGTGCGAAAAGATGTATTTAAAATTGACTTTTAAGATCGCATAAATAAAAACGTACGGTCCTAAAAGTTAGGCGGGCTACTTTTAAGACCGATCTTCTATAATACGTCCGGACCTAAAAGTTCATGAAGTTTTTTAGTTTTTAGGAGCGGACACTAGAGAAATATACGGTCCTAAAAGTCTCATACTTTAAGACCAGAAGATTTTGTGGACCTTTAAGGCCCGGGCTTGATGTTAATGAACGGTCCTAAAAAAATACTTTAAGACCGAAATTTTGTGGACCTTTCTAAAAGTTTCAAACACTAAATTAAATAGCTATATCCACCATCCAATAATACATTAAGAAACCCAAAATGGACACAAGAAAATTGTTCGAAAAATTAACTACATTTATGTATTGAATTTTACATTGCCTATGTATATTTACAAATGAATTGTTCAAAAAAATAAACAAATTTCGAGAAGATCGATTATTGTTGCTACAGATTATACTTACAAATGAATTTAGGACATTAATTATTGTCCTTTTTGTGACTCTAAGATCAGACCATACGAGATATTCACAAAACACATTGCGTATGTGCTCCGGTTCATCATCGGGAAAGGGAGTTTTGCATTGAAACATACGTAACATCAAAGATAACAAGCTGAATTAACTTGCGTGCATATTTCATTTGTAACGATAAGCCGAAACTGAATTAACTTGCATAATATGTAACATCAAATACATTTACCTTTGCAGTTAATTTAGTATCCCTCGCCTTGTAATATCATACATGTGTTTCATGACGTGCGGCCACATAAGTTGGGCCCGTTGGTTGCCGACGGGTCTAAAAAGAACAAGAAATATATATAAGAGCATATATATAGCTCGGTGACCAAGTTCACAAGGCGGTGTGCTACAAATTAAATATTGTACCAACCTCTGGTTTGTACCATATGGGGTCTTTGTCTGAGAAGCACGCCTTTTCTTTTCTAGTCTTTGGAAGGTCCTCATGGCACTATCATCAAAATCACAAATTTATCAATGATTCACTTAAAATTCACAAGCGAGAGATGTCGGACAAGGGAATCAAAATGACATGCTTACTCGTTGACGGTGCACCAACGTAGCCAATGGCTCGGTGTGAGTGGAGCATAAGAAGATAACTTTATGCTCCTCCATGCACATGACGACCAAGCGCCGTGGCGGCTGAAAATTCACATCGGTAAACTATACTCGGTGATATATATATGTAGCGAGAATTAAGTGAATTGCGGACAAGATTTTTGATATGTACTGTGGAAGAATGGATAAAAGTACAACTTTCTTTTCACTTCACACACCCTCTTTGATATGTACTCTGTCTCTCCTCCATGGATGTTTGACTTGAATAGACGGGGCACAAGAATCCAAAATCGTTGATCTGCACCTTTGAACCAATTCATGATGCAAGAACCTACCATAATGACATCGATCGGGAAATATATATATGTATGTATGTCTAAACGATGCATTTAAATGATGTACTCATAGACGAGAAGATACTTACTTCATAAAAAGTTGAACAAGCGCATCGGTAAGCTCTGTCGAGGAAGCGCGGGGACTCAACATCAACGGTGTCAACTTGAACGGGCATAGGATGAGGGACACCTACTACTTCATCGGCGAGACCACGATTTATCCTTAAAATATCCACTTTTCATTAGATCGGATATTTTTTCCCTGGCGGCGACCAACTTAGCGATGGGGATAGAGCTTGAGGAGGGGATGGAGCTTGATGAGGGGATGGAACTTGAGGAGGAGGGTTGAAGCTTCGGGAGCGGTAGAGACATGTACAAGCTTCGGCGGCCAAGGGATGAAGGTTCCCTTGACATCACTCACAAGCTTCGGCTCATCGGTTTGGAGAGGAGGGCTGTGCATCAATGATCACCTTTTCAGCGACACTCGACTTCATCATCGGGCATTTGTTGGTGGTGTACGGTTGATCCCAAGTTGTGAACAGTCCCTTTTGCAACCAATAATCGTCCATCATGATGATCGGGATCCTCTACATAAAGGTCACAAGGTTGCTCGACTCTCCATCAATGCGGCTCCCTCTAGTGCTCTGCTTTGCACGGTTGCGGAGTGAGTGTGTGAAGGAACACTGGTCTACGGACGATTGCTCAAAAGCGGCCTCGGTGACTCGGTTCCTCCTTCATCGGCTCATCTCGGATTGAAACATTGCGTCATTGAAGCTTTATTAGCGGCCCGGCGTCTGGTCCATCTCCTCCGGGTAACCATACTTTGTCTATGGCGTTTGGATGTACCAAAGACTTGCTTTATGCCTACCCGTCCTCCAATCCCCCTTACACGCCCGGGTGATCCGGTTTTCCGGTCGCAAGCGGTCAGAACATCATTCCTCCGTCCGACACAAAAGATCCCTCTGCTTCTTTGTTTTTAAGATCTTCTGTAAGATACGGATAACGAGAAGCTTAGTAATGAAACATGTTTAGTAACTAAAAAATAACAATAACGATACTTACAATTCTTTCGGCAACTAGACGAGTTTGTTCACTCGTGTAGGCGCTTGCAGCTTTTGCCGAATATGCAACCACAACTCCTCGCGACGTAATGGAGATGGAGGAGCATGTATCACGAAGGATTGGATTACGCTTCATCATCCAATCTCTTCCGCTGCGCAGCCATCAAATCTTTTTCGGCCTTTTGATATCCGCGAGAAGCCCTATGAGGGCAATCATTCTTTCTACCTATCTCCTGTGCTTGTTCCCTTCTTTTACGTGAATCGGGATAGAAAACATCTATTAATTATGAATTCCAGCCATGCATGTCACTAACGAAATTAGAGAACTTACGCTTCATATGAACGTCAATCAAACGGTAGTCAAATTCTTCACTTCATCAAGTTTCAACATTTTATTTAAGGAAGATGTAGAATTGTAGAAGAAATTGGAGCTATGTTTTGTAGTGCTAGCTAGATAGATAGGTTAAGAAACAAAAGAGAATTATGCTTACGAGAATAATACAAACTTGATCCTTTTTAAGGCATCCAGTGGGATCGCGTCCCCATTAGATAGTAACAATTGGGTATATAAAGTTTCCCCCTTTTAAGACTATTCGATCATTTCCTCCTTTGCATAAGACAAACCATTACACAATTAATACCTTCTCATCGGTAATTTACCTTTTCGGGGTTGACATATCGGACATGCATAGACAAAGGCTTACGAGAATAATACAAACTTGATCCTTTTTAAGGCATCCGGTGGGATCGGCGATCCCCATTAGATAGTAACAATTGGGTATATAAAGTTTCCCCCTTTTAAGACTATTCATTTCCTCCTTTGCAAGACAAACCATTACAACATTAATACCTTCTCATCGAGTAATTTACCTTTTCGGGGTTGACATATCGGACTTGCATAGACAAAGGCGGGAAATGTATACTTCTATTCACACACCGAACTATTATATAACTAACGGGATTAGATGAACACAATAACATTCACATATCCGCACGGGTTAATAAGCAAACAAAAGGGAAAACAAAACTAAATATATACTCACCGAGCTTCGGGAGTGGTCCGCGAGAAGAACAAATTGTCGCCAAATTCGTTCATCAATAAATGTGTAAACTTCCCAAGGATGTTTGGCGGGCGGAACATCGGAGAAAATATACGTGTTAGCGAGAAAGGTCTTAAACTTCCTCCACCGATCAGCACAATAAGACAATGTCTTGTCTTTCAACTTCGGCTTGATCGGGGACGGTGTATGTAACCAGGATAGTCTCCCAAATAGGATCCTTTACATTCTTATAGTCCACACTTTTCCACTCATCTATCAAGATGCTAACCTTCTGCGTGCTAGACAGCCGACAAAACTATTATATTTGCTTTTATTAGGACCGACGGGTTCCAACCTTGCATCAAAGCGAATCTCGAGCTTTGACCCGGAAGTCGACTTAGGGTCACTTCCATCATTCGTGTGCCTTTTCTACCACGGCGTGCGGGCGATTACGAGCCTCATTGTGAGATGAAGAGGGTTCGTTCTCACTCACACCAGTCACACGAGGCGGCGTTGCCGGAACACGAATAGATTCGTTTTCACCGTCCATTTTCGAGACGGGAAGAGAGGAATGCACGAGCAAATGAGAGAGTAACGGGGGCTGATGGTACGTGGGCGAGGAAGAGAGGTAATGCAACGGGAAGGGTTTCGGAACGCGAACGAGAGGTTCTCCACGAGTAACAAAAGCTTTCGCGCGAAGAAATGTATAACTTGCTTGGATTTTTAAGGCCGGATGAAAAAGAGACGGTCTTAATATTTACATTAATCTCGGTCATATTAAGCGTCCGATCTTAAAAGTTTAACCTTTAAGACCGTTCCTTTTAAAACGCCGGTCTTAATATTAATGAACTTTTTCGTACCGCAAGTATCATATGTCCGGTCTTGAAAGAAAACTTTTAAGACCGTCTTTTTGGTAAGTTCGGTCTTACAACTTTGGACTTTTTATATTTAAATTTTTCCTTATTATGTTTTACCCGAGAAAATATAAGTACGGCTATATGAGATATATTTAGAAAGTAATTGAAATTTCAGTTCAATTTTTAAGACCGGTGGTATTTTAGTCGGTCTCAATAATGATTTTAAGAGCGGTGAAAAATTGGTCGGTGCAAGAAGTTCTTTATATTTACGGTCATTCCTTTAAGACCGGGGTGTCCGTTGTCCGCTCTAAATGAGGCGGTCTTAAAGCCTTTTTTTGCACTAGTGCCATGATGTCGTGTTAGCGGACGTCGTGCGCACTTGGCTAGGGATCATGATGTCATTATGCTGGGAGTGGTTGTGGCAGTTATGTTGCATGCTATAAATATTGGGGTGCTCTAAATGTCCTCACCGATGATCGGTCATCAAAAGCCTTTCCTTTTTGCTTTTAGTCTTATTGTGATTTTGCATTGCATCCCTTAATGCATTACTCATATATTCTGGTATATCTTTTATTTGTGTTTCCATCTTCATTGATGTTTTCTAAATGATTTTCCCCCTTTTGTGTACCCATATCTTAATCTTCATCGGAAATTCGGATTGCATTACTTAAATTCATAACTTTTTCTCATTTTATGTTTTTAGTAACACACATTCACAGTTATGAATCAATTGTTTGTTTCTGTTTGTGTTGCCATTAGAGTTTGAGGAAGTCAGCATGGATAGTATTTACAATGAAATTTGTAATCATTGTATATGACCTTATATTTCCACATTCAATTATATCGAAAAAATTTATGTTTTAAAGTTTTCTACAAAATTAATTAATTAATGAATTTTTTCAATCTTTACAAGAATTTATAAAATTTTCAACATTTTAATATGGTGATAAAAAGAATTAGTTTTGCTACCATATAAAACAATTGCAAATACAATTGATACATTTTTAAGTAACATTGCAGCAAAGCAATATATAGATCGTTTTATTAGACTTGCACTTGTGCATCGCATGGGATCTGTGCTAGTTATAGTTAAAATTACACCAGGCATGCATTTATTTCTTTTATATTCATTACATGCATATAGTTTTATTATTTAATTTTTACACAATCAATTTGACCATCACCATAGTCTAACTACTGGTCGAAATGATTTTTTCAGTTCAATGTTACATTTAAAATATTGATTTTGTGTGTATTCAAATTCAATTCTTTGAGATGAAATACAAAAACGGAGGCACTAATTTAATTGGTCAGATGAACTGTACGTGGATTGAATTAAATAAAGCATGAGAAACTGAGTTGCTTTGTCAGTCAAATTAGATTGTACAAATTACATTCGTTCTACACTTAAATAATCTGATTTATGATTTAATTACATATCTTATTCATTGTTTTCGCTGGTGAACGGGTGATCTCGTCATTCCAAATAAAATAATTATAATTCTATTACAAAGTCAAAAAAATATTATTAAGTAGTTGTCAATAATCGTTGATTCAATCCCTATCCCTCTCAAAAGATAATCCTTGATTCAAATGGATGTCTATATAAAAAATAAAATTCAAACTTTGGTAATTTGTTTTATCCCTTTATCGTTATACTATAGCATGAATTATGCTTCTAAATGCAGCGTAACCCGCATGGCAACGTAGGGGTGTGCATGAAGCCCAAAAGTCCGGTACGTCCATCCAAGCCCAGCTAAAAAAGCCTTACCTAGCCCCAAAAAAAGAAGCTAAAAAAAAAAATTTGCACAATCAGGCTGAGCATTTTTGTTTTAGGGCAGGGCCAGGCATCGGATCGAGTATATATGCATTTCCCTTGAGTAAGTATATATATTATTATATTTGATAAAAATATTTTTTATATAATAATTAATATACTTATATTATTGATGATTAAATATTATTACACTTATTTGTATCTCTTGGTGAATAAATTTAGGATTGTTTAGTTAATAAATAATGGATTTTATTACTTAATTGGGCTTTGAGCTTTTAATTGGATTTGATTCATTCTTTATGATTAAATTCCAGATTTACAGTGATTTAGTATTTTCGCCATAACTTTTGATCTAGATATCCGATTAGCCTGATTCTTCTTTCCTTTTTTAGATGATTCAGGGAGCTACAATTTTTATGAAGACTCGGAAGGCTGGTTTGGACAAGAAGATGGACGAAATTGGAGCTAAAGACAGACCCATTTTTCTGGATTTTTATTCTGCTCGAATTTTGTAATAAAAGACCATTTATTAGAGGTTTCCTATTCTTAGAGGTTTCCTATTTTTGGGCCAATCTTGTAGCCCTAGTGTTTCCTATTTATAGGTTATATTAGATGGCTAAAAAAATATTCTCAATTACGTTGAATAGGATTTCTTTTTGATTTTCTTCTTCATCTTTTCTTCGGTGTTTTGCTTAGCCATGCTTGGCTAAGCTTCTGTGATTAACCCAATGTGAGGATTCCATGATTCATCCAGAGAACTTGTGCTTTATCGGTGATTTAACTCGTTTCTATTTTCATCTTATCGGATCCGATTTCTGAAAATAGTTCGAATATTAGATTTAATATTCGGTTTGGTTTATCCCAAGGACTGAGTTCGAACTAGGTTTTAAGTTTCTTGTGCGATCGCACGGTGGGACGCCGTTGTTCGGACATATTCTAGGCGATCGTCTAGTCGAGGGATTTTCTCGGGCGAATGCGAGATCTCGGTTCGTCCGAGCCAAACGTGGGTTATTTATATTTTGTTCAATGATGAAAGTCTCGGAATCCGAATGTTGGGTTGATCAATTTTAATCTTCTTCTTCTCATTTTCTTTTCTTTGCTTCATTTAAATTGCATTTCTATTTTAGTTTATTAATTTAAAAATCCAAAACCAATCCCTCCTTGTTTTCATTGCATTTGCATGACATTTAGATTACTTAGGATTCAATAAAAGGCTCCTCGAAAAGAGAGAACGATCCTAGGTTTGCCTATACGCAATCCTTGGTTAATTGTTGATTGTGGACCCGAGGCTAATGACAAAAGGTCTTCATCAATTATATTATATTATATATTTACTAATACCCTAATATATTCATTGAGTATTTGACCATTAGTCCATTATATTACTAATGATGCCTTATATTTAATGGGCTATGGATGTTATTTAATTTTTCAGTATGTGTATTTGACTATTAGTTAAGACATATAGAAGTCTTTTTAATTTCAAGACTCAAGCTATAGACTTATTTTAGAATATTCTAAAGTGTATAACTATAGATTACATTTGAAGTTTACAATATTGTTTATCAGATATGACTGAAATTGTCTTTTTCATATAGAGTGTGACAGGTTATTACCATTTGGGCAGGGACCCGTCCTGCCCAGCCCATTATGACCTAGTTCGAAGATGTTAGGGCTTCTATCAGGCAGAGACAGGCACCGGGCTGCATTTTACTGCCCAATAATCCTTCGAGCAAGGTATTGGATAGGGATCTCGCCAGGCTTGAGCTGTGTATTCTCTTCTAACGTTGCTCGTTTCGAGAGAGAGAGAGATATATATATATATATATATACATATATATATATATATATATATTAATGAAAACTTAAGATGGTCATGTAATTTTATATCTACACAAAACTGAGTTTAATTAAATTAGTTCACTGATAAGTTTTTTCTTTTTTTTCTTTTTTTTAATACTACCAACTAGACAACTAGTATCCAGCATCGTCTCTAGATCTTATCACCAGGTATTCGAGCATGCAGCCGTCTACTCCAACTTTGGGGTTCGTCGTTGCCCCTAGTTAAAATATAAATAATATTATGTTAGGATGTACAAGTGTGATAGACATGATGAGTTAATATGAGTAAATTCTCATATTGGATAAAATTGAATTTAATAGACACTCATCTTATCCGTGATATAAGACATATTTATCTAGTTTGATTAGATTATTGAAGTTAATTGGACTTGTTAATATAACATTTATTTTCTAAAATACACTAATCATTTTCCTTAATTCTCCATTTTCCTCTTATACTTGATTATTGTTGAGGGAGTATCAATAGAGGTAAATTTGAAAAAGATTGATAAATATGAAAACTATATCTTATATTTAGGACTAAGACCAATTACCCAAATATGTCTTATATTAAATATAAGAGGAGTAATACATAATAATAAAGCGGAATAAGTCATAAACTTTAGGCCTCAAGGTTTTCAACTAAGATGGTGTATCTGTGTTTCAGTTTTTGTACAGGTCCCACCAAAAGAACCAATATTCTCTCTTATAAACATAAGAAAATCCCTCCCTCATCTTTTGTCATCAAATTGTTTCTAGGATTTTTTCCACTGCTATGATTTATCATTATCCTAATTTTATTCTTTAATTTTATCTATATTCGATTATATTTCAAGCTAAAGAGATTAACCTATTCTGCTGGTATATGGTATGAATAACAATGGCAGGGAAAACATGAAGCAAGTGATACTGGATGAGGAAGAGGACCTGTTCAAGAAAGTTCATGGGATGTCCATGTTTGAATATATGAAAACAGATCCAACCTTGGAATTAGATTCTATCTATCCGATCCGCTGATGCTACTTCAATTAAATTTTATAATTTCCAAAACTCATGTGATATTTCCTCGGATTATTAAAGGAATCAAACATGTGGGAGGAAATATGTTCGAAGGTGTCCCTGAAGGTGATGCTATAATGATCAAGGTCAGTAATTTCAACATAATCATTTCACCTACATAAATCCGAAGTTTTGATGATTAACGAGAAGTCGTATAAATGCTTTCTTGTAGGCTACAACTCATAATTGGGCGGATGAAAAATGCATACAAGTTCTGAAAAATTGTTATAAGTCCCTCAATAAAAGTGGCAAGCTTATTATTATTGACCTAATAATGCCGGAGATACCAATTGCATCTGATGGCCATAAATTGGCTGCGATTCTTGACAACATAGGACCCGTTTGGTTGAGAGAAAGTTAAGAGAAGGAAAGGGAAAGTTGCAGCTTTCCCATGGATTTTGGGTGTTTGGTTGAAAGAAAGTCCAGGTCAAGACTTTCGGTGAGTGCTCATTTTCCCTTATTTGAGGGAAAGTGCTTTCCATCGAAAATGGATGGAAAGCCGTAACTTTCCAAGAAAGTGCTTTTTGGAATGATTTACCCCGAAGTTGGCCGGGCGGGAAAGTTCGAACCGGGTGGGAAAGTTTGAACTTAGCGGGAAAGTTCGAATGGGCAATTTTTTTTCCACCAGTTCGAACTTAACAATAATTTTTTTAAAAAAAATATATTTTAGTAAATAAAATATTTTTTCTTTTTTATTTTGAATTAATTTCTTTTAAGGGTAAAATAGACATTTCATAATTCTTTACCAACTACCCCCTCTTCATTTTCTTTCTACCAAACAACTCAAGCCATCTTCTCTCATCTTTCCAATCTTCATTTCCTTTTCTTTCCATTCCTTTCCTTTCCTTTCCTTCCCCCAACATTCAGAGAACCAAACGGGTCCATAATGTTTCTGCAAGCTGGTGGGAAGGAAAGAACTGAGAGGGAATTTGAAGCTCTAGGTAAAGCTGCTGGCTTTTCTACCTATCGTGTCGCTGCTCTTGTTTTCTCATCCACTTTAATTTGGGAGTCATTGAGTTTTACAAATAAACCAAAAAAACAAACAAACTTATGTGTGCAATTGTAAGTGAAGGGAGGAATGAGTTTGAATAAAGGATGGTTTGTGTGCCGTTGTTTCTATATTATTATGTTATTGGCCTTGTATCCTAGCTAGCTAGTGACATGTAAGTCACTTGTAGGTGTGAGATCCCAAGTTGAATCCAATGGCTTGTGACCTCAAAGGCTCAAACTATTAGGCTGCGTTTGGTTTGAGGGTGGGGAAGGGAGGGGAGGGGAGCAAATATTTTGACCAAATTGCCCATAGAAATTTGCAACATTCCCACATTATTCATGAGGGAAAAAAAAAAAAGCAAATTGCACGCTGAGGAAGCAGATCGATGCAGGCCCTATGAAAGCCGTGCCAGCACTAAGGAAGGACCTGGATCTCGTCGCCGTCGGTGAACTCTGCCAACCAAATCGTGCAGGCGGGGAGACGGAAGTGTCGGATCCAATCGCAGTGGGCGACAGGAACGACGGAGCATTGGTGGGGCGGGAGCGGATGCAGTGGATGACGTCGACAGTGAAGCGAGAGATGGATGAGGAATACGGCCGCAACATTGAGGAATATGAAAAAGGTTTTTTTTTTTTTTTTTTTTAGGGTAATTTGGGAATATTACAAATTTCCATGGGCAGTGTGGTCAAAATTTTTGCTCCCCTCCCCCACCCTTAAACCAAACACAACCTTAGTGCATGTCCCTTTAATTCAATGGAAAAAAAAATGTATTATTATCAATTAATAATATACCTATAAGTTATGAATAATACCACAAATTTTTAAAATTTTGTACAAATCATGAAACTTACAATATTGGCAAATTGAGAATTAATAATTATTCTTTCAAATAAAAATATTTTTTAACTTTTATATATATTACACAAAATAAATAAATAAATAATTTGAATGACATTGGCAAATTGAGAGGCGATATTCAATTTCCTTGAATGTTTAATGCAAAGGGAAAGGCAGAAAATATTTGAATTCACTAATATATAGGTTCTGAGATATTGTAATTAAGAATCTATCATAGTCATCGACTCATCATTGAAAACATCAAGCTATATATGTATATATGTATGTAATGCATATCAAATAATTAAAGTTTTAAAGAAAAAGATGATGATGTGTGTGTGAGTCGGGACAAGAACCTCTATACTTTCCTTATCATCTACTTCCCTCTACTTTTTTATTCTCACCATTAAATATTAATTTTGAAAGTTAAGATTTAATATCCTATAAAAAGTAAGCAAGATTATCATATATAGTTCCATGTTTGAGACTTTGCTCCTCACTTCTAAGAGAATCTCCGTAGTGAGTTTTCATGATTTAGTAAAGTTGTTCGTTTTATCTGTCTCTAGGATTTTCAAAGCAAATCCAAGGTTGCCTTAAACGCCCTCAAATGAATCCTTTGGGTAGAGAGAAGAGATTTTGTGGTCTTATTTGTAAATCACATCATTAAATTTTTTTATATGAATATACAAGTTTATATTTCATTTATTATTGTATTGATTTTGTTGTCATGTAGTATAATGTGTATTAAATAGGAATAAAATTAGGAGATTGATGGATGAATTTCAATGCTTAATAAAGTTGACATTTCTTCTTAGTTAATATAAAATATACTGAAAGTCATATATAAATAAAAACAGAGCCGTGGTCGTCTTTGCTGATGTCATATGATAATAATATCACCAAACTACCAATTCAAAATCTACCGTTGAAAAATTTTGCACACAAACTTGACTAGCTACAAAATAATTGATGCACAAAAATTCAATACTTATCTCTTAAAACAAAGTTAAAGCTATAAATTGTTTGGATTAATGAAAGTAGGAACAAGTAGAAGAATGGTGAAGAGATGAAACCAAGCTTATATAAATGGCTCCAAAAAAATCAATTGAAGGATGTTTTGTTTCCTTTTTTATAATTACATATTACGTACTCCTCTTGACTTGTCGAACCCAAGCACAACTACAGTTCAGCAGCCAAGAATATTATTCCTCACAACAAATTAATGTTGAATGTAAGCTTTAATTGATGTGTTAATTATTATTATTATTCCTATTTTATCATTATTATTTTATGATGATAGTCAGACTCGTCCTCAAAATTAAGCCTTTTGCGTAATGCATTTAGATTAATTAATGTTCAAACATTTAAGAAAAAAAGTAGTCTAATCTTAAATATAAGGCATAATTGACTTTTAATTAATTTATGTGTTTAGATGATTTTTTATAAAAGATTAAGGAAGCTAAATAAATTACTTTAAACTCTTAATATTTATTATTTTTCCTTCAAACTAATTTGTGAGACTTATAAACTACTCCTTCCTGTTCTAATTATAGGACAATATTTAAGAATTGATTTTGGTCCTAATTATAGAACAAAGTTATAATTTTTATCCATTTCTTTCTAAAAAAATGCCTCTAATGATACTTTCTCAATAATAATAATTTAATAATGCATCTATAGATTCTATAATGTGAGTAATCCTTACAACTCATTAAATTCATATACATCTTAATTCTACCGTTTTTTATTTTTTAATAAAATAATTTAAAATCAAGGTCTTAATTATAAGAAATATTTTGAATATAAGCCTTTCAACAACCAGAGGACATAAGCTCCATCACGTTCTTGGCATGAAATTAAATTATGTCTCCTCTAAGCACGTGACACCACGCCACCTCGTACTCTCATCTTTAATTTCCTCCCATTACTCAGATGCTCCACTCTTTTCCTATCAAGAAACCTAACCCTTAATAAAGGTTTTTGGGAAAATAAATGTAATTTATTTATTTAAATACTATAATTAATCTATTTAAAATTAAGTAAATATATCTTATAATTAGGACTAAAAGGAGTAATACATAATCCAACGATATATCACATATATTATGATTAAGTTATGTATTTAGCTTCATTAATCTCTCTTAAAAAAGTCTACCATATTTTATATTAAGAACTGTAGAGAGTATTATTTGTTCATTGAAACATTAGCATTGTTAATAATTAAACACGTCGTTGTGTTGCAATAATTCTCTCATATTTATGTATACAGATTTTTTGGAAAAAATTTGTATAAAATTTTAATAATACAAATAACAAAAGTTTAGTATCTAATCTTTTCATCGCAACCTTTTTTAAAATTTATTTAACTCTACAAGAATCTCGATGATTAATAATCATCAAAAGAATGGAGCACTCCAAGACTTAATATAATATAATTAATTTCATTTAAAAAAATTACCGACAAAATTCTTTCTATTATAAAACATATTTTTACGAATTGATTAGCGATATTCTGTCTCTAATTATTAATGAAATATTTTTGAAAGAGCGGTAGGTATCCAAAAAATTTCTTAGATTAATATTAGCCCCAGAAGTGTTAAGGTCTCGTATGTGTGTCGTATGTGTGTGTAACGTGTATCTATAGGAATCAGGAAGTGGAGATTAAAAGCTAATCGAAATCAAGGGCCGAAAAAACAAACGTACACATTTGTTGCCATTGGTACGTACCGATCATTAATTACATTTGTTGCCATTGGTACGTACCGATCATTAATTACATTTGTTGCCATTAGTACGTACCGATCATTAATTACATTTTTCCAATTTGTAAAAAGACTCTTAGGTGATTTGGACATTTTCAGGATGAATTTGGGGTTTTACAAATTGGTGACAAAAGACCACCACACTTGCCCTTGCCCTTAATATGTTAGGAGATAGGATATTAAAAGTGATTGGCGATACGGTTTTCTGCGAAGCGAGACAAGAAAATTGACCCCCACTGCTGGAGCTCGTTGCGTCGTCGGACGCGCCACCGTCGACCGCCCATCCACCGCCGTTGGCTCCGCCGTGGACCACCCACCCACCGTTGAAGCACAAAACGGAGGACGTGAAAGAACAAGAGGCACGTGGAGCTCTTTGTTCCCAATTTAATAACTTCCCTTTGATTTGTAAGTGTGCAATCATTTATGACAGAGCTGCAATATCAAATGGAAACTGAGTGTGAATGAATTTAAGTTTGACATCATTAAAACTGGGTTTTAAATTGCTAAAGGGGAGTCATTTGGTTTCTCCCTCTGTTTTTATGCTTAGGTCTGTGTTCCCAAAATTTTTTTTCTAAAAAATTGATTAATGGTCATGAATTGTATGAGCCCCACCTTTGTCTCTTAGGTATGAAATAAAGCTTTTTGAGGCATTGGTTTGATTTGTATTTTTAAAAAAAACAGAAATAAGCATTTGTTTTTGTGTACAGTGCATCATAAAGGTGCAGTGCACAAGTTCAAAGATTCAACGCACCAACTAAAATTAATTAAACTTTGTGCATTCATTGTAATTATTTGCTCCTCTTTGGAACACATTTTCGCATTTCTCTGCATTTAGGTTTTTGCTTTCACTGTTGGAACCTTTTTTATCATTGTCTCCATATGCATAATTCTTGCATAACTTGTCTCCATATGCATAATTGCCGCATAACTTGTCTCCATATGCATAAATGCTGCATAACTTTTTATATGGATTTTGTGAAAGTTCATTTTTTGTGGGTTTTACAAAACATGCTTGAAGAAGTGAAAAAGTGAACCCTGGACTTCACAATGGTAATATTCATACGAAATGGTAATTTTCTTCGAAATGGTAATTCTCACTTCAAATGGTAATTCTCACTTCAGGTTTTGTAAAAGTCTTTTTTTTTTTTTTTTTTAATGTTTTTACAAAACATGCTTCATGTAAAAAAAGTGAACCCTGGACTTCACAATGGTAATTGTCACTTCTGAAATGGTAATTCTCACTTCACGAATGGTAATTATCACTTGAGGTTTTGTAAAAGTCCATTTTTTTATGTTTTTACAAAACATGCTTCATGTAAAAAAAAGTGAACCCTAGACTTCACAATGGTAATTTTAACTTTTGAAATGGTAATTCTCACTTCATATGTGTAATGGTAATGGAAATGACTTAAAATCCTTGAAGCACTTGTAAATGCACTTAAAGGCACTTGTAAAATCCCTTGAAGCACTTGTAAATGCCAATACAAAGTATGTTGTAAATAATATATTTTGTGTTAATCCCATATCCTTCAATCAACTTTACTTCCTTCTCTTCGTTGTTTGTTGCAGGTTGGAATGCAAGATGACAACAAATATGGCGGCAACACCTTCTTCAAAGTCACTAATTTGTTTTTTCCATGTTGGGGGGGGAGTTTGTAGCCAATGGTGAAGGTGAAGTTAAATATAATGGTGGGAGTGTGAGGGTAAAATCGATAAAGGAGGGGATGAAAGTTGAAGAATTGAGGGTAATGATAGGAGAATGGTTTGGTTTAGATGGTAATGGGTGTGACATTAAATACACTTTAAGCTTTGATGAAAAGATTTTAGTAGACATGGTTGATGATTATGAAATGGATAATCTGTTTACTTATAATGAAAGAAGTGCACATGTGTATGTAGGATGTAAAGGTACTCATATTGCAGCAAGGGGGATGGATGATCAAGAAAGGTATGTCCTAGTAAGTTTATTTAGAACAACAATAATCTCATATAGGGTTGTTGGTAATATCTTGATAAAAGTTGTCATTATCTATGTAAGGTTCATCAATTCGTGGATCTTATAGAGCAAATGGCTTACATTGAGGAGCCAATGTCATATGGAGCGAGTGATGATTATGCAAACAACGAGGGCGTGGAATACCTCTTTTGAGCCTTCCGTGTGCAAGTCAAAGCGCACCAACACCGATGCCGAGATGAACTCTAACAAGTGGAAGGACTTGGTCATAGGAGTGAATCAGACATTTGCAAATTCTGATGAGTTCAAGAAGGTGCTGCACAAGTTCAGTATTGGCCACAAATTTGAGTACACATATGTGAAGAACGCAAGGGATTGTGTGTATGTTAAATGCAAGGTTGAAGATTGTCCATGGAGGATAACTGCAAGGGCAATTGGGAAGAGCAATGATTTCTTACGTGTGAGAAGATACACCGAATACCATGATCATACGGCTCAAGACAATCTTCGGGTGACACATGCTCGAAGTCTTTGCCTTGACAAGTACAATTATTATTGAAGAGGTTAGAAATCACACGACAAGCGTCCGAATGATATAAAGAACAATTTGGCAAGAGAGTTCGGTGTGCACTTGACATATAAGCAAGCATATCGGGCAAAGGAGAAGGCCATGGAGGAAATTCATGGTAGACACGAATGACATACATGTTGATACCATGGATATGTGATAGATTGAAGGAAACCGATGACAAGACCGTGGTGAATGGGTGGCTAGTGGGAGCAACACCTTTGAACGTGTATTTATAGCGTATGGTTGTTGTATAGAGGGGTTCATTGCTGGTGCCGCACTGTTTTATACATCGATGGAAGCCACTTAAGTGGACCATATAGGGGGACTCTCCGTCGCCTTCGCATTCGATGCGATGCATACAATGAGTTGTTGCCGTTTGCCCTTGCTATTGTCCATGGAGAGACAATTGAGGACTGGACATGGTTCCTTGAAATGGTGAGGAGGACACTTGGAGGGTTGCAGATTACAATTGTGTCCGACCGACACAATGCAATCATCGATGCTGTTCGCGGAGTTTTCGGGTCTGAGAGGCATGCATACCGTTATAGGCACATTAAGGAGAACTTTAGCGCCCAAATGATTAAATTGAATAAAGGAAAGAGGAAGATATGTGGGCAACAAAGACAAACAAGACTTCAATTACTTGATGCAATTGCATATGCGAGACTTGATTGTGACTTCGAATCTGCGATGGAACAAATGAGGCTTTTCAATAACGAAGCATTTGAGTGGCCGATACATCATGGTGATATTGACAGATGGGCAATGAGCAAGTTCCCATTTCAACCGTGGGATAAAATTACCACAAACCCGGGCCGAGTCCTTCAATGCTTGGATGGTGAAGGAGAGACATCATAATGTTGCGCAGCTTATACATGAGCACCGTGACAAAGTTGCAAAGAAGATGTATGCAGCAAGCATGGCAATGAGTAAGTGGAAAAATGGTGTTGGCCCGAACATCGAACAACAAGTGCTGGAAAATGTGGCACGGGCTGAATACATGAATGTTCGGTATATGGAGGAGGAAGGGTGCAGTCCGTACGCAGCAAGTGGGGCGCTAAAGGTTGAGCTGAACTTGCGCGCGTGCACATGTAAAGCATGGCAAATGTCGTATTCCTTGTCCCCATGCGTGTGCAGCCATCAAGGGTGTTCATGGTAATGTGTACAATTATGTTGATGAATGCCTTACGTTAACAGCCCAAAAAAGATTTATAGCCGTACCATGACTCCCGTTGTCACAATAGACATGCCAAATCCAAATGACTTCCGCCTATATGACTTAGGAAGTCAAGTGTTCCCGGCACCTCCCAAGACTAGCCGTCCACCCGGAAGGCCAAGAGTTGAAAGGATAGAGTCACAATTTCGCAACAAGAAGATTTACCATTGCAGCTCCCGCCACGAAGAAGGACACACAAGAAGAACCCGTAAAAATCCAAACCCAACTTAACTTGCCGATCGTTGGGGTCGTGGGGTAAATATTGTACAAGTCATCTTTTGGTATATATACAATGACTTGGATCCCTTTACATCTTTTTGGGTAGAAGGGCTATAATACTTATAGGATCAGTGAATATGTAATTTTCTGAAATGGCACAGAATATGTTCTTGCATGGGAATGACACGGAAACATTACGTCAATGTGGATCGTAATGTTCTCTTGTCATTTTACTTTATTTTGTAAATGTTGTCATCCCATTATAACTTTTTGTAATTGTGTACCTATGAACACCAAAATGACAAAGAAGTGGTGGAGACTATGTAATGGTAGTTACATTTATGGGAAGCATCATTATCAAATGTTGTGTCGATTTGTAAATGACTATGTTGTCATTCGGGAAATGGTAATTGTCACTTGTGGAAATGGTAATTCTCACTTCAGGTTTTGTAAAAGTTCATTTTTTTTAATGTTTTTACAAGACATGCTTCATGTAACCAAATTGAACACTGGCGAAAACAATGGTAATTGTCACTTATGAAATGGTAATTGTCACTTCTGGAATGGTAATTCTCACTTCAGGTTTTGTAAAAGTTCCATTTTTTTTAATGTTTTTACAAGACATGCTTCATGTAACCAAATTGAACACTGGCGAAAACAATGGTAATTCTCACTTATGAAATGGTAATTGTCACTTGTGGAATGGTAATTCTCACTTCAGGTTTTGTAAAAGTTCCATTTTTTTAATGTTTTTACAAGACATGCTTCATGTAACCAAATTGAACACTGGCGAAAACAATGGTAATTCTCACTTATGAAATGGTAATTGTCACTTCGGAAATGGTAATTCTCACTTCAGGTTTTGTAAAAGTTCCATTTTTTAATGTTTTTACAAGACATGCTTCATGTAAGAAAATTGAACACTCGGCGAAAACAATGGTAATTCTCACTTATGAATGGTAATTGTCACTTGTGAAATGGTAATTCTCACTTCAGGTTTTGTAAAAGTTCCATTTTTTTAATGTTTTTACAAGACTTGCTTCATGTAAGAAAATTGAACCTTGGCGAAAACAATGGTAATTCTCACTTCTGAAATGGTAATTGTCACTTCTGGAATGGTAATTCTCACTTCAGGTTTTGTAAAAGTTCCATTTTTTTAATGTTTTTACAAGACATGCTTCATGTAAGAAAATTGAAACTGGCGAAAACAATGGTAATTCTCACTTATGAAATGGTAATTGTCACTTGTGGAATGGTAATTCTCACTTCAGGTTTTGTAAAAGTTCCATTTTTTTAATGTTTTTACAAGACATGCTTCATGTAACCAAATTGAACACTGGCGAAAACAATGGTAATTCTCACTTATGAAATGGTAATTGTCACTTGTGGAATGGTAATTCTCACCAGGTTTTGTAAAAGTTCCATTTTTTTAATGTTTTTACAAGACATGCTTCATGTAACCAAATTGAACACTGGCGAAAACAATGGTAATTCTCACTTATGAAATGGTAATTGTCACTTCTGGAATGGTAATTCTCACTTCAGGTTTTGTAAAAGTTCCATTTTTTTAATGTTTTTACAAGACATGCTTCATGTAACCAAATTGAACCTTGGCGAAAACAATGGTAATTCTCACTTATGAAATGGTAATTGTCACTTGGAAATGGTAATTCTCACTTCAGGTTTTGTAAAAGTTCCATTTTTTTAATGTTTTTACAAGACATGCTTCATGTAACCAAATTGAACACTGGAGAAACCAATGGTAATTCTCACTTCTGAAATGGTAATTGTCACTTGTGGAATGGTAATTCTCACTTCAGGTTTTGTAAAAGTTCCATTTTTTTAATGTTTTTACAAGACATGCTTCATGTAACCAAATTGAACCTTGGAGAAAACAATGGTAATTGTCACTTATGAAATGGTAATTGTCACTTGTGGAATGGTAATTCTCACTTCATGGTTTTGTAAAAGTTCCATTTTTTTAATGTTTTTACAAGACATGCTTCATGTAACCAAATTGAACACCGGAGAAACAATGGTAATTCTCACTTCTGAAATGGTAATTGTCACTTGTGGAATGGTAATTCTCACTTCAGGTTTTGTAAAAGTTCATTTTTTTTAATGTTTTTACAAGACTTGCTTGAAGAAGTAAAAAAAGTGAACCCTGGTAATGGAAATGACTAAAAATCCCCGAATCACTTGTAAATACACGTAATAGCACCTGTCAAAATGCTTCAAGCACTTGTAAATGGCCATACAAAGTATGTTATAAGTAATATATTTAGTGTTAATTCCATATCCTTAGTCATCCTTACTTCCAATATTTACAAGTTATTTGCAAACATACATCACATGAAAAAAATGAATTGACTCCTACGTAACAAAAGTGTAAAAATAATTTAACAAATCATCATCTAACAATAATGCTCATGTCTTCCTTCTCTTCCTTTGGGTTTGGAGGAGTCGTAGTCCCAAAGCAACATCTTTGGCGATATTCAATTCGTGGTTGACCAGCCCACCACATGAGGTTACACCTATACTCGTTCACCGGTCATCACCATACCGCATAATTTCGTTGGGTTTCCAATTGTGCAACCAGATCAAGACATGCACGCCACGTCTTGCCTACAAAACACATGAACACACCAATTAACAAATTTACAATAGCCTAGCATTTTTGACTTTCGTCACACAGAGTGACACTCACAAGTTTGGTTGTTGTGGAACGGGTGGCCAACTAATTTCGTTCTTTGCATCTTGGCTTTGTCATTTGGTTTCACAAGTTGTATAATCTCTTCAAAACGATCCCTCTCGTAAACAACACACATGCATTAAATAAGTGTTTACTCCACTCAATGGTAAATGAAATTTGCATACATGTAACATACAATATGTTTAATCGCCGTTGCCGGGGATTAACAAATGCGCTTTTCTTCTTTTTCCGGACTCATTCATACTCATGGCGATGTTTGTCTTCATTGAGTCTAAGACATAAAAATTCTTTGTGGCTGGATCAATGGCGTGCAAAACCGGTGTTGATCAACCAATACGGGTCCCATTATCAATTCACAATCGCCAATGTTGTAATCTATATATTCAGCAATAGTTGTTCCTTCCACCGAGAAACTTTCCATTCCGACGGTTTTCTCGCCAATAAATCCCGCATAATCAACAAATATTGAAGTCAAACATACCTATGTCAATGGGAAATAAATTATGAAGATCCATAAATGCTTACCATTTGATCAGACCGAAAATGTGCCTCTTCACTTCGCCCTGTTTTCGCATATCTCTCATCAATGTTTTACATACAATAGACATAACTCGCATGTGCGAACACATTGATAAGTGCGGTTCAAAATGTTGAAATTTTAGCTTTTTTAGTACCTACCCGATTGCTTAATCTATTCCTCCGGCCTAGTGTTTGCAGCAGCTCCCGGGTTATGTCCTCGTCGTCTATTTGTATGAGAATCCTGTAAAAGATAAACAATGTCATCATGTAATCGTACACATGCCAAATCCACACAAAACGGGTTTTAATAATGAATAGTCATTGAAATTAACTTTTTTATTACTTACTCATCGACTCATCCTTGGTGCGGGATCCGGAGATAATGTCAAAAAAATTTCCCTCTTTTCTTTTGCCTTCCCTCTACGCCGCTTTATTGGCTTCGTCAACGTCCACACGCGACATGTTTTTGGGCTTCTTCGGCCTCTCGTGACCTCCGTGGTGCATCTTCTTGTGCTGCATCTTCTTGTTCATCGTGGTATGGAACAATTGATTGTTCTACATCGTCATCATAAATGTTGATTGGCGTTCCGACTGATGTGTGATCCTCATAACCACCTTCAACATCATCTTCGCCATCATGGTGACCATCACCATCACCTTCTTGGCCCTCATCATCACCATGAGCATGTTGGCCCTCATCATCCTTATCATCCTCAGCTTCACCATCCTCATCTTCACCGTCTTCCTGCTTCCGCTGCCTTCTAATGTTAACTTGTGCTTTTCGCAGCTCATCTTGGACAACAAAGAACAATTTTTTTGTGATTTTCGTTGATTGCACCCATCAACTTGTCATACAACTCCTTTAAAACCTACAATTAACACAATTTTTCACAAGTCATTAACATAATAGCCAATAACATAATAGCCAAGCATGAATTAAACTTCTTATGTGAAAACACTTATCGGGTCTAAAGAGGCCCCAAAATCCATTTCCAAACCGTCCTTCTTAGCCTCTTTACCCGCCTTCACGGTATACAACATCCCGCTGTCGCTCTTCTTCTCTTTGTCAATCATCTCATTGACCTTGTCTTTGGTCCAAAACTCAATTGGACTCTTTCCTTTATGATCAACTGCCTTCCCCAATGGGAACCGCTCCCCCAAATATAACTACAACGACAAGGTTAAACACATAAATGTTATGTCAAAAAAATATGTTAACACAAATGACAATCATAATACTTACCAATAAGATATATATGCACCCTCCGACGTAGGAGTTGCAATCTTTGTTTTCTCTTATTGCGTTGACATAATAAGAGAGCGTTCGGAGGTCATTGGCAACATATGTGGCCCGGTCGAACCGGGCAAATCCTTTACCGGCCGATGCTAATACCTTCAAAGAATCGCAAACTAGGAGTTGTGCTTGATGTTGGAGCGAGAAAAGTCCCCAACATGTGCATCATAAATAAGGTTTCAAACTGCTCAACCGATTTCCCGAAGTTATGACTTTTAAAATGTCGTCATACTTCATTTTACCGTACTCCTTTCTCGGTTGTAGGTAAACGGATCTGTATCGATCCACTTGTCATTGTTACCTCCTTCCCACTATGTGGCACCCCAAGCAACTTAGCCACATCTTTTGCTTCTATGACTTGTGTCTTCCCCCTTATTCGGAATTGATTGGTCGGGGGATCATAAGCTCTCATTATGGGGACTAACATTTCCCGGGCGTCTCATACTCCGAATTTTAAGCAACCGCCCAAACCCTAACTTCTCGGACCTTTTTCTTTAATGTTTCGTCTCGAGTTCACAAATTCTACCAGCTTGGAAAATTTGTTCAGCGAGCATCGTGATGGAAAAGGAGTGGTGGAGGAGGAGGTGGAGGTGCCCTTCTTGCTCGGAGCCTTCCTTCTTTGGCTCTATCAAAGTATACTTTCCTCTCATCGACACTCAATCCCCTCCACGCTTTTGCGCACTCCCGACTCATGTCGTAAAGTCGCCTACTTTATTCTCTTTTTTAAACTCCTTGCTAAACATAAAGTATGCATTAGTAGTGGACATGTTGCTACACTTTTGCTTTGGTAAACCCGAAAAAATGAAATGGCAAGACACAAAATTATGAGAGTTCATGCACCACATATAACGGCGAAAATATTTGTATAAACCAAGATCTTGAAGGCTATAAGTTTATTGTGAGCAAAAAAAAAAAAACAATTACTTTGGGGTTGAGAAAGTTATGATGATATAATAATGAAAAAGCATAATGAACCTTGGAGAAGTATAGAGGATAATTTTCGATATTTCAAAGAAATGGAACCGTAAGAATAGAGTCATATATTTATACTACACTAAAGGTGGTTCACTTGAAATGCAACCAATTTCCGAGTGTATCTAAATAAAGAATCAAAGACAAAGTAATATTCTAAGAGCATATAAATCAAATGCACAGCCTTGTTGCAAAAGTAGGTGATTTGTCCTTTGATATACTTAAAGTAGTAATGAGTAAGAAAAGTAATACACATCATTCTCCTAGAGTATGCAATATGTACACTTGCAGGATACATGCCAAAGTTTGTCAAATGGTTAAAAGAAGGAGGTAATTAGCAAAGAGTCAAGCCATAAACAAGTAAACTTGGAAGAAAAGTTTATCTCAACATAGGTTTGAAATCCCCAATTATATGCGTTTAACCAAACAATAGTAATCTGTCACCAAATTGTTGGAGGGGATGGCAATAATAGTAGAAATATGAATTCAAATTGAACAGAATTAACATCTTCCTTATTCTAAATCTTTTAAAGGAATGTTAGAATAGTCCTCCAAATTAAGCGATTACAAAAAGAATAGTTCACAAGGCAGCACTAGCATGAACAGAGATGCAAGAATGCCTTCAAGATTTCATGGATTTTAACATTTGACAATCCTAGAAGTGATTATTCAACCAATGTTCAGATAAGCAAAATAAGTGAACACGAAAACATTTCAAAGCATGCTCCTTCCTGCCAAACATTCCAAATAAATTACTGCAATCGCTCCAAGTAGACCCGTGCTACACTAAGTAATCGAAATATCAAAATTTTGAACAAGGAACAAACAATTTGGAGGACAACCTAGTAGTCATTTTTTAGGTAAGGAAAGGCAATGGAATCGAGTTAATTAATCACCAAAAAGAGCAACATATATATTTTAACAAGAAAATCTTTAACTGCTATTATTTAAAACACGTTTTTGAATACTTCGTATTTGTTGACCCAAAAAGATTTCTAACCAATATATAATCCAGTCAATGGTAATAAAAATGTTTTCCCCTTCAAACTTATTAATTTAATTTGGGCATATATATATACGTGAATTTTTCAAACTTCATATGATATTACGCGCAATTAAAGGCAATGAAGCAATGAAGGTTTTTTGGGGTCAACAAAGCAAAGTGAAGGTTGATTATCTATAATGCCATCATTATTTCGGTGGGGTAGTTGAAGAACACAACAGTTTTCAAGGAGCCATTTTTGGTATATATATGAATCCAAAGATACACGGTGATCGGTTCGGCGGACGCGACGCAAGCAACACAAAAAGCGAGCAAAGAATGAGGGCTCAAAACTAATGAGATGAGGAAGATACCCGACGGCCATAGCACGGCGTACACGACGACGACAATGACAAGACGACGGCGACAAGATGGTTCAATGACAATGACGACAAGACGGTTCGGACAATGACGCTAGGGCAAGCAAATCTTCGAAAGGGAATCAGAGTGAAGTGTCGATTGTGATTGAGAATGAAATAAAGAGAAGTTAGTAAGGGGTAGTGTGGTCTTTTGTCACCAATTTGCAAAACCCGAAAGGTCCAAATCACCTAAGAGTCTTTTTACAAATTCGGAGGACTTCGGCGGTTTTAAGTATTTAAATGGGGTTTTACTATTATTATGAAATCGCTACAACATTACAACAATGCATCTTTACATACTTTTTCTTTACATGATACATTAAAATTTCATGACGCATATAGAGATTTCTAAAAGTCTACCGTTGACAAATTTTGCACGCAAACTTGACTAGCTACAAAATAATTGATGCACGAAAATTCAATACTTGTCTCTTAAAACAAAGTTAAAGCTATAAATTGTTTGGACTAATGAAAGTAGGAACAAGTAGAAGAATGGAGAAGAGATGAAGCAAGCTTATGTGAATGGCTCCAAAAAAATCAAAAGAAGTATTTTTTGGTTCCTTTTTTATAATTATATTACGTACTCCTCTTGACTTGACGAAAGCACATGTTCAGCAGCCCCGATTACATTATTCCTCACAACAAATTAAAGTTGAATGTAATCTTTAATTGATGTGTTAATTATTATTATTCCTATTTTATGATGATAGTCAGACTCGTCCTCAAAAGTAAGCCTTTCGCGTCATGATTGAGACTAATTAATGTTCAGACATTTAAAAAAAAAAAAGTATTATATCTAGTCTTAAATATAAGATATAATTGACTTTTTTTGTAAAGATTAAAAAAAATTAAATAAATTGCTTTAGAGGCTTTATATTTATTATTTTTCCTTCAAACTAATTTGTGTGACTTATAAACTACTCCCTCTAGTTCTAATTATAGGACAATATTTGAGAGTTAATTTGGTCCTAATTATAAAACAAAGTTCTAATTTTTATCAATTTCTTTTTAAAATACCTATATTGATACTTTTTCAATAATAATTAAATACAATAATAATTTAATAATGCATCTATATATTCTATAAAATGAGTAATGCTTACAACTCATTAATGACATATACATCTTAATTCTACTGTTTTTTATTTTCTTAATAAAATAATTTATAATTACTGTCTTAGTTATAAGAAATAATTTGAATATATAAGCCTTCTTGTGATTTTTCAACAACCAGCGGATATAAGCTCCATCACTAGGCATGAAATTATGTCTCCTTTAAACACAACACGTAGCACCACATACTCTCATCTTGCCTCCCATTACTCACATACTCCACTCTTTTTCTTTCAAGAAACCTACCCACATTTTGACAAAATAAATATAATTAACTAATTTAATTATTATTCTTAATTTCTTTAGAATTAGGTAAATACATCTTATAATTAGAACCGGAGGGAGTATTATATAATCCAATGATATATCACGTATATTATGATCAAGTCATAGTATTTAGCTTCCTTAATTTTTCCAAAAAAAAAAAAAAAAAAAAAAAAGACAACTATATTTTATATGAAAGTATTATTTGCTCATTGACGGTAAAACACTAACATTGTTAACAATTAAACACGTCGTTATGTTGCAATAATTCTCTCATATTTATGTATACAGATTTTTTGGAAAAATTTTTAATAAAATTTTAAAAACAGAATAACACAAATAAAAAAAGTTTAGTATATATATAATCTTTTCATCGCAACCTTTTTTATAATTTATTTAACTCTACAAGAATCTCGATGATTAATAATCATCAAAAGAATGGAGCACTTCAAGACTTAATATAATGTAATTAATTTCATTTTAAAACCAAATTAGGGACAAAACTCTTTCTATTATAAAAATATTTTTACAAAATGATTAGCAAGATTCTGTCTCTGCTTATCCATGAAATATTTTTGAAAGCTAATCCAAAATAATAAAGGGCCGAAAAAACAAACAAGCACGTTGCCCAGATTGCTTTTCACTTTTATCGATCGTCATAACAATTCATTGAATAATTGGGAATTGTATAATTTATGTAACATCCCAATATTTTTTAATAATAATTAAAAAAATTTAGAATGTGATTTATTACATTCTGCGGTTTAAAGAAGATAACAAAATTTTAATAATAATTAAATGTTTTTAGGATGTGATTTATTAAATAATAGGTTTGGAGGAGATAACCAAAAAAAAAAAAATAATAATAATAATATTATTATTATTATATTGTAATATAATAATATATGATTATATGTGTGTGTATGAGAGACAGAGAGTTTTTTTTTGCTCAAAAGAGACAGAGAGTTTGAGACAACATTAGAGAGTTACGGGGTGGGGGTCCCCACATATATGTGACAACAAATGGGGCACGTCGCCCTATTATAGAGTTACGTGGTGGAGGTTTATATAAATCCCCACCCATCGATAAAATAGAAGCACATAATAGCCGTGGTGGAGCCCACGCCAGCCGACGTTTGATTTTATGGGTTAGGGTTCTATTTTGAAGATTAATAAGATATTTAACTTCCCTCCCAATCACAAAACTTCCTTCATAAAAATTGTTCTAAATAATTTTATCTTTCTTATAATATTAATTTGTGTTGGTTAGAGAATATTTTGGGGTTAGGATTTTAGGCAAATTTTGAGTTTTCTCAATATATGACTATAAGAATGTAGATGATAAGTAATAGCTTATTCTAATCAATTTAGATTTGTTAATTAGTTGTTGTAGGAATTTAAAATTAATTTATATTTAAAAAATTTAGGATTTATGTTATTCCTAAAATTCTTAGCGCTAAACTGTTATTTCGATATTCAAAGGACTAAACCCTCATTTCTGAAATTTGCAAGACTAAATTGTCATTTTCATTTTTCATTATAGTAATATATTATTATTAAAATTTGTACATTTTGAATTATATGAAATTATAAGTTATAATTATGATTAATGTGAAGTTTTGAAGAGTTATTAATAGGTAGTAAATTGATTGTGGTAGAATGAGCTCTTGGATTATGAACGGTGTGATAATAATTAGTTTCAATAAGAAGTAACCACTTTCTTGTTGTTATGCATGCTTGTATGATGTTTTTGGGTGACTTTTTTATTATATGAAACTATGTTGATAATGCAAGTCTTGTGAGATTTATTTTCAGGAAGAAATGATTAGTGATATTATATATATATTATATGAATTTGTGTGGAATTATGAGATTTGAAATGTTTTATTAATTAGTAACTTGTGAATTATATCAGAGGGGATGGTGGGTGTGGATTTCACGGGAAATTATTCAAAGAGGAAATAAAAGGGTGAAATCTTGTATGAAAAGAGGAAATTAGGCGGTGGGTTTCCAGGTGTACACTAGTTAGTCCTTTAGTCTACTTGTGTTTAGTAGGGCCTTGACACCCCACTAGTATATTATAGGGGGAACCTATAGTCCAGTCTTGTGCTTTGTGGATTTTGTTAGGTTCATATCACTTGATTGGTGAGTTTGTTGAGTTGAATTACCAGTCATATGGTTGAGTTTGTTAGGTTCAATTAGAGGAAATAAGGGAGGATTGAGAATAAATTCTTGTATATTGATTTTTATGTACTTATGTGCTAGATATGAAAAATGAGATATTGATATTGTAAATTGATATATACATATATTCACCATGTCACGTTTTTAATAACGTTGTGATTTTATAATATCTCACTTGACACCTCATGAGCAATTACTCATATGCCTAATGAGATAGATTGATGGTTACTAGGATTTGGCTACGGTCCACTTCTCTTACCATCCACTTCCCATCCTCTTCCTCATCATCTGGTAGTTGGATTAAAATCGAGCGGTTCAGATTTAATGTTTTATAAAAATATTATTTTTATATTAATAAAATATTAAATTATTAAAAAATATATAAAAATAATATTTTTATAAAATATTAAATCTGAACGGTTAAGATTTCAATCCAACGGTTGAGATGAAGAAGAGGATGGGAAGAGAACGATAAGAGAAGTCGTAGTAACCCCTATTTTTCGGGTGATAGTTCTCGTGTGAGACCATCAAAGAAGACTTTGGAAACTTAATTTGCTTCGCCAATAGTAGTGCTTCCATCTTTTGAAATAATGTTAGACTAATATTGCCATGTCATGGCTCATTTTGCATATTCTAATTTATTTTGAATATTTTTTAAATGATTATTGGTTTAATCAAACCCTTGATTAGTTATTACTATAGGATCTAATTATAGAACATTTTTGTAGTGCAATTTTGCACTATAAAAGCGTTCATATAATTAGAACCGGAGGGAGTATTATTTTATGAAAAATGGAGGACTTTGCAATTTACATATGAAATAGCCATCTAATTAATGAAGAATTTATTTCCATCCTATGAGAAAGATAAACAAATACGAAAATAAGAAATGTAATTTGAACAACGCTGAGTAAAAACTAATCAAAAGAAACTTCGATACAGGTCAAGGTAAAAATGCTTACTAAAAGTTGCCTAACTAAAACCAAAAAAAGAAAATATTAAAACATATGTTTAGGAAAAGGCAAACTACCTGGTTAACACAATTGCATACTTATCAAAAAAGGGGCTCCATAATTAACCAACATCATACATCATGCTAACTTATGCCCTTGGGCCAATGCTAAAGACTTAGGATTATGGATGGTGACACCAATGGAGGTAGATATGCCTCTATTCTCACCTAACCTCCTATTACTTTACCAATATTCTGTTCACATTACATTGATAAGAATAGTAAAACCCCGTTATTCCAATGCTACATCAAATTGTGACTGATGACCAATCCAATAAAAAATAACATTTCTTGGACTCCCATTTCAAAACGCCACACAATATTTATACTTCAATAAAATTAACATCTTCACTTGAGTGTATAAATACGGGCATTCACTCAAGTGTTGCCTTACCAAGCTAGCTATATCGTAGTTGTGACGTGCTTAAACAAATTAAAGAAAGCAAGTGAGCAAGCATGAGTTCGACAGAGAAGTACAGCCAAAACCATAAGCTTCCAAGTAAGGAAGAAGACGATGAAGCCTGCCTCTATGCCATGCTGTTATCGACCTTTCAGGTGTTCCCGGCGATTCTGAACGCCGCCATAGAGCTGAAGGTGCTGGACAAGATCTCAGAGAAAGAAGGGGATTTCATGTCAGTTTCAGAGATTGCTTCTCAACTTCCAACTCAACACTCTGAGTTGCATGATAGGCTCGACCGAATGCTGCGAGTTCTGGCGTCTTTCAACGTTCTGGATTGTACCACTCTCACCAACCAACATGACCAGGTCGAGAGGCTCTATAAACTGTCTCTTGCGGGCACTTATTTTCTGCACTCTAAAACTGAGAGCCTTGCTTCTTTCTCTAACCTTCAGTGCCACCCTGCTACTGCTAAGGTTTGGTATGTTTCAGTTCTTAGTCCCTGCGTGTGTGTGTGTGTGTGTGTGTGTGGCACTATTCTTTTTAAGACTACCGGACCAGTGGCTTAGTGTGGTAGAAGTAGGTCTACGAGATAAGTATATAAAAGGAGTTTTATCTCGATTTACATAAACGTACTTTTTATATATTAACTCAAATAAATAGGCCCTTAGTCTACTTGAATTAATTACTATCTTTCTATTTATCTAATTGATAGATTAGGGTATTTGGTCTGAGCCCAACCCATATGGTCAAATCCCAGTAACTATTATGCACTTCCCGGCCATCTAACAGAAGGCTCATTCCTAAATAACACAAACATGATCCAACGAATATATTACTCCTCCCACAGTTTGTTTCTTATAAATGTATATTAACTTCCATAAAATGCCCTCTTTTAGGACTACTCATAAATGTAAATCTCTTAATATATAAATCGATAGATTAAAAATTTGAGAGAAAAAGTGGATTGATTGAGGTCTCATATTTAATACCAAAGTAAACCTCGCATCTAACTCCTATATTTACAATTGAAGAGGAAGTACTGTCTTTTGGCCAAAAAACAAAGGTTAATTCCTGTATCTTTGCATGTCTGTAATGAATTTGTGCTGTGAGGGTCAACAATACTTCATGTACTTTTCATTCTAGAGCATTCAAATATTGACCTAACGCAATTTTGAAATATACTCCATTGATTGGATGCATCATTCTACGAAGGTTGAACATAAAGGAAGCAATTCTGGATGGAGGAGTAGACCTGTTCAACAAAGTACATGGCATAACAATGTGGAAGTACATGGAGAAAGAGGACAAGCTGAACCAGACATTCAACAAGGCAATGGCAGGCTTATCAGCAATTCAGATGAGGAAATATCTGGAATCATATGGTGGATTTGAAGGAGTTTCAACCTTAGTTGATGTTGGAGGAGGCACTGGTCAAAGCCTCCAAACGATAATCTCCAAGCACCCTCACATCAAGGGCATTAATTTTGATTTGCCCCAAGTCATTCAACATGCCCCACCCCATCCTGGTACATGATCTTCATTTCAAAGGCATTTACTTCACATATTGACTTTTTCTTTGACAGAATCACTTTAAGGTTCTAATTTACAAATTTAGGTACCAAAAAGTCCTAATAACAAGTGAGCAACATGGACTTGTTGTCATTTTTTGTATTGAAGTTTGTCATTACATGTTGTTCACTTGTTGTAAGATTTTTTGACGATTACATTATTTCTTCCTTGAGATTTCATAGTAATTCTTTCTTTTTCTTTCTATTCAACATGTTTTCCAATTAGCATTAAATCTTAACTTAATTCAAAGGCACTCATGGATTGCATTGTTTTGCATTTGTCTCATGATGTGAAGGAATTGAGCATGTTGGAGGAGACATGTATGTTAGTGTTCCCAAGGGTGATGCTATTATGGTCAAGGTAGGATTATTCTTAAATGTCTGATATTTACTGAGAATAAATATTTATTATTGGACTGCTATGCTGACAATGAATGGTTAAATGACACTTTTTTTCCTTGACTTGTGCAGGCTACTTGTCACAATTGGTCAGATGAAAAATGTGTGGCACTCTTGAAGAACTGTCACAAAGCCCTTCCTGAAAATGGGAAGGTGATCATTTTGGACATGATATTGCCTGAGGAACCAGAGTCAAGTGTTGCCACTAAGTATGCGTCTATTACAGACAACTCAATGTTTATTCAAGCTGGAGGCAGAGAAAGAACTGAGCATCAATTCCAGAAGCTCTGCAAAAACTCTGGATTCTCCAGCTTCCGTGTTGCTGCTCGCGCTCTCTCTGTTTATGGCGTCATCGAGTTTTACAAATGAATTGCATCTTCCATTGTTCGCAAAAGCAAGCTTCCACTTTACAGTTTACAATAAATACCAAAATTAAAATGGCATATAATCAAAACAAGAATGAGTGAGGCTGTTGGTGGGAAGGTTATGTCTCCCAAAGTTGTCTGATTATGTCAGTGTAGGGAAGCTTTATTATGAGTGTGGTTTCTCTACTGTGTCTTTTCTCTCTGCTGTAATCATAACCAGTAGCCATCTTCATACCAATTATTTTCAGTGTGTGTCTTATTATAAAGGACAATAAAGCAGGAATTAAGTAAGGGAGATTTATGTAAAATTCAAAAGGATTATTCTCATTTCTCACATATACATGGAAGTGGCAGGGCAAAAATGGGAAATTGATCAAACAAAATAAAGAAAACAAAACTACTTGTTAGAAACAAAAGATAGCTAGAAGGCCAATAGTATGTATGGTTGCAGAGTAATGAATTACAGAATGATCAGGAAACTTCACTTGTGGTGGAGGTGGTGGGTTTTCTATGAGTACTGGTGAGAGAGAAGAGTTTCTTCAAAAGCTTGAGAAGCACCAAAGTGCCAGGCTTACAACTATTTGATGCAAAAACTGAACCATTGCTCTTCATCACTGTTAATGCTCCTGATCCACATCTCACTTCTACCATCTGCCCTGAAACAAACCAATCATTACCCAACTGAACTCTAAACAACCCAATCATTAATTCCTAATTTTGCAGATTAAGAAACCATAGGTTAGGAGTGAAATTAAGGAACAAAGGGATGAAGATGAAGCAGAGTATATATGGAACAGAGCAGAGCAGAGCAGGACAGAAAAGAACCTCTGTAGAAGAAGAGGTAGCAGAGGCAGAAGTTGAACACAAATCCTCATTGAAGTTCTCCCACAATAAGTCCATTGTGTCCTCATCTTTTTCATACTTGTCATCATCACTGATCACTTCCGCTTTTCCAGCATCTTGATCGGTAGCCGGAGATGGAATATTCCATAGAGGAGGTGACTCGATGGTGAGAGGATAAGTGTCACTGACTCTGGGGAAGGTGAAGTCCTCTGTAACATCCATGGCCTCACAAGTTCGGGTTAGGTTTCAGGGTGGTGGAGGACCACTGGTTTGTGATGGTTGTTTGTCTTAGATTATAGGTTTTGGTTCATCTGCTTCAACAAGTTCAACTTTCTTGTTCAAAAGGAATCACACATTTTGGTTTATAATCTTAGGCCTCAAATAATGACTTGAACTTGACGGAATTTTGAAAAATTACTGTGATCACTTCTAGTTTACTTAAAATTTCCTGCTGAACCAAAGTTTTTAAAATCAATAACTTCATGAAAACTTTATATTAATTAGTCTCCAAATTTTGATAAAAGATCTTGTGAGTGGAAAGCAAGAAAGAAAGAAAGGGACGTGCATTTTGTAGAGCTCTTTCCATGTGTCTTTCCCTTTCTACCAGATTTTATTCTGGACAGAAATATATTCCTATTTAATTTGGTTAATTGGTTATGGAAAAAATATAAAATCTATTTTCTGTTAATTTATTTCTCTCTGCTGGATCAATTGTATTTGTAATGACAAGTGGCAAGAAAGCAAATTTAAATATCATTTGTCTTTTTGGTATGATAAATGATAATTAGCAAGTAGGGATTGAAAATTGTTTTAAAATTTAGTAAAAAAATAGTCATAGATACCATCTTGGTTATGTAATGGAAATTAAAAGTAGGGAATGCCTTTTGAGGGAAGCCAAGGGTTGCCGATTATTATTAATTATTAATATTATTAATAATGAATGACCGAATAATTAGGAGGAAGTCATTTTAATTGTAATTAGTTGTGACACAAATGAAAGTGACAATTCATCGTCTTTCTTCGTCTCCACATATATCCCCCTGGTGTGTCCTTCCTCATACGTAATCGGCATCAATATTGAAATACTTAGATTATTATAAAAACTCTTGATCTTTAATTACTGTTATACATTATTATAATTAAAAAATAAATTTATTATGAATCATCTAACAGTA
Source organism: Acacia acuminata (assembly GCA_019022655.1). NCBI lineage: Eukaryota > Viridiplantae > Streptophyta > Magnoliopsida > Fabales > Fabaceae > Acacia > Acacia acuminata. The sequence continues at coordinate 631,636 of JAFJYI010000123.1, forward strand.
TAAATCACATACTTGTGTTGATCAACCAATATATACACTTTACAAATGACCAGCTGGTCTCACACCAAACAGGATCATTTTGTTTGCATGCATGGCCTAAAGTGAAACTGCAGTTAAAAGAAAGTCTAGATAAAAAAAAAAAAAAAACAATGTTTATGTTAAAACATTTAAAATTTTAAAATTATTTTTGAATATTTAAGGATTCAAAAAATAAATTAAACAGATGAAGTCATGAAGAAACTATAATATAGAACTGCAAGTTTAAAAAAAAATTAATGATTGAATGATTTATAATCATTTTAAAATTTAAAAGAATTGAATCAAAGTAGGTTCTGTTTTTGGGCTGTCAGAGAAAAAATGTACAACTAAAATGATCGAGTTAAGAGTATTGTTTCCCAAGATCGGTTGAGATTTGGTGTTTGTTCCTAGCGCTTTTTTGCCATCTCACAAGTCTCGATCTTGGGCTGTCAGAGAAAATGTGTACAACAAAAATCGGTTGTGATTTGATGGGAAATAAAGGGTAATATTATGATCTACTCATAGGCCCAACTAAAAACAGGGGATTCAAAGGTATTAAGGTTGGCCTTTGTTTGTCCTTGCTCCCCTTGACCCCTTAATTTTGAGTTATTTAATTACCTAAGTTTTATGTGATACAAATCAACCTTAAAATAAGTGCAAAGTTAAGTATAGGACAGGGTGACTTCAAAACGCGTAATTCCTCTTTTGCTCGTATTGTAAACTGCAAGAAAGCTGAAGGTCTGAATAATAAATATTCAATCTTCAAGCATTCTGAGTCTTACTGGAAGGCCCTCATTTATCCTGTTCGCCTGAACAACTAATTCATCAGCTTGTCCGTGTTGGGAGTCAAAGTCTACGAAAATTTACATAATTACAAAATACCATCAGAAATGGGAATAAAGGACAGCAAAAATTAAATGCAGCTGCCCTTGTTTTGTCAATGTCTGAGTTTTCTTCTTCCATATCGCCATGTCATTCAGTCTTGTATGTCTTTCTTTTACCTTTGTTCTCTTGTTGTGGATTGTGTCCAATGGCTCTATGTCTGCCATCCAACAACCAAACCAACACCATGACCGAGCTCTCTCTTCTTCTTAATGCAACTGCATTAACTCATTCATGAAGTCGTCTGCCATCCCTTCTGTTAAAATATAAGGGAATTATTGATTAGTTGGTTAAGACTCATTCTATATAAAAGACTTAGTCATTGTGATTTAGTTAGTGAGTTAGATGAGAGATCCTCACCATATTAGAGAGAGGTTAACTTGGGTCTCTCTCTAGAGAGGGAAGTCCCTCCTAAATCCCTAGAGTTAGGGTTTGTTTGAGTTTGAACATATTGCTCCTCTTATATGAATAACAGATCCAGGGGGATAAAAATTGGGATCTGTTGTTTAGAACTAAATCAGACCGCGTAATCTTTTAAAAGCGTTTTAGTGAGTTATTTAAGCCCCATGTTTTCTTTCTTTGGATTCCAAATTAAATGAAGTACTACCTCTCCGTCCAATTATAAGAGCTAGTTGACTTTCTTTGGAGAGATTAAGAAAATTTAAATAAATTATTTAATCATTTCATATGTTAAATGTTCTTAGATTATATATTAGTTTATTACTCAAACTATTAAGTTTGAAAAAAAAATAAATAAATAAAAATACTTTAAAGTAATTTAATTAGCTTCCTTAATTTCTCCAAAAAAATCAACTAACTCTTATAATTAGACTGGAAGAGTAGGATTTAAAATTATTCCAGTTTTTTATCATTTATTATTATTATTGTATTATATATTATATATTATTATATATAATATAATTTTTTTTTTTTTATGTAGGTGACACGCCACTTTTGAGAAAAGTGGCGTGTCACCACTTAATTGATATACTCCCTCCTGCCTTATTATAAGCAGATCAACTAACTTTTCTCACAAACCAATAAAAGTAGTTAAAGTCAATAAAGTTACCCTACAATTTAAGTAACTTCTAATATTACCCCTACTAATTACACTAAACCGTAATATTATATTAATTATTACTCTCACCCACTACTTTCATTAATTATGGGTAGATATGGAAACAAATAATTAATGCTCATCGAACAAAGAAGTGCTTTATAATAAGGACCAAATAAACTTGTTAGTTGGTGCCTTATAATAAGGATCGAGGAGTATATTGTGTGGTGTCGATCGACGCTTACACAATATTTTTTTAAAAAATAAAAATAAAAAATTCCAAATACCATCCAATCGCTAAAGTGGCGATCAGTTTGATTGACCATGACAGTTAACGTCAAGATATTTAGGGACGTGACTTGTCACGTGAGTCAAACTTAGTATTTGACTGCTCTAATTTAGAAAATATTTTCAGATGTGTGGTAATCTAGTACATTTTTTGTAAAATATTATTATTTTAGTAAAAAAAAGCCCCCATCGATTCCTCTGTGATCAAACCTCCTGCGCGTGTTTCAACTTTGAATAGTCAATCTCATGATGACTCTTTGGGATTGTTAGGGTCCCAGTTCTGCCTTCCTTGTTCATTCCTCCTTCCCATTCTAATGCATTTCACCCCAACTCAGCTTGTCAATATTCTGAGTCAAAGTCCATCCAATTACTATTTTCTAAAGAACACAAGAAAAGCTAAACTATCATTTTTTTTGCGTATCCACCTTAACCCAACACTTCCCTCTCTTTCTTGTTCCTTATTTGGCCCCAACATTCAATCCCCAACCCTCTCCATCTCCGCCTTGCCTACGTAACTGTCATGTTCTTGTCAAACTGGCATTTCTTCTATTTCACCTGAACCCAGATTTTACATTTCGCAGGCAGGCAGCTCAAGAATGGGAGGGTATGGGTACATATCGTCTTTTTTCCTCGTATCTCTGTGCTTCAGGTTCTGCCTCATGGCGTTGTGTAAGCTATCCCTGAACCAAAAAAGCACCAAAGAATTTTCCCTGCCTATCTCGGTAATCCTGACTTGAGGGAGGAAAATCTTGTAGCCAATTGAGACGCATATTTGGGACAATTTTCCAAAAACAATGTTACCAGGAAAGATGGGTATGGACTGTGGAAGGCCTTCGTTGCACCAATACCAGTGTTTGAAGCAGAATGAGGAACACGCCCAACAGACTCTCGCTTTCCCATCCATTTCCTCTTACGCGTATTTCAACTTTGAATAATCAATAAGTTCAATTCTCTCAGTCCTTTCAACATTTTGGAGTCAGTCAATCTCATCACTCTTTGGGGATCGGCCTTACCTCATTCATTCCTCCTTCTCATTCCATTCGTCTTCACCTGCACTCACCTTTGTCAGTCTTCTGAGTCAAAGTCCATCCTCCATTCACTAATTCCCCATGAAAGCAACAAAAAGAAAGCCAGTAAATTAAGATAATATATAAATGACAGCATATATCGATCCACAACTAGCTAGGAAGTTGGAACAAGCCAGAAGGGGCCAGATGCTATCATGATTGTGGTCAGTGGTTTTTAACACAAACTACAGCGCATGAATATGGAACTTCTTACCTAGCCTTACGTTGTTCTTGCAGCGAGCGACTCAGCTGTGGACAGACGAGCAATGCATCCAAATTTTAAAGAATTGTCACGGACCACCTAAGGAATCAACGGACGGCGATAAGTGTGTCTCCGTTCTTAATGCCTTGTTTCTGCATTCTGACAGAAGCAAAGAACTGTGCAAGAATTTGAAACCCTACCAAGGTGTGCTTTGCTGGATTTTCTAGTTGCTGCTTCCGTTTTCTAGTCAGCTTTGGGAGTCATTATTGAGTTATATAAATAAAATCATAAAATATATTCGTGTGGCTCTTAACCAGAATGTAAATCATGCTTGAGATTTATTAATATCAGCTATTTTTTTATAGTACTTTGGGTGGCGGGTTAGAGGGATTCCTTTTAAAGATTACCTTTCCCTTATTATTAGTCCATTTAAAGTTAGATCGAGATATTTACGCGTAGCGAAAGCACGGGATCGGTTTGGACAAACTACATACCGGTAAAAAGTAAAAGTCAACACAAAAAGTAAAGTCCCCGGAGGGTTAGGTTACCACAACTTCATCCGACGCGATTAACAACACAAAATCGTATCCAAATAATAAGTACAGACATCCAAAATATAAAATACAAAACACGATAGGGCATCCCCTATCCTTCATCTCGCGCCGGGTTAGAGGATTCCATCACTACCTTTGCAAAAAGGCCTTTATAAAAAGTAAAAGTCACGATCCCCCGTGTCACCACAAGCTCCCGAGGTCCAATAGTGGCCCCGCAGTAACCGAGGTCAATACTCATGCACTATATGTGATATGTGTATGCATGCAACCACATGAATATGTAAACATGGACAAATGTGCTAAACATGACACAATATGCAAAAGACATACACACAACAACACGTCTTCGCACCGTTGGGTCGCCTTACCAAGGCGACCGGAATTACCGGAATCATCAGCCCGTCTCCGTTGAGTCACCACGTAGGTCGACCCGGCAGGCACCCTCGCGCTAGGGACACATCACAAACATGATCTGTATGCATATTTGGCAAACAATACAAAAACACACATATGGCAAGCAAGTACATACATCAAACACATAAGAGTGCCGGAGTAAAGAGGTTACTACCTGGTGTGGTGGATACCGTTTTCACTACCTTTTTGCTCTGTGGCCCCTCTAAAAGTACCTTTTTGACCTAAAACATTAAAACACACCTTTTCAGTATTACAAAAATGCCCTTACATCATATTTTTGCTAAATCCGAAACCCTCATAGAATTTCCAGAAATTCACTGTTTCTGTCCCAACTTCCTGGATTTTTAATAAATTCCACAAAAATCATATTGACATGAGACCAGCGCCATCTGATCCATTAATAAGTCTATTTTCCAGTAAAAATATACCTAGGCCATAAAAGTACAAATATTTTGGCGTGTTTCTTGTTTTATCTCCTCTGGTCCAGATTCACGTCACTGTCTTAACTTCTTTTTCAACTATTTATTTCACATAGTAAATCTTATCCAAATCCATCATATTATATATGTAAACTCATGCCCCAGATGTCTAGTTTCTCCATAAAAAATTTCAGATCAAAAAGACTTCATTTACCCCTTCAAAAACGCTTTAGAAGGGTCGTTGTCCAGATTCACTGAAGCTGGCAACAAGCCCTCTTATGGGGTTTTCGGTGTTTTCGGCTTCGGTAACTTTAACCATAGCTATTCCCTATACAAAAACTCATTCCAGAGACTTTGAAGACCTTAAAAATGTAAAAATCCAGCCCCAAAACCAAGCTTCTACTATTTGCACGAATTTTCCTTTCATAAGAACGCAAAAGAAGAAGTTGTCGTGTTACTCCGGGATCGGAAGACGGGGAAATGAACTTGGAAACTTGAGCTTAGATCTTCTAAAAATGGTGGCTGATGGATTTCTCTTGGATGCTCTGGAAATTTCGTGGCTAAGGGTGAAAAATGAGGTCAAAACACCTTTTTAATAAAGGTGAATTTGATCCGGTTGATCTGGAATTAACTGGCGTAAATAACTCGCGGTAGGAGTAATTTGGATAGGTAATTTTTGACTTAATTTTCCAAGTAAATCCAGATTTTTCCAGAGGCTCCCAGTGCTTGCCACGTGCTCAGCCTCCTCCAGAAAAAATATCTAGATTTTTACCTGCTTTTGGGGCAAATTACGCGTTTGGCCCGAAACTTTTGAAAATTACGGTTTTTGGCCCAAAACTTTTTAATAATTACCAATCTTGGCCCCACGTTTTTTCTGCCTAAAGAGGACACATGTGGCCCCATTTTGGGCCCACATGCCAGCCCAAACCAATTTTTACCTATTTATTCCCATTTTGCCCCTGTACTCCAAACGTGGGACCCGCTGTTTGACTTTTACACTGACTTTTCTTTCTTTTCCTTCAGGTAAATATTTTCAATGATTAAAGGGAGTGTGTGATGCCTAAGAGGCTCCACACATTGGGTCTCGACATTTAATTCCTTTTTCCCTCACTTTTCCTAGGTCCAATTCCCGCTCTATCGGTCCCGTGTGGGTCCCGCCGACCATCAAAGTGGTTCCCTTTGTACTTTTCTTTATCTTTTCCAAACTTCTTCTTCTTGAATAGACACTCCTATGTGACGCTTCCCAAACTTCGTGGAGTGGCCCCACACTTGACTGTTGATCCCCAAAGGAACCCCTAATCGTCCTTATCGGTCCCCTTTTGTCGGTTATTCACCCGTGGGTACCCGCATAACGTTTTTTGGCCAAAGTATGACTTATATTACCTGGTTTTCCTCTTCTTCCCATGGTAATCAAAACTTAAAATCATAAGGTCCAAGAATTGACCGTTTCGCCCTTGCTTTTACTCCTTTTTATCATTACACCAATTGATCGATTGAAACGAGAATATAATAATACTAATAATGCCATTAATCGAAAATAAAACTTTTATTAATTCCATAATATTTACAAGTACAAGGATTACAACTGTAGGGGTGTTACATTTCTCCCCCCGTAAAATAAATTTCGTCCTCGAAATTTGATTACATATTGACCATATTGCGGGACATGAACTCGGGGTAGCGATTCTTCATATCTTCCACCGTTTCCCACGTCGCTTCCCTGGGAGTTAATCCTTTCCAAAGTACTTTAACAGATGGAATAGTCTTTCGTCGAAGCTGTTTTTCCTGGTATCCAAGAATTTGCTCTGGTTCAACTACAAACGTATGATTGTCTTGCACATCCACGTCTTCATACTCTAGGATATGCTCTGGGCTTGGTTGATATTTCTTTAATTGCGAGACATGGAAGACGTCATGCAATCCGCTCAAGTTAGGCGGTAACGCCAATTGATATGCTACTTTTGGTCCTCGTTTAGCAAGGATCTCAAAGGGTCCAATGTACCGAGGACTTAGTTTCTCCGCTTTATCGCCTTTCCGATTCCAAGAGGGAGATATCTTAAGGAAAACGTGATCTCCCACTTCAAACTCTAGAGGTCTTCTTCTCTTATCCGCATAACTCTTTCGTCTCGCTTGCGGCCGCGAGAAGTCTCTTTTGAATCAACTTGATTTGTTCGGACATTTCATCAACCATTTCCGGTCCAAATATCTTTCTTTCGGATAGCTCAGTCCAGCAGATTGGGGATCTACATTTCCTTCCATACAAGGCTTCATAAGGAGCCATCTGTATACTGGAATGGTAGCTATTGTTGTATGCGAATTCAGCCAAAGGTAAATATTGGTCCCAGTTACCTTTGAAGTCCAGGACACATGCACGCAACATATCTTCTAGTGTCTGGATGGTCCTTTCTGACTGACCGTCCGTCTGGGGATGGTAAGCAGTGCTAGGTTTCAGCTTTGTCCCCATTTCTCTGTGTAAGGCTTCCCAGAATCGGGAGGTAAATCGGGGATCTCTGTCTGAGATGATACTCTTTGGTGTACCATGGAGTCGGATGATTTCTTTGATATAAACCTTCGCCAACTTTTCTAGAGAATAATTTACACTTACAGGAATAAAGTGCGTGGATTTCGTGAGTCAGTCAACGATTACCCATATAGCATCGTAATGCCTGATCCTAGGAAGACCCACGATCAGATCCATGGTAATATCCTCCCATTTCCATTCGGGTATCCCGATTCCTTTTAAAAGACCTCCAGGTCGTTGATGCTCAATTTTTACCTTCTGGCAAGTTAAACACTGAGCCACATATCGTGCAATATCATCTTTCATACCAGGCCACCAGAATCCAGTTTTCATGTTATGATACATCTTGGTGGCTCCTGGATGCATAGTGTACTTGCTTTTGTGGCCTTCGTCCAGAATCTTCTTTCTCAACTCATCTACTGGTGGTACATAAATTCTTCCTTTGTATCGGATTAGTCCACTCGGTGAGAGATCATAATCCGGAGACTTACGATTTGTTATCATCTCACGATATGATTCGGCTTGCTCATCTTGCATCTGGGCTTCTTTTATTTTCGTTTTTAAATCATCCTCCTCAAGACTAACTAGGAGGTTTGCGATTCGCCCATCATACGCTTTTTCTGTTCATGAGGATCGACTTGACAAATGCAGATCTCGAAAATCCTCTAGTAATTTTTGTTCCGCTATCATCATAGTTGCCACGTGTATAGCCTTTCTGCTCAGAGCATCAGCAACAACGTTTGCCTTACCTGGGTGGTATTTGATTTCTAAATTATAGTCCTTGAGCAGTTCCATCCATCTGCGTTGCCTCATGTTCAATTCTTTCTGATCATACAGATATTTAAGACTCTTGTGGTCGCAGTACAATTCAACAACAGCTCCGTACAGGTAGTGCCGCCATATCTTCAAAGCAAACACAATCGCTGCAAGCTCTAAGTCATGTGTAGGATAATTCAATTCATGAGGCTTCAGCTGACGAGAGGCGTAGGCCACAACTCTGCCCTGCTGCATCAGGACACATCCCAATCCTCAGAACTCGCATCATCGTAGACCATATAGGTCTCAATGGATCGGGGATAATCAATACGGGTGCCGTCGTAAGCCTCTCCTTCAGCGTACGGAAGCTCTCCTCACACTGAGCATCCCACACAAATGACTGGCTCTTTTTGGTAAGTTTTGTCAATGGCGACGCGATTCGTGCAAAATTCTGTATAAAACGGCGGTAATATCCCGCAAGACCGTAAAACTGCGGATCTCGATACGTCTACGGTCTTTTCCAATTTAGTCTTGCTTCCACTTTACTAGGGTCAACGGCAACCCCATCTTTTGAGATCACATGGCCCAGAAATTTCACTTCGAAAGCCAAAATTCACATTTTTGAACTTAGCATAGAGCTTTTTCTCTCTCAATGTGTTCAGTGCCAAACGCAGATGGTGCTCATGCTCTATTTCATTCTTAGAGTAAATCAAGATATCATCAATGAATACCACCACAAACTTATCTAGGTAAGGTCGAAATACACGATTCATGTAGTCCATGAATACAGCTGGTGCATTAGTTAACCCGAAGGGCATCACCAAGAATTCATAGTGTCCATATCTGGTCCTGAAAGCGGTCTTCGGAATGTCCTCAGCTCTAACTCGTAGCTGATGATATCCAGATTGTAAATCAATCTTCGAGAACACACAGGATCCAGATAGTTGGTCTAGCAGATCATCGATTCTAGGAAGTGGGTACTTATTTTTAATCGTCACCTTGTTCAACTCTCTATAATCAATGCAAAGCCGTAAGCTCCCATCTTTCTTCTTCACAAAAAGTACTAGGGCTCCCCATGGCGAGACGCTAGGTCTAATAAAACCTTTTTCAAGCAATTCTTCAAGCTGCTTCTTTAATTTTGCCATTTCATTGGGTGCCATTTGGTAAGGTGCTTTTGATATCGGTCAGTGCCAGGCATAAGTTCAATAGAGAATTCAACTTCTCGTTCGGGAGGCAATCCACGACGATGTCATCGGGAAAGACATCAAGGAATTCCTTCACAATTGGTATTTTATCGGTGTAATTTCCGTCTCCGCCGCACCGAAAGAAAAACAACATACCCTTGGCAACCCGGTCAAGGCATCTCCCCGCTCCGCAGCCGACAAAAAGTTAAGGGTGATTTCGTTACCAAAGATCCTTGGGTAACTCTCGGTATGTGATCATCTTGTTTCCGATATCTAGGATCACATTGTTGGCCATCAGCCAGTTCATTCCCAATATCACATCAATTCCGTGTAATGGTAAGCAGATCAAATCGATAGTTGTCTCACGATTATTCATGGTCACAACACAATTTAAACATACATCGGGATTTACGGTTCTAACCCCTAAGGGTGTAGATACATTCAAATCATAAGGTAGTTTATGCATGTCGAGTTTCAAATGTGACACACAATCATATGCAATAAACGAGTGACTAGCACCCGTGTCAAATAATGCATGCAAGAGATAACCATAGACATAGATCGTACCTTGAATCATCTCGGGGGATTTCGAGCCTCATCTCTAGTCGGTCATAGCGAAAACCCCGCCCGATTCTCGAGGTCTCTTGTCGGTTCTCTTCGTAGGCGGTCTCTCGGCTGAAATGTCAGGTTTACGACAATTAAAACAAACAACTGGCCCATTGCAATCACTACCAGGATGGCTTTTTCCGCATCTCGTTACATTTTGGTGGCTCGAAAGGCCTCTGGAAATTTTGCCGTTTGAATCGAAGGGGTTTCCTGCCTTTACCTCGACGGCCAAAGTCCGGCCTTTTCCGTTTAGACAGATTCCCGCGGCTAGACTCACCGCGACTAGATAGATTCTTACTAGTACGAAGATCTCTCAGATTTCTTTCAACAATTCTACATTCTTCAACAGCTTGATGTAGGGTATGAAATTGCCGAGCAATTAGCTTTTTCTTGATTTCATATTTTAACCCCGACAAGAACACCGCGACTACTTTCGGCGCCAGGATTTTTGTGATATGCGAATATCGAGACAGACGAGTAAAACGGCATAATAATCTTCAAAAGATTCTCCATCGCCTTGTTGGATCATAAGAAACTCGATTCCTTAACAAGCCGAATAGAGGCGGCCTGATATTGCTCATTAAATTTCTCTTGGAAAATCGCCAGGTCATGGGGATATTCGTGGCACGTAAGGTGGTCTCGTATTTCTCCACCACCTATCAAGCATCACCTTCAGGTTTATAGATAGCTAATTGGGCCTTTCTTTCATCAGGGCAGCCAAGAACCTGAAAGATTTTCTCAAGTCTGAGAATCCAGTCTTCAGCTGCATCGAATCTTCCTTTGAACACTGGAGGGTTTTGCTTGCAGAATTTTGATACCCAATATAGAGGAGTTTACGCCTCTCCGTTCACCGGTTGCCGAAAAGGAATCTCCGTGTTCGTAATTATCATCATTCTCATGATCATCATCATCTTCATTCTCGTCTCGGCCTCTATCCCGACGGGCCCTTAATTCATTAATTTCATTCTCGCATCCGTTGCATCATCTTGTCCTTGTTCCGTAGCATTTTTATTATCTCGTTCGTGATGATTAGGTGCCGGTGGATTACGTCACATTCGGCTCTCCGTCCATTTTAATCAGTTTACTACATCATAAGAAAAATGGATAAGTAATCATAAATATCGAAGTTTACACAACCACACTTATATTATTTACATAAAAGCTTACATCAGTCATATATTGATTGCCTTGGTATTTTACGTAGACAAAATCGGCTCTTCGCACATACAACTACATTACAACGTCTCAAGTCTTAGTACGTCTACATTTCTAGTTTATGCTACATCACCACTAAGTTACATTCATAGCTATTTACAACGTACTTCCCCCCTTACATTTTTACCCAACTCTGAGCTACATTCTAGATACAACACGTGACCTAACATGCGAAGAAAATCGTGAAGTCGCGCTCTTCTCCACGTTCACGTGCGTCACGTTCTATTCTACGCTCACGCGCCATTTCCCGATTAAGTAAGCCCCTCATGACGTGAGTCCGTGGAAAGAAATAAAGTACAGCGGTCTTCCACTGCTCCAACGTGTATCCTGACATTCCGTTCAACATCCGATCATTGTACAATCCCCTCATGCTTCTCATAAAATGACGGAATCGGTCCTTAAGAGTGTGCGTATTTGCACAAGCCGTTTGATACCTAATGTAAGCTATTCCTACTAGACCTTGTTCAATGTCTATCAGATAAGTTATCGGTGGTAATTCATCATTATCCGATGCACCTTCATTATCCAGCAGAGAGTGTTGTGGCAACACAGTAGGTGCTTCAGAATCTCCGACCGATGAGTGCGGCGATCCATTATTTTCTCCAACTCCTTCTCGCTACATTCCCTCCTATTCCTTGTTCGGCCTCGAGCCCGGGGTGCACCAATGGCCGTGGGATCCACCATAAGGGGAATATTCTCAAGGTCATTCACAGTACATAATCAAGTCCCGGTGCCGGATTAAATAAATCAAGGATATCTGGATTATATAATTCACCGTAAACCTGTGGAAAAACTGGTAAGGGTAAGTTCAGATCGAGGTCAGGTACTGGCATTTCCAATCCAGGTATCATGTTAGGTAACACTGGGTCTAGGCGGGTTCCGGAGGGTACAAAGATACAAAAGGTGGTATTTGTCCTGGATAGGGTGCTAACACCGGCTCAGGTGCAATCGGGGGAACAGGTGGAATGTCGGGGACGGGTGCTATTGGAGGTAAAGGCGGGAAGTCCGGCTCCGGTCCAGGTGCTGGTACAGGTAGATCCGCCCGATGCCTTGCTCTCCCCAGTACCGACGGCTGTCTCCTTCTCCTACGATGGTACGCCTGCCCGTATCGAGGGTTAGGGTCCATCTCTTCCTACTACATCACACCATTACATCGCATCAGAATCAAAAACTTTTACCAGTACTTGTCCAAACCGTGCTCTGATACCAAAACTGTTACACCTCCACCGGCCTCGCCCTTTCGGGTGGCGGGTTAGAGGGATTCCTTTTAAAGATTTCCTTTCCCTTATTATTATTAGTCCATTTAAAGTTAGATCAGAGTACGCGTAGCAGAGCACAGGATCGGTTTGGACAAACTACGTACTGGTAAAAAGTAAAAGTCAACAAAAAGTAAAGTCCCCGGAGGGTTAGGTTACGCCATCCGACGTCATCCGAGATAATAAGTACGACATCCAAAATATAAAATACAAAACACGATAGGGCATCCCCTATCCTTCATCCGCCTGATCATCACTACCTTTGCAAAAAGGGGCCGATGCTATCATGATTGTGGTCAAGTGGTTTTTAACACAAACTACGCGCATGAATATGGAACTTCTTACCTAGCCTTACGTTGTTCTTGCGGCGCGAGCGAGTGTCACCAGGGACAGACGAGCAATGCATCCAAATTTTAAAGAATTGTCACGGACCACCTAAGGAATCAACGGACGGCGATAAGTGTGTCTCCGTTCTTAATGCCTTGTTTCGCATTCGACGAAGCAAAGAAGCGTGCAAGAATTTGAAACCCTACCAAGGTGTGCTTTCTTTGGATTTTCTAGTTCTTCGCTTCCGTTTTCTAGTCGGCTTTGGGAGTCATTATTGAGTTATATAAATAAAATCATAAAATATATTCGTGTGGCTCTTAACCAGAATGTAAATCATGCTTGAGATTTATTAATATCAGCTATTTTTTTATAGTAACTGGCTTAACAATTACTCCATTAACCCTTTTTATAATAAGAATCTATCCACTGGTGATTGGTCTTAATGAAAATATTTTAAAGTATGTTATCAAATAATACTATATTGTAAAGTTAGATATACAAGCAAATGAAATGAGCAATTATAGCGAGGCAGAGTTATTCTCAAGTTAACACAGTGAACTGAACGTGCAAGAGTACATCCTTTGACATTTTCGAAGGACACATTTTTGTGTATATACTCTATAACTCTCTTTTGTGGGAGTACAATATAATATAAGGAAAATTACATATAGGTCCTAAAGAAGAGAGATATTTACATTTAGGTCCCCTGAAATTACGAAATTACTCAGAAGTCCCAAGGGACTTCGAGTAATTATTTTTAATGTAAAATTACTTTTCGCCTATAGTGCATATTTCACACAGAAGCGATTAACAACACAAAATGCATAAATTAACAACACAAAATGCATAAATTAACAACACAAAATGTATAAATTAACCACACCTTCTGAAAACATTCAATTTGTCATGTCTCACTTCCAGAGGCGATTAACAACACAAAATGCATAAATTAACCACAACTTCTGAAAACCTTCAATCTGTCATGTCTTACTTCCAGAGGCGATTAACAACACAAAATGCGTAAATTAACAACGAAAAATGCATAAATTAACCACAACTTCTGGAAGTGAGACATGACAAATTGAAAGTTTTCAGAAGTTGTGGTTAATTTATGCATTTTGTGTTGTTAATTTATACATTTTGTGTTGTTAATCGCTTCTATGTGAAATATGCACTATGGGTAGTAAAGTAATTTTACATCTTGAAATAATTACTCTGAAGTCCCTTGGGTGTTACACCTCCACCGGCCTCGCCCTTTCGGGTGGCGGGTTAGAGGGATTCCTTTTAAAGATTTCCTTTCCCTTATTATTATTAGTCCATTTAAAGTTAGATCAGAGTACGCGTAGCAGAGCACAGGATCGGTTTGGACAAACTACGTACTGGTAAAAAGTAAAAGTCAACAAAAAGTAAAGTCCCCGGAGGGTTAGGTTACAGTCATCCGACAGTCATCCAGATAATAAGTACAGACATCCAAAATATAAAATACAAAACACGATAGGGCATCCCCTATCCTTCATCTGCCCAGTCATCACTACCTTTGCAAAAAGGCCTTTATCGATCAAAAGCACGATCCCCTGTGTCACCACAAGCTCCTGAGGTCCAATAGTGGCCCCCAGAGTAACCGTCAATACTCATGCACTATATGTGATATGTGTATGCATGCAACCACATGAATATGTAAACATGAATAAATGTGCCAAACATGCCACAATATGCAAACAGACATATACACAACAACACGTCTTCGCACCGTTGGGTCGCCTTACCAAGGCAGACCCGGAATTACCGGAATCATCAGCCCGTCTCCGTTGAGTCACCACGTAGGTCGACCCCGGCAGGCACCCTCAGCGCTAGGGACACATCACAAACATGATCTGTATGCATATTTGGCAAACAATACAAAAACACACATATGGCAAGCAAGTACATACATCAAACACATAAGAGTCCGGAGTAAAGAGGTTACTACCGGTGTGGTGGATACCGTTTCACTACCTTTTTGCTCTGTGGCCCCTCTAAAAGTACCTTTTTGACCTAAAACATTAAAACACACCTTTTCGAGTATTACAAAAATGCCCTTACATCATATTTTTGCTAAATCCGAAACCCTCATAGAATTTCCAGAAATTCACTGTTTCTGTCCCAACTTCATGGATTTTTAATAAATTCCACAAAAATCATATTGACATGAGACCAGCGCCATCTGATCCATTAATAAGTCTATTTTCCAGTAAAATATACCTAGGCCATAAAAGTACAAATATTTTGGCGTGTTTCTTGTTTTATCTCCTCTGGTCCAGATTCACGTCACTGTCTTAACTTCTTTTTCAACTATTTATTTCACATAGTAAATCTTATCCAAATCCATCATATTATATGTGTAAACTCATGCCCCAGATGTCTAGTTTCTCCATAAAAAAATTTCAGATCAAAAAGACTTCATTTACCCCTTCAAAAACGCTTTAGAAGGGTCGTTGTCCAGATTCACTGAAGCTGGCAACAAGCCCTCTTATGGGGTTTTCGGTGTTTTCGGCTTCGGTAACTTTAACCATAGCTAGTCCCTATACAAAAACTCATTCCAGAGACTTTGAAGACCTTAAAAATGTAAAAATCCAGCCCCAAAACCAATCCTCTACTATTTGCACGAATTTTCCTTTCAAAAGAACGCAAAAGAAGAAGTTGTCGGTGTTACCTGGGATCGGAAGACCGGGGAAATGGACTTGGAAACTTGAGCTTAGATCTTCTAAAAATGGTGGCTGATGGATTTCTCTTGGATGCTCTGGAAATTTCGTGGCTAAGGGTGAAAAATGAGGTCAAAACACCTTTTTAATAAAGGTGAATTTGATCCGGTTGATCTCGGAATTAATGGCGTAAATAAGCGTCGAAATTCATCGGCTTTTGGCTTATTTTCCAAGTAAATCCAGATTTTTCCAGAGGCTCCCATGTGCTTGCCACGTGCTCAGCCTCCTCCAGAAAAAATATCTAGATTTTTACCACGCTTTTGGGGCAAATTACGCGTTTGGCCCGAAACTTCGAAAATTACGGTTTTTGGCCCAAAACTTCTTAATAATTACCAATCTTGGCCCCACGTTTTTCCTGCCTAAAGAGGACACATGTGGCCCCATTTTGGGCCCACATGCCAGCCCAAACCAATTTTTACCTATTTATTCCCATTTTGCCCCGTACTCAAACGTGGGTCCCATTGTTTGACTTTTACACTTGACTTTTCTTTCTTTTCCTTCGGGTAAATATTTTCAATGACTAAAGGGAGTGTGTTATGCCTAAGAGGCTCCACACATTGGGTCTATGACATTTAATTCCTTTTTCCCTCACTTTTTAGGTCCAATTTCGCTCTATCGGTCGGTGTGGGTCCCCCGACCATCAAAGTGGTTCCCTTTGTACTTTTCTTTATCTTTTCCAAACTTCTTCTTCTTGAATAGACACTCCTATGTGACGCTTCCCAAACTTCATGGAGTGGCCCACACTTGACATTGATCTAAAGGAACCCTGTCGGTCCTTATCGGTCCCCTTTTGTCGGTTATTCACTGTGGTACCCGCATAACGCGTTTTGGCCAAAGTATGACTTATATTACCTGGTTTTCCTCTTCTTCCCATGGTAATCAAAACTTAAAATCATAAGGTCCAAGAATTGACCGTTTTCGCCCTTGCCTTTACTCCTTTTTATCATTACACCAATTGATCGATTGAAAGAATATAATAATACTAATAATGCCATTAATCGAAAATAAAACTTTTATTAATTCCATAATATTTACAAGTACAAGGATTACATTTGTAGGGGTGTTACATTGGGACTTCGAGTAATTTCGTAATTTCAAAGGGACCTAAATGTAAATATCTCTCTTTCTTGGGACCTATATATAATTTTTCCTATAATATATATACACACACACACACACATACGGAGGCTATAAAACTCCTCGGTCCTAAATATAAGATAAAGTTAACTATTTTCGAAAAGATTAAGGAAGCTAATTAAATTACCACTTTGGAGTAGTGTTTGTATTTTTATTTTGGGAGAATTAGGAAGAAGGACCTAGAAGAAATAATATTTATTGAGAATGACTGTAAAAATTGTAATTATTTAGAAGGATCAATAACCAAAATAAAAATCTAAAAATACTAAATTGCCCTTAACTAAACCTCTACATTTTCTCCCATGTTCTATTTTTAAAAATTAATATAAATTTTTAAATTTTATAATATTAAACGCAATTTCTCTCATTTTTTTACTACTTACGTCTATATCTATTAAAAAAAATCACACAAACGTATTTCATTTTCTCAAAATTATAACTTTTAAAATTGATACGAACTTTTACTATTGAAGAAATCTGTGCAATATCAAAAAAATTGACAAAAGATTTAATTGAAAATAAAAATTACATAATCTTAGGAAAACTTAAAATTTTTTATAATTTATTATAAATGTTAAAGAAAGCTTATGTATATCTATTATGTTTGTAACACCCGCCAGGGTGCCGACATAGTTAGCCATATTCTTTCACAGTAGTGTGGCAAAATCAGAAATAACTGATACAGTGAAAATTAAACTTGATTACATGATAGGGGTATTCCCAGGATTTATACCCCTTTACATACGTTTACATTCATTACAGACAGTGAAACTTAAACCAATTTAAACACTGTCGTCCCTCGGTTCCTCAACTATCCTTGTGCTGGACCGTCTTCAAGCAACGTTCCCTCCTTGAACCTTGGGCAGTACTTCTCTTCCTGTGCTCACTTGTCTACTGGTTGGTAGTGGAGGGTGAGATTCTGAGGAATCCCAGTAGCAGACAATACCAATACAATGCATACAAGATAAATGCTAATGTATGATATACTTGTCTTGCACAAGCTCATGTTAACATAATGACATATTTGCATGCTCAATGCTTCATGCATCATACTCATGGCCCATAGCATAATCATAAACAGAGCTTCAATTATTCAAGTATGTTAAACATAGAAAGCAAATATAGCAATCAAACATATACATACAAGCAATAATGTCAAATACATGTAAATAAGGTAAGCCCGCTACCTTTTAAAGACTACTGTCCTTACATACGGGTTCCTCTTTCGCTAACCGTCAGGGTTGCTTGAAGTTCCTTTATTCTCCTTATGGCCCTAAGGACATAACCGTACCTTTAGAACCAAGGAAAATGAATATTTACTTTCCTTTATAACCCTTATTTCATTAGGGTTTAATTTAGTAACTTAAACCTGTTACTTTCAGCTTTTATCTTTGACTGTCCTAAAAAATCCAGCAACTTCCATTATTTTTAATTAATTGCAAAAAACTCATTTTGATGTGCCGTCAACTCTCACATATTCCTAGACAAGTCTATTTTCATATAAAAATAATTCCCAAATCCATATCACGCCACATTAATCCCAGATTTTTCATTTTCATTTGATGTGCAATTAAACTTCCAGAAAACAAGACTTATCTTTAAAAATTCATATCTGGAGTTCTAGATGTCCAATTGAGGTGGTTCAAAAACCTATGAACTCCTTGTTAAGTCTAGTTTTTGGGAAAATTTGTTCCACTATTTAATCACACATAAATAATTCTCAGTTCCCAAAACGTTCAGATTGTCCAAATTGGTTTCCAAAACTCAGGGTCATTTTGTACAATTTATTTCTCTTTAACCAGAGCTAAGAAAATAAAAAATACCCACCATTTTAAAGACATTCATGTCCTCTATCTTTGGGAATATTTTCAGAATTTTTAAAGGACTTTTACTTGTTCAAACAACACAGACAAGCGACTAAACTCAATATTTCAGGAACTGGCAGTTTTGACTTCCTTAATGAGCTTATTATTTTATGTTTGAATATCCCTTTGAAAATTCATTCACCAACATATTTCCACTCCATTTTCCATGAGGAACACGTTGGTGAGCCCAGATTTTGCAAATTCCTTTTATTTCTTAAGGTTTACCTCAGATTACAAATCTGTGTTTCAAGCTTGGAACTTCAAAAACTTGAAGAGGAAATGAATGTTCTTACCACTAGGCTTGTTCTTGAGCTTGTGGTTTCTTCCTTCTTCATATTTTTCCTTTCTCAAAGTTTCAGCCTTCACCATAAAGACCACATGCATGTTGTTTATTAACCAATAACGAAACATGCAAGAAGACATAGGGAACCATTGCAAGTACAGTTGCAACTTACCTCATCTTCTATGGTTTTATTCTTCTCTTTTCTTCAATCTCTCCTAGACGTTGAACAATCAATGTGAATGGTTGAGGGAATGTTGACCGAATGAGAGAGTGGTTGGTGTGTGTGTATAGGACGGATGAGGAGGAGGAAGTTTGAGGAATTAAAGGTAGATGTGTGTGTGTTCGGATGGAATATGGAATAGTGAATTGTTGTTTAAGTGTGTGTGTGTGTCCGAATTAAACAAGGGAATGAAAGGGTAAATGGTGTTTAAGTGCATGTGTGTGTCCGTAATGTGATAAAAGGGAAGGGAAGGGTGAATTGTGTTTAAGTGTGTGTTTGTTCAGATGTGATTAAGGGAAGTGGATGATTTTTCATTTGGTTAGATGTGGCAATTGGTCTTCATGCAAGAAGGGAAAGAGACACATGGAGGGTGAGGTTGTGTGCGTGTGTAGCTTACATGTGTGTGAAAGAGGTGTTTGCCGTGGAACAAAGGAGGAATGGATCAGCTGGAGTTAAATGAAGAAAGAGAGTCGAATGTGTTTTGTGTGTGGATGCCACGGCAATGAAAATTAAAAGGCAAAAAATCTGATTTAATGAGATGTTGCCAAGTGATTGTCATGCATAATGACAAGTATTTGGTTGGTGTGAGTGAAGTGAGAAGTGATGTGTGTGTGTGTGTCGTATAAGTGTGTAGGCTAAATAAAGAGGGATTAAGTGTATGTGATGTGGTGTCCAGATGGAATGGGAAGTAAGGGAATGGGTGTAGGTGTTAAGTGTGTGCGTGTGTTGTTTATCTTGGATAAGCAAACGTATGAGGCGCCACTACAAAAAAAATAGTTTTTTGCGGCGGAAAAATTCCTCGCAAAAAAAAGCCATTTTCCGTCGCAAAACTGATTTTTTGCGACGGAATTTGCAGCGGAAAAAAAATTCCATCGCAAAAAAAGCCCTCGCAAACCAAATTTCCGTCGCAAAATTTTTTTTTCCTCGCAAATTCTTAATTTGCGAGGAAAAAAATTTTCCGTCGCAATTTCCTCGCAAATATTGAATTTTTTGCGAGGGAATACTTTCCCTCGCAAAAAAATGGAATTTTGCGAGGGAAAAATATTTCCTCGCAAAATTCAATTTTTATTTAAAAATAAATAAAAAATCAGGAAAAAATAAAATAATTACAAAAATATATATTAAAAATTAGGAAAAAATAAAATAATTACAAAAAAAGAATATTAAAAATACATTGCAGCCCTTTCAAATAAAAAACCTTTAAACTTAAATCCATAAATGGAATTCACTTGTCAATGACTACTCAAAAATCAAAATACAAGATTCTAACAAAGATTACTTAAAACACAGTAAATTTTCATCCATTAACTAACAAATTGTATAGTTCCAAAGATATATCAACATACCAGATGTATACAATGAAGTCCAATGGAATATACAACAACGAGATTTATTTTGAATAGACAAACTAATGATAGTTCCATTGAGTTCTTGATCAATTTGATTCCAAATGCCCCATAGTATTAATAATCAGGATTGTGAATACCTGTTGCAATTGGAATAACCAAATCAGCTTTCTCTGGAACACGTCCAACAGTCACGTCGCTCTAGAAATATCCACAACAAGACAGTTAATCCACAGCATACCAAATCGGACAAGAATATTGCTGATAATAATATCACTTACAGAAGCAATTTCATATGCACCAGGCATCTCAACCTTGTAGCCTATGTGCCTTGATCACCATCTCCTGTCAAATGCCCAATATGTTCAAGATTATATTTCCAATCTTCATACAACACCATGTGAATCTCAAAACTTGAGAGGAAATCACATTAACATATATCCCGAACATTCTTCCACATAATTACTGTCTAATAATACCAAATGGAGCAAAGAGCAAGCAAAAAAAAAAAAAAAAAAGAGAACATAGCATTCTATCTTTCAGATTATCTCAACAAAAGGATAACACATGTATGTAAATGAGTACGTAGGTTTATCTTCTTCTTGCATTGCATCACAGTTAGGTTCAACTTAAATGCAAACATTAAGCATCTTAAGCATAAATTAAGGCTGACACTATGCATCATAGTTAGGTTCATGCATGATAAAAGAAATGGAGAAACATTAGCTACTTCAAATAGTAAAAGTGATTTAATTAATAACTAGAAGGACAAGTAAGTTGTGTGAAGCTATTCAATTTTTCTGAGATTACTTTGCTTATTTCATCTTACTTCACTAAAATGTACACTATCATGAACAAGCAAGCAAGTTTACATATTATGATTTCATGAGATATGCATAAAGGCATGTTAATGTAGTAGCCTTCCTAGACTGTTGGTCTACCATGGCAACTTTCTTTTCTAGTAGTTGAAAAGACATGATTGTAGGTATGGCTTCTCTGTTTTTCGAATTTCATGACATATCATGGAATATTTGTTTCTCAACAAGCTTATGGTCAGTTTTAAGCTCTTCTCTTTACAGAATTATAGCACAACGAAAACAAAATTATACAAGTGATGATACCTATAGCTAAAGCAACTTCACTTCACCATCCTTACTATCATCACCATAATTCGGTACTTCACAAATCCAAACCCCAAAACCCAATTCTCAAGATGTTTCCACAACCCACACCCCAAAACTTTGAAACAAAGCAATTTATATAGTAATTTTAGCATATATCCGTTGAACAATAAATCGAAAGATAAAAGATGACAAGACCAAAAGCCAAGAGAAAACCCATAACAACGAGTAGATCTATTCCCGCATTCACGAAAGATTCGCGCAAAGGCTGTAGTTACATGAAACAAACCCCCCTTTTTTTTTTTTTTTTGAGAAAGCTTTGCGCGAAACAAATTAGGCGTCAAAGAAACTGAATGAGGAGGATGCTTACCACGAAGCGGAGAAAGCGAACGAGGCGACGGTGAGGAAGAAGGCGAGTCGAACATGTTGAAGCATTCCTGCGAGAATAATAACCCTACACTTACGTAGATATAACAAATTAATCTTCTTTATTTCGAAGAAACTAATCAAAAATTAAAAACTAAAGATGTCAACAAGGAGGAACTTACGAGTTCTAATTGTTTCCTCCGCAGAATCTAGCTTCAAAGACGAGATCATCCATATGCTTGAGTATCCGCTTTGCCAAGACTTGCCAAGATTTGATGGCGTCGAGGTCACGAAAAAAATCACGACGAACGAAATCACGAGCAAGAACAATCCGAGAAAATTGCGGCGGAAATCAAACCGGTGCCCTAATCGCGTGGACAAATTGCGGCGCTCGGTTTGGAAAATCATTAGGGTCGACTTGGTGCAAAAAACCAGATCTTGAATGCCCAATGGGTTTCTGGCCGGGAGGGTTGAGGGCGAAGGTGAAAGGAGAGCGAGGGTTTGCAGACGACAGAGCAGCGAGCGAGGGATTTGGAGTGAAAAAAAAAAAAGAGAGCATGAATATTGACTTTTTAAAAAAAATATACATATCATTTTGCGAGGGAACAAAGTTTCCCTCGCAAAAGTCACTATTTTGCGAGGAAACATGGTTCCTCGCAAAATTGAAGACTTTGTGACGGAAATGTTGTTCCCTCACAAAAGTATAGAGATTTTTTTAAAAAAAATATACATATTATTTTGCGAGGGAACAAAGTTTCCTCGCAAAAGTCACTATTTTGCGAGGGAAACATGGTTCCCTCGCAAAATTGGAGACTTTTGTGACGGAAATGTTGTTCCCTCACAAAAGTATAGAGATTTTTTAAAAAAAAAATATACATATTATTTTGCGAGGGAACAAAGTTTCCCTCGCAAAAGTCACTATTTTGCGAGGGAAACATGGTTCCCTCGCAAAATTGGAGACTTTTTGCGAGGGAAACACACTTCCCTCGCAAAATGGAGACTTTTTGCGAGGAAACGTTGTTCCCTCGCAAAAGTGCGAGATATTTAAAAAAAAATACATATTATTTTGCGAGGAACTAAGCTTCCCTCGCAAAAGTCACTATTTTGCGAGGGAAAAAATATTCCTCGCAAAATTAGGACTTTTTGCGAGGGAAACATTGTTCCCCGGCAAAATGGGGAAATTGGCGGGAAATTTCCCCCAAAATGGTTAATTTTGCGAGAGAAAAATTTTCCTCGCAAAATATGACCGTTTTTGCGAGGGAAATTTTTTCCCTCGCAAAATTGCCCATTTTGCGAGGGAAACTTATTTCCTCGCAAATTTTCCCAATTTGAGACGGAATTTTTTCCTCGCAAATTCCGTTGCAAATTGGGCATTTTCTTGTAGTGCGCTATCATTTTACCAATTTGCAACTCTTACTTTATTGTCCAAGAAGCATACGTCAGACAAGAGGGAGGGGATATTCACTGCCATTATTTCTATTACTTATTTACATTCCTAATCCTCCAATGGAAATTCCCATTTTGCCCTTCACTTATTTACATCTTTAGCCTACCAATGAAAATTCCCAATTTGTCCTCTCTAGGCCATAAAAATATTTTCTAAAATATTTGGGCCAAGAATTATTCCTTAATTATTTGTCCTTAATTTATAAGAAAATATGTCTTTACTTCCATTTCTTAGCTTTATAATAACTAAGGCCAAATTTTCCATAATTAATCCCATTTCATATTTTAATTCCCAAAAATCCAAAATTTGGGATATTACAATATTTTAGAAAATTTAAAGGAGGCCAATATTATGTCATAACAAATTTATATGAGTTTTAAAAAATAAAAGTCAATGTAATATTTCTTGACCGAAAATTATTTAATGTTACGTTAATATACTTATAAAAGGATGGATAATCTATTATATTTTTTATTCAAGAATGGTCTACATGACTGCCTCCCCAGAGAATACTCATGTGTAAACCAAAAAAGTAATGTTAACAAAAAATTTAATATAATCAATAAAGTCTATAATATTCAAACAATAATAATGTTTTATTTTTTGGAGATAAAATCTTTTTTAGTGACTAAGATATTAGATAAAAAATTTAAAATATTCTCAATTAGTCTATTTTACTTAGAGTTCATTTTATATAAGATTGTATAAATCAAGAAAAAAAAAAATTTAATGATTTAAATGAGCCAATATCTGTGTTAAAAATTAAATAATATATTGATGATATGATTATGTAAATATTAGTCAAAGTTTGTGGAAAATAAAATTTAAATTGCTTTTCAAATAGAATGTGTGAGAGATTTAAGGAGAGAATGTAGGAAGTTTAATCAAGGGCAATTTAGTATTTTTAAATCTATATTTTGACTGTTGGTCCTTCTGAATAATTACAACTTTTATGGTCCTTCTCAATAAATATCATATGCTCTAGGTCCTTAGTTCTAATTTTCCCTCTTTATTTTTTTCTCCAAATTAATTAGTTTGATTGATAAACTTTTGAGTGCTTGTATTTTTATTTTTTCTCGAAATTAATTAGTTTGACTAATAAATTGATATATAATTTAAGTATACACAACATATTATATAATTAAGTACTTATTTAGCTTCTTTAATCTCTTTTAAAAAAATGAACTATATTTATATTTAGGACCGAAAGGAAGGAGTATCATTAGCAAAATACTCTCATAAGATGGATGAGAATTTTTGTGCCCTTGATCATACTCCTCCTTTTATACAGGAGGGGGAGGTTGATGAAGGATAAGGGATACTTTGTCTTGGTATTGTATTTTTTGAGGTTATGAAATCCAGATATTATTAAAAAAAATACACACAAACACAGGGTCTATTTGGCATAGCGTTCAACGCCTAAAAAAGTCCAATGGAAGCTTAGTGGACAAAAAATTCATATTTATTAGCGTTTGGGGTACCTTCACAAACTAATAAGCTTCTACCCTAAAAGCATCTTCAAACAAAAGCCATAGATAGCTGCTTCATATGGCATCACAACAGAAAAAATGAAATGCAATTTAAAATTTTACCTTCCTGTCCTTCGCATTTGTCACCTCTGGTTGTGCGTTTCTTGCCTTTGTTCTCGAACTTCGAACCTCAGTCATGGTCAACCTCAAATTCTGGTGCGCAGTTGCTGAATCTCTCTCTAATCTCTAATTAATCTCAGTTTGGTGTTGAGCGGAGGCATGATGTGAGATTGAGAAGGAACAAAGCAACTGCGATGAAATTGGACCATTGCACACAATGGTTCTAGTCCTCTTCCATGGTTCCGTCACTAATTTGACCAGGACGGCTTCAAAAAGAACTCCTCGACCCATCGCCCGGTGGTGAAAGATAGAGAGACTTGGGAGAATATAGAGATGAAGATGAATGAGAGAGATCGGGGACCAATGATGAAGAAGAAGGAAGAAGGAAGAGTTTTTTTTTTCCGAGGAAAAAAAATTTAGGTGAGGGTAGACATTTGGTATCCCACCAGGGTCGGTATCTTCCACTCGAGGGAAGCGCTTACTGATCGTCTACCAACGGGCCCTCACATCAACTAGCGGGTATCGAATCTCTTTCCTTTTGGGGTGAAGGCGTCTACACCTTAGCCAACTATGTCAATCTTCATTAGCAATGACGAAGAATAAGGAAGAAAGAAGAGATTTTTTGATCTTGAGTGCTATGGGAAAATGCGTCAAATTGAATCTTGGATCAATAGATGCATCCAGTCCTAGAAGGAAAAATGATATTATCCGATTTTTTTTTATAAATTATATATGTCGAATCTTTTTTATATATAAATTAAGTTGCCTTGAAAAATTAAAAATTAGTATGCATTTTAATTTATATATGATTTTATCCATAAAAATATTTAATTGAGCACTTCAATATTTTTAATTTTTTTTAATGGTAATTTTACTATTTTTTTAGCAAATTTATATTCATATTTAATTTTATATATATATATATATATATATATATATATTCAATAATATTCATGCCCTTTTTGGTCGTTTTCCATCTGTTGACTTTTCAAATGTTATGTTAAACAAGTGCCCATCATAAAAAAAAAAGGCCACTTTTATATTTTTACTACCTCTATCTCAAACACAAATCACATGAGAAAAATTTCAACGAGAAAAAAGTCCATCGAAGAAAAAAAAAAAAACCACTTCTATTCAAACGGGCCCTATATTCTCTCTGTTTTTCGTCCCGACTTTGAACCAATGTTTTGAAACCCGGACCGGACCAGCCGGTTTGGACCGGAAACCGGTTCGAGTTAAGGGGGTGACCCCGGTTTCTGAGTTGACCCGGGGTCAACTCGGTCTAACCCGGCTGAGTTGACCGAGTCTCATTGATTTTTTTTTTTTTTTTTTTTTAAAAAATGTCGCCTAAGAAATAGAAGGAGAAGAAGAGAAGATCTTAAGACGAAGAATCACTCCATCCGTGAAACCTTGTTCAACTCCACCGCCATCCAAGGTGGTCTCCATCAGGTCATCTACTTCAAAGATCGTCTCCATCGAGTCAATAAAGAAAAAAAGATGGAGAAGCAGAAGAAAACAAAGATCAAGTGCGACGGCAGCGGTGACAACAAGCAGACCAAGGGTATGTTTTCCTTCTTCGCAGACCAAGGAGAGGTCGCCGGCGATGAACGTTGAGGGTGATGGAAGCTATGAGCATGGAGGTTGTGTCGGCGATGGAGGGAGTTTTTCTTTCATGAGTGAGAAAGATGAGAATGAGATGAGTCGGGAGGGAGTGGGAATAGTTTAACGTCTCCGTTTCAAATTCAATATTAAAAATAAATATTCACCAATAAACTTGCCTCAGGTTATGAAGGGTAATTGAAAACCTTTCAGAAAGCTTTTGTCATTTCCAACTAGTTCAAGCAAAGCTGACCACTACCTAAACCTATTCCGCATTAGTCACATCAACCAAGCGTCAATGATCTTTCTTTTTTAAAATATATATATTATATATATATCAATATAATATTATTTATTTTAATTAAATTCTATTTTTTAATTAATATCGGTTTAACTCCGGTCTGACCTATTGATCCTTAACCCAGAACCTCCACCGATTCAATAACCGGTCCAATTTTCAAAACCTTGCTTTGAACCATCAAGATGAAGAAAGGTCGTTACTACGACTTGGACTAAGGCCCAGAAACATGCATCTGGTTCAATCCTTAAAGCCCAACAAAAGCAATGGCCCGCTATCTTATCTTTGCTTTTGTTTAGGAATTGTATCACAACCGAAAATTAATTGGAAAAATTATCTCAAAGTCCCAAGTGAAAAAAATTATATAAATACTGACTACCAATAACTGAATATAGTTTGGGTTTTAAAGGAAAAGACTCTTATACCCCCAATTAATAGTGTGACTTCACCAGAATGGGAAACTACTCACTAATGAGAATATTAAAGACCTTCTCTGGAAAAAAGGAAAAAAAAAAAAAAAGGAATCTTAAAAATCCTCATTCTTCGTCAATATTTCCTCTAAACATATGTTAATTGTCTTGGAAGAAAATATGCTTTTGTTAAATTTTCCTTAAACACCATTCATTATATCTGTTAAATTTTATTAATTCAGATTAAAACTCTACATGTGAAGCTGCAGATGAGATAAACATTATTGTAGGTAACACTGTAAGAGTTTGCTTGATGTTTATTAAGCACAGTGCACAGTCAATTTACACATCAATATTCCTTGGACCTTTTCTTTTATTCCAAGCACAGAACTTCAAGCCATGGATCAGTCCATGCAACTCTGTGCAGGGTAAGGACCAAGCTTGGCTACTATTGATTTCATACATACCATTCCTAGTAATAGTAAATCCATGTTTCCTAAAATTGTAACCTGCCGGCCTAATTCTGCAGCACAAATATGACTTATTCACTGCCAATAATACTTATAAAATATACATGCAATTATCTATGGTCAGTTTGTAAATTTAAAACCTATCAAATATTAATTGTTAAATTAAATACAAAATTAATGAAGTTTAAGGTTTTCATCTAGTTCCAATTTTCAAAATATATTTATTTATTAAGAAAATATAAAAACTTGTTTGGCAATGTTAAGTGCTCTGTAAAAAAACACAATAACAAGTTTTTAAAAATAAAAAAACAAGAACAATTTTTACAAGTTTTCTTTATTCTTTTATTTTGTAAAATTGGCCAATAAGCTGAGAGATCTATCTTCCTTTAGAGATTAACAGCTTGAACTCTCACATCTTAAATCCAAACTCAGTCATCCTCCAAACTTAACATGTATGCAATCTACACTCTTCAGTCTGTTTAGTGCTCAAGAAAGTTGCTTTTGAACAATTATTTTAAACAATTTTTTTTAATATTTTTTTCCCTGGAATATGATTGTTCAAAATAATCATCCAACATATATATATATATATATATATATATTTTAAAAAAAACTATTTTAACAAAAAGTAGAATCAAACAATGCCTTAATTATTGCTATTGTTATTATCATCACCATCAATTTAATATTTATATTTTTTTTTTTTTTTTTTTTTAGTGGCATGGAATTTTCCCTGCCCATCTCAGTAATTTTGACATGAGGGAGGAAGTCTTGCAGCCCAATTGAGACGCATATTTGGGATAATTTTCCAAAAGGATGTTACCAGGAAAGATGGGTATGGACTGGGGGAAGGCCTTCGTTGCACCAATACCAGTGTTTGGAACAGAGTGAGGAACACGTCCAACAAACTCTGCTTTCCCACCCATTTCCTCTTACGCGTATTTCAACTTTGAATAATCAATCAGTCCACTTCCCTCTCTCCTTTCAACATTTTGGAGTCAGTCAATCCATCACTCGTTCGGCCTTGCCTCATTCATTCCTCCTTCTCATTCCATTCGTCTTCACCTGCACTCACCTTTGTCAGTCTTCTGAGTCGAAGTCCATCCTCCATTCACTATTTCCCCATGAAAACAAGAAAAGCTAAAGCAACAAAAAGAAAGCCAGTAAAGCTACCCAAAACCCCACTCTCCTTTTTTCGTCAATCTCTCAGTCTTCTCCTAAGTCTCTTTGTGCAGTGGCACACCAATCCACCTTAACCCAACACTTTATTCTTCCTTATTTTGCCCCAACGTTCAATCCCCAACCTCCTCAATCTCCGCCTTATCTACCTATTGTCCTATTTCACCTGAACCCTGATTTAAATATATTTCCACAACTCCAAAAGCTCAACACTTTGATGAGATCGTAGAGGTGAAGGGCCATCTCGCAGGCAGGCAGCTCAAGAATGGGTGGGTATGGGTACATATCGTCTATTTTCTTCGTTGCTCTTTGCTTTTGGTTCTGTCCAATGGTGTTGTGTAAGCTATCCCAGAACCAAACCAACACCATGATCTCACTCTCCCAGTTTCGTAATGGAACCAAATTAACTGATTGGAACATTGTCAAAAACCCAAATCCATGTGGATGGGAGGGAGTTGCTTGCGATCAGACCAATTCCTCTGTGATAAAATTTCTTCTCTCTGGACATTCCATCTCTTCCTCCAAATTTCTGACTCTTCTCTGCCAAATTGAAAGCTTGCAGCATCTTGATCTTTCTGGTAACATCATTAGCTCAATTCCAGACAATTTCATCACTGATTGTGGAAAGGTTGAGGGGTTGAAGTTGCTCAATCTCAGTCATAACAAAATAAGTGGCCCCTTGCCTACTTTTCGTGGATTTGATTCGCTAGAATCCCTGGATATGTCTTTCAATTACTTTTCTGGAAAGGTTGATTCTGAGTTAGCTGGAGCAGCTTGAGTTGAGTAATAATCATTTTGTAGGAACAATCCCTGCTGAAATCCTGAGTTACACAAATTTGACTTTGCTTGATCTTAGAACAAATCAAATTTCAGGGTCTATTCCTGGCAACATAGGAGATCTGTCCAGATTGGAAACTTTGATTCTGTCCTCTAATCAGCTCGAAGGGGAAGTCCCAAGTGCACTATCGAACATCAAAACCCTTGTCCGTTTTGCAGCCAATCAAAACGAATTTAATGGTTCTGTTCCCAGCGGGATCACAAGATTTCTCAAGAACTTGGATCTCAGTTATAATAAGTTGTCCGGGCCTATTCCAGCGGGCCTTCTTTCACAATTAAATCTGTTGTCCGTGGATTTGTCCAGTAACTCGTTATCTGGGCCTTTACCTGCAGACATATCTTCTAGCATTGTCAAGTTGAGATTAGGGGGGAATTCTCTAAATGGGACGATATCTCCGAAGGCATTTGCCACAGGTCAGAATTTGATGCATATCGAACTCGAAGCCAATAACTTGACGGGCCAAATACCTTCTGAGGTAGGTTCTTGCCAGAACTTGGCCTTGTTGAACTTGGCTCAGAATCAGCTGTCTGGTGAATTGCCTGCAGAGCTTGGCAAGCTTAATGTTGAACACTTTACCCTGATGATCTTTACATAGGGGTTCACAACCAGGCAAAGAAAGAGGCATTCTCATTAATGAAATATAGAATGTTTACACCACTATTCTGTCACAGAGTTGAGAGCAACTGCATATATATACAACATATCTAAGAGCAACTACCAAACTAACTGAGAAACTAACTGTCCAGTAACTAACTGTCACAAATATTTACATATATTAATTATATATTCTAACACTCCCCCTCAAGTTGGGGGCGCAAATATATTTGAGACCCTAACTTGCTTAACAATTTGCGTTGCACATCTCCTTTAAACCGACTTTGTTAACAAATCGGCTTCTTGCTCATGTGGCCAGGACATGCTTAAGATCTATCACTTCCTCTCGCCATTTATCACGAACGAAATGACAATCCACTTCTATGTGTTTGGTCCGCTCATGGAAGACTGGATTTGCAGCGATATGAATGGCTGCAATCTTTGTCACGAGAAGCGGCATCGGCTTGGTCTGTGGAATCCGCAAGTCACGAAGCAAGCTAAGTGCCCAAACTATCTCGGATGTAGCCATACTGAGTGCCCTATATTCAGCTTCTGCAGATGACTTGGATACTGTGCTTTGCTTCTTTGTTTTCCACATTACAAGAGAACCTGCAAATTTTAGTAGTTATCCAGAGACAGAACGTCTTGTAATCCCACAAGATGCCCAATCTGCATCACAAAAACACTCTAAATCAAGATTACCATCAGAACTCAATCTAACACCAAGACCAACTGTACCCTTTAGATATCTAAGAACATTCCTAGCTGCTGCCATATGTGCCTTAGTTGGCTTTTGCATAAACTGACTCAACGTCTGCACACAAAAGCAAATATCAGGCCTTGTCATAGTTAAGTAAATAAATTTACCCACCAGCCGACGATATTGTTCTGGATTTTTACATAAAACCTGAACATCATCCTTGCCTTCTTGGAAAGGCATCAATTTCAGACTTTGTGCCATTGGAATAGCCAACGGTTTACATCCACTCATTCTTGTTTCAGACAATAAATCTAATACAAATTTTCGTTGAGATAACACCACACCTGTTTCAGATTTAGCTACCTCTATACCAAGAAAATACTTCATGTGTCCTAAATCTTTAATTTTAAAACTATCATGCAACAAACTCTTAGTATAGCTAATACCTTCCTCAAAACTTCCAGTAATTAACAAATCATCAACATATACTAAGACAAACACCACACCATCTTTCCAATCCATAGTAAATAATGAGTAATCACTTTTACTTTGTACAAAACCACCGTTAATGAGGGCTTGAGACAATTTTTGGTTCCATTGGCGGGAGGCTTGTTTAAGCCCATAAAGGGACTTTCTTAGTTTACGAACTACATGTTCCCCCTTACCTTCAAACCCTTGAGGTAATCTCATATACACCTCTTCCTGTAGATCACCTTGCAAAAAAGCATTATAAACATCCATTTGATATAAATTCCATGAATGCATTGCTGCCAATTTTAATACTAACCTAACCGTAAACATTTTTACAACAGGTGAAAAAGTCTCATGATAATCAATTCCCTCCCTTTGACTATATCCTTTTGCTACTAATCTAGCTTTATATTTGTCTACATTACCATCAGAATCATATTTAACTTTGTATACCCACTTACAACCGATTGGCTTTTTACCTTTGGGTAGCTTTACAAGCTCCCAAGTTTGGTTGTCTTCCAACGCTTGCATTTCAGCCTTCATAGCCTTGACCCACTCAGGATTGATAATAGCCTGCTCATAGGTAGATGGCTCAGGCACTGTGTCAATGGAAGATAAAAACGCCAAATGATTAGCAGAAATAGAATCGTAAGAGACAAACTGACTTATGGGATAGGAGCATTTTGTTATGTGTGCTGAATCTATTTCAGAAATTAAAAGTGAGCACACATAATCATTAGACCAAATGGGTGGTCTCCTATCTCTTAAAGGACGTGAATAATCTAAAGTACCAGGACAATCAGCCACCTGATCAGAAAAATCCTGACCAGATGCTTGATTATCCTGTCCTTGTGAATGACTATACTTATCCTGTATCAAGTCAGGTAGTGTCAAGGGATTTTCTGGCTCAAACCAAAACATTTCCCTCAAGGTATGATTCGTTCCTTCTTGCTGTTGTGAGCATGTTTCTTTGAATGGAAAAACTTGTTCTGTAAAACTAACATGGCGACTTACAATCAATAGGTCAGATTTCAGATTTAATAACAAGTATCCTTTCTGATTTTCTGGATAACCTAGAAAGACACAAGGAATAGCACGTGGTTGGAGCTTATCATGAACCTTTAAATCTGTGGCATATGCAAGAGAACCGAAGACCTTCATATGATGGAGGTTTGGTTTCTGTCCATAAACCCTTTCAAATGGAGTTTGATAATTAAGAATTTTAGAAGGCAATCTATTAATTAGGTACGTTGCAGCTTTTACACACTCACCCCAATACTTAGTTGGAACATTTGATTGTAACATTAGACTCCGTGTAACTTGCATAATAGTCCTATGTTTACGCTCTACAACCCCATTTTGCTGTGGAGTATAAGGACATGTAGTCTCATGAACAATACCCTTAGTTTGAATGAGTGTTTTAAAAGAGTTACTTAAAAATTCACTCCCATTGTCACTCCTAATTCTCCTAACTTTGACATTAAACTGAGTCATAGCATACATGATAAAATTGCGAATGTAAGTAATTGAATCAGATTTATGTCTCATCAAGAATATCCATGTAGCTCTTGAATAATCATCTACTATGGTGAGAAAATATGTATATCCTTGATGAGTGGGTGTCCTATATGGTCCCCATATATCTAGATGAAACAGTTCAAAACATTG
This sequence comes from Acacia acuminata, assembly GCA_019022655.1. NCBI lineage: Eukaryota > Viridiplantae > Streptophyta > Magnoliopsida > Fabales > Fabaceae > Acacia > Acacia acuminata. The sequence continues at coordinate 664,744 of JAFJYI010000123.1, forward strand.
ACTAGTTTTAATGCAAGAAGGAGAAAAAGGGAATTTGGTTTGTTTGGATTGCACACATACATCACATCTATGAGTCATCAAATCAGCATCATCAATTGCAAAGCTTAAATGCTTCATTACAGAGAGGGGGGCATGGCCTAACCTCTTATGCCACAAATTTACATCAGCAGATTTCAGGTGATTACTGTGTTTCTGTGTGACATGTTTCTGTATAAAGTGATTGTGTGCAACATTTAGTACATGAGAAATTTTGGGAACTTTAAGAACATATAAGCCATCTATCATCCTACCAGTCAGCTTCGTCCTTCCATGGAGAAGGTCCTGTACAATACAGTGATCAGGAAAGAAACAAGCCATGCACTCTAGTTCCTTAGTGATTTTAGAAACAGCTATCAGATTAAATTTTAATTTTGAAGAAAATAGTACGCCATTCAATGTGATATGAGGTGCAATGGTAATTGAACCTATATGTGTAACTGGTATCCGTTGTCCATCTGGAATTTTAATTGACTTAATCGGTCCACTATATGCAATGTATTTATCTAACAGAGATATATCACTGACCAAATGCGTAGTGGCCCCTGAGTCTAAAATCCAATAGGAATGAACAAAATTTTCAGAGGGAGATGTAGCCAAACCTGAACCAGTCAATGCATGCACAGTTGTCTCAGCATCCTTTTGCAGCATCACAAGAAGCCTCTCGTATTGCTCTTGGGAAAAAGAAGGTGCCACTGTGCTTGTAGTATTTATCTGCATGTCTAGATCACCGGTAGATTCTATCCCCAATTGTCCAGACTCCTTTTGCTTGGGTTTGCCTCCCTTGAAGCTAGGTGGGTAGCCTACCAACTGGAAACATTTCTCACGTGGATGTCCTTTCTTATGGCAGTAAGTGCATTCCATAGATGGGTCCCCACGGCCCTTGCTGGTATCAGAGCCAACCTGTATGCTGTGGTACCATGTTGAACACTTTACCCTGATGATCTTTACATAGGGGTTCACAACCAGGCAGAGAAAGAGGCATTCTCATTAATGAAATATAGAATGTTTACACCACTATTCATCACGAGTTGAGAGCAACCGCATATATATACAACATATCTAAGAGCAACTACCAAACTAAGCGAGAAACTAAGCGTCCGGTAACTAACTGTCACAAATATTTACATATATTAATTATATATTCTAACACTTAACAATCTTCGGGTCTTGCGGCTTCAAGGGAATAAGCTTTACGGACAAATACCAACTCAAGTGTCTCAACTAAAGAAGTGTTGACGCTGAATTTGAGCGACAATTCTCGAGTGGAACCATTCCGCCAAACAATGTTTAGTTTGGTAACGCTTAGTAAGCTTTACTTACTGACAAAACAATCTCAGTGGTTCTATTCCCACATCTATAATTGGCATGGAATCTCTTATTGAACTTCAACTTGGAGAAAACCAGCTAAGTGGTTCGATTCCAAAAATGCCATTAAGTCTTCAGATTGCCTTGAATCTCAGCAGAAATCTCTTTGCGGGGCCTATTCCTGGCACCCTTGATGGGTTGAATAACCTGGAAATCTTGGATCTCTCAAATAACAAATTTGATGGTGGAATTCTCGATTTTCTCACCGAATGCCGGCTTTGACACGGTTGGAACTTTCTAATAATTCGCTGTATGGTGTCATTCCCGACTTTAATTCTCATGTTAAAGTTGATTTGGGTGGAAATAATGGTCTCGTAAACAAAACTGGAACTCCCAACACTTCTCCAAGATCCCCAAAGGGAAGTCCTGTTGTCATGGTAGTTCTTGTTGCAATTGCGGCCGTAATTTTTTGGTTGGCCTGGTCACTTTGTCTTGTTTGTATTAATCTCACGACGCTCAGACGGGGTAAATGATGGACACCTACACCCACATGAAGGCCCTCAACCCCCTGAGGCCATCCAAGGTAATTTACTAATCTCTAAGACCAAGCTAATCTAGAATCAAATTTACAATTTCAGCCACTGATTTCAAATTTTCAAACAACTTCAAATCATACAATGGCCTTAATCAATTCTCTCAGTGATTGATAATAAGGCTACAAACTTGAGATCAGAATGGAAGTTATATGTATAAAATATTACAAATGGAATACATCATAAATAGTGTATGGACTATGGAGATTTGTGACAATATAAATGTCACTAACCCGCTATCTGTACAATAATTCGATTTACCAAATTAACATAATATATAAATTACAGCATATATCGATCCACAACTAGCTAGGAAGTTGGAACAAGCCAGAAGGGGCCAGATGCTATCATGATTAAGGTCGGTGGTTTTTAACACGAACTACATTGCATGAATATGGAACTTCTTACCAGCTACGTATGTAGCGTTACGTTGTTCTTATAGCGAGCGACTCAGTGGACAGAAGAGCAATGTATCCAAATTTTGAAGAATTGTCATGGACCACCTAAGGAATCAACGGACGGCGATAAGTATGCCTTCGTTCTTCATGCCTTGTCCCTACAATCGACGAGAAGCAAATTAAAGAAGCTGTGCAAGAATTTGAAACCCTACCAATGTAAATCATGCTTGAGATTTATAATGAAAATATTTTAAAGTACGTTATCAAATACTACTGTATTGTAAAGTAATGTATACAAGCAAATGAAATGAGCAATGAACATGCAAGAGTACATCATTTGACATTTTTAAAGAACACTTTTGTGTATATACTGTATACCTCTCTTTTGCGGGTGTATAATATATATATACGTACAAGGAGGCCATAATACCAATTAGCAAAACCCTTTTATAAGATGCATGGGAATTTTTGTGTCCCTGATCACCCTCCTCCTTTTATACTAGAGGGGGAGGTTGATGAACGATAAGGGATACTTTGTCTTGATATTATGAATTCCAGATATTATTAACAAAAACACACACACACACTATTCTTTCTTGTTTTCTGTCCCCTACTTTCAACCATCAAAATGAGGCTACGCTGGTTTGAAGAATGGTCGTTATTACGACTTGGGCTAAGGCCTAGAAACATGAATCTGGTTCAATCCTTAAGGCCCAACAAAAGCAATGGCCCGCTATCTTATCTTGCTTTTGTTTTGGAATTGAATCACAACCCAAAATTAGTTGGAAAAATCATCTCCAAGTCCCAAGTGAAAAAATTATATAAATACTGACTACCAATATCTGAATATAGTTAGGGTTTTAAGGGAAAAGACTCTTATGCCCCCAATTAATAGTGTGACTTAACCAGAATGGGAAACTACTCACTATTGAGAATATTAAAGACCTTCTCTGGCCCAAAAAGACAGAGAGAATCTTACAGATCTTCATTCTTCGTCAATATTTCCCGTACACAAATGTTAATTGTCTTGGAAGGAAATATGCTTTTGTTAAATTTTCCTTATACACCATTCATTATATCTGTTAAATTTTATTAATTCAGATTAAAACCCTACATGTGAAGCTGCAGATGAGATAAACATTATTGTAGATAACACTCTAAGAGTTTGCTTGATGTTTATTAAGCACGGCACGATCAATGTACACATCAATATTCCTTAGACCTTTTCTTTTATTCCAAGCACAGAACTTCAAGCCATGATCAATCCAGGCAATTTTGTGCTATGATGCACGAACACGGCAAATTTGGGGAAAAGAACGAGTCCGACACGCGTTTTCTCCGGACACGCGAATTGAACTGAAATTCGCGAGTCAACAATTCCAATGGCAGTCTTGTAATTTTATCAAAAGCTGAATTTGTTTTTGTTAGCTCCAGATTTTGGCCCTAATCGCAATGAATATTTGCCGGGCTTATGTCCGACTTTCCCAAATCATCTCGCCCATTGTCCAACTCGGTGAAATCATCTCGACTCTCTCAAATCGAATGTGAGTGTTTTTTGCCGTCCCTCCCAAATCGAAGCGACTGGAAATCGTGCGTGATTGTTTTTCCCAAATCAACGACCTGATTTGTCGTCCCTTTTTCTTTTATTATAATTTATTAATGTTAAATACACTCTTTATATTAATAATATTATTTAATACTAAGACGTGTCGGAACGTGTCGAAATGTTAGTATTTTTGAAATAACGTGTTGACATCACGTATCAATAACGTGTCGAAAACGCGGTGTCGGTGTCGGTGCAACATAGATTCTGTGCAGGGTAAGGACCAAGCTTTGCTACTATTGATTTCATACATACCATTCCTAGTAATAGTAAATCCATGTTTCCTAAAATTGTAACCTGCCGGCCTAATGCTGCAGCACAAATATGACTTATTCACTGCCAATAATACTTATAAAATATACATCCAATTATCTTTGGTCACTTTGTAAATTTAAAACCTATCAAATATTAATTGTTAAATTAAATACAAAATTAATGAAGTTTAAGGTTTTCATCTAGTTCCTATTTTCAAAATATATTTTTTTATTAAGAAAATATAAAAAACTTGTTTGGCAATGTTAAGTGCTCTGTAAAAAAACACAATAACAAGTTTTTAAAAACAAAAAAACAAGAACAATTTTTACAAGTTTTCTTTATTCTTTTGTTTTGTAAAATTGGTCAATAAGCTGAGAGATCTATCTTCCTTTAGAGATTAACAGCTTGAGCTCTCACATCTTAAATCCAAACTCAGCCATCCTCCAAACTTAACATGCATGCCATCTCCACTCTTCAGTCTGTTTAGTGCTCAAGAAAGTTGCTTTTCAGAACAATTATTTTAAACAATTATTTTATTTTTTCCCCTCAAATATGATTGTTCAAAATAATCATCCAACATATATATCTTTTTTTAAAAAAAAAAAAAACTATTTTAACCAAAAAAAAAAACAGAATCAAACAATGCCTTAATTATTGCTATTGTTATCATCATCATCAATTTAATATATATATATATATATATATATATATATATATATATATATACTTCCTCTAATCCTTATTATAAGGCACCAACTAACTTTTCTCACAAACCAATAAAAACAGTTAAAGTCAATAAAGTTTGCCCTAAAATTTAAATAACTTTCAATATTACTCCTACTAATGCACTAAACTCTAATATTATATTAATTATTACTCTCACACACTACCCTCATTAATTATAGACGTGGAAACAAATAATTAATCTTTATGAAAACAAAGACGTGCCTTATAAAAAGCGACCAAATAAACTTGTTAGTTGACGCCTTATAATAAAAATTGGAGGGAGTATATATATATTAGTGGCATGGAATTTTCCCTGCCTATCTCGGTAATATTGACATGAGGGAGGGAAGTCTTGCAGCCCAATTGAGACGCATATTTGGGATAATTTTCCAAAAGGATATTACCAGGAAAGATGGGCATGGAGTATGGACTGGGGAAGGCCTTCGTTGCACCAATACCAGTGTTTGAAACTGAGTGAGGAACACGTCCAACAAACTCTGCTTTCCCACCCATTTCCTCTTACGCGTATTTCAACTTTGAATAATCAATCAGTCCACTTCTCTCTCTCCTTTCAACATTTTGGAGTTTTTGGGATTGCAAGGGTCCCAGTTCGGCCTTGCCTCATTCATTCCTCCTTCTCATTCCATTCGTCTTCACCTGCACTCACCTTTGTCAGTCTTCTCAGTCAAAGTCCATCCTCCATTCACTATTTCCCCATGAAAACAAGAAAAGCTAAAGCAACAAAAAGAAAGCCAGTAAAGCTACCCAAAACCCCACTCTCCTTTTTTCGTCAATCTCTCAGTCTTCTCCTAAGTCTCTCTGTGCAGTGGCACACCAATCCACCTTAACCCAACACTTTCTTCTTCCTTATTTTGCCCCAACGTTCAATCCCCAGCCTCCTCAATCTCCGCCTTATCTACCTATTGTCCTATTTCACCTGAACCCTGATTTAAATATATTTCCACAACTCCAAAAGCTCAACACTTTGATGAGATCGTAGAGGTGAAGGGCCATCTCGCAGGCAGGCAGCTCAAGAATGAGTGGGTATGGGTACATATCGTCTATTTTCTTCATTTCTCTTTGCTTTTGGTTCTGTCCAATGGTGTTGTGTAAGCTATCCCAGAACCAAACCAACACCATGATCTCACTCTCCCAGCTTCGTAATGGAACCAAATTAACTGATTGGAACATTGTCAAAAACCCAAATCCATGTCATTGGAAGGGAGTTGCTTGCGATCAGACCAATTCCTCTGTAATCAAATTTCTTCTATCTAGACATTCCATCTCTTCCTCCGAATTCCTGACTCCTCTCTGCCAAATTGAAAGCTTGCAGCATCTTGATCTTTCTGGTAACATCATTAGCTCAATTCCAGACAATTTCATCACTGATTGTGGAAAGGTTGAGGGGTTGAAGTTGCTCAATCTCAGTCATAACAAAATAAGTGGCCCCTTGCCTACTTTTCTTGGATTTGATTGGCTAGAATCCCTGGATATGTCTTTCAATAGCTTTTCTGGAAAAGTTGATTCTGAGTTAGCTGGATTAGCCAGCCTCAAGAGCTTAAATCTTAGTTTCAATTCTTTCAATGGGTCCCTTCCTACCAAACTGGGAAATTCCGCCAATTTGGAGCAGCTTGAGCTAAGTAATAATCTTTTTGAAGGAAAAATCCCTGCTGAAATCCTGAGTTACACAAATTTGACTTTGCTTGATCTTAGAACAAATCAAATTTCAGGGTCTATTCCTGGCAACATAGGAGATCTGTCCAGATTGGAAACTTTGATTCTGTCCTCTAATCTGCTCGAAGGGGAAGTCCCAAGTGCACTATCGAACATCAAAACCCTTGTCCGTTTTGCAGCCAATCAAAACGAATTTAATGGTTCTGTTCCCAGCGGGATCACAAGATTTCTCAGGAACTTGGATCTCAGTTATAATAAGTTGTCCGGGCCTATTCCAGCGGGCCTTCTTTCACAATTAAATCTGTTGTCCGTGGATTTGTCCAGTAACTCGTTATCTGGGCCTTTACCTGCAGACATATCTTCTAGCATTGTCAGGTTGAGATTAGGGGTGAATTCTCTAATTGGGACGATATCTCCGAATGCATTTGCCACAGGTCAGAATTTGACGTATATCGAACTCGAAGCCAATGACTTGACGGGCCCAATACCTTCTGAGGTGGGTTCTTGCCAGAACTTAGCCTTGTTGAACTTGGCTCAGAATCAGCTCTCTGGTGAATTGCCTGCAGAGCTTGGCAAGCTTAACAATCTTCAAGTCTTGCAGCTTCAAGGGAATAAGCTTTCTGGACAAATACCAACTCAAGTGTCTCAACTAAAGAAGCTGTTGACGCTGAATTTGAGCGACAATTCTCTGAGTGGAACCATTCCGCCAGCAATGTTCAATTTGGTAACGCTTAGTAAGCTTTACTTACAGCAAAACAATCTCAGTGGTTCTATTCCCACATCTATAATTGGCATGGAATCTCTTGTTGAACTTCAACTTGGAGAAAACCAGCTAAGTGGTTCGATTCCAAAAATGCCATTGAGTCTTCAGATTGCCTTGAATCTCAGCAGAAATCTCTTTGAGTGGCCTAGTCCTAGTAGTCTTGATGGTTTGAATAACCTGGAAATCTTGGATCTCTCAAATAACAAATTTGATGGTAAAATTCCTGATTTTTTCACCAGAATGCCGGCTTTGACACAGTTGGAACTTTCTAATAATTTGCTGTATGGTGTCATTCCCGACTTTAATCCTCATGTTAAAGTTGATTTGGATGGAAATAATGGTCTCGTAAACAAAACTGCAACTTCCAACACTTCTCCAAGATCTCCAAAGGGAAGTCCTGTTGTTATGGTAGTTCTTGTTGCAATTGCAGCCGTAATTTTTTTGGTTGGCCTGGTCACTATGCTGGTTGTATTAATCTCACGACGCTCAGACAGGGTAAATGATGGACACCTACACCCACATGAAGGCCCTCAGCCCCCTGAGGCCATCCAAGGTAATTTATTAATCTCTAAGACCAAGCTAATTTAGAATCAAATTTACAATTTCAGCCACTAACAATTACAAATTTTCAAACAACTTCAAATCATACAATGGCCTTAATCAATTCTCTCAGTGATTGATAATAAGGCTACAAACTTGAGATCAGAATGGAAGTTATACGTATAAAATATTACAAATGGAATACATCATAAATAGTGTATGGAGATTTGTGACAAGATAAATGTCACTAACCCGGTATCTGTACAATAATTTGATTTACCAAATTAACATAATATATAAATTACAGCATATATCGATCCACAACTAGCTAGGAAGTTGGAACAAGCCAGAAGGGGCCAGATGCTATCATGATCAAGGTCGGTGGTTTTTAACACGAACTACAGCGCATGAATATGGAACTTCTTACCAGCTACGTACGTAGCGTTACGTTGTTCTTACAGCGAGCGACTCAGTGGACAGAAGAGCAATGTATCCAAATTTTGAAGAATTGTCATGGACCACCTAAGGAATCAACGGACGGCGATAAGTATGTCTCCGTTCTTCATGCCTTGTCCCTGCAATCTGACGGGAAGCAAATTAAAGAACTGTGCAAGAATTTGAAACCCTACCAATGTAAATCATGCTTGAGATTTATAATGAAAATATTTTAAAGTACGTTATCAAATACTACTGTATTGTAAAGTAATGTATACAAGCAAATGAAATGAGCAATGAACATGCAACAGTCAATGTACACATCAATATTCCTTAGACCTTTTCTTTTATTCCAAGCACAGAACTTGAAGCCATGATCAGTCCAGGCAATTCTGTGCAGGGTAAGGACCAAGCTTTGCTACTATTGATTTCATACATACCATTCCTAGTAATAGTAAATCCATGTTTCCTAAAATAACCTGCCGGCCTAATGCTGCAGCACAAATGTGACTTATTCACTGCCAATAATACTTATAAAATATACATGCAATTATCTATGGTCAGTTTGTAAATTTAAAACCTATCAAATATTAATTGTTAAATTAAATACAAAATTAATGAAGTTTAAGGTTTTCATCTAGTTCCTAAATGTTAAGTGCTCTGTAAAAAAAAACACAATAACAAGTTTTTAAAAATAAAAAAACAAGGACAATTTTTACAAGTTTTCTTTATTCTTTTGTTTTGTAAAATTGGTCAATAAGCTGAGAGATCTATATTCCTCTGTGATTAACGGCTTGAGCTCTCACATCTTAAATCCAAACTCAGCCATCCTCCAAACTTAACATGCATGTCATCTCCACTCTTCAATCTGTTTAGTGCTCAAGAAAGTTAGAACATTTATTTTAAACAATTATTTTATATTTTTTCCCTCAAATATGATTGTTCAAAATAATCATCCAACATATATATATATATATTTTTTTTAAAAAACTATTTTAACAAAAAACAGAATCAAACAATGCCTTAATTATTGCTATTGTTATTATCATCATCATCATCATCAATTTAATATATATATATATATATATATATATATTTTAGTGGCATGGAATTTTCCCTGCCTATCTCGGTAATATTGACATGAGGGAGGGAAGTCTTGCAGCCCAATTGAGACGCATATTTGGGATAATTTTCCAAAAGGATATTACCCGGAAAGATGGGTATGGACTGGGGAGGGCCTTCGTTGCACCAATACCAGTATTTGAAACAGAGTGAGGAACACGTCCAACAAACTCTCGCTTTCCCACCCATTTCCTCTTACGCGTATTTCAACTTTGAATAATCAATCAGTCCACTTCTCTCTCTTCTTTCAACATTTTGGAGTCAGTCAATCTCATCACTCTTTTGGGATTGCAAAGGGTCCCAGTTCGGCCTTGCCTCATTCATTCCTCCTCCTCATTCCATTCGTCTTCACCTGCACTCACCTTTGTTAGTCTTCTCAGTCAAAGTCCATCCTCCATTCACTATTTCCCCATGAAAACAAGAAAAGCTAAAGCAACAAAAAGAAAGCCAGTAAAGCTACCCAAAACCCCACTCTCCTTTTCTCGTCAATCCCTCAGTCTTCTCCTAAGTCTCTCTGTGCAGTGGCACACCAATCCACCTTAACCCAACACTTTCTTCTTCCTTATTTTGCCCCAACGTTCAATCCCCAGCCTCCTCAATCTCCGCCTTATCTACCTATTGTCCTATTTCACCTGAACCCTGATTTAAATATATTTCCACAACTCCAAAAGCTCAACACTTTGATGAGATCGTAGAGGTGAAGGGCCATCTCGCAGGCAGGCAGCTCAAGAATGAGTGGGTATGGGTACATATCGTCTATTTTCTTCATTTCTCTTTGCTTTTGGTTCTGTCCAATGGTGTTGTGTAAGCTATCCCAGAACCAAACCAACACCATGATCTCACTCTCCCAGCTTCGTAATGGAACCAAATTAACTGATTGGAACATTGTCAAAAACCCAAATCCATGTCATTGGAAGGGAGTTGCTTGCGATCAGACCAATTCCTCTGTAATCAAATTTCTTCTATCTAGACATTCCATCTCTTCCTCCGAATTCTGACTCCTCTCTGCCAAATTGAAAGCTTGCAGCATCTTGATCTTTCTGGTAACATCATTAGCTCAATTCCAGACAATTTCATCACTGATTGTGGAAAGGTTGAGGGGTTGAAGTTGCTCAATCTCAGTCATAACAAAATAAGTGGCCCCTTGCCTACTTTTCTTGGATTTGATTTGCTAGAATCCCTGGATATGTCTTTCAATAGCTTTTCTGGAAAAGTTGATTCTGAGTTAGCTGGATTAGCCAGCCTCAAGAGCTTAAATCTTAGTTTCAATTCTTTCAATGGGTCCCTTCCTACCAAACTGGGAAATTCCACTGCTTTGGAGCAGCTTGAGCTAAGTAATAATCTTTTTGAAGGAAAAATCCCTGCTGAAATCCTGAGTTACACAAATTTGACTTTGCTTGATCTTAGAACAAATCAAATTTCAGGGTCTATTCCTAGCAACATAGGAGATCTGTCCGGATTGGAAACTTTGCTTCTGTCCTCTAATCAGCTCGGAGGGGAAGTCCCAAGGGCGCTCTCGAACATCAAAACCCTCGTCCGTTTTGCAGCCAATCAAAACGAATTTATTGGTTCTGTTCCAAGCGGAATTACAAGATTTCTCAAGAACTTGGATCTCAGTTATAATAAGTTGTCCGGGCCTATTCCAGCAGGCCTTCTTTCTCAATTAAATCTGTTGTCTGTGGATTTGTCCAGTAACTCGTTATCTGGGCCTTTACCTGCAGACATATCTTCTAGCATTGTCAGGTTGAGATTAGGGGGGAATTCTCTAAATGGGACAATATCTTCAAAAGCATTTGCTCCAGGTCAGAATCTGACGTATATCGAACTCGAAGCCAATAAGTTGACGGGCCCAATACCTTCTGAGGTGGGTTCTTGCCAGAACTTGGCCTTGTTGAACTTGGCTCAGAATCAGCTATCTGGTGAATTGCCTGCAGAGCTTGGCAAGCTTAACAATCTTCAAGTCTTGCAGCTTCAAGGGAATAAGCTTTCCGGACAAATACCAAGTCAAGTGTCTCAACTAAAGAAGCTGTTGACGCTGAATTTGAGCGACAATTCTCTGAATGGAACCATTCCGCAAGCAATGTTCAATTTGGTAACGCTTAGTAAGCTTTACTTACAGCAAAACAATCTCAGTGGTTCTATTCCCACATCTATAATTGACATGGAATCTCTTATTGAACTTCAACTTGGAGAAAACCAGCTAAGTGGTTTGATTCCAAAAATGCCAGCGAGTCTTCAGATTGCCTTGAATCTCAGCAGAAACCTCTTTGCGGGGCCTATTCCTAGCAATCTTGATGGGTTGAATAACCTGGAAATCTTGGATCTCTCAAATAACAAATTTGATGGTAAAATTCCTGATTTTCTCACCAGAATGCCGGCTTTGACACAGTTGGAACTTTCTAATAATTCGCTGTATGGTGTCATTCCGGACTTTAATTCTCATGTTAAAGTTGATTGGGGTGGAAATAATCGTCTTGTAAACAAAACTGGAACTCCCAACACTTCTCCAAGATCTCCAAAGGGAAGTCCTGTTGTCATGGCAGTTCTTGTTGCAATTGCAGCTGCGGTTTTTCTGGTTGGCCTGGTCACTGTGCTGGCTGTATTAATCTCCCGACGCCTATACAGGGTAAATGACGAACACTTGCAGCCATATGAAGACCCTCAACCCCCTCAGGTCATCCAAGGTAACTTATTAACTCCCAACGGAATTCACAGATCCAACATTGATTTCTCTAAGGCCATGAAAGATGTTGCTGAAACATCAAACGTTACTCTGAAAACAAGGTTTTCAACCTATTACAAGACTATTATGCCATCTGGATCAATCTACTTTGTCAAGAAGCTTAACTGGAGTGAGAAGCTATTCCCACTGGGCAGCCATGATAGATTTGGTAAAGAGCTAGAGGTCTTGGCAAAATTGAACAATTCAAATGTCATGACTCCTTTGGCTTATGTTCTGTCCACTGACAGCGCTTACTTACTGTATGAATTCATCTCAAATGGCTCCCTTTATGATGCTCTTCATGGAAGCTTGCGAAACTCTTTAGATTGGGCTAGCAGATATAGTATAGCTGTTGGGGCGGCTCAAGGTCTCTCTTTTCTGCATGGATTTACCTCAGGTCCAATTCTTCTCCTTGACCTATCAAGTAAAAGTATAATGCTGAAGTCCCTCAAGGAGCCTCTAGTTGGAGATATTGAACTCTACAAAGTGATTGATCCTTCAAAGAGTACAGGAAGTTTTTCTGCAGTTGCTGGTTCTGTTGGCTATATTCCTCCAGGTCAGAAACTCTTTCACCATGCGCTCCAATTAGTCTGTCCTTGACACAACATTATGTGGTTTGAATAGTTTAAACTGCAACTTCTATGTTCATTGCATATATCTCAAACACAACTGACAAAAGTTAGGTAAACCTATTGTGGGCAGGATTTCTTGTGATGCTGAATTTTAAAATAATGTCCTTAACATATTAATGCCTGGAAATTACAATTTCTCCCATATTCCCTTTTTTTAATATTATTTTTAATATATAGAGCTGTCAAACTTCTTTACCTTTCAAACTCTTAAAAGCATTGTTGTCTGGTGATTGGCAGAGTATGCATACACAATGAGAGTGACAATGGCTGGGAATGTGTACAGTTTTGGGGTGATCCTGCTTGAATTGTTAACGGGAAAGCCAGCAGTGACTGATGGTACTGAATTGGTGAAGTGGGTGATGCGCAACTCGGTGAAGCAAGAACACATTCTGGATTTTAGTGTGAGTAAAACATCTCAGGCTGTCAAAACCCAGATGCTTGCCATTCTTCAGGTAGCTCTTGCCTGTGTCAGTTCATCCCCTGAAGCAAGACCAAAGATGAAGAGTGTGCTCCGGATGCTCCTGAATGCACGATAAGTGTGTGTCCTCCAAGTTGGATCTTCTGCTCTCCTTCAGAAACTGTCCTGGTAAATTTCGTATTTTTAAAAATGCGGAGAATCCCACTGTCGTACTCTCACTGAGCGTTGGATTCAATCTCCAATAGATAGAATAGAATACATGATAATACAAGTTTTGGGTCAATACTAAATTACTTATTTGGTGTTTGTATAATTTTTTTTTACCCCTCTTTTGACATGCAAAAAGTATAGCAGGCTTGCGGCTTTGTAAAGTAAATAAAAATGCTTGTGGTAGAACTCCTTATATTTATTATATAAGGGATAAAGGTTGTTTCTTCAGTATTGCCTCGGGGACTTCTATTCCTTTGCCTCTGAATTTGATTCAATTACTTCTTTATTGGCTGTTTTGAATTTATTTCTTACGATTTCAAAGGTTTACATTGGTATGTTTACATTTAGTTGTGAAGTCCCTTTCCATTTTTAAATCGTTCCATATGGCTAGGTATTGAAGAATTTTTCTTTTACATCTATTTGTCAGCTGATACCATTGATTAGTTCAAATTGAAGTACTACAGGTCCATCAACTAACCAATCCCAATCGATACATTTCTCTTGTTTTTCTTGAAGATTTAAATCTTTTGAAATGAAAACAAAAAAAATACAGATTGCTGCACCAACAAAAGAACAGATTAAAAAAGGAATTGAATTTTATAGACAAATTCATTCCGTCATTACCTCCTTCTTCAAAAATGCTTTACCCTTACGTGACCACGAATAATACTCGTTATTTCTATGGGAAAAGGAGAGAGCTTGTAACTTCAAATAAATTCGAATTTTTGAATTACAAAATTTGGAAAAGAGAAAGGAAAGAAAAAGATAACGAAACAACAGAAAAACAAAAACACAACGGATACAGGATCCTCCTTATCATCATCTACCTGCTCTGAGGTAGGAAGTCAAATGTCACCGTAATCAAACTCCATTGATTTACTTGTTGGTAGTTTTCAAGACACTTTTAATCCCAAACCAACTCTGATGTCTAGACAAATATTGGACATGATTAGAAAACAATGGGCAAGCAAACAAATGGTAACAAAAGCAACTATTTGTAAGGCCAAAAAGAACGCAACTTTTTGTCACTCAAAATCTCATCTAAGAAACTCGAATTCAACTTCAACTCTGCTCCTGTTCTTTGTAAAACTGCGTGTATAGTCTTGATTTTTGTGTTTCCGCATCATCAAGGTACCTACGTCCTGAGGGCGAAAGACCTAAAGCTATAGGAATGAAGAAGGGCTCTTCACTTTGTTTGCACGGAAATGCATCATTTGAGTAGAGGAAAGTGGGACTAGAATGTAAGATCTTTAGGGTCCTCAATGATCTTTGACAGGGTTTGCAAGAATGCGGCAAGATCAGCACCGTAGATAACCCTATGATCTGCTGTAACATTGACCTGCATATTTACCATTCATTAATTTTAAGCATACAAGACTTGATTAAGTTTGGACTCATATTTGTGTTCTCTGTCTTGCGCCTGGGGGAATGAAATGTAAGGAAGTGTACCTGCATTTGACTCTTCATGCCAATGCGACCATCCTTGGTAGCCACAACAGTAGGCTCTGATGCTCCAACGGCCATGATTGCTCCCTACAGATTCATGTTGTGAATCAGAGTCTAAATTCTCAAACTCTTGCAGAAATCCTGGTAGGCAAAATTAATTTGACCAAAAGTAGAAGCACTCACAGTTCCAGGAGGCAGAATAGCATCAAAGCGATCCACACCAAACATTCCAAGATTGGAAACAGTGAAAGTACCTAGAGGAACAAGAACAAGCAGCGATAGTAAGCAACCATATCCACAGATGCATGAATTCCATCCACTAGTATCAAATTGACCCACTTTGTTCTTCTTGTAAATATTATAAAGGGATAAATACCATTTTTGCCACGGAAGTATTGACTAGAGGGCATTCAGCACCCGAAAGTTTTTTTGGTATCATTTTTGCCCCGGAAGTCTCCAAAAAGGAACAAATATGCCCCAAAAGTTTTTTTAGGAGCAAATTTGACCCGGATGTTCTTTTCAGAGCAAATTTTTGCAAACTTTCAGGGCCAAAATGATACAAAAAATGATTAATCCAACGGTCAAGATCAACCAATGGGCAAGATTACTATGTTTGTAAACTTCCGGGGCAAAAGGATATCAAAAAAACTTCGGGTCTTTGGGTGCTCCAAAGCCGAAACTTCCGTGGCAAAATTGGCAGCTATCCGTATTATAAAATCATATCTTTGCTTCTCTAGAAGTTCTAAAAAGAAATCATACAAGTTAATACATCAGGCACAATTTTATTATTAGTACAAGTGAGTTAACAGTTCAAATAAAAAAAGTGTCTCTCGAAAATATAGAGTAGAAAAGTCAAACCATTTACCAAATATATCAACATCAATCATAAGCAAAAAAAGAAAAACAAGGAGTGCTAAACTTTGGACTAGAAGTAATGATAAGTAACTTGCGAAGACTAGCAGAACTAATGAAGGTCTAAAGTTGACATATAACTTAAATGTCCAATTGAAGAACCCAAAAAAAAAAAAAAAAAAAAAAAAAATCCCAGCGTAAACAAATTTGTCTCCAATTCAGAACTGAAGCTGGCATTTGGTGAAATGAAACGGAGAACAGATCCTCCACTTAACATTTACAATTAACTTAGGTACCTGTGTTGTACTCATGAGGTTGCAGCTGCTTGGCCCGGGCCTTGTCAACCAATTCCTTCCACTTTCTTGACAATGAATAGATGTCAACCTAAAATGTACAGAAATAAATACCTCTTTACTATTAGGTGCCATCTTAGAATAGAAGCAACAAACATCCAAACAGCCCAAAAGAGAGCAGAAATAACCTTATCAGCATCCTGAAGAACTGGTGTAATTAGTCCACCGTCTATAGCCACCGCAACTGCAATGTTGATGCTACTATTATATGTAAAGCTTTTACCATCTCTACAGCTGGAGTTTATAACAGGGTGTTTAACCAGAGCAAGTGCAGTAGCCTTGGCAAGCAATGCTGTCATGGTAACTCCCTTTGACTTGATCTGACATATAAGAAATTAAATTGGAAAACGTAAGATATCAAGCTATAATAGAGGGCAAGCTTCTGTGCTAGAACATAAAATCAAGCATGTCTTGTAATTTTCCTTGTATTCAGTTCATTGGATTACTTCTGATGAAAAAACTTCTGCAAATAACTATTTTTCTCCTTTCTGAGTTGAATGAATATCTGATTTCAAGTTTTTGGCTCTTCCGCATACTAAATCATCCAATCATCAAAATGGGACAAAATGATTCATGCAAATACTATCCCTAGGATCTCATATGAAGAAAACATTCAAAATAGTAAATTTCTGGTATCAACATGTTCAGTAATAGAGATAAAGAAGATCAGGCAATAATTGCATGGTGCAGCAGTAACAAGATTGACCATCTAATCTTATGGTATTAACTGTTGAATACAGAGCTCATTAACATATTCAGAGAGCCAATATCATATTCATGCAGCATCTCGGGCAGTCATAAGCAATAATTTAAGAAAATAAAATAGATAATATCAACACATAAGTTAAGGTCAAAATCTCATCAAACTACAATTCAACCTCCACAAACAGATTGCATAGAGCACATTTGCAAGCTAATAGTGCACAGGTACCAATAATAGAACAATTTATATTCGTTCATCTCTTATAAACTTTTCTTACAGATTAACATTTAGTTTATAAAATCATAGCCAAAAAAAAAAAAAAAAAAAAAAAAAAAAAAGATTTAGCTTATATAATCAAGGGGATGATATGCACGCTTTCATTGAAATTTGTAAAATATAAGCACCAATGTTTTTACAAAATGCAAAATCAGATAACAGGTGAGAGCTACCCAGAAAATTCTAACCAATATCAAAAAGGGGCCAAAAAAAAAAAAAAAAACAGGGGACCATCAACCATCATTTGCAACATTGCAGAGCAAACTTGAACTGATCATAGTAAGTTGATCGATACGGTTCACTAATGCAAAAATTATGTAAAATACATTCATCTACTTCTATATACGATCTTACCTTCTTGTACAAAGCATCAAGTGCATCTGTGGAGATGGTATAGCCAACTCTGAAAGTCGGCACCGCCAGACTCTCAACCATGTTTCTACTCACAGCACTCTGCATTGTTGTAAAAGGCACCACCGAACCCCACTCAATTGCCGCACTCTTTCCCCCAGCAGCATCAGCACTGCCAACGGTGGCGGCAGAAGAAGCAGCGGTGGCAGCCGCAGCTTCAACATCCTTGGCCACAATCCTTCCCAATGGCCCAGAGCCCACGATTCTCCCCAAATCCACTTTCAGCTCCTTTGCCAGCTTCTTGGCATAAGGAGACGCCACGATCCTTTTCCCTCCCTCCGACGCCGGATGGGTGGACGCCACAGCCACACTCGGAGCAGCTTTAACCTCCGGAATTGGTCCCACATTATCGGGAACTTTCTCCGATTGAGGTTCCGGAGAAGACGAAGAAGTTAGTTCAGCGGCAGGAGGAGGGGAAGACGAAGAGGAAGATGAAGTGCCAGCTTTGGATTTAGCTTGTTCAATTTCATCTTCCGTCTCTGCCAATAGTGCAATAGCAGACCCAACAGCCGCAACCCCACCTTCCTCAACCATGATTGCCGCCAAATATCCATCGTAGAAGGTCTCAACGTCCATGTCGGCCTTATCAGACTCGACCACCACGACACTCTCACCTTTGGAGAGCTTATCGCCTTCGGACTTAACCCAGGAAACGATCTTCCCTTCGGTCATCGTGGAGCTCAGCGCGGGCATGAATATCTCCCGGATCTTGGCCTGAATCTGGGTTCTAGCCCGGTTGCCGGAGGCAGCACAGAATGATGGCGGAAAAATGGGCTTCCGGTGAAGTGCAGAGGAGGAAGGAAGAAAGGAAGTATTGAGAAGGTGAGCCATTGAACAATGCAGGAATGGAATTGAGAAAGGGAAGAAGCGAGAGGTGGATGGGGAACGAAAGAATGGAAGATGAAGGAAGTTGAAGCCTTGAAGGGACTAGAGAGAGTGGTGATTGAACGAGAGAGAAGTTTTAAGCTTTGGGGGATGCACTTGCCCGGGTTTTCCTCGTAATCATCGAAACGAGGCGGAGGCTTCAAAGCCTTCATCCATCTCATGCCTGGGAATGAAATGTGCATTTGTTTTGGGTGGGTTTTGTTTGGTGATATTCTCAACCAGGATTGAGGGGCCTCGGGGCCTTTTCATGTAATAAACTCAGGGCAAATAAATCACTCAAGTATAAAATGTTTTTATACTAATTATTTTGAATTTTAAATTCATTTTACACTATCATTTTAACTATGCATTTTATATTTCATAATATCAAATTAAAATATCCACGGACCCTAAGAAAACTTCATGTTTATTTTAATGTAAATTTCCTCAAACCATATCATGTATCAAAATGTTGATTAAAATTAGTTTAAAATGATAAGTGTGAAGAGATACAATTTTTTTTTTTTTTTTTAATATATCTTTATTTACGAAGGAAGTAAAGTGAGAGAATGTGAGATAATAAATGTCTATGTGTGTATTTAAAGTGGGTAAAAATGAAAATAAGATATTAAATTTTCAAACAAGGACCGACCTTATTTCATTATATAAGGTAGGCTCCCTCAGTTCTTTTTTATAAGTTGCATAGTTTAATAAGTTAGTTAAAAATTAATTAGGTGCAAAAATATTTTTAAAAAATAATTTTTTCTTCAAAAATGTCCTCGTTTATTTGGAAGAGTGAGAATATGCGGAGAGAGAATGCATATTTGAGAGAGATAATTATCTTGGAAAATAAAGAATTAAATTAGTAATTTACATAAAAAAAATGAATTTTCTTTCCAAAAATGTCATCATTTATTTGGAAAAGGGAGAATAATTGGAGAAAGAAGGCATATTAGGGAGAGATAATTATCTTGGGAAATAAAGAATTAAATTAGTAATTTTTTTGTCAAATAAGTGATGGTAAAATTAAGAGTTTACAAAAAAACTTCCCTAACCCTATCTTATAAAAATGAAGATGGCATAGATTTGAATACGTGTTGCCTTTGATATCAAACCTAAGAAAAATAACACTGTGGGAATATGTATATAATTTTTTTATATGTTTTTTTTATATGTAAATAATTTAACATAACATAAGCGCTATATTTTAAAATTTATTTTATGTAATTCATCTTCATCAAACATCATTTTGAGAAATTATAAAGCTCTTAAAAGATACAATTGTATATAGCCTCAATCTTAAATGTGAAATTTATCAATCAGATTTCTTCATTTAGTTTTCTTTTTCTAATGCAATGATTATGTTATAAGCCATAAAAAAAAAATTGCCAAAAAAAACGGTTCTTAAAGGTTATCCATTAAATATTTTTTGTTATGAATTTAAAATAAAAAATTAAAACGAGAATATAAACGAAAATAGATATTATTTTTAAAAAATTAAAAAATACTAATTAATCAAACTATAGTACTATCAAAAGTTTTGAAATATACTTTGAGATAATAAAAAAATAATTTAGATAGATATGGTATCTTTAGTGGAAAAAAAAGGCGAAGTAAAAGTTAGATATATGTTGGGCAGGAAAAAGAAAGTTAGATATATGTTTATGGAATGGCGTGTATTGATCATATAGAACGACTTGTATAGAAAGGTGTATATAATTTTTTTTATATGTAAATAATTTAACATCGTTATATTTTAAAATTTATTTAATGTAATTCATCCTCATCAAACATATTTTTGAGAAATATAAAGCTCGTAAAAGATAAAATTGTATATAGCCTCAATCATAAATTTGAAATATATCAATCATATTTCTTCATTTAGTTTTCTTTTTCTAAGCCATAAAAAATATGGGGAAAAAAATGTTCTTGAAGGTTATCCATTAGATATTTTTTATTATGAATTTTAAAAACCTTAAAATATATAAATGAAAATAGATATTATTTTTCATAAAGAATACTAATTATACAAATGAATAATATCAAAAGTTTTGAAATATACTTTGAGGTGATAAGAAAATAATTTAGATAGATACGGTATCTTTAGCAGGAAAAACTTAGTAGATGAGACACTACATCACCATACGCAGTTACGATCATATTTTCTATAGGGGTGAGTCTGGATTTTAAAAATAATTTAGATATACGGTATCTTTAGCAGGAAAAACGCAGTTACGGTTACGATCATATTTTCTATAGGGTGGGTCTGGATTTTAAGAACAAGAGAGTGTTCTCTTATATAGCAATAATTAACCGGTAAAGGTAATCACAACCTCTCGTTTCAAATTTCACTTATTAAAAAATATATTTCTCATTCTTCTATTTACCGTTCTATCCTTCATTTCCCTTTCTTGGGCTCTCTCAGACAAGAGCTAAATCTAAAAGAGGTTCGAACGATTCATCTCCATTCCCCGTCAGGTTTTTTTTTTTTTTTTTTTCTTTTTTCTTTCTTTCTTCTCCAAATACTTTGATTCATCTCTTTATTTGTCTTTGGATGGAAACATATTCAGTTTTTTTAAAAAAATAAATGAAAATATATTGAATATAACTAGGTATGAATATGAATAGGGCTCATGATGAATTGTGGAGTTAGAAATGATGATGTCATTGAAGGTTTGTGAATGATTTAACCTAGATATGTAGAATCTTGTAGGATTCATACAAGTATCGTTTTGAACGATCCGTATAATCCTTCATTAATTTTTGAACCATATGTGTAACATCCTTGATTTTTAGAATTTAAAAAGTGTTTAATAGGCAAATAATAATAATAAATAAATAAATAAAGTTAATTAATTAATGGATAAAAATAATAAGAAAAGAAAATATATAGGGAAAATATCTTTATGAAATAATGTGATCTTTATCTAAATAAAAAAGAAAGAGATAAGGGAGAAAATAATGATATATTAATATCTCTAATAAAATAATAATATTTTAATAAGCGAGCCATACCCTTACCCTAAATCCTTGTTTATAAATACTATTGTTCTCTGTATCCACGTTCTATCAGCCATTGACGTTAGGTTTGCTTCTTCTGCATCCTGAGGTGCCGCCCCCACTTTTCAGGTTACTATTCTCTCTTTTGTTGTGCTTGTGTTCATGATCGTCCAGAGAACTACGATTTGTCCCATAATATCTTCAATATATTTAATCCACTCTCTCGGTTTTCACATTTATTTTAAATCCCATGGTTGAACCTTCTTTTCGGATTTAATGTAGATGTTCGTAGGTTGTGATTATTATTACTATGCCATTGATTACGCTATTCCTGCTGAACCACTCTCATCAACCAAACATTTTTTTATTCCGTCCTGTGCATGTGTTAAGTACCAAGGCCACTTTCCATTCAACATTAATCCACCTTCCTCCTTGTGCGTGTATTGAATATGTGTGTACATATATATAAATATTCTTTAATTCTTCAACACTATTCTCCATTCTTCCATACTCCCCTCCCTGATAATAAATATGTATCTATATAATTTAAATTTTTAGAGGGTAGCTTAAGGTTTAGAATAGTTCGACTAATGTATTAATAGATGTTTATATTGTAAATTTGTAGACTCTCACTGAAAGCTTTGGAGTATCTCTTCTGTGATTACCGGTAAGCTGAGGGATTGAAAGGTTCTGAATATTCTTCTCTATACTTGTAAATTATGTGTGATTGTGAGTAACTATCTTTTATTTAAAACTAAAGGACTGAATTATATGTAAATGTATATGTTTGGTAAATTGATATTTTATATGAATGTGAGTAACTATCTTATATGGCTCGGTTGTGCTCCTAGAACTCATATTATGTTGTTTTATTTGCTATGACTCTAAGACCTCCGCTTTGTATTTTATTATGAAATATTTTGGGAATTTATGTTGACTCTAAAAATGAATTTTTATTTGAATTAGTTATGTATTTTAATTAATATTCTATAAAAATCCTTATTGGCAATGTTTAAAATACCTTTTTTTGTAGCTTATTTTGTTGATAGGTAAAGAATTTTCATTTTTTCCAATTTTCCCACCTCTTTTTTGTAGCTTAGTTATCTATGACATACATATATTTATATAGGTAAAGACCATGGAGACTATGTTTTTCCAATTTTCAATTCCCACCTCTTTTTTGTAGCTTAGTTATCTATGACAAAACATGACATACATATATTTATATAGGTAAAGACTATGGAGATACCTCAAGAGATAGTAAATGATATATTCTCACAGTTGCCCGCAAAATCCATCATGAGGTTCAAGTCATGCTCTAAAACTATAAATAGACTCACGAAGGACAACAACTTTATTATGAAGCACTTTCAAAATTTGACCCTACGTGGTGATACTTCCCTTTTCATTCAAGATTATGAAATTAAAATATATCCATTACATGGAAACAAGGCATCACCATCTTCTTCTTCAGCTATTATTCCCAGAAGCTTTCTTCGATTTCTTAATAGAAGGTCTGGAAGAATCCTCTTATCTAGCAATGGACTTCTTCTCTGTCAATTTATTCAACAAAGAGGATTATTACAGCACAAGGAATTCATTATCTGTAACCCTACGACAAAGTCATTCACTTCTATTGTTGCAACAGATAGTATGCAACGAAATAAACCTCAAGCATTCCTATCAATGGCCTTTGATCAGAACCAAAATCGAGTATGAATTACTCCTTTTTGAATATTCTAGACACCAAGGATCGGACAGTGTTGAATGTAAAACTTACCTACCAGAAGAAGGTGTATGGAAAGAAAGAGAAAAGGGCTTGCATATGGGTTGTAGTTGGATGATACTATGTCCTTATTTTAAGGGAGGGTATCATTACATGTTATCATATAATTTTGAAAATGGTGAGACAGGAAGGGTTCTTTTTCCTAAAGAAGTTACAAAAACTCTTGCCGAATTAGACTATCATGACCTTTGTACTTTCAAGTGGGATAAAGTTGGAACATCAAGCAATGACATTTATTTAGGAATTTTGGATAGAGGTGGTCGTATTTTTACTTTTTGGGTTTTGAAAGATTATAAATCGTCTTCTTGGTTAAAGTTTTCAACATTGAGTTTTCAAGATATTGGGTTGGAAGAAGTTTCTATCCGTGGATTTACAGTAATAAATGGATATTCTTTGGTGTTCGCTACCGAGAAGGATGTGTATAAGTATGATTTGATTGGTAAAAGAGGAATCAAAGCTGAAAGAATCTGTGAACATAGATTTAATTATGAGGGTACATTGAAACTTTTTCCTTATTCTAATACTCTTTCTTCTTGTGGAGCTAATGCCAAAGCTTTTCTCTTGTAAAAGGTTGTATATCACCTTTACTCTAAATTTAGACTAAGAATTTTACTTCTTCTTCTTCTTTTTTTTTTTTTTCCTATTAATGAATGCTATAATTTTTTATTTTGATCATTAGAAAGTTATGAATTTATAATATTTAATTTATATGTTTGATATATTTATTTTGTCCTTGTCTTACCAATTTGTTTTCAAGTCAACGTTAAGCTTCAACTTATCCCAATCATGCTAGGTTTAGACCGAATATATTAATAAAACTTAGATACTTATATATATATTAGGATTAATGTGCTAAAATAACCTTCAAATTTTTTAAAAGGGCAACATTAACCCTAAACTATTTGTTAGAGTAAAAATAACAATAACTTCCATTTATTATAATGGGAAAAATTAATCTTTTGGCCCTTAAAATTTTTAGGGAGAATTCCATATAAAGACGGTTGAAATACCCAAATTATAATTTTGGTTACTTTGAGATAATAATAAAATAATTTAGATATATACGGTATCGCGGAAAAAAAGGCGAGAAAAAGAAAGTTAGATATATGTTTATGGAATGGCATGTATTTATCATATAGAACGACTTGTGTGGTTATGTGTATATAATTTTTTTAAATGTAAATAATTGAACATAACATAAGCGCTATATTTTAAAATTTATTTGATGTAATTCATCCTCATCAAACATACTTTTGAGAAATATAAAGCTCTTAAAAGATACAACTGTATATAGCCTCAATCTTAGATTAAATTTAAATATATCTTAAATTTGAAATTTATCAATCAGATTTCTTCCTTTAGATTATGTTATAAGCCTTAAAAAATATGCAAAAAAAAAAAAAAAAAAGAAAAGAATATCCGAGAAAAGAATATCGGTTCTCGAAGGTTATCCATTAAATATTTTTTATTATGAATTTAAATAAAAACTTTAAAACGTGAATATAAATGAAAATAGGTATTATTTTTTAAAAAATACTAATTAATCAAACTATACGAATGGATACTTTGAGATAATAATAAAATATGTGTTGATCCAGCCTTTGAAGACGATGATTTGCTTCCATGTTCATCTTCCCAGTTCAGCTTCATTTTCGGACGAAGGATAGGTGGCAATTTTCTAATTGACGTCCCATTATTACAAAATTTAAAACCTAGCCGTCAGTAATGATAACGGAAGTTAAAGGCCTCTTAGCTTAGGGAGGGAGGTGAATGTGATGTTAAATTTTTTAATATAAACATTACTCTTGTAAATATTTTATCTTAAGACGCGTCTAAAAATATTCCAGGACATATTTAACCTTATAATTTATCTTCCTCAAATATGCTTTTGAGAAATTTTTAGGAAAATTCCCATATAAATACCATATAAATTTGTAAAACCCTCAAATATTTGTTGAATTTGTTAAAGGACTTAAAAATACTAAGGATCATATATGGATTTACAAATTCAAGTGAAATTACTCTTTTACCCTTAGTTTTAAATAAATTTAAAAAAATAAAAATGACCCTCGCTGGAGGGTGGCGGCAATGGGTTTTTTTAGGGGTTTTTTTTTTTTTTTTTTTTATTTTTTTTTTTTTTTTAAAAAAAAAAGATTCATTGAAAGTGTGGGAGGTGGGGTTCCAACCCCCCACCCTCCACACCTCCATGGGGCCAAGTGGCCCAACCACTGGGCCACTTAGTTCCTTTAATATATA
This sequence comes from Acacia acuminata, assembly GCA_019022655.1. Lineage (NCBI taxonomy): Eukaryota > Viridiplantae > Streptophyta > Magnoliopsida > Fabales > Fabaceae > Acacia > Acacia acuminata. The sequence continues at coordinate 690,126 of JAFJYI010000123.1, forward strand.
TATTCATTAACAAATGTATATATTCTTCTTAACATTTTTTTCAACGGTAGTTACAAATCTTTCAACAGCATATATAAATCTTTCAACGGCATTTACGATTTTTTTTTTAGGTTTACCTTTTTTGTCTTTGAAGGAAAAACAAAAAAATAATGCATCATCACAAATCTTTCAACAGCATTTATGACTTTTTTTTTAGGTTTACCTTTTTTGCCTCGGAGGAAAAAATGCATTATTACAAATCTTTCAACGGAATTTACAAATTTTTCAACGGTATTTACGACTTTTTTTTAGGTTTACCTTTTTTGCTTCGAGGGAAAAAAAAAAAAAAAGTCGTAAATGCCATTAAAGATTTGTTTTAATGAATTATTTTTTTGTTTTTTTCTCAGAGGAGAAAAAGGTAAACCTCAAAAAAAATTCGTAAATGCCGTTGAAAATTTATAAATGTCGTTGAAAGATTCGTAACTACCTTTGAAAGATTTGTGATAATGCATTAGTTGTCAATGCCGTTGAAAATTTTTTTTTTGAAAGATTTACAACTACCGTTGAAAAAATGTTAAGAAGAAAAAATTTGTTAATGTAAATATATATAAAAAAAAGTTGTAAAGGATATTGTTTGAGCTTCTTTTTCCTTTTCGGGGCCTCCGAATATCGAAATCTTGAGCAAGTATGGGTATAATTTTCTACTCCTTCTTAAGCGGCTTGCAGATCAATTTAGACAACGTCCTTCGAGCACCAAAGAAGGCCCTTAGCATTAACCCTCGGATGCGGTGAGAACTCTTATTAGAGCGAATGAACCATTAACCTCTGGATTCTGGGTGCCAAGAGAGCAGAAAAAGCCGATGTGGGTTTCAGTAAAGTACGAGAAATTATAGACATTCTGCTACGCGTGTGGATGTGTTGGGCATGATAGGGGATGTAAACGGTGGAAACTCCATTAACTAGCGAATCGATCCTCCGAATATGGGGGCGGCTCGTACCCCAAAGCGGTGAGAACACTTGATGATGCAGTGGAAGTCGTTAGAGATGACTGGATAGAAGCTCGGTCCGTGGATAGTGGAGGGAAGGCCAGCAACGGTAGCCGGAGATGGTCATCGGAATCGGAAAAGAAGGATGGCAAAGCAAATTGGGTCGAGGTTTGAGATCCGTCGGGGGGATGGGCCAATCGACATAGTTGGTGAGTGTGGCCCCGGAGAGAGGCGATTCGGGTGTGGATGTCACGCCTCTCCTTTTGCCGCAACGGGGATTACTTGATTTCTTTGTGTTTTCTTTGGTTATGTCTTGTTTACTTTGTTTTGCTATAGGTGTTGTTTCGTATTTGGCCTCGGGGTCGTCTAGCTTTTGTAGTTGTTACGTAATGCTTTGTGGATCTTTGTTGGACTCTTATTTACGTAATGCTAACGGAGTATGAACAAGTGCTTAACTTTTTTGTGTTAATTTAATGTTTTCCGAGTTCATTTGTATTTAAGGTCCATATATTAGTTTATTGTGGTGGATGATCCCGACCCAATAGTTCATTGTCTTTGGGTGCTCTTAATTCATATATATATTAAAGGAACCAAGTGGCCCAGTGGTTGGGTCACTTTGCCCCATGGAGGTGTGGGGGATGGGGGGTTTGAACCCCACCTCCCACACTTTCAATGAATCTTTTTTTTTTTTTTAAAAAAAAAAAAAAAAACCCCCCCCCCCCCCCAAACAAAACCCATCGCCGGCGGCGAGGGTCATTTTTATTTTTTTAATTTATTTAAAACTAAGAGCAAAAGGGTAATTTCACCCGAATTTACAAATCCCCATATAGTCTTTAGTACCTTTAAGTCCTTTAACAAATTCAATAGACATTTGGAGGTTTTACAAAATTCATATTGTATTTATATGAGATTTTCCCAAATTCTTAAGCTAGCCAATTATAAAATTGTATATAGCCTCAATCTCAAAATATATTTAACTTTATCTAAAATTTTAAATTAAATCTTAAGTTTAAAATTTACCAACCTAATTTCTTCATTTAGTTTTCTTTTTCTGATGCAACGATTATATTCTCAGCCATAAACATTCTTGAATTTTAAATAGTCACATTGGTTCTTGAGGATTATCTATTAAATGAGTTTTATTATGAATTCAAAAATCAAAACACATATTTTAAAAAGTGAGTATAAATAAAAATATATATTATTTTTTAAAAGAGTCACAACATAATTGAAAAGGACTAATTATTTTTTTTTTTGTGTGGAAAAAAAGACTAATTAGTCAAACAATGCAAATGGATAATATTAAAAGTTTTGAAATATTATAGCTTATAAGGGTATAAAATATACTTTGAGAAAATGACAAAATAATCTGGATAGATATGTTATCTGATCTTTTTGCATTTTAAAAAGAAAGATATGTTATCTTTAGTGGAAAACTGATAGATGAGGCATATATATATACACAAGTATACACCCCCATTAGCAGTTATGTTATTTTCTGTATAAGTGGGTCGATTTCTGGATTTTGAGAGTAAGAAGGTTCTCAGCATCTCTTATATATAGGAGTAATTGAAAGGTAAGAATGCATATCTTTTCCTTTTTGGTCAAAAAGAATGCATGTCGACTCAATTACATTTATACTGCTTTTATATTTTCCTATGCTTCTTCAATGAGCATACATCTTTTGATTTAAAAAAAAAAAATTGAGTATACATCTTGAAAGTTTCTTTACCACTATTCATAATCGACTTTCATTTACCTTCTTTGGGCTCTCTCACAGACAAGAGTTAAATCTGAAAGAGGTTCGAACTATTCATCTTCAGTCCCTTCCGTCAGGTTTTTTATCTCTTTCATTTTTATGTCTTTTTTTCCCTATGTATTCTTCTGCAAATACTTTGATTCATCTCTCTATTTATCTTTGGATGGAAACATATTCAGTTTTTTTTTTTTTTTAATATAAAAAACATTATGGTTTGGTATCCAACCTGGATGAAGTTAATTCTAATAAAAAGTTCAAAGTCAAACCCTCTTGATTTTTTTTTTTTTTTAAGGCAAAGTAAGTTAGATATATGTTGGGGGAAAAAAGAAAGTTTGATATATGTTTATGGAATGGCGTGTATTTATCATATGGAACGGATGTATGTAATTTTTTTTTTTTTTTTTTATATGTAGATAATTTAACATCGTTATATTTTAAAATTTATTTAATGTTATTCATCCTCATCAAACATACTTTTAAGAGATATAAAGCTCTTAAAAGATACAACTATATATAGCGTCAATCTTAGATTAAATTTAAATATATCTTAAATTTGAAATTTATCAATCAGATTTCTTCATTTAGTTTTTTTTTCTTCTAATACGATGATTATGTTATAAGCCTTAAAAAATATGCAAAAACAGAAAGAAAAAAATAAAAGAATATCAGTTCTTGAAGGTTATCCATTAAATATTTTTTATTATGAATTTAAAATAAAAAATTTAAAACGTGAATATAAATGAAAATAGATATGTTATAAAAAAAAAAAAAAAAAAAATCGGTTCTTGAAGGTTATCCATTAAATATTTTTTATTATGAATTTAAAATAAAATATTTAAAACGTGAATATAAATGAAAATATTTTAAAAAATTAAAAATACTAATTAATCAAACTATACGAATGGATAGTATCAAAAGTTCTGAAATATACTTTGAGATAATAATAAAATAATTTAGATAGATACGGTATCTTTGGCAGAAAAAACTTAGAACATGCAAATTTTTGGAAATTTTTGGAGTGAGTCTGGATTTTGAGAGCGAGAGAATGTTCTATTAATAGCAATAACTGACAGGTAAAGAGAATTGCAACCTCTCGTTACAAATTTCACTTATTAAAAAAAATCTATTTCTCGTTTCTGTATTTCCTCATCTAGAACGTTCTATTTTTCATTTTCCTTCCTTGGACTCTCTCATACGGACAAGAGCTAAATCTAAAAGGTTATAAATATATGGGGAAAAAAAAATCTTTTCATGAAGGTTATCCATTAAATATTTTTTATTATGAATTTAAAATAAAATCTTTAAAACGTGAATATAAATGAAAATATATATTATTTTTAATAAAGAACACTAATTAATACAAATGGATAATATCAAAAGTTTTTAAATATACTTTTAGATAATAAGAAAATAATTTAGATAGATATGGTATCTTTAGCGGGATAAACTTTGTAGATGAGACATTATATTAGGACATCCTCATTCGCAATTACGCTGGATTTTGAGAGCGAGAGAGTGTTCTTTTATATAGCAATAATTAAAAGGTAAAGGTAACTACAACCTCTCCATATATTTATACATTCCAAATTTCACTTATTAAAAAAAAATCTTTTTCTCATTCTTCTATTTGCTTCATCCAGAACGTTCCATCTTTCGTATCCCTTCTTGGGCTCTCTCACGGACAACAGCTAAATCTGAAAGAGGTTCGAACGATTCATCTCCATTCCCCTCCGTCAGGTTTTTTGTTTCTTTAATTTTTATGTCTTTTTTCTCCTTTGTTTTCTTCTACAAATACTTTGATATTCATCTCTCTATTTACCTTTGGAAGGAAACATGTTCAGTTTTTTTCTTTTTTCTTTTTAAAAAAAAAAAAAAAACAAATTTATGGTTTGGTATGCAGCCTTGGGAGATCGAACCCAATCAGGTCTCCCACTGGTTTCCTGAAGATAGTATTTGTTTGACGAAGCTAATGTTGAAGAAACATTTGCATGTGACTAATAGATAGCCATCGAGGAAAGTTTTTATAGCATTATTATTCTATATTATTTCACCACTTTGATTTCTTTGTTTTGAAAAATTGGGAAAAGCCTCCTATAAAAATTATTGCCCAACACTGTGCATAAGAGACCAATTTTCCCACCTCGTTTGTTATAGCTTAATTATCTATAACAAAACATGACATGTATACTTATATTTATATAGGTAAGGACTATAGAGATTGAGATTGAGGAGATACCTCAAGAGATAATAAATGATATATTCTCACAGTTGCCGTAAAATCCATCCTGAAACTCTAAATCTATAAATAGACTCACGAAGGACAACAACTCACGAAGGACAACAACTTTATTATAAAGCACGTTCAAATATTCCACCCTCCACCCTACAAGGTGGTGATATTTCCGTTTCATTACATGGAAACACGACATCAAAATCTTCTTCTTTAGCTATTATTCCCAAAAGCTTTCTTCGATTTTTTAATAGAAGGTTTGGAACAATCCTCTTATCTAGCAATGGACTTCTTATCTGTTGATTTGTTCAACAAAGAGGATTATTAGAGTCCAACGAATTCATTATCTGTAATCCTACAATAAAGTCATTCACCTTTATTGTTGTAACAGATAGTTTGCTATGGAATGAACCTCAAGCATTCCTATCAATGGCCATTGATCGGAACCAAAATCAATATGATTAGTTCTTCTTAAATATTCTAGACACCAAGAATTGGAGAGTGTTGACTGTAAAATTTACCTACCAGAAGAAGGTGTGCGGAAAGAAAGAGAAAAGGGCTTGCATATGGGTTTTAGTTAGATGATACCATGTCCATATTTTAAGGGAGGGTATCATCACATGCTATCATATAATTTTGAAAATGGTGAGACAGGAAGGGTTCTTTTTCCTAAAGAAGTTACAAAAACTCTTGCCGAATTAGACTATCATGACCTTTATACTTTCAAGTGGGATAAAGTTGAAACATCAGGCAATGACATTTATTTAGGAATTTTGGACAGAGGTGGTTGTATTTGTACTCTTGGTCAATGTTTTCGACATTGAGTTTTCAAGATATTGGGTTGGAAGAAGTTTCTATCCGTCGATTTACAGTAATAAATGGATATTCTTTGGTTTTTGCTACGAGAGAAGGATGTGTATAAGTATGATTTGATTGGTCAAAGAGGAATCAAAGCTAAAAGAATCGGTGAACATAAATTTAATTATGGGGTACATTGAAACTTTTTTCTTATTCTAATACTAGTCTTTCTTCTTGTGGAGCTAATGCCAAATCTTTTTTCTCGTAAGAGGTTGTATATCACCTTTACTCTAAATTTAGACTAAGAATTTTACTTTCTTTCTTTTTTTCCGTTAATGAATGCTATAATTTTTCATTTTGATCGTTAGAAAGTTATGAATTTATAATATTTAATTTGTATGTTTGATATATTTATTTTGTCCTGGACCCCACCCTCATTTCTAGATGTTTTTAAATGAAGCATTTTTGCGTACGACTCCTAAAGAAATACTACGAGCAGTGCCTCCAAAAAGGCACCTTAACCCATGTCCCATGATCCTCAACTTGTCATGGATTGAATGTACTGTGGTAAACCTAAAGGTCAAGGAATCAGGAAAAAAACAATTTCACCCACATTCAACAACAATGTGTCACCCCCCAACCCTAAAAAAAGTTAGATACTGCTGCACCAAATATTAAAGCTTTATTGGTTGTTCAACAGGAACAGACCTGATGATCTGTGTGACATTGAACCCACATATCAGAACACTTCTCCAGCTATAAAACATAAGCCAGTTAAAAATTGTTTAGATGGATTATACATAAATTAAAAAACAGCATCCCATCCCTACCGACTCACTTCCCCTTCGCCTCTGTTTTCGAGAAACCTTGATGGGCATCCACAACTTCCCTTAACTTTTGAATGATAAATGGTGAACATTGCTTGGAAAAGGATGAGATTAGAAAAAGTTGAAACTCACCACTTTACAACAAACCTGGCAGACAATTTCTCCTTTTAATGACAATTGGAACTACAGATCTTTTACATGATGCTCATCATTTTGAAAGCCCTATACTATTAAAAAATCGATCTCACTTTATGCTTGAAAGATGCTTTTGAAGCATCTGTCATGGACTCCACGGACGTCCAAAGCGAGATCTCTAAAAAACAAAGGATGAGGAGGATTCAAAAGTCGGTAGGGACGAAGATCTTGGTTATTTTTTAAATTTATGTAAAATCCACTAAATATTTTTAATTATATTTTTTTAAAAAAAAATTCCACATAGGATGATCAGAAACATTGGGGGCTGAATTGCAAGCGAGTCAAAAGTTTAGGAAGTGGGTTAGAACGGATCCGGATTGTCTCGTATTGGATCCCCGTATCCCCGCATCGTTCCATCTGGGCCGTCCAAAAGTTGATCTAAGGGTCCGAATCATTTTTATAAAAATTTTAAAAATCCCCCTCATTTGTTAGATTCATTTTTGGACGGTTGAGATCTTGCTTTTGAGGAATGCGAGAGGCGGATAATGAGGAAATCCGCTTCCGGGTTAGAACATGTTAAACTCCAAGGATTGAATTATAAATGAATCAAAACTTTAAGAGTTAAAAGATTAATTTTTCCCATTTTAATAGATAGAAATTAATTACATTTAGCGGTTTTGCCCCAATTTTAAAATTTTAAAATTAGTTTTACTCCAAAAAATAGTTTACAGTTTCTATCACATTTTTTATAAAAGTTGAAGGTTATTTCAATGAGATAGGATATTGTCACTACCAATGTCACTACCACTTTTTTACCGTTAGATCAGAATCTCATCTATCTTTATCATAAAATGATAAAGATAGATGAGATTCTGATCTAACTAAAAAAAGTGGTAGTGACATTGGTAGTGACAAAAAATGATAGTGACAATATCATATCCCTATTTTAATACCTTAACCATATATATTATAGGGTTTAAACTTCTCATGTTGTATAAGAAGAAGATGATTTCTACACACATGAAATAGTGAGACACACACACACACACACATATATATATAATGCTAATTATATATTTATGTGGGTCCCACCATTTTATGTGTGTGACATGAGAAACCTTCTCCTACAACATAAGAAGTGTTTTTTCCATATATTATTTATATTGATTTGAGAGGAATGATAAGAGTTAAATAATGAAGAAGTAATCTTATTAATTGATCATTGGGAGAGTAACCACACACACTTAACATCGTGGTTAACTTTAATTATCTTGACTAATTTAACATTCCAACAAAGTGAGAACTTTTTCACATAACATTATATGATCACTTGCCAATTTATTCATTAACCTTTTCATAACAAGAGGGAATCGAACATCAAATTAAATTTAATTCAAATTTACCTTTTGGGTTTTGAAAGATTATTAATCGTCTTCTTGGTGAATGATTTAGACATTGAGTGATATTGGGATTGGAAGGAGTTTCTATACGTGGATTTACAATAATAAATGGATATTATTTGGTGTTTGCTACTAAGAATGATGTATATAAATATGATTTTATTGGTGAAAGAGGAACCAAAGCTGAAAGAATCGATAAACATAATTTTAAGGGTAGATTGGAATTTTTTTTTTTATTCCAATACTCTTTATTCCTGTGGAGCTAATGTCAAATCGTTTATCTTATAAAAAGTTGTAGATCACCTTTACTTTAAATTTAGACTAAGAATTTTTTTTTTAATCAATTCTATATTTTTTTTATTTGATCATTAGAAAGTCATGAAATTATAATATTTAATTTGTATGTTTGATATATTTATTTTGTCCTCGATTTTTTTTTTGGGTTGGCACCGATTTGTTTTCAAGTCAATGTTAAGCTTCAACTTATCCCAATCATGCTAGGTTTAGACTGAATGTTATAATAAAACTTTATCCTTGGATATTTTAAGGTTAAGGTGCTAAAATAACCTTCAAATTTTATCAAATGTGCAATAGTAACTATATTTTATTTTTTGAATAAAAATCACTATAAACTTCAAAAATTGGGACAAAACTATTACAAACAACTAACTTCCATTTATTATAATGGGAAAAATTAATCCTTAAAATTTTGACTATTTTATAACTTAGTCTCTAAACTCTTAACACACTTACAACTCGTCATTGATGTTTCTAAGTCATCCTATTTAAAAAAAAAAAAAAAAAAAAAAAAAAAAAAAAATTTGTTACAAATTACTTAGGTGGATTTTACATAAAATAAAAAATAAAAAACAGCATTCCATCCCCCATCAACTTGCATCCCATTTGTCTATGTTTTTTAAAGCTTTTCAAATGCCCATGTATACAAACTTTCAAAGGTGCAACTGACTTGTATGTTCACATAGAAAGTATATAGTTAAAATTTCACCGTATTTCTTCCATTTCCTTTGTAGCAAAAGACTCACTCACCCTAGTTAAAGTTAAACAATAAGAGAGGCATTCAGAATACATTTTCACCCCGTAGTAGCCAGTAGCTAAAAATATATCAAATAAGTTAAGAGTAATTTAAATACACACATGCACAAAAACACACGGTTGTCACAAGTTGCTGTGGCATTAAAGATTCATATAGTACCATCTTTGACATTTAATCAGTCTTGTTCCTTTAGCCAAAACAAAACTAACGTTAGTGTTTTGGTCAACTTTCTCAAACACCATACCAACCAAGGTTTCCTGAATCAAAAATATAAATGAAACCATATCAAGTATCAGCTATCGATGGAAAAAACTTCTAAATTTCAAAACCAACCTTTTTTTATATATTGTTAAATAATCATGCAGATCAGTGGAAGTCCAATATAATATGACAACCAAAACTTTGGAAAGTAGTAGGACCACCAAAAGAACCGGAGTAAGTGTTCAGAGACCCAAAGGAATGAGCCTATTTCCAATGCTCAAAGTCCCTAGTTAAGGCATCCACAGAATGAGATAAAGAAGCTATGGAATGTTCCACACTCTATAAACATGTGGTCGCCTCCGTCATGGACGATTTGACATTAGTCATATGAGTGGAATTCGTGTGCTCTGATTCTACTAGAGACTCACCCAAACGCTTAATTTTAGCATTCATAGTTTGAAAACGAGTGTTATCAGCCATTAACGGAGAATGAAAGCACCAAATGTGATAAATGCCAAGTATATAAACACAAAACTATGGAGAAAGAAATCTATCTCTGTATTATATTCAAAAGATGAAATCAACGGTTACAGAGAATCCTTAATTGCAAATGTCAATATGAAAATACTAAAATAACCAGTACTGTCAGTAGTATAACAAAATTCAGAGAAAACTAAAATGCAAAGGTGGAAGAAATATCAGAGAGAAAAGGACAAAATCATCAGAGAGAAAATCTTCCAAAATCATCTTTGTGTATTGCCTTGCCAATTCTCCTCTTAATCTGCATTCTCACGCACTTTAATTTCCATGTTATTTGGGTATCAGAATAGTTCAATCCACACTCAAATTTATTAGGCTACGGGCTCTGGGGGATCAACTCATCACGGAATCCCCGTGTTGAGTTGAACAACAGTGTTCTTATGGGTCTTTTGGATCTTTTGGGGGTAGCTGTTGGTTTTTCAGGTTTTTCCCCAAAAACCTTCTTAACAATCGAGTCTCTAGAGACTTGACTTGGGAGGCTGAAGTCTGGGGCGAAATAGACCGGGATGTCCTCCTGCACATAAGGACATTTACAAACATAAGCCGTGTGGTGCTATCACAGTAAGAACAACTAAGCAGCAACTAGAAAGAATAAATGTACTTCAAGGATCAACAAGAAACAGAAAACATATTTTCATTGATGATATAGCATACAAGTTTCACAATATTACACCTGAAGCCTTGGTGATTGTCTTCCCCCTGTATCTTCCTCTGGTGGAATAATGCTCGGATCACGTGATGAAGTAAGGAGGAGAATAACCAGAACCTATAAACATAGACTACAGGGATTATGTTCTGTCAAACCTTACCCAGGAAATACTACAAAAGAGGCAGAAAGAAACAAGTATGTGTAACTATACCTGCAGTTGCTTTTGGGCCTGTTCTTAAAATATCATTTCCATGTCTTGTTCCTCTCAACATCCTTTTCCTCCTATTTAATACCCAACTTACTTATATATGTTTTACTCTCCTATCATACCCCCTCTGTACATTTTTCATCCTCTGCTTCATACCCACATGCATATAGGGCAGTAATAAGAAATATAATATTCCTGTAGCTTGATACTACATGACTTGTTATTAGTATTGCAGATATAGACTTGTATTGACATTTGACAGAAGCAGATCGATTATTAAATTGAAGTGTGTTGTGAATAGAGAATGTAAAAGGGATTTGAAATTTGATTGATTAGTATGGATAAGGCCTACATATATACGAAGACAGAACTATGTTGTGTTATAGGACACAGAGATAGATAGGCCATCTGGATTGAAATACTGAGGACGGCGGGCCTGTGTGGCTGTGTCAGGGATAAGTGGTTTAGGATTATTTTAATATGGGGAACTCCTTCTTGCCCTTGAGGGTGACCTAAGGAAACTCAGATTCTTTTGTTTTTAATTACAACACGCGCTACAATTATTGTAATTCTCAATTGCTACTTCTTTTCTATTCACATAAAGCTTTTCTGTATATTAATGTCTCACTGCAGGTTATATCATCACCACCCTCTCCAGCAATAAAGACACATTCGGTGTCTTTTTTGTAGTACTGTCCATGACAAAGTATGTCTATTAATGAATATATAACAAAGTAAAAGGTTCACAAAACTTACCCAAATGATGAGGAGAATGGTCATAACTAGAGATGAAAGTTCATGCTGAAGAAGCCATGCTACAAATACACAGATGGTGGCTGGAACAACAATCAGCAAAAAGGTGACAGGGAATCGAGCATCAGGCCCAGTGAACTTCTGCATATATGATATTACTCATTTATAGTTCCGGATTCAGACTTATTCAAATGGCAGAACGAAAAACAATTCACTTTGCAGCGTACAGAAGCTATTGTACTAGAAATGGTTCTCAATCTCCGAATTTTTTCCAAACCAATAAGGGACATTAACTTTTTTTATAGCTTTCCAAGAAGAAAATAAACCACTTTAAATCCATTATCACACTTCTCAAATACTCTCTTTCTCTATGTTTTCCTTCTTTCTTCTTGGCCCCCCCCCCCCAAAAAAAAAAAAAAAAAAAAAAAAAAAAAGAATTTAGTAATCGTAACACAAATCACTCTCCACTAAAAATAGAATTTGAGCTTAGAATTTAATGCTAAGAGAAACAATCTTTAAGACAAACTTCCATGTAAAATTAAGGCTATAATATTGGTACCTCAAACAAACTAGCTCTAATGGTTTTTTTTTTTTAATAATAGGGACTTATGCATTTGTAACATATGAAAGTGAAGCAAACTAATCATTATCTTTAATTTGAAATAAACCCATGCATTTACAAAGAGACAAATTCTTCATTAACGCCAAAGTTGAGGATTACCTTTTCTATCCTAACGCAAATATTTTACACACACGCACAAAGTAGAAAAAGAAAACAATCTCCTTCATGATAAAAATAATAAAGATCCGCACAAAGTAGAAAAAGAAAACAATCTCCTCCATGATAAAAATAATAGAGATCAAATTACTATTTCTTAAGTTAAACCAAGACTTGCACAAATTCAACATCAAGACAGTATAATCTCCAAAGTAAGACAGCAATGGGGGTACATAAGGCAAGGTGCAACAAAAATTTCATCAAGCTAGTAATGCCTCAATGAATCACACTAGACCGCACTACAATTGAATCTAAAGCTCAATGACAGTAATGAGTTCACACACACTAGACGATGGTTTAATGACAGCAATAATGTCTAGCTGCCTCAAAGCATCCCTGAATGCTCATTGATGGCAAAACAATCTAGATAACTACAGCCATAATTTTGAACCACGTCAATCACACATCATTGGCTCAGCACAATGACTATACCAACTCAAATGACAGGGCCATTTTGTGACAGGGAAAAAGAAATTCAGAAGTCACTAGGGATTGCGATAAGTCATCGCTAAATCAGGTTTATAGTTAAGTAAGCAGCATGATACTGGCAAAAATTTCCATGGCACAGCAGAGGAACTTACCCGGACGTTCGTCATCGTCGAGCTTAGAAGGGCAAAAACCAGGCGGGAAAGCGAAGAAGATTTAGTATCCTGATAAAGAATCAAGACCGTGGAGAAAATAGAAATGCCTTGCTTTGGGGAAATAAGGGGTGCTTTCCGAGTGATAAAGAAGCCAATGTGGATCTTGCTTTTGGTGACGTGTCTCAACTGGGTTTCTTGGTTGCCGTTCTTGCAGTTACACACTGATTGGATGGGGAGGAGGTTTTTGGCGGGAAAGTGGGAGAAGGGAGGGTGTAAGATATGGGGTGCGCGCTCATGCTCCGATTGTAGGCAACTAATAAGTTTATTTATGCAGATTTTTTTATTTATTTATTATATATGATTGGTTGTGATTATAAATTATTGTGTATATAAAATATAATTCTAAAATTATTGGCAGACTTTTGAAAATTTTAAAATATATTATAAAAAATCATAGTTAACTATTATTTTTAAGGCTGTCACTCCACATTGATCAAAATATAAAACTTCACTAGAAATTTAAGATTTCAATTAATTTTTTTTTATCATTTTTTCTCTTATTTAAGATTTAGGTGCAATTTTTTCAAATTTATTTAATATAATTTAGGGTTAAAATGCAACCAACGCCATAAAATATTTTTTTGACGCGTATCCCACATCCTAAAAAAAATATTTGGAGGTTTAATCTTATCCTAATACTATATTAAGAGTTTTAAGATCCTCTTATTTTTAAGTTAAAGTTAAAAAAAAAAAAAAAAAAAAAAAAAAAAAAAAACTAAAAGCTTTTTTAGTGATTATATAAACTTTTTAGTTTAAAAGTAACTTAAAAACTGAAATTAAAAATTATCTGTTTGCCAAAATTTTGTCATAACCACTTTTTTTTGGCAACATTTAATATGTAATATGTGATCAATTTCATAATCTATACAAATATCTGTACTTCGTTGCTCACACACTTGGTTGTTCACACACTTTATGTCACAAAAATCTCTCATTTTAATATTTTCCCTCCATTTTCCTCCCCTTCCCTCCCCTCCCCCCAACTACCAAACATACCCTTGTACCAAAAGTACAGATTAGTCCCTGCTTAAAAAAGGAAAAAGAACCATACAGTATACACCACTCAACATTCAATATGTAGATACATGCATATACAAATACATCAGCAAATAAGAATGGGGATCATCAACATGATTCCAACAGAATTTCATGAACATTCCTAAACCTTCCAATTCACAGACAGATTGAGCTCAATACTGTATTATTAATATCAATGGGGTAATTGAAGGGCAACTTGGTGACTATAGACCTCCACGTCTTCTTCTTGGGGTTATAGATTTGTATAAACAGGGTGCCTTTCCTCTTGTGTTGTCTGGTTCTTCTCCTTGTTTCAGTCATGTCAACTACACTTGAATGCGTCATCACATACAGCTCCCCATCTAATTAATGCTACGAACCCGAATGATGAGTTATGAGGAGCTTTTCTTGGTACATGAGACTCGTATAGCAGCGATTCAAAGACATGTCATATCTGCAAGGAGCATTCCACGTTAGAAAGTCAGTAAGATTATTGTAACTTTTAAAAGTTTTGAAATTCTAATTTACAAGAAGGTGGAATGCTATCAAGATAGCTGCCTGCTACACTATCAGTGTACATGGCAGTACAACCCAACAAAAGGATTCTGACCAAAAAGAGCAACAAATTCAACAGCACAGAAATCATATTGGAAGTGGAAGCCACTTGTACATATAACTAATAAGAAGCAACGTTGAACAAAGCAGGAGTTTTGTCCACACAAAAAGAAAAGGGGAAAAAAAAAACAGAGAACAACAAATTCTGCATGTTAAGCTCCTTTGCAAAATCAGAATTGATTATTGCCCAAAAAAAAAAAAATTACCTAGTTTCTGCTTCTAAAAAATTTACTTCTCATTCACAAAAAAAGGATTGGCACACAGAACCAACTTTTTTAAAAAATTATTATTATTGTACACATAAAAGCAATTATGAATCTTGATGACGGATGACTGATACACAAGCTTTGAATTAACATGACAGTAGTTTAGCCGGGGTGGAAAAATATGAGTTTGATTACTTAGATCTTCACCTAGTATGTTATAGAACTTAAAATGGATCGAGATCAAACAGGTTTTCTACATCTTCCATATCTTCATTTTCCACAATCCAATCATCATTTGATTCAAGATCATCAAAAATATATTCAACAGGTCTTCTATGTCTGAATCAAAATTTCCTTTACATGTATTCTTCTCTGTTCTCATCGAATACAAACATACCATCAAGAAACCACATTCAAAGAAAAATAAGCCACCCTCAATCACACTTTGTTGAGATTGTGGGCCTAGTTCACATGCTAGTTTCATACTGAACGTCCATTTTTTTTTTATATCCTTGGACATTATACAAAGCACACAAGCTTTTAAATAAGCCAGTCACCAGTATTCATTCTCTTCTGCACATGTTCAGATGAATCATATATAGGTTTAATTATCCATCAAAAATCAAAACAACGTAATACCTAATGAAGTGTGACAAGCATATATGTGAAACAAAAAAAGAGGGAACACACAACAGGTGTACTTACTGGTCACCAATGTATTTTCCCTGCGTGGGTAACCCAGAAACAATTCTTCTACAAGGCGATGTTGCTTGTCTGAGCCCTACTGTCCAGCAAAATATATAAGCATATGACTGTCCATAGTGTTTACCCTGTGGATGATTATGACAGTATTAGCTGAATTTGATGCTTGTTGTCCATTGAACAAATGTTAAATTAAACCACTTCTTAGCTTACGTGAGTCCAGACATGTTATATTCCAGGCCTACTTTCCCAAAAACCTGCAAATACCATATGGGTAAAAGGACTTGTTCACGGGAATAATAGACAACAAGTAGCAACAAAATAACTTGTGTGGCTGAAAAAGGGACTAAGCGCACAAAAACAAAAGCAGAAGAACCTCTGACATCCGAGCTTCCATCTGTTCTGATCGAGAACCGAACTTTCTTCTGTAATACTCTCTCTTATTAACACCTTCTTTTGGGGCCTCCAGGTCGAGTTGATAAGGATGCCATTTTATCTGTAAAATTGAGTTTAAAACATTTGATTAGCAAGGCTTATTGATGGAATTTTGACCACAAGATACAGAGACGAATTCAGAGGGTAAAACCTCAAAGTCGTATTTGTCCTGAGAAAAATCAATGGCCTTATCTAGATTTTTTTTTGGCCAACAAAGCACCATGGGCATACAGAATCAGAACTAATATCGATTTTAACAAGCTTCTTCTGAGTGTTAGAACTGGAATCGTTCGCCATGATCCTGCTGTATCTGCAGTTCCCCTGCAGATAACATCATATTCAGGAACGACACGCAATAATTTGCGAAATCCACTCATCACCCAGAACTCCCTGAAATCCCTTTTTCGATTCCGAGCAAGAAATCCAACGCAACCCGCTCGGTAATTCGGTAATCCATCCATGGCAACCCACTCATCCTTCACAATATCGTACCTCTCCACGGAACGAATCCAGCTTCCAGCGGCCGCGAACATCGTATGCCTTGACCCACCACCGGCCACAAGAATCTGTTGAGAGTCATGGACGATGAGACGCAATAGATGATGAGACGATCAGTAGACAAAGGAGACGATGAGATTGCGCCGTATAGATTGATGAGGACCGTAGGTTCTCTTAAAAAAAAAAAAAAAAATCGATTTGCTGCTGCCTGCTATAGAAGTCACCGAAGAGGGAAAAAACCTGACAATAGCTGACCTACCTACTCAGACGACTTCCGAAAGTAGGGAGAGCAAAACGTCTCGAGGGCAGAATTGCAGGCCCCAGGCGGATTTTCAGGATTCGCGTCGCACCCATGCTGGAATTTCTAATCCCTCGGTCAAACAGATAGGAACCACGATGGCATCTCACAAAAAGATTGGGCCGAAACACAAACCCATTGTCAAGCCCAAGGAAAAATCTTTCAAGACATCATCAAGTGGGCCTAAAATTCCTACTAACCCAACTGCTATTTTTTTTTTTTATATTAACCCAACTGCTATTACTATGGCTTTTGATCAGCTAGACCAACCAAACTTTGAGGAAGCCTGTCCTTTGGGCCTTATACAACCTGAGGCCGTGCCTAACAACTCCATAGGTGGTCTTGTGTCTATTACCTCTAATAATGTTGATGGGCTTCATATGGGCCAAGGAAAAAATGTAGGAAGGGCATCTAAAGGGCCAAGATCCCACAATGTGTTCATGGAAATATCCTCTCACCAAAGCATAAAGCTAAAAATTCTCTAGCTTTCAAAACCAGGTTGCTACAGGAATTAGAAGCATGATCAAGAATTAAATTGATTAAATTATCAGCATCAAATTCTAAGATGAATTTCTTAAAACCCAAGTCCCAAGCTAAGTGTAACCCTTCCACAACCGCCCATTCTTTAGTAGTATTAGCTTGGTAAGATAGACATTTCTGAGTCTGCTATTTTGGATAAGTGTCCTCCTAATCTTAGAGGTTGGGTTGATTGTGACTGTTTGGGATTAAATTCCCCTCATGTGTAACTTTTTATTTGTAATGTAGGCTTCTAGCCATCCTTTTTAGCAAAAAAAAAAAAAAAAAAAAAAAAAATTCAACCCTATCAAAAAAAGAAGATATTATTCTCTCCAAGATTGGATGGCATTTAATCTTCTAGAGGATTTAGGGAAAGACATATCTATGAAATGGAATCGGTGGGGGGGGTCGGTATCTGGATGTTGTGGAGAAATAATCACATTTTTAAGGAAGATTTTCTGAAACCAATTCTTCCAGCCACTGTCATTAGAAGGTCTTGGAAATTCTTCCGTGACGAGCTCGGCACTGAGGTCTGTCCAGAAATAGCCATCGGACCAAGAATGATTAATTGGAGCCCTCCTTCCTGTGGATTGGGTCAAATTGAATATAGATGGTACTATATCATCTTTCATCTAAGGAAAGGAAAGCTAGATGCGGAGGTGTTTTTAGGGACCACAAGGGAATGTGGATTTCGAGGTTTATTCAATTCTTGGGCTTTGTGAAGCTTATGAGGCTGAAGAATGGGTGCTTTTCCATGGCATCAGTCTTGCTTGGTCAGAAGGGTATAGAAGAATCATAATTGAATCAGATGCAAAAGTGCTTGTTGACAAACTCATGGTGCACCAAGATGATCCTAACTGCAGTAATGTATTCCACCAGATTAGAAATATGTTGCTTAGGGAGTGGGATGTGAAACTTCAGTTTATTCCTCGTTCTAGGAACAATGTAGCTGATGCATTAGCAAAGGAGGGTTTAGCATACTCCTCTTTTTTGAATAGTTGTCCTGAATTACTTAGGACTGTGTTTTTGAATGATTTGGGACTTGATCCCCCTTTTAGTTTTTCATATTAATATATAAGGCCTTGGCCTCTCTTTTATCAAAAAAAAAAAAAAATTGATATACCAAACACTACCCCTATGGCTTTACCTAATGAGCAACTCCATCTTGGCTTGACCGATTCACCAATCCAGGGGGATTTGAACCTTAAAAACCCAAGACCTCTTGACAAGAAAATTGAGCATAGTGATGATGTTATAGGGTTTAGGAGAGAGGGACAAAAATCATTGGTTGCTGAAACCCAATTTGAATTGGGTGTTGAGGAGCCAGATGTTGGGCATGCTAGGTAAGTATTCGCTCCCTATTTCTTTTTACATATTTTATTTTTTAATGATTTTGGCTTCATGGAACTGTAGGGGGCCGGTAATCGGACCTTCCCTATTATTGTTAAAGATATTATCAAAAAATATAGTATTGATATTCTTTTATATATATATATATATATATAGAATAGAGACACCTCAACTAATCATCTAATGGATGAATTTCCCCATTACAATTCTGACTAAGTAACAGTGCTAGATCATCGGATTGATATTCTTTGTCTGCTCGAGCCTCGGATTAATGGTGCTAGAGGAGATAATGTTTGCTATAAGCTTGACTTTAGTCACTGGATTCGTGTGGAATCTAGTGGGTTCTTTGGTGGAATTTGGCTCTTGTGGGATAAGGAGAATTTTGATGTTACCTATATTTCTTCCAACACCCAATTGCTTCACCGTCAAGTCCTCAATCTGGCTACTAATTTTTTGAGCCTTGTCACTATGGTCTATGGTGAAACTAATTCAATTGGTAGAAACATGCTTTGGAGTTCCCTTGTCTTTTAGCCAATAGCTATACCCTCCCTTGGTTAGTTTTAGGTGACTTCAATACTTATCTTTCCCCAACTGACAAATTGGGTGGGGTTGACCCTTCATGGACCTCAATGAATCATTTTAGAGATTGTATAGAAGATACAGGCCTTATTGAAGCGAGGTTCCAAGGGGGAAAATTTACTTGGGAAAAACAAGGTCTGAAAGAAAGATGAGATTGGGTTTTCACCAATTTCAGCTGGCTCAACTGCTTACCTAATTCCACCGTCCGTCATGAGCTTAAATTTAAATCTGACCATCGGATTGTGGTTGTAAATTCTAACCCCTCCCCCAACGCCAAAGCTTTAGAAAAATTTCTCTTATCAGATTTCTTGGTCTCTTGAGAATGACTTTAAAGATATCACAACTAAAGCCTAGCGGGAGAAAAATTGGCTTGAAGGTCTTCAAAATTTCAGAGATTCCGCTTTTGAGTGGAATGAGAACGTGTGGGTAACTTTACAAAGAGGAAAAAAGAGTTATTGAGGTGTTTGGAGGGCATTGATAGAAGCAGAAAAATGAATCTCCAAACTGGATTGTTTCGTCTTGAAAAAAAAACTCTGGGATGAATATCATAAATTGGCTACTCAGGAAGAAATTGTCTGGTTCCAAAAATCTAGAAGTAAATGGCTTCAGGGAGGTGATAGAAGTACAAGGTTCTTTCATGTGGTTAAAAGGAAGAAACAAAGAATTGGTGGCATTAAAAATGATGAGGGGGAGTGGATTGAAGACCATGACACCTTGAAATTGATGGCACATGATTTCTTTAAAAACCTCTACACTTTGGATGCAACTGTTAGGGACCTTGAGGGGTGGTGCTCCAATTTCCCTACCATTGATGATAATATGATCCGCTTTCTGTCTAGAAAGGTATATAGGATCGAAATAAAAAATGCATCCTTTGCCATGGGAGCTTTTAAAGCTCCGGGACTTGATGGTCTTCGGGCTCATTATATTTGTCTTATGTATGGAACGTCTTGGTCATCTTATAAAAGCTGAATGTGAAGCCTCATCTTATAAATGTTGAATGTGAAGCCTGCCATTGGAAACCCTTTTCTCTTCAAGCATGGTAGCCCCCATATTTCCCACCTGTTCTTTGTTGATGACCTCATCCTCTTTACCGAAGCTTCCAATAGTCAAATGCTCGAAGTTCGGAAAGTTTTGCAAAGTTTCTATGAAGTCTCTAGGCATCGTATCAACCTCGACAAATCCTAAATTTTTTGCTCTAAAAAAGTTAATTTTAACAAGGCCCTCGAAATGAGTAATCTTCTTGGGATTGGGATCACTACTGACCTTGGTAAATATCTAAGGGTCCCGATTATTCATAAAAGAGTTTCTCAGGCCACTTATTACCCTATTGTGCATAAAGCTAGGAATAGGCTGTCCAATTGGAAAAGTAAATTCTTGCCATGGTTGGTCGCTCGGTGCTCATCAAGTCTGTTTTATCTTCCCTTCCCAGCCACTGCATGCAATCTTCTCTTCTTCCTATATGCACAATTAAAGAAACTGAAAGAATATCTAGAAACTTCCTTTGGTCTCAAGATGATGGTGTGAGGAAAAAATGCATCTTATTGCTTGGGAAAAAATTACTCAAGCTAAAAAGCAAGGGGGTCTTGGTTTCAAAAATCTTCATCGTCAAAACAAAGCTTTCATTATGAAACTTTGCTGGAGCCTCTTAACTAAGAAAGATACCCTTTGGGTTCAATGTTTGTGGTCCAAATACAACTGTGGTGATCTTCCCATGCCTAATATTTCCAAAAAGCGTAACTCCTCCTCTGCTTGGAAAGCAATTGTCAAAGTTTGGGATAAATTCCTTTGTGGCGTTGGTAAAAAAGTCAATAAGGGGAGGGAACCAATTTTTGGACTGACGTTTGGCTTCCTTTTGATCAACCCATCATATCCTTTGTCCAACATCCCTCCGCTGTTAACAAAGTGAGACGGTTAGGGATCATCTTATGTCCAATGGTTGTTAGGACTATCAAAATGGCTTGGAATCCTTCCTCCAGATATTATAAACACCATTACTAAGATGAACACCCCTTCCAATAACTCCTCGGATTGTTTTACTTGGAGAGTTGCAAAGGATGGTGGTTTTTCTATTAAGACGGCTTATTAGTACCTTTTCGGCAGTGAAGATGCTCCCATTAATAACTTCTGGTCCCAAATGTGGAAATGGGAAATTCTCGAGAAAATCAAACATTTTATGTGGCAGGTTGGTCACCTTGTCACCAACCGTCTTCGGGCCAAGCGGGGCCTCATTGATGATAGTGGTTGCCCCTTTCACTGTAATAATGAGGAAAGTGTGATTCACATACTTTGAGATTGTGAGCGTGCTAAAAACTAGTGGAAACAAATTTTAAAACCCAACTATTTCTCTTAGTTTTTCTCTGGCAGCTTCCAGGTTTGGCTCAATGAAACACTAATCATACGCCGGAAAAGGAAGATTTCAAAATTTCTCATGGACAAAAATCTTTAGTCTCGGGTGCTGGATTCTTTGGACATCCAGATGCAAATTTCTTTTCCAGGGGAGAAGACCGAAACCAGGGAGATACTGCACCATTACAACTATCTTCTCATGGAAAATGGAGCAAACGAAAAGCTAAAACACCTGATCTTCATCTGGACAAGTTTGAGGAGGAATTCTGGACCCCCTCTTGCAAATTCAGTTCGAATAGATGTGGATGGATAGGTTCGTGAACAACATCAAGCGGCTTGTGGAGGGGTGCTTAGGAATTCCCAAGGAGAATGGTTGATGGGTTTCTATAAACCCCTTGGCCTTTGTTCTATCATTGAAGCTGAAATATATGCCATCATGCTTGGTTTTCAGATTGGTCTTCAGATGCGTTTACAGAGAATCATCCTCTACTCTGATTCACTTGATGCCATCAATATCCTTATGAGGGATTCTCCTAATGATCATCCCCTTAAGGATATCATTGGGGAGACTCGTGACCTTTTATTCCGTGACTGGGAGGTGGAACTTCACCATCCCCTTAGAGACAACATCTCTTGTGCTGATTTCATGGCCAAAGAGGGTCATAGTGTTGCTGTTGGTGCTGAGGTGACTATGATTCCTAACGTCCCCAAAAGATGCCTTGATATGGTTTTGAAGGATCAGCGATCCTACCATTCCTAGTTTTCTTATATTTTGTTGTATTTTGGGCTAGAGTCTTATAATCTAGTCCCTGTACTTTTCAAGCTTCGGCTTGCTTGCATTATTCAAAAAATTAAAATAAAAAGAGCTTATAATAAGCTCAAGAGCTTTTTTCTTCATTGTAAAATAAGCTCTTATAATTATAAGAGCTTATGTAAAATCTTGTTTGGCCTAACTTCTATTTATAAGGAGAAGATAAGCTAAAAATAAGCTAGGCCTTTATGAGCAATCTCACCCAAAACTAAAGCCAAAATTTTTTTAAAAGGAAATTGGGACAAGCCTTTCTAAAATAAAAAAAAACCCATCCCGTTTAAGCCCTAGCCATGTAGAACTTGGGCTTGAAAAATAAGTCAGAAATTTGAAATTGGCTTTGTAGGGCCTCGGGCTTAATCGGGCCTACTGTTATGCCCGTTTAACTATAGCTTTTTTTTTTATAAAAAAAATGAATTACTTAGACTTCCACTTAATGAATGTGTTTATTTGTATTTACTTAGATTTTTTTAGTTTAAACTATAACCCTTTTTATGTTTATTATTATTTTGTATTAAAGCACATAACTAATTATTATAAATTTTAAAGAAGGGATATTTTCATATTAAATAAACACATAAGTAATAAATTATAAAAATATTTTGTGTAAAACAAGTATAATTATTTTTACCTATAAGTCAAATCATGCATGAACCGAAGAAATCTTCCGACACACAAAATTACAAGTGAGAAAGGCATTTTATCGTCGGCATAAAGCAATTCCTTTGTTTAATATTTTTTTGAAAAAAAAAGGAAAAAACATATTCTTTGTGTTTATTTGCTTTTTATTACGAATTAATAAATGTGTTTATTTGTATATTGTTTAGATATAAATGTTGATAACATTTATTTAATAAATTAGAATTTTAATGGTTACAATTTACTAATTATATTTCTTTAGAAAAAACCGAAGGAAAAATAGTTAAAATTTGGAATAGTAATTTTAGGCCCCGTAGGGCTACCCCCGACCTTGGTACTATCGGATTGGGCTTTGAAAATATTTTATCCCGAGACGCGTCTAAAAATATTCTAGGACATATTAACCTTATAATTTATCTTCCTCAAATATGCTTTTGAGAAATTCTTAAGCTAGCCAATTATAAAATTGTATATAGTCTCAATCTCAAAATATATTTAACTTTATCTAAAATTTTAAATTAAATCTTAAGTTTAAAATTTACCAACCTAATATCTTCATTTAGTTTTCTTTTTCTCGATGCAATGATTATATTCTCAGCCATAAACATTCTTGAATTTTAAATAGTCACATTGGTTCTTGAGGATTATCTATTAAATGAATTTTATTATGAATTCAAAAATCAAAACACATATTTTAAAAAGCGAACGTAAATAAAAATATATACTATTTTTTAAAAGAGTCAAATTAATTTTTTTTTTTTTTTTTTTTTTTTTTTTTGGAAAAAAAGACTAATTAGTCAAACAATGCAAATGGATAATGTTATAAGTTTTGAAATATTATAGCTTATAAGGGTATAAAATATACTTTGAGAAAATGACAAAATAATCTGGATAGATATGTTATCTTTTTGCTTTTGAAAGGAAAGATAGGTTATTTTTAGTATGATAAGTATATATTTTATAATTAAATAAGTATAGATTCTAAAATATATTAGATTAAATTTATTAATATTTTATACTTATTTAATTATCTTTTATATATTTTTCTATATTTAATAGGCCAGAAGATTAAGAAAGGGACGCACGAATAACAATTCAAGAAGTAGAGAACAACAGGCACAGATGCAAGAACAGCGAGCACGGACGGAAACACAGAAGAAATTGGACTAGGCACGGAAAACTGATCCAGAGTAGTAGTTGTGCCATAACTGAGTCCTTCTCACATACCCCGTATACCCATTGAATTCAAACTCATGATTTAGAATGGCTTCATTTGAATATCAACATGAATTGAGATAGGTAAATCATTTTGTAATAAATATAAAGATATGTTATTTGATCATTATTAACATATGCATCCTTAGATCCATATATTGTGGATCGATTAATTGAATGACATGGAAAACCAAAATTTGCAAAGTCATAGGACAGAGTCGTTTTGTGGTTAATTAAGCTTTTATAGATATATTTGTTGAGAGATGGCACTAAGGAACCTCAACTATTGCATGAATTTACACAACTACTCACATTACTTGTCTAATTGCAACAAGTGTTACTCACAAATTCTTTGTGATCTTCCCAAGTGTTCACACTTTTTTTCTATATAAAAGAGGGCAAATTACATCACATGTTACATCGACGGACAGAGAAGCAAATCTGACTTTCATCCTTAGCAGTAACTGAGTTTTATTCTCTGGAGATATAGGACCTATTTAAGATGGCTGCAAAAACAAGAAAAAATCCAGTAAAGTAAAAAAAGCCCAGTAGCAATAAGAAAAAATCCAGTAACAGTAAAAAAAAAAGCCCAGTGGCAATAAAAACATAATTTTTGGGTTCTTATGATGGATTTTGGAGAATGAAGTGGCTTCTTGGATGAAGTTACTTTTTGTAGCTTCTAAGTCCATCAAAGTGGACTCTTGGTAAAAAAATGACCGTTATTATTATTATTATTTTTTTGGTACAAGGCCCCCAAGATTCGAACACTTTTCGAGGGGGATTCGAACACTCCCGAGGGGAGATATAAAGCATCTCAATTTCAACATCACAGCATTGGGCTCGGTGGTAATGACCGTTATTATTGTCTCTCCTAAGCTACTTTTCGTTTTCTCTTGTTGGAATTTCAACGTCACACATGGAACTTGTAGGTATGTAAATCTATTGCGACTGAAGAAGTCCAAATCGATGTGGAAGAAAATATTTCGATTAGTATGGCGCAAATATTTCGATCCCATAAATTTTTTTAATGGTAATCCATATAATTTTTAAGAACATGGAAACACATTAAATCTGAAAAAAAAAATTATCAATCAAAATGCATACTCATAATTTTAAACTTTACAATTTTTCTTTTACAAATTATGATAATTTAAATTTAATAGCAAACCTTAAAAAAATCATACGTACACAAATGAATCGTATTCGTGATAGAATCAGAGACCAACTTATAGGGGATACATTTATTTAAACACTTCATTGCGTTGTCATTTTTTTAATGGTAATTTTACTCTCTTTTTTTTGTAGCAAATTGATATTTAAATTTAATTTTTTTCCCAAATTATCAAAAAAAAAAAAAATCCATCAAGAAAAGTCCAATAGAAGAAAGCAAATTTAACTTTACTTGTTTTTTGTAGCAAATTTAATTTTTCTAAAAGTTATTTCGCCACCGCTATCCCAAACACAAATTACATCTACAATCTGAAGAAACGTTAGAAGATAAAAAAAAATAACTTCTATCACCGATATCCCAAACGAGCTGATACACAATCTATAATTCCCATGGCTGCACTTCAGTAAGTTTCTAATCTAAGTAATCATCAAATGGCTGTCTTTGAAGCTTTCTTGGGAGTGGGACCGCCATTTGTTAGGCTTCTTTCCTTTTACCTGACCCCATTTTTTTCAAATCCCTACTAAACATTGGAAATTATAAACTTTGTCTTATATTTAGGATGTGAGGGGTTTTTTTTTTTCCTTAAAAATTATGAACTTCTTTTTAGGCGTGAGGCTGGAGAATTTCAATTTACCATCCTAGAGATTTTTCCATTTTTATTTTTGTTTGGAAGCCAACACGTAACAAGAATTAGATAAGAAAAATCATGGACTTTTCTGCCCTATCCATTTTAATTTCATTAAAAGATTTCCTTCGTTTGTCATAGCCTCATACTTGCTCCTAAAATTAACAAACAATCTTACTTACTATTGGCCACGGAAAAAAAAAAAAAAAAAAAAAAAAAATCTTATTTGCTACTTTTTTTAAATTTTGGTAATTACATTCTTAAAAAAACAAAGAAGGAAAATAACACTTAAACTAGAAAATCCTAAATAAGTCATATCCCGAATTATCAATTGCTATATTCTTGTAATCAGTACATATACGCTTGTAGACAAAAAGACTAATTTAAAATTTTGAAGTTCAAGCTAGTATTTTATTAGGATCCGGATTCTCTCAATATCCCTCAATAATTTTAAATCCTGAGCATCCAATATTGATCCAAGCATTAGAGAGAGACACGTTTTCTGCTTTTTAAAATTTCATCTTCACCACGTGATGTAATTTTAAATAGATGACGTGTCTTTCTGTGAATACTTGGATGAATATTGGACGAGGATGTAAAAATACTGAGAGTATCTGTTTCCATTTTATTGTCTTTTTTTTTTCTTCTTATTTTCTTCCTTAAAAGTTCTGAACTACTATTCAGGCGTGAGGCTGGGGAATTTCAATTTACCATCTCTAGAGATTTTTCCATTTTTATTTTTGTTTGGAAGCCAGCAAGCTACAAGAATTAGATAAGAAAAACCATGGACTTTTCTGCCCTATCCATTTTAATTTCATTAAAAGATTTCCTTCATTTGTCATAATTATAGCCTGCATACTTGCTCCTATTGTAGGTAACTAATAAGTTTATTTATGCAGATTTTTTTATTATATATGATTGGCTGTGATTATAAATTATTGTGTATATAGAAAGTAATTCTAAAATTATTGGCTGATAAATTTTAGACTAGTTGTTGAGGGAGCTAATGGATAATATTTCCCTCGATCATTTGTTTTGACATCCAATAAACCCTATAAAAACATTGCTCTTGTAAATATTTTATCTTGAGACCAGGATATATTAACCTTATAATTTATCTTCCTCAAATATGCTTTTGAGAAATTCTTAAGCTAGCCAATTATAAAAATGTATATAGCCTCAATCTCAAAATATATTTAACTTTATCTTAAATCTTAAATTTAAAATTTACCAACCTAATTTCTTCATTTAGTTTTCTTTTTCTAATGCAATGATTATATTCTCAACCATAAACATTGTTGAATTTTAAATAGTCACATCGGTTCTTGAGGATTATCTATTTGAAGAATTTTATTATGAATTCAAAAATCACAACACATATTTTAAAAAGTGAGTATAAATAAAAATATATATTATTTTTTAAAAGAGCCACAAGATAATTGAAAAGGACCAATTAATTTTTTTTTTGAAAGTTATGCAAAAAGAAAAAAGAAAAGAATATCGGTTTTTGAAAGTTATCCATTGAATATTTTTTGTTATGAATTTAAAATAAAAACATTAAAATGTGAATATAAATGAAAATAGATATTATTTTTTATAAATAAAGAATACTAATTAATACAAATGGATAATATCAAAAGTATTGAAATATACGTTGATATAATAATAAAATAATTTAGATAGATATGGTATCTTTAGCGGAAAAAACTTAGTAGATGAGACACTATATAAGGACATCCCCATTCACAGTTACGATCATATTTTCTGTTTCTCTAGGAGTCAGTGTGGATTTTGAGAGCGAGAGGGTGTTCTCTTATATAGCAATAATTAACAGGTAAAGGTAATTCCAACCTCTCCATATATTTATATGTTCCATTCACTTATTAATAATCTATTTCTCATTCCTCTATTTGCCTCATTCAGAACGTTCAATCTTTTATTTTCCATCTTTGGCCCTTTCACCAACAACAGCTAAATCTGAAAGAGGTTCGAACGATTCATCTCTAGTCCCTTGCGTCAGGTTTTTTTTCTTCTTTCATTTTTATGTCTTTTTCCCTCTGTATTCTTCTGCAAATACTTTGATTCGTCTCTCTATTTGTCTTTGGATGGAAACATATTCAGTTTTTTTTTTCCAAAAACAATTATGATCTTTTTTTCTGATGAAGTTAATTCTAATAAGAGGTTCAAAGTCAAACCCTCTTGATTTTTTATTATTATTTTTTTGTTTTTTTAAAAAGGCAAAGTTAAAGTTATATATCTGTTGGGAAAAAAAGAAAGTTAGATATATGTTTATGGAATGGAACGACTTGTGTGGGTATGTATATAATTTTTTTTATATGTAAATAATTTAACATCGTTATATTTTAAAATTTATTTAATGTAATTCATCATTTCATTTTGAGAAACAATAAAGCTCGTAAAAGATAAAATTGTATATAGCCTCAATCTTAAATTTGGAATGTATCAATCAGATTTCTTTGTTTAGTTTTCTTTTTCTAATGCAATGATCATGTTATAAGCCATAAAAAAATATGAAAAAAAAAATCTTGAAGGTTATCCATTGAATATTTTTATTATGAATTTAAAATAAAAATTTCAAACGTGAATATAAATGAAAATAGATATTATTTTTAATAAAGAATACTAATTAATACAAATGGATAACATCAAAAGTTTTGAAATATACTTTGAGATAATAAGAAAATAATTTAGATAGATACGGTATCTTTAGCGGCAAAAACTTAGTAGATGAGCCATTATATTAGGACATCCCCTCACAGTTACGATTATATTCTGGATTTTGAGAGAGGAGGGTGTTCTCTTATATAACAATAATTAACAGGTAGAGGTAATCACAACCTTCACTTTCAAAAACTATTTTCATTCTTGCGCCTCATCAAGAACGTTCTATCCTTTATCCTTCATTTCCCTTCCTTGGTCTCTCTCAGAGACAAGAGCTAAATCTAAAAGAGGTTGAACGATTCATCTCCATTCCCATCCGTCAGGGGTTTTTTTTTTTTTTTTTTATTTCTTTCCATTTTTCTGTCTTTTTCCCCCTCTGTATTCTTCTGCAAATAGTGTGATTCATCTCTCTATTTGCCTTTGGATGGAAACATATTCAGTTTTTATTAAAAAAAATAAATGAAAATATATTGAATATAACTATGTATGAATATTAATGGGGCTCATGAATTGTGGAGTTAGAAATGATGATGTCATTCAAGGTTTGTGAATGATTTAACCTAGATATATAGAATCTTGTAGGATTCATACAAGTATCACTTTGACCAATCCATATAGTACTTCATTAATTTTTGAATCATATACATGATGGAGCATATTTTAATTAATATTCTATAAAAATTATTGCCCATCACTGTGCTTGAAAGATTTTCATTTTTTCCAATTTTTCCACCTTTTTTTTGTAGCTTAATTATCCATGACAAAACATGACATATATACTTATATTTATATAGGTAAAGACTATGGAGACTATGGAGATACCTCAAGAGATAGTAAATGATATATTCTCACAGTTGCCTGCAAAATCCATCGTGAGGTTCAAGTCATGCTCTAAGTCTATAAATAGACTCACGAAGGACAACAACTTTGTTATAAAGCACGCTCAAAATTTGACCCTACAAGGTGGTGATACTTCCGTTTTCATTCAAGGTTATGAAATTAAAATATATCCATTACATGGAAACACGGCATCAAAATCTTCTTCTTCAGCTATTATTCCCAGAAGCTTTCTTCGATTTCTTAATAGAAGGTTTGGAACAATCCTCTTATCTAGCAATGGACTTCTCCTCTGCCGATTTGTTCAAAAAAGAGGATTATTAGATAATGACGAATTCATTATATGTAACCCTACAACAAAGTCATTCACCTCTATTGTTGCAACAGATAGTTTGCTATGGAATGAACCTCAAGCATTCCTATCAATGGCCTTTGATCGGAACCAAAATCGATATGAATTAGTTCTTCTTGAATATTCTAGAGACCAAGGGTTGGAGAGTGTTGAATGTAAAATTTACCTACCAGAAGAAGGTGTGTGGAAAGAAAGAGAAAAGGGCTTGCATATGGGTCATAGTTGGATGATACTATGTCCTTATTTTAAGGGAAGGTATCATTACATGCTATCATATAATTTTGAAAATGGTGAGACAAGAAGGGTTCTTTTTCCTAAAGAAGTTACAAAAACTCTTGCCGAATTAAACTATGATGACCTATGTACTTTCAGGTGGGATAGAGTTGGAACATCAGGCAATGACATTTATTTAGGAATTTTGGACAGAGGTAGTCATCTTTTTAGTTTTTGGGTTTTGAAGGATTATCATTCGTCTTCTTGGTCCATCTTTTTGACATTGAGTTTTCATGATATTGGATTGGAAGAAGTTTATATCCGTGGATTTACAGTAATAAATGGACATTCTTTGGTGTTCGCTACTGAGAAGGCTGTGTATAAGTATGATTTGATTCGTGAAAGAGGAATCAAAGCTGAAAGAATCGGTGAACATAATTTTAAGAGTAGATTGGAACTTTTTTCTTATTCTAATACTCTTTATTCCTGTGGAGCTAATGCCAAATCTTTTCTCATGTAAAAGGTTCTATATCACATTTACTTTAAATTTAGACTAAGTGTTTTACTTTTTTTTTTTTTTTTTTTTGAATTTTATACTTATTTCGATCATTATAAAGTTGTGAAATTATAATATTTAATTTATATGTTTGATATATTTATTTTGTCCTTTTATTACCAATTTCTTTTCAAGTCAACGTTAAGCTTCAACTTATCCCAATCATGCTAGGTTTAGACCGAATGTATTAATAAAACTCTATATATATATATATATATATATATATATATATTAGGGTTAAGGTGCTAAAATAACCTTCAAATTTTATTAAAAGTGCAACATTAACCCTAAACTCTTAAAATTAGGGCAAAACTGTTAGACATAAATAACTTCCATTTATTATAATGGGAAAAATTAATCTTTTAGCCCTTAAAATTTTTAGGAGAATCCCATATAAAAAGCGGTTAAAATACCCAAATTATAATTATTTTGGTTACTTTAAGATAATAATAAAATAATTTAGATAGATACGGTATCTTTAGGAAAAAAAAAGACGACGTAAAAGTTAAAAGGGGCAAGAAAAAGAAAGTTTGGAATGGCATGTATCGACTTGTGTGGGTATATGTATATAATTTTTTTTTTTTTTTTTTTTAATGTAAATAATTGAACATAACATAAGCGCTATATTTTAAAATTTATTTGATGTAATTCATCCTCATCAAACATACTTTTAAAAGATACAAAGCTCTTAAAAGATACAACTATATATAGCGTCAATCTTAGATTAAATTTAAATATATCTTAAATTTGAAATTTATCAATCAGATTTCTTCATTTAGTTTTTTTTTCTTCTAATACGATGATTATGTTATAAGCCTTAAAAAATATGCAAAAACAGAAAGAAAAAAAAATAAAAGAATATCAGTTCTTGAAGGTTATCCATTAAATATTTTTTATTATGAATTTAAAATAAAAACTTTAAAACGTGAATATAAATGAAAATAGATATGCAAAAAAAAAAAATATATAAAAATATATATCGGTTCTTGAAGGTTATCCATTAAATATTTTTTATTATGAATTTAAAATAAAATCTTTAAAACGTGAATATAAATGAAAATATTTTAAAAAATTAAAAATACTAATTAATCAAACTATACGAATGGATAGTATCAAAAGTTCTGAAATATACTTTGAGATAATAATAAAATAATTTAGATAGATACGGTATCTTTGTCAGAAAAAACTTAGAAGATAAGACACTATATAAGGACATCCCCATTCGCAGTTAGGATCATATTTTCTGTAGGAGTGAGTTTGGATTTTGAGAGTGAGAGAGTGTTCTATGAACAGCAATAATTGACAGGGAAAGGGAATTGCAACCTCTCGTTCCAAATTTCACTTATTAAAAAAATCTATTTCTCTCATTTCTCTATTTGCCTTATTTAGAACGTTCTATTTTTTATTTACCTTCCTTGGGCTTTCTCACGGACAAGAGCTAAATCTGAAAGGTTATAAGCCATAAAAAATATGGAAAAAAACAATCTTTTCTTGAAGGTTATCCATTAAATATTTTTTATTATGAATTTAAAATAAAATCTTTAAAACATGAATATAAATGAAAATATATATTATTTTTAATAAAGAACACTAATTAATATAAGGGTTAAGGTGCATTTTTGCCACGAAGTTTTGCTAAAGGAGCGCCCGGCACCTAGAAGTTTTTGTAAACTGATTTAATATGCGGGAAAGAAGGGCAAAATTGATACATTTTGTAAACGGGGTAAAATTGCTCCTTAGTGAAAACTTAGGGCAAAAAAATGAACTTAACTAGGTTGTTTGAGGTGGGGTTGATGAGGTGGCATGCCACGTGTACACTCAATCAAACTTAACGGTCAAAATTAACGGATGGGCAAATTTGCTACCTTTTTCATACTTAGGGGCAAATTTGGTATCTTTTTCATACTTCCAAGGTAATTTTGATACCCAAAAAACTTCCGGTCCGGGACGCTCCATTAGCAAAACTTAGTGGCAAATTTGATATTTAACCCTTAATACAAATGGATAATATCAAAAGTTTTGAAATATACTTTTAGATAATAAGAAAATAATTTAGATAGATATTGTTACAGAACTGCATAAGGCCCATATCAAATATGTGGCCCAACTGAGAATATATCATATGCCGAATATCGCCGTAATACGAGGGGATATCCTACATCATAGGGAGATTATATCAGGCAACAATATAGGAGCATCAAGCAGATATCTACACGATACTCGCACCTAGGATCTCGCCATAACGAGATATCCAATCCACGGTACCCTCTATAAATATAGAGACCAATTACTAAGGTGCACACGTTCTAACTCATACCCTATTTACTTTCTGCAACACAGAGCACACACCCCACCCCTCTGGCTAACGCCACCGTGTGTTTCGAACTACGTGGACTTTGATCCCACTTACTGGGTACGTAGGCCCTAGGCTTGGCTCCTAGTCAAGTCCAATCAGTCCTGTTCCCAGAACAGAACATTGGAGCAGACCGTGAGGACGTTAAATTACGATTCCCGTGACTACCGATGGCTAATACAAGAAGCAACAGTCGGAATCTCCAGCCTAATCAACCACAAGCTGAGGCAAGTAAACATCACGATCAAAGTTCACCACGTCGGGGGGAAACTCCGGAAGGCAACGTTTCAGACATGACGTCCTCTCCTCCCGACGTCAACAAAACTCAAGGCGAACCAATGGAGGAGACCGCGGGTCCAAGTACAGATGTCCTCATCCTGCGCAAAACACAGGAGTCGATGCTTAGGAGGATGGAGGACAAGGAAAAGCGGGATGACCTCCAGCGCTAGGAAGATCTCAGAGAGATTCAGCAAACGTTGGACGACTGGCTTAGGAGTCTCGAAGCCTTGGTTCAAAAAGGAGGCCGAGGAAGCTCGCGGAAGGGCAAGAAAAAAGTGAGGCCGAGTTCGGGGCGGGATCGTCTGTCAGCCTCGAATCTGAAGAAACTGCAATTGGCTCGGATCCCGGATGAGGACAACCGATATGTCGAGGAGGACCGAGATTTCATGGGAAACCGAGATGTCGAGGACGACCGAGATGTGAAGAAGGTATCCCGGCCACAAGGCTCCCCCAGAGAGTATAGAATGAAGTACTTGACAAGCTTCGACGGAAGCCGGTTCTCGAAGGAAACCGCCACTGTGCCTTACCCGAAAAACTTTGATTTGGCCGACCTCCCGAAATACGATGGGACCCAGGATCCGCGCAGTCACCTCGAAACATTCGAGCTGCTCATGTGGGTTCGTTCAATCAAGGGCCCGATCATCCTACGTCTTTTTGCGGCAACACTGACCGGACCGGCACAGAAGTGGCTCCATTCCCTGCCGAATAATTCCGTGCGTAACTTCGAAGACCTCGGACGAAAGTTCGAGTTGAACTCCGCAACTAGTAAGAAACAGCCGAAGTCCCAGTTCACATTAAGCCGAATAAACCAGAAAAAGGGAGAGACATTGCAAAAGTATTTGGACCGGTTAAAGGAGGTGGCTCTGCAAGTGCGCTCGCTCCCAGAGGAGGTATATGTACACTGACTTGTCGATGGCCTGGATCCTTCGTCGTGTTTGGCCAAAAGTGTATGTAAGAACCGAGTCTACACTCTGACCGAGTTCTACACTCGTGCGAAGTAGTATCTGGACGTGGAACAAATGGAGATAGCCAATGCCGTTGAGCCCGAGAAGTGGAGGAATGCATCACCAGATGAGAAAGATCCCGTCAACAAACGAAGAGAAGATTCTCGAAAACGCAACTGAGATAACCGGCCACGGGGGGAAGGGCCGAAGCGAAAACGAAGTACGACAGCTACACCCCTCTAAATGTGTCTCGTGTACAGCTTTGGAAGGAGGTGGCTCAGACAGAGATGAAGAGGGTCGGCAAGCCGAGATTTCTCCGAAACCGACCCAATACCGACCAATCCAAATTCTGTGCATTTCATGACGGACTGGGACACACAACGGAGCAGTGTTATGAACTCCGTGATGCCATAGAGCGGTTCATAAGAGAAGGAAAATTGTGTCAATACTTGATCAGAACTCAAGGGAGGAAAAATGGCAAACGCAATCAAAGCGGCCGAAGTAGCAGCCCGGCCACGGACCCCAGGAAAGAGGAGAAAAGAAGAAAGTCAAACTCCGAGGACGAGTTCCCAGAAACTGAATTCCATTGCAACGGAGTCAGCGGGGGATTCGGAGGTGGTGGCGACACAGTCAGCCAGCGTAAGAAGTACCTGAGAGAAGTCCTTTTGGCGAGAGACCTCCCAAAGTTCAAGGACGAACCAACAAAGCCGGCACCACCGCCCTTAACATTCACAAGGGAAGAGCTGAACGATGTAGTACCAAGGCATCAAGACGGATTGGTTATCACTGGAACCCTGGTAAATTGCATGGTCAAAAGGATTTTCGTGGATGCAGGGAGCTCGGCCAACATAATTAGCTGGGACGCTTATAAAAGGATGCATATGGATGTGGAGGATCTGAAGCCATGCAAAACGACCCTGATAGGATTCAACGGAAAGCATTCATTTCCCAAAGGTTACATCGACCTCAGATTGTCGCTCGGTACCAAAGAGGCGTTTAAATCAGAACGGGTAAGGTTCATAGTCGCCGACTTTCCTTCTTCTTACAATGTTATACTAGGTAGACCGACCATCCACAAGTGGGACATGATGGTATCCACAAAGCATCAGAAACTCAAGATGGTCAACATAAGAACCAAGTAGTAGTGGTATCCAGGGACCAGAAAGAATCCCGTCAGTGTTATTTCGAGACTCTCCGAGATGGTGAAGGAGGACCCTCATCTCCACCTCGACTCAGTAAAGGGGAAATCTCGGCCGTAGCTGAGGAGCACAGGAAGCACCGACGACCAGTAAACATGGTAGAGCTCGACCTCAGGGATAAGCCTGAGGTACCACACTACAAAAAAACCGGTCATTTGTAGCGGTTAAAAATACACATTAGTAGCGGTTTTAAACGTGACAAATGCAATTTGTCGCGGTTACTAAAACCGCCACAAAAACGACCGAAACAAGAACATTTGTAGCGGTTAAAAAAAAACCGCTACTCAACGCACATAAACCGCCACTATATAAGGCTAAGCCAACAACTAATGAACACATTAGTCGCGATCAAAAAAACCGCTACAAATTTTTCCCGCCATTAAATTTGTCGCTATTAAGGTCGCGGTCAAAAAACCGCTACAAAACATTACATTTGTCGCGGTCAATAAACCGTGACAAATGTGTTTAAATAATTTTTTGTCGCGGTTATACAACCGTGACCATTTTCAAAAAATTTTGCCGCTTTTTTTATTTGTAGCGGTTTTTTAAAACCGTGACAAAGGTGTCAAAACAATTTTTTGTCGCGGTGATATCACCGTGACCAAATTCCCGCCCTAATTTTTAAATTTCAGATGTCCCTCGTTATTTTCGTTTTTGTAGCGGTGTCATAACCGCGACAAAAAGATGAAATTTAAAAAAAAAAAAATTTACAAACATTTTTTTGTGATTATAAAATGTTGAATTAATAAACATTTATATTTTTACTAATTATAAATGGATATTAACATTTGATAGAAAACTGTATAAGATGTCTTTAAATGTGTAAAAAGAATGAGAATCAACAATTTATGAGTTAGTTAAATAAAATGAATTTTAAAAAACAAAAATGTGGGAAAGTTGATCAAAGAATAAGTAGGTGAAAGTAGAAAGAAAGTTGAGAATTGACAAAATATACGTGGAATAAGATAAAATAATATCATCGGGTAGAAGAAAAAACAAATATTTTGAGAATGGCTAGATTTGATGAAGTTTAGAGACACTTACCCCATCCAAACACTTTGCCTCGTTCGTAAAACGTGAAAATATAAGAGAGAAAACGTGAAAATATAAGAGAAGGCAGACGATTTAAAACATATAATTATAGCGGTTGGTGGCGAGGTATTTATTTTGATCTCGGCGCAACATTTTGTAGCGGTTGTTGTGTCGGTTTTTGTAGCGGTTAGCTTCGTAGCGGTTTTATCTAAGTAGTAGCGGTTATTAACCGCTACAAATAAAATTTTGGTAGCGGTTATTTTTATTCTTGTAGCGGTCATGAACCGCTACAAAATAATTTTTTTACATTTTTTTTAAAAATAAAATAAAAGGAAGAGAAGGGATAATTTTTCGTCTCAATCTGCGTCAGCATCCCTACAAAAAAAGTTTGTATAAAAAGTTATGTTTGAGTTGAATTTAGAATAAGACATATATAAAACTTTTGTGAAATCAAAATTTTTATATTTCATATTGCGTCTATTTAAAAACGCACCGAACTATAGGTAAAGTGTCATCGCCGTGCGGGAAGAAGTTTTCAAAGCGGCGGGGTGGAGCGGCTCACAATCGTAGGCGACGTTCTCACCATCGCCCATGTCATAAAGGTCCGAGGCTTTAGGTGAACCACCATATTCCAATCCTCGTGCCTCTCATCGGCGACATAATAAACCCGATGGGCCTCGAGGCGAGAATATACGGCTCGTCATCTTCGACCGACCGGTGTGAATAGGGCGAGAGAAATTCAACGATGTGATGCCTAAGTCATCGGTCGTGAGTCCCGGGACGTTGTCGTATTCGCCCACAAACACTTGGCAACGTCACGAGAGAAAATGCCTTGGTAAGTTATCGACCACATCAAGCGGCTTTCCATAATACGGGACGTCACCGAACCGCATGTTCCGTCACTGCTTTGCCGCATAACTCCTCGTCCCAAACGTGCCATATACACCCGAGTTTTGGGTGAGCAATCCCCGATCTCGTGAAACCGTGCAAAACTTGAAGCCATTCACATTGTATGCCGTAAATCTTTGGGCGTGGTCAAGCGGGCCGAGTGCGAGAGCTCGAATTTGGCGAGTGGGGGTTGTGGTCATTCATTATTCTCCTCCTAAACCAACCCTGGAATTCTCTCGTGGACCTTTCTATCAATTTCGGAGGATGTACGTGAACGGATCCTCAAGCGACGCTTCACATGACTCCTGAATTCCCTACAATTTAAACATGCGATGACGAGCAATAAATGTGCCTATAAAATGTCGGGAAACATATAGGATAACAAATATATCGTGTGCAATCCTTGCGAAGGTACGGTTCAACTTGAGTGCAATTGATCAAGACATGTCTATGTGCTTGAAACTTCTCAAGTGCCGTGAGTTTGAAGTTCTCACATCCGCCAACCGGTTTACCAACACGAGGGAATAACAACTCGAAGCCGCTGGGCTCGGGTGCGGCTCGGGACAATCGTCCACACGAGGCGGCCGGTTGAATGACGTCTCAATGTCATCAAGGTACCTGGAACAAAAATATAAGACCTCATCCCCAATATAACCTTCTCGCTATTGAACCTTCAAAGCCACGCCTTATTCCTCACGTAAGATTTCAGTTTCCCAAGGAACCTATAAAGTAATGAGGAAAAATGTCGATACATCAATGGTTAAACATGCGACTAGGAAGTAATATAATGCTGAAGTAATTAATTTTAAAAGAGTACCTCTCAATAGGATACATCCATCGGTAGTGAACCGGGCCAGAAAGCTTTGTTTCGTGAACAAGGTGTACTGTCAGGTGAACCATGACCGTGAAAAATGAAGGAGGAAAGATCATCTCCAAATGGCACAGCGTAAGAATGATTCTTTGTTGCAAGTAACCGGGTCGAGCTCCTCCACGATCAACACCTTGGAACACAACTTCCGAAAGAAAGTACAAAGCTCGACCAAAACGATCGACACATCGAGAGGCGGTGTATTTTATGGCCGGCGGAAGTAAGCACGCATAAGCACATGTGAGTCATGACTCTTCAGCCCGATAACCTTCCGAGCCGCACGTCCACACATCGTGAAATGTTGCTTGAATACCCGTCGGGAACTTTTATTTTCTTCAAAGTGGCGAGGAAGATTTCCTTATTCGGTTTTGTCGGGGTGAATTTTGCCGGTTGAAATCTGTCATGCTCATCCGGCCACGCGTCCGCACGAACCCCCATCTCCCATAAATCTTTCCTCGCTTGAAGATGATCTTTTGACTTGCCTGGTTCATTCATAATCGTGTACAACACATTGTCGCACACATTCTTTTCAATGTGCATGACATCCGAGACTATGTCGGAGCAAATTATCTTTCCAATACGGAAGAGTGAAGAAGACGCTTATCTTCCGCCATTCTTTGGTCCCGGAACCGAAGCCCGACCGTCTTTGTCCGGCCTTTCTGGATCGTCTTTCTTCCCATACTCAAAATCAACATCCACAATCTGCTCTATGATCTCTGCACCGGATAATATGCGAGGAGGTCCTCTTTTTTCCTGTTGCCCATTGAAACGGTTGCGTTGCAACCTAAACCTGTGCGTACCATCGAGAAACCTCCGGTGACCCATGAAGCACCACTTACGACGTGGGGAAGGCGCGAGTCGAGTCAAAATTGCAAGCCGGACACGCAAGGCCGGTATGCACATTCCACCCGGATAATGTTCCCGGTCAGGGAAGTCAGCGATAGTCCACATCAACGCCGCACGCAAGTTGAAGAGTGTCTTCTCGTGCGCGTCATACGTCTCGACGCCTACGTTCCACAACTCCACCAACTCCTTGATAAGCGGTTGTAGATACACATCGATGTCATTTCCGGTGCCTTTTTGCCTGGAATGATCATGGACATAATGAAGGAGCTCTGTTTCATACACATCCGAGGGGGCAAGTTGTAAGGTATCAAAACAACTGGCCATATACTATAACTTGTGCTAAGATTACCAAACGGATTAAAACCATCGGTGGCCAAAGCAAGACGAACATTTCTAGAGTCATTGCGAAATCGGGAAAGTCGAGTCGAACGCTTTCCACGCTTCACCATCACGTGGATGTCGAGTTTACCATCTTCGTTCTTGTCGGCTTCATGCCACCTCATATGCTCGGTTGTCTTGGACGACATAAATAATCTTTGTAATCGAGGTTTTAAAGGAAAGTACACGAGAATCTTTGCGGGTTTCTTCTTGCTTTTTTCCCTTCGAATCTGTCCCGAACCTCGAAGTGTGACACTTCTTACAAGTCTCCCTCGAGCGTCCTCCCCCAATAAAGCATGCGTCGTTGGGCGGGCATCAATTTTTTCGTAGTTCAATCCCAATTTGTTGATTATCTTCTTGGCCTCGTAGAAGGTTGTGGGAATGTCCACGTCGGGAAAGCATCTCGTAGTAATTCCAACAACATCGACATCGCCTTATCGGTGATGCCACACATGCACTTGATATGGTACAATTTGATCGAAAGGATAATTTTGAATATTTCGACAACCTTGATACGAGGACGATCGCTCTCATCCATGAGGCTGAAAAATTCGAGCCGCTTCATTCTTGAAGAAAAGCGGTTCGGGACCCTTCATACGTCGTGAAGTTGTCGTCTTGAACACCAAAAGCGTCGCGAAACGGCTTCATTAACCGGATCATCTTGATTTATTTGATTTCCTACTTGTGAGGTTTGAGGAAGATGATCCCCATATCCCATACCACGTTTCTCACCATGAACATCCCGAGAATGTATATGCTTCGGAAAAGGCTTCATAAGCAGATGTTCCATAGCACCTTCTCGTGTTTGCCACTTCTTAAACTTGCATCTACAACAAGGACACACGATCTTGCCATTAATGCTAGCGTGAGAGAAGGCGAAATCTATGAAATTTTTCAATCCCGCTAAATATACGGGAGAAGCTGCGCGGCATCTTGATCCATGACTTATCCATCACGTAGTAAACAAAGCTAGGAAAGCATACAAATGTGGAGACAATGTTTAATTACTATCATCTCGAAGCGGAGATGTTTAAATGCAACGGGGAAAATTTGTAGCGGTTACAAAACCGCGACATCCACCGCAACGAAATTTAAATTTGTCGCGGTTCCTTAACCGCGACAAATTGAATAAAAAATCCGCCTTTACCTAGTAGCGGTTTTATAACCGCTACGAATTCGAAAAGATGATGACCGTTATTACATTTTGGCGGTTTTTTCCTTTGAAATTCAAAATTTGTCGCGGTTATGAAACCGCTACAAATGTGAATCGCATTTGTGGCGGTTCTTCATTGAAACCGCGACTAATATATTAAAATTTAAAAAATTTTAAAATGTAAATTTTTAATAAAAATCATATTTTAATAAAATTTAAATTTTCATAACATTAGAAAAAAAAGATAACAAATGTTTAAATTGTAAAAATCTCTGAAAAAAAGAAAACAAGTAATTACATTTAATAAAATTGTCATCAAACATCAAGGGCATACAAAAGAAGAACTAACTATCGGAGTCCGATGATCGAGATCCTGTCTCGGGGGTCTCTCGGGGGCGGCGCGAGCTCGACCGAGAGGTAACATCGTCCTCCTCCTCACCAAGCATGTTCGGGGGGGGCGGGGAGCCGAAGGGGAATCCTCGAAGATGAACGGAGGGGAGGCTCGGGAGACGGAGCGTACGTCGGCGGCAACTCTGTCAAGGCCCCGCAATTGTTTGCCCGCTTTGCTTCGAGTAGCGAACCAACCGGTTGAGGCTCTCCTGCGCATGCGCCTAGTCTTGGCCTCATTCCTCGCGATGAAGCTGCGGCAGCACCTCGCTCGGCAACCAACGCGGCAACTTTCTCGGCAATCATCGCATCAACCGCCTCGGGTTGTTGCTGCTCAGCCGGAGGTCCGGCGCCCGGAGGAGGAGGCCTTGCCGTACACCATGCTAGGCACAGCGCCTAGCCCAAAGCCTAACACGGCCGGGATGCTCGACGGGGCCCACACCGGCTTTCAAAGTGGCGTAGGATCAATAGAACCCTGTGACTCCGGGCCGCGACGCTCGTATCTCTTCGGCTCTGCTCAATCCGGGTCCGCGCACATATTTCATAAAACATTAATCAAACAATTAAATTAAACTAAGTTAAATTAATATTTTTTTTAACTTACTATTATCTCCTCTCTGCTTCCGCGAGAGATCGGCGTCCCATCACGGTGTCTATGTGTGCGTGTCCACAACTCCCCATAGTCCGTCGACGGTTCTCCTCCCGAGCCTTCTCTTGCTAAAAGAATATAAACTTTGTTATTTCTAAAACGAAACAATAATCATTTAACATACGATGAATTTAGCTTTTAATATACCATCTCACCGTAGGTCACACAAACGTCTTGGATCCGACGTGTGATTGACCCTTTGAGCTGCCCTGGATCCGGTGTTCCTCTGCGATAGAGCCCGCAAAATAAATGAGTTGTTTGTGCAATTTAGGTACAATAGAAGTGTAGTCAATGTATTTTACTCTAATTAAACCAAATCTATATTTTACTCTATATTTAAATTTTTAAACTACATTCAAACAAAATTAATTAGAACAAATTTTCAACTACATTCAAAACTAAACTATATTAATTAAAAAACGTACACGTCTTTGGACTCCTCCTATATTGGACAAAAGCTGCCCATTCATTTGGCTCCACGCCGTGCGGGGACGTTTGCCATCGGTTGTTGCACGGGCATAGTCCCATCTCCATTACGCGGGTCGTACGAGACGACCCCTCGGCTTTTCCACGCTTCTCCCATCTTCATCTTGACATACCTCTTCGCGTTGGCTCGCAGTTTAAACTTTTTCTACATTATAAAATAATTAGTAATTAGTAATTAATTAATAATTATTTAAGAAATATATAACGAAATGAGCCACAATTTATACACCTTAAAACTATTAACATGTAAAATTTAATTACACAACATAACTTACCCGCACAATGTCCTCGAACGCCCTATCCTTGTTTTCCTTCGGGACCTTTTTCCGATCGTGGAAATAGATTGGGAACCATGCCCAATTCCCACCTAAGCGTGACGGTATCGGTTTAACAGGTGGCCACGGTCCCGACGGCGGGTCGTGTCCGTGTTCCGAGGGACTATCACGCGATAGTTGTCCCCCTCCCGACTCGACTCGGCGTATGAAGATCCGGCGTCCTCCCGGCGACGTTCCCATGTGGATCTGCATAATTATAACAAAATTGTTATATTGTATTTAAATTTAAATTTTATTTATGTCCAATAAATTACTTATACTTACCTTCGACATCCACCGCATATCCGTGGAACGAGAAGACGACGGTCGGGGTTCCCTTGCTCCCGCTCGTTCTCCTCATCGAGAAACCGCTCTCGCTTCATTTAAGGGAAACTCAATGTCGATGTCCGGATTTTCCTCATTGAGGATGTCCTCAATCGATAGAGTTACGCCTCGACTTCCACCTACGGTCTCATGTAGGGTCATTTGGGCTTAGGATTGGCTGATTTACAAAGAGCTCATCAAACTCATTCCCAACCCGAGGGTCTTGAAGAGGGTTATCCGGGCGAGGGGCGGGATATTTACTCTAGGAGGCTGAATGGTGATATTTAGAATCCCACGACCTCTCCTACGGCCCCCGCACTACTACTACCACCCCGATAAACTTTTTCGGTGGTTCAACTACCTTCCCTTTTCCTTTATTGGGAGAAACCATGATGTTGAAAGGTAAAAGCGAAAAGAGAGAAGTGAAAAAGAGAGAGGAACGACGCGCGTGAATTTCAAAGGTGAGAAGGTATAATAACCGCTACAATTAGTCGCGGTTATGGCCAAATAACCGTTACAAAATTAATAACCGCGTGATTTGTGTAGCGGTTTTATCTAAGACCGCCACTAAAGCCGCGACAAATGTGCCTCGTTCGGGTGACAATTTGTAGCGGTTACGAAACCGTTACAAAATTAATACGCGTCATATTTGTAGCGGTTATGCAAAGACCGCTACTCCGCCGCGACAAATGTTCCTCGTTCTATGTGAATATTTGTAGCGGTTATAAAAACCGCTACAAAAGTTAACTTCAGTAACGGTTATTGCCAAAACCGCTACAGATCTTAATATATTTTTTTTAAAAAATTTCCAAACTAATTAGTTTGATTTATAAAAAATCAAACTAATTAGTTTGGATTTTTTCTTTATTATAATCAAAGCATTCTCAATTATTTTCTTTAATTTTGTTATAAAATTAGAAATGACAAGTCTATTGAAAAATGTCCAACATGCTGTGAATATTCGGATTCGGTATAGCCACCGATCTCCCGGGAAAAACTCAGCGACTCATTTTGATCGAGATATTTGCCGAGACAAAGGTGGCTAGTATTGAACCCAATATTCGATGGCGTGTTAGACATATTTAGAGGAGTAGAAGTCTTCGGTCAATGAATATACGAATCTAGATTGTCACGAAGGAACCTTCTCGGCTTGAACGATGAGAAGACGGACAAATATCTGCAGCTCATCTCCGAGATCGGTCTTTTGAGATATATGCCGTCTTATATTTACGAGAACAAAACCAAGAATGCTCTTTCGGCGACAAAGCTAGATTTAGAATATTTTTAAACATTATAATTTTTGTACGGATGGAATGGGCTATTTATAGAATAAATTTTGTAGCGGTTATTGTGAGAACCGCTACCAAATTTGAATTTTTGACGCGGTCAACGTGGCGCTTTCTTTAACCGTGACAAAGGTGTGTCGTTTCGTGATTTGGTAGCGGTTATTTTGACATAACCGCTACTAAACAACCGCGACGGACTTCGCGCCATAACGCGCCAAGGCGGCGCCATATTTGTGCGGTTGGGTTTTGTGAACCGTGACAAAAAGCGAAGCAAAATGGTCAGCATTTTGGCGGCAATGCTTAGATTACTAATTTGTGGCGGTTGGGGTTGTAACCGCTACTAATTTGTTAATTTGTAGCGGTTTCTCTTGACCGCTACAAGATCACCGCGACAAACGTTACGTTTTTTGTAGTGCCACGCCCAGAGCCAGAAGGGGAATTGGAGGAGTTGATCCTGGGAAAGGATCCTTCAAAGACCACCAAAATTGGCGGAGCAATGGATGCTGATTTAAAAGCCCGACTAATTGAATTCCTGAAGCAGAATCAAGATGTTTTCGCATGGACATCTT
The DNA here is from genome assembly GCA_019022655.1 of Acacia acuminata. Taxonomy (NCBI): domain Eukaryota; kingdom Viridiplantae; phylum Streptophyta; class Magnoliopsida; order Fabales; family Fabaceae; genus Acacia; species Acacia acuminata. Next base: position 734,682 of record JAFJYI010000123.1, read on the forward strand.
CCGAGATACCAGGGATCGACCCACATTTCTGCTGCCATAAACTGGTCGTACGTTCGGGGTCGACGCCGATGGCACAGAAGAAGAGGAACGTTGCAGCCGACAGACAGAAAGCTCTGCAAAGTCATGTCGAGGAGCTCTTGGCGGCAGGCTTTATCAGAGAAATACAGTATACCACTTGGCTTTCTAATGTGGTGATGGTTCTGAAGCCGAATGGCAAATGGAGGGTGTGCACAGATTACACCAACTTGAACAAGGCCTGCCCGAAAGATTCCTACCCACTACCAAATATTGATCAATTGGTCGACAACTCGGCCGGCTTTCAGCTGTTATCTTTCATGGACGCCTACTCCGGCTACAATCAAATAGTCATGCATCCCGAAGACTAGGAGAAGATCGCCTTCATGACCGACAAGGCTAATTACTACTACACCGTTATGCCTTTCGAGTTAAAAAACGCTGGAGCCACTTATCAACGGATGATGAACAGAGTTTTTGAAGACCAGATTGGACGAAATATAGAAGTGTACATTGACGACATGATTGTGAAGTCAAAACACCCAGAAGACCACATCCGAGACCTAGAGCAAACGTTCGAGAAGTTAAGACGGCACCGGATCAAGTTAAACCCGGCCAAATGTGTGTTCGGAGTCCCGACCGGGAAATTCCTAGGCTTCATGTTGACCATCCGTGGAATCGAGGCAAACCCTGATAAGTGCAAGGCCGTGCTAGATATGCAGGCCCCAAGGATTAAGAAAGAAGTTTAGCAATTAACGGGCCGGCTGGCTACCCTAACCAGATTTTTACCGAAATCGGCCGAGAAAGCGTTGCCTTTCTTCAGGCTGTTGAAAAAGGAAACATAGGGAGGCTGGAACTTGGACTGCGAAGCCGCATTCGAAGAGATCAAACAGTGCTTGGCAACCCCTCCGGTTTTAACAAAGCCCTGATCAGATTTGCTTATCTGTCCGGTTTTTGAAAGTTATCCATATTGGGATTTTCAAATTCGGGTGAATTTACTCTTTTGCCCTTAGTTTTTAAATAATGTTAAAAAAAAAAGACCCTCGCCGAAGGGTCACCGTGTCGGCCATCGATTGGCCTGCAACCGCCGATGCCTAGGCTCCGGGAACCGGAGGCCTGAAATCCGGCGATATTTTTTTTAAAAAAAACTAAAGTTAAGTGGTGGCCCTTCGGCGAGGGTCATTTTTATTTTTTAATTTATTTAAAACTAAGGACAAAAGGGTAATTTCACCCGAATTTGCAAATCCCCATATAGTCCTTGGTACCTTTAAGTCCTTTAACAAATTCAACAGACATTTGGAGGTTTTACAAATTCATATTGTATTTATATGAGATTTTCCCAAATTCTTAAGCTAGCCAATTATAAAATTGTATATAGCCTCAATCTCAAAATATATATAACTTTATCTAAAATTTTAAATTAAATCTTAAGTTTAAAATTTACCAACCTAATTTCTTCATTTAGTTTTCTTTTTTTCGATGCAACGATTATATTCTCAGCCATAAACATTCTTGAATTTTAAAAAGTCACATTGGTTCTTGAGGATTATCTATTAAATGAATTTTATTATGAATTCAAAAATCAAAACACATATTTTAAAAAGCGAGTGTAAATAAAAATATATATTATTTTTTAAAAGAGTCACAACATAATTGAAAAGGACTAATTAATTTTTTTTGGGCAAAAAAGACTAATTAGTCAAACAAGACAAATGGATAATATTAAAAGTTTTGAAATACTATAGTTTATAAGGGTATAAAATATAGGGTCAAGGTGCAGATCTGCCAAACAACTATTATCCAAGGAGCGTCTGGGCCAAATAACTATTGAGGAGACCAAAATTGCCAATCAACAATTAAAAAGTGGAAAAAAACACAATTTGGAGCAGATTCGCCAACGAACTATTACCCGTCATTGTCTTGGTGTCTACGTCTTCCGTTGATTTGTCATAGTGTCGATGACGTCGGCATTTCCAAAGCTTCTATTGTTCTTTGGGTGTTCCACTTACCCTCTTGAACTCATCCAGTAGTCCACAACGTTCGATTGGCACACACCTTACACCCTGGTTCCATCCCTCCGATGCCACAAGCAGCAACCGCTGCTGCCGCAATGCATGCTCCCATGGGTCCCATCTCTCGTTAGTGTTTTCCTTTTCCAACCGGAAGGCTTAACCGCTCTTTTCTCCAGCGTTTCTGCCACCGTCTACGCCAGTGTCTCACATTTTAACTTAATTGTGATAGTTGTTTTTTTTTTTCTAATAGTTATTTGGTGTTTTTTTCCACTTTTAATAGTTATTTTTTTTTTTTCACTTTTTAATTGTTGATTGGCAATTTTGGTCTCTTCAATAGTTATTTGGCCCAGACGCTCTTTGGGTAATAGTTGTTTGGCAAATTTGCACCTTCACCCTAAAATATATTTTGAGAGGACCTGGGAAAAATGAGTGTAAATAATATATTCTCACAGTCCGTAAAATCCATCATGAGGTTCAAGTCATGCTCTAAAACTATAAATAGACTCACGAAGGACAACAACTTTATTATAAAGCACGCTCAAAATTTGACCCTACACGGTGGATGGTGGTGATACTTCCTTTTTCATTTAAGGTTATGAAATTAAAATATATCCATTACATGGAAACAGGGCATCACCATCTTCTTCTTCGGATATTATTCCCAGAAGCTTTCTTCGTTTTCTTAATAGAAGGTTTGGAAGAATCCTCTTATCTAGCAATGGACTTTTTCTTTATCGATTTGTTCAAAAAGGAGGATTATTAGATAATGACGAATTCATTATTTGTAACCCTACAACAAACTCATTCACCTCTATTGTTGCAACGGATAGTTTGCTATGAAATAAACCTCAACCATCTCCATCAATGGCCTTTAATCGGAACCAAAATCAATATGAATTACTTCTTTTTGAATATTCTAGACATCAAGGATAGGAGATTGTTGGATGTGAAACTTACCTACCAGAAGAAGGTGCGTGGAAAGAAAGAGAAAAGGGCTTGTATATGGGTTATTGTTGGATGATACTATGTCCTTATTTTAAGGGAGGGTATCATTACATGTTATCATATAATTTTGAAAATGGTGCGATAAGCAGGGTTCTTTTTCCTAAAGAAGTTACAAAAACTCTTGCCGAATTAGACTATCATGACCGTTGTACTTTCAAGTGGGATAAAGTTGAAACATCAGGCAATGACATTTATTTAGGAATCTTGGACAGGGGTGGTCGTATTTTTACTTTTTGGGTTTTGAAAGATTATCAATCGTCTTCGTGGTCAATATTTTTGACATTGAGTTTTCAAGATATTGGGTTGGAAGAAGTTTCTATCCGTGGATTTACAGTAACAAATGGACATTCTTTGGTGTTCGCTATTGAAAGGATGTGTATAAGTATGATTTGATTGGTGAAAGAGGAATCAAAGCTAAAAGAATCGGTGAACATAATTTTAATTTTGAGGGTACATTGGAACTTTTTCCTTATTCTAATACTCTTTCTTCTTGTGGAGCTAATGCCAAATATTTTCTCTTGTAAAAGGTTGTATATCACCTTCACTATAAATTTAGACTAAGAATTTTACTTCTTTTTTTTTTCCTGTTAATGGATGCTATAATTTTTCATTTTGATCATTAGAAAGTTATGAATTTATAATATTTAATTTATATGTTTGATATATTTTTTTTGTCCTGGATTTTTTTGAGCTAGCACCAATTTGTTTTCAAGTCAACGTTAAGCTTCACATGTCTGAATGCTGATTCAGATAATCAAGGACCAATTTATCACAATCCTTAAGCCCTTCCATGCTATACAATTCAGGGAAAGAAAATTATTTAATCAATCCAATCATACGAATTTATATATATATATATATATAGTTAGATTTTTGTGTAATCCCATGGGTTATGAATAAGAAGTCGCGTCGGTTGGCTATCACCGGTCGCGTCGGTTCGTCGACGGGACTCCATCTAATTGTTTCATCGTCTATAAACTACACTCTCATACATATAGTTTAATGCATTTTACTATAAGTTATATCCGTGCGATTCTGAAAGCAGACTCGTTGGATTCGCTTAGGCTTCAGATTGAGAGAGCCATCTTTCTGAAGACAAATAATCCGGTCTATCCTGGGAGACAATTGCTCATCATCCTTGGGCATCCATATAGAGGGAGCAAAATTGTCTTAAGGACACAACGAAAGTTGGGCCCGGATTTCTTCATAGTTCATTACCATATTCGGCAGTCTTGTGAGTTTTTACTAGTTTTCTTTTTGTGCAGTAATATTGTATGTTTACAGATTATATATATTAATTATATAGATTCTTTATCTTAGTGATATTTCTGAAAGTATTTTCACTAACATATATATAACCAAACATTTTGACAGATCAATCTCATACTGGATTAGATGATGGTGCTTGACTTCCATTTGATACTTCAGATGAGAACCTAAGAAAAAGAAATTCAAAGAAATGCATCCCATATTATGTAGGAAAATATGTAGCTTTGCTTTGGGGTGTAGATGATTATGTATGCAATCAATGAAGTGATAAGAAATCTCATCAAAACTCGTCACTGGCCTGGGGAAAACTCCACAAGTATAAAATAAGAATGACAGTCCAACCAATCCTGCTAGAGATACATAACCAGCAAGCACCTTTTAATCTCATATTATTCCTCCTTCATTTAAATATCCAAAATCCAAATAGTTTACAATTCCACCATTTAAAAAGAAAAAAAAAAAAAATCCGTCTCGGTAGCCTTCTTGTGTGAAAATACCTTGCCTTAAATATATAGGTGAACGTCCTCCCCCCTTGTTGAACGCTACCTCCAGATCTTAACATAAGAATCAGCTTATTAATTTAGATAGATTAAGTAAATTATTTATGTTAATTATTTGTAACAAGTATAGGTTGGTTCTTCTAAAATATCATTTTTTACCATGACTATCTTTAAATAGAAACCCTTAATGTGTCCAATTGATAACGATAATATATAAGAAAAAAAATTAATTTGGGAGACAATGTGAATTGATATCTTATATTTAAAACCAAATCTAATTTCTAACTAGTTCTTATAATAAATGGAGAGAAAAGTTAGTGGAGACAATGTATGATGAGAAAGATTTCCCTTGTGCAAAAACGTGAAGCATCAGAAGCGGGCCCTTACATTTGTACAGTAAGATCACTTGGGGCACATATTAACAGTCCCAAATCGCAAATTTTGCTTCGTTCTATACAACATTTAACTTTGGTGTTTTACTAATGGGCGGTCATAGTCTTGGCCCAAGTGTGGAAGTGAAGCTCAGTTTTCAGAATTGAAGAGCTTCGGTTACCTCTTGTTTTTGGGCTCAACTGGTAAAGGAGTTGAACACTCTCACTAAAAGGAGGGGGTTTGATCCTGGAGTTGGTGAAGGCGTTGGGGGAGGCATCTTAGCTCTTGGATGCTTAGGTTAATGTCTGAGTGTAATAGACGGCTCGTCTTACCCAACATCGATATCATTTAGAAGGAATAGAGATTTTACCTTACCATTGGATCGTGAATGAACCCAATCCCTTTCCTAAAATTTTATTATCAATTTTTTTTTTTTTTTGAAGAGTTTGGGTTATGATGGTTTATCTGTGGTGCCGAGTGTGGATCGATCTGGTGGAATCGTTGTAGCCTAGTGGAAGGACTTGATTGCAGTGACGAAGCTCAGAAAGGAGCAACAATTTCTCCATTTACATTGTGTCATCAAGGGGAGATTGCCTTTCTTCCTAACACCAATCTACACCATTCTTCATTCGAACTTGAAGCAGGTGCTATGGCATGAATTAATGAGTTTCACAACTTCGATTTTAGATCCATGGGTGATTATTGGGGATTTTAACAATATTTTGGCGTCACAGGAAAACAATATGTGGTTTTTTGAAATTTAAAATATTTTATTGAAAAAAATCTCAGACACTCTAGCTTCTTCTTTTTCCTCTCTCATCCTCCCAAATATCACTCAAAATTTCTCTCTCTTCTCACACAACTCTCCCCCATTCCTTGTTTCACTCACTCTCTTTCCTCCTTTAATTTTCCTCCACATCACTGGCCAATTTATTTCTCATCATCTTTCCCTCCACTATTATTATTCAATCAGCCTATTTATCCCTTCAATTTTCAAATCCCCTCTCCCTCATCTAGTAAGTTTTTAGGGTTAAAGATAACATGTAACACCTCATATCCAACAAAAATATTTGAAATATCGCCAATAAGAATGCTTATCATCCAAATCATCAAAATACAAAATTTTATTCATCAAAAACTCATTTACAGTGTTAAAATAAATTTCTGAAATTATTTCGGAGTTAATAAAATGCGAAAGTCTTACAGTCATAACACATATAAATGACATAACATGAACTCTAGGGAAGACTCATATTTACATTGTCAAAATAACTTTTCAAAATTATTTCAAAGTTAATGAAATGCGGAAGTCTTATGGTTATAACAAATATAAATGACATAACATGAACTCTAGGAAAAACTCATATTTACAGTGTTAAAATAAATTTCCAAAATTATTTTAGAGTTAATAAAATGTAAAAGTCTTATGATTATAGCAAATATAAATGACATAACATGAACTCTAGGAGTACAAAAGAGCTTTCAAGACCCATTGCATATGTGCCTTCCCTTGCTCCTAAATAATTTCCTAAAAAATAGATATAGTAACATAAGATCCCCAAAGATATCTGTAAATATTGGTTATTCAGAGATATACATACAAACCAAGATCGATAACATATCGTTTCAAAATCAAGTTCAACTTACAATAATTTATTAAGATTATCGATTTAAAAACTTTTAAATATTGATAGAGGACATGATGAGGAAATAGGAAAACATTTTGTAACATACTTAACCATAAGCGCTCTATAATATAAATGCAAAATTCTCCCAATTTAAACAGAATAGTATAGGAGGAAGCTAAAAGCAACAGTTAGTCTAAAAACTATGAGAAACAGTCGTTCGGGTCGTTGTCAGATTGAAGAGAAGAGAAGCTGATCTATGGCAGGAAATGATAATGAGAAGGTGTGTGAATTTTAATTTCTTATTAAATGCTAAATGGTCGGCTAACGCTCGGGATTTCGGCTTTTGAAAGAATGAGCTTTTTGGGAGTAGTCTAGTGACAAAGAAACTTTTTTTTTTTATTTTTTTTTTTCCGTAAAACAGTGACAAAGAAACTTACCTAAACAGTAAACACTATACAACTGGGCTTTTTTCCACTAATCTTTTATTCATTCCCAACTGGGCTTTTAGGCGTCAGAATGCCTTCCCAGATAGAGCCAAGGTCATATAAGGTGCAACATGGATGAGAACCCCATCATGCCATGATCCAGGGGTAACCATGGATCTACCCATTTTGGGTCATTTGTCCACCCTCATTGGTCCATTTTCATCCTCAGGCCCGCTACTACCATCATTCTTGGGCCATTTACATCTTCCGGCCCAACCTCATTATTCTTTCTTTTTTCAGCCATTTTCATCTTTAAGCCCACCCTCATCAACCTGCCTTGGGCCATTTGTGTACGATCCGCGCTCCTTTACATAACCAGCAAGCACCTTTTAATTAACTCATTATCAATGCTTTACAAAAAATTTACCAAAAAAAAAAAAAATAATGCTTTACAAAAAAAAAAAACTTATTATCAATAGTGTCACTTTATAAACGGAAAATCTCAAAAAAAATGCCTCACAAACTTTAAAATCTCAAAAATGTCTTGCAAACAATCAAATATAAAAATAAGGTAAAAGGTAAAAATCAAGGATTTTGGAGTGTTGTGGCTTTTATAAAATTGCCCCCTTATTGATTGCACTTGTTAAAACTAAAAAGTGTTATTAAAATGGTAAATAATTTAACAAATATTGTCATTCGCATTATAAGTATTAGTTAGTGATTAAAATTTTTTATTCTTACTTGTAAAAATTGACACTTAATCACTAATTATACTTGTAACGCAAATGGCAATATTAGTAAAGATCTCTACCATTTCAATGACGCTTTCAATTAGTCAATGAGGGCAAACCCACCAGCACTTAAAACACTAGATTCCTACCATCTCCCTCTCTATCTTTTTGCCTGTTTAAGCAACCTTTTGGGGTTTTAGGAATTTATGAGGTATTTTTTTGAGAATTTTCGCTTTTATAGATTTACTTTCAGTGCCCAAATAGCGAACTACATAGCAAATAAAACATAAAAGTAATGAGAATAGAATAGTCTAATTGCTCTTTACATCTTAAGCCTCGAAAAGGAATATACCCATAAATCCTTGATCAAATAGATGATAAATAAATTATTTTATCCACCCTTCTGGTTAGCATACATTACATAGACCTCTTCTTTATTTTCAAAATAGAGTTAAGGGGTAATTTTGCCCCATAAGTTTCAAAATGGAAACCATTTTTCCTAGACTGTTATTTTAGTTAATTTTGACCGTGGTTCTCTTTGAAGCTTTCTTGGGAGTGGGATTGTTGTTTGCATGCGGTAGTTTAAAACAGCGATGTGGCTCCCTTTGGACGTTTGGAGAAAAAATGGACGGTGAGGATTTGCAGATGATGAGGGATGGGGAGAGAGCTGATATGAAGAGAAACCGGACACCCTCTTCATGAGATGGGTACTGTGAAATTGGATGATGTCAGCTGCGCTGCAAGCTCCTTTTTACTGAATATGATTGGTACTTTGAGAATATGATGTTAATTTAACTAAATTAATTGACAACGAAACATTACCATGCTCACACATTATCAATTCATACAATAATTTCTCTTCCTGTTCTTTATTCAAAAACTTGTTCATTATTTTTTTATTGATATTTTTCTAAACAAAAAATTGTGTCAATTTCATCCCTAACCGTAAAATGAATTTCACAGCTTTTCATTTTGTTTTGTTGGGGGTGGGGGCAACTCATAGTGAGTCAAATAATAACCTAAATTCATGATCTATCCAAACAAATGTATGCGTTTTTAAATGTATTATTGAATAAAGAGAAAAAAAAATTATTGTTGTTGATTTTGAGAGAAATATTTCTATAACTTACAAGGATCTAGAAGCGTGTTTTTTTATAAATTAGAGTGGTGGTATATTCCTAATCCTATGTTCATTCTAGTTTATAATTTCAATACATGAACATAAGCTTTGAATTGTGTAAGGGCTTGATTTTGGTGAATTGACTGTGTGGGTTTTAGCACTTCAAATACGTTTTATATATATATATATATATATATATATATATATAAAATATGGAATTTGTTAAGTCTTCAATTGGATTTGGATGTGGTAGCTTCTTGAGCGTGTCTGCAGAATTTAGTGAAAGAATCAAAGTTGAACACATCCAAGGTGGGTTAAAAAAACACAATATAATCAAATTCGACTATACAAGTTGACATTAACTCATCACAATTCATTTCTCATTTGGTTCTTCTCCAGCTACGAGTCCACAGGTTTGTGAAACAGAGAGCTGTTTTTTTTTCCCCCAACTTATGAGATAGAGTTAATAGAAAATAGGCGCCAGTAGGTCCTGAGTATATGGGAATGGGCCTCACTTTCTTCTCCTGTTTTCTGTTTTATTTTTAGTTTATAAAACAATTCTTACCAATCCTCTTCAACAAGACAAGATTCAAATTTGTTAATTACCCTCCTCACCGAATATATCCCTCCATATAAAAGTATCCCATATAAAACATCTGTATAAAGGAAACACTTGTGCTACATATGGAGCTGTTATGGCCAATAAGCAAGTTCCATGACTGAAGATAGAAGAAAATGGGCAATACCATTTGAGAAATGGACTAACATTAATATTCAATATAAAGGAAATATTTGATGGGCCCTGCTTAGAACGCCTATACACCGCCACTTAACTTTACAGTCATAATCACTCTCCTCTTCTAATCAAGTCTTCCATAATCAATATCATATTTTTCTGACCTTGTACATAAACAACACCACCTACGATCGCAGGCATCCATGAAAAAGCAAACAAAGGAAAAAAAAGTTTTTCCATACTAAACAGGTGAGCAAATGTAAAGAAAGAAAAGTCCAACTATTTAATGGAAGCCTCCGGTCGCTACCATTGCAGTATGGGCCATATCCGGCGGTGGAGATGGCAGTAGGAAGATCGATAATAAGCCACTTATCGTTGCTGCCACTGCACCCACCACAAACGCTGGCAAGTTGCCGCTGCCAAACAAAGCATCCCATGGTCCACTTGCCATAGAAATCACCATCTTTACATACAAATATGGACACAAATAATTAATAATTAGTATATTTTTTAGTGTCAATTAATTACATATATGGGTAAAAGCATATATGAAGCGAGGCATTTCAAGTTCAAACTTGTGGAATAACAATTGAAAGATTGAGAACTCCCAAAGATAACCCTGTGAATTTAATTTAAAAAAAGGAGTTAGATGATGTTCTCAAAATGAAACTGAGTGGATTGATTATGTTAATGAAAAGTGTTAGTTACCTTGGCCTGCCCCTGAACTGTTGGAGTATATAGATGCTAGAGCAAAAGGAATACTGTAAGTAATCTGCACAATACAAAATATAGTTCAGTTTTTTCACTTTAGCATCAAAAAGCTTTGCCAACATTTTTATGATTCTACTAGAAGCTGCTTTTCTAGCGTTGGAACAAATATTAGAATGAGATCATTTTTTTTCTTTTAAAGATATCTAGTTTTGGATTGCAAATGGATATTTTGTCAGAAAATGTCATGAGCATTAATGGCACATTCAAATGAGATCACAACTATTTATAGAGTTTACAGCAAATAAGATTCTAACTTGTTAGTTTTCCAATATCCACAAACGACTTACCGCAAGGGGGATACCCAGCACCGCGAAAAGAGCCAACGCGCCACCTTTCACCCCGGCCGACGTCGGAAGAGGCTCGAAGTTGCCGGTGTAGCGCCGTTTGTGTTCGGCGATTTTTGTGATCAGCACTGTGAGCGCTAAACAGGTGGCGAGCAGGAAGTTGACGATTCCCCAGAGCCGCTTGACGCCGCCAACTCCACCCGCCAGAGCCTCGATGCTCAAGGACGTGACTCCCAGTACCACTGAGTTGAGCATGAGCCCCAGTGCACCAGCGCGCACCCCCATATCGTACACCCTCCCTTCTCCCACCTTCCCGCCATACACTTCCTTCCCCATCCAATCAGTGTCGAACAGCAGGAAGGGGAACCAAGCAATCCAGTTGAGACACGTCACCAAAAGCAAGATCCACATCGGCTTCTTCATCGCTCGGAAAGTACCCCATATTTCTCCAAAGCAAGGCATTTCTTGTGACAATCTTGATTCTCCTTCTAGTGCCTCTTCGTTCTCATCCGTACCACCCGCTTCTTTCGTCGGTTTATCACCCGACGACGGCCTTTTCTCCTTCACGTACGTCAGCGCAATGATGGAGACAGTTGCCAGAAGTGCGATGGAGAGGAAGAAGCAGCTCTTGAGGTTTGCGCAGTACACGTCGCAGGCTTTGGTCATCGTGAACGGGAACATCTTGTGGAGGTCGCTGAACGATCCAGCGGCGTAGCCGAGGACGTTTCCGACGGCCATGAAGAAAGCGAAGAACGAGTTCGCAGTTCTCGTCTTACGCTGGTGGCCGGCGGCGAGGTCGGCCAGAAGTGCCCTGCACGGCCCCTGCAGCATGTTGTTGGCGACGTCGAGGATCCAGAACCCGACGACAAATATGACGATGGAGCGAGGGCGGATTTTCTTCTCCAGGGAGTCACCAAACATGTGGCCCATGTCGGCGGCGTAGCCGATGAGGAAGACGGCGACTACAACGGAGAGAGCACCGGCGGCGATGAAAGGATGGCGGCGTCCGAATCGGGAAGTGCAGCGGTCACTGCGGTAGCCAACTATGGGTTGGACGATCATGCCGGAAATGGGGCCAAAGACCCAGATGAAGGCGGCCCAGGTATGGGGGATGCCGAGGAGTTGGACGTAAGGGGTCAAGAGAGAAAGCTGGAGAGCCCAGCCGAACTGAATGCCGGTTGCGATGGAGGCAACGGCGATGATCTTACGTAAGGGACTGGGCTCAGGGGAGGTAGCGGGTTCGAGTTGGAGAGAGGAAGGCTTAGCAGTGTCATTGGTGGTGGGAGGAGGAGGAGGAAGCTCAGAGGGATCCATGGTTGAAGAAGAGAGAGGACAAGAGAAGGTAAGGAGAGTATGAAATGGGTGAGGAGAGTCTGGGGGAACAGGCCTGAATTTATAGGGGATGTTGGGGAAGAAGGGAACACTCACTGGGTGAGAGAGAGCCACTGGAGCACCATCTTACTTTCTCCGTCATTTCTCGTAAGTTAATTGACACTGTTACGTCTATTTTATATTATTAAAAACTTATTTAGAAGCCCCCGAAATGCTTCTGACTCCCACAAGTAACTTCTCCTCAGACATTCTTCTGCAAATGTGCGGAAAAGACAAAGGAGGCAAACGTAAGATGCAACTAACTTTTCTTCATAAAAAGATTACATCTTCTAGATGATTTCATAGCTAGTCTTTTTTTAATAAAAAGATTTCATCTGTCGAACATAAACTAGTCTCCTTTCGTTGATTGGCTAATAATATCTTCATTGCAATTGGAACCAAAAACTTTAAAAAAGGGAGAGGAGGAAAAGGCTATCTAATGATCCAATTGAGACGCATATTTGGGATAATTTTCCAAAATGATGTTGCCATTAAAGATGGGTATGGACTATGAAAGCCTTCGTTCCGCCAATACCAGTGTTTGAAGCAGAGTGAGCAACACGCCCAACAAACTCCTTTCCCACCCATTTCCTCTGATGAACCCGGCTTTTCTCCTATGTGCTTATCCACCGTTGCTCTCCATTTCTCTCCAACGATATCGTTTTGAGGTAAAATTCACTGTTCACTTTTTTTTTTAAAAAAAAAATCACCTTACAGTATTTTTTTTAATACCAATAGTATTTTAAAGTATCTTTTTAATACTATTCAGTACCTTAAAATATTTTTTCAAGATCCTAAAATTTTTCAAGGAATTTTAGGATTTTGAAAAATATTTCAGGTATATTAAAAAGTTACTTCAGAATACTGAAAAAATACTTCATAAGATTGAAAAATTATTTTTGGATTTTGAAAAAATATTTCAGGGTACTGAATATATAGTACGAGAAACATAGTTCAGGATATTGATTGCTATAAAAAAATACCTCATAATTTTAAAAAAATATTTTCGAATCTTGAAAAAATAAAGCAGGTATAACTAACTGATAGTAAAAAAAAAAAAAATACTTTTGGATACTGAATGGTACTAAAAGAATACTTTATGATCTTAAAAAAATATTTTAAGATCTTAAAAAAATATTTTACAGTACTAAATGGAACTAGAAAAAATACTTTCAGAGTGATGAATGCTATTTTAAAAAAAGCAATTGGAGAGAAAAGGAAGGCAGTGGTGGATAACCATATAGGAGGAAAGCTGGGTCCATTTCCTCTTACGTGTATTTCAACTTTGATAATCAATCAGTCCACTTCTCTCTCTCCTTTCAACATTTTGGAGTCAGTCAATCTCATGAATCTTTTGGGATTGCACGGGCTAATGAGAGAAACAAAATGCATTAGGACTCGTTTAAAATGACATAGCTTGCCCCTGTTAGCTGGGTTGGGTAGGAGAAGCACAGCAAGCAGATCATCATGACATTGTTTTTTAGGTAGGAGAAGTAGAACAAGCAAATGATCATGGCATAGTTTTATATATTACTCCCTCCGGTCCTAATTATAGGAACACTTTACCAAAATTTGGAGAGATTAAAGAAGGAAGTTAAATTAGTTAATTATGATTATTTTCCTAAAATACCCTTTCTTACAATTTAAAATGACATCATAGACGAATGGTTGTGTGGATTCACACGGAAGCTAGGGGTATGTACTATAAAATGGAATAGCTTTAATGCCCCCACCTTTTTGTTTTCATTACACCATTCTTTCCTCCGCAATATCTTATACATATCAATGCACGGCATAGCTTTATCTATGACTATAAAACGAGCCCTGCGGGGAATTAAAATTTGATAGCAAACAACCAGGAATATGATCAGTACATGTAGAGTTATATTAAAAAAAAAAAAAAATCAGTATATGCAGAAATACATTTTTTGTTTTGATGTTTTTTTAAAAAAGTTTACTTCATTAATTCTTATTTTTCACATAATTTTATGTTTTGTGTGTTTCATGACATTATTTTGTAGGTTTCAATCTATGGAAAATTGGAAATTAATCTGACTCCTAGATCGGGAAAAGAATTTGATAATTTAGAGGAAGCATGGAGGTTCTGGAATGAATATGCTTGTAAAGTAGGTTTTAGTGTAAGGAAAAATGGGGCAACAAAGAGTAAGAAAAGATAAGGAGACAATTGTTTTCAAAAGAGGGAAAGCGAGATAAAAGATACACATTGGCCACCAACCATCGTCTTGAAACTAGGACTCAAGTATAAAGCTAGAATTACAGTTAATTTAGTAGAAGATAAATTCAAGATCACCAGCTTTAAAGAAAAGCATAACCACCAGTTGCATCTTTAAGAAACCGTGAATATGATGAGGTCTCAACGAAAAATATGTAATGTACAGCTGAGATTGATTTGGCTAGGGATGGTGGACTAAAACAGAAGGTGACTTTTGACCTTATGAGTAAGCAAGCAGGTGGACGAACTAATCTTGGCTTCACTCAAGTCGTTGATATGAAAAATTATTCGAAAGCTAAATGAAGAAGAAGCATGAAAAATGGTGAAGTTGGATTGTTATTGAATTATGTTGAAGAACAATTTACTGAAAACCTTTCATTTTATCATTCATACTAACTTGATATGGAAAATCTAATTGCAAATATTTTTTTGGCTGATGCTCATATGCTTGTAAATTATGCTTGTTTTTGGGATGTTATTTCACTAGACACCGCATACTGCACAAACAGTAATCATAGGCCTCTGTCCATATTCTCGAAACTAAATCATCATAGAAGAATTATAATTTTTGGTGCATCTTTGTTATATGATGAAATAATAGAATCATTTAAGTAGTTGTTAGAAACTCTTTAAAAGCAAACAAACAAAAGAGACTTGCAAAAGTTTTTTTCTGCAGATATTAAGAGTACTACGGAGCCAACTATTAATATTGATGAATTCTTCAAAAGGCTTAAGCGAGTTGTTGCAGATAAGAGGTATAATGAGATGAAATGTGAGTATGGAGTAAGGGAGAAAAAACCACGACTGATAGTCCAAAGTTTATCTATACTACAACAAGTTGCTGAGATTCAGTGTTAGAATTGTTGCAAGAGCAATTGGATCTCTTTTTTGTCACATGTATTTCCTCTCAAGATGAGAAATGTCTATTGTTTACTTATACCGGAACTATGGTTCATGAAGACAAAAAGTGGACATTGACATTTAATCCAAAGGATGATTCTGTTTGGTGTAGTTGCAGGCATTTTGAATCTATTAGGATATTATGTTGTCATGCTTTAAAAATATATGAGGTGAATGAGTGAGGAAACTACCAAAAAAATATGTTTTGAAAAGATGGATAAAGATGCTAGAAATGGTATGATACATGATATTAGAGAAAATGAAATACAAATGGATCCTAAGCTTCAAAGCACTCAAACATACCGACAATTATATCAGTTGATGATAATATTAGCAGCTGAAATGTATGATTGTCCAGAGACTTCTACCTTTGTCTGCAACTCTATAGTACAACTTCATAAAGAAACAAGAGATCTCCACTCATTGCTAAGAAATTCAAAAGATGAAAACAAAAAGGAAGAAAGTGGACCTAATAGGCCAAAAAGGAGATAAACAACCCAAGGGTATTAACAAGAGAGAAGGAACTAAGAGACAAAAAAGATTTAAGGGTTGGCAAGAATGTCTAGCAAAGATAAATAGGTTTAAGGTAAGAAGTGTGGAAGCAGATGCTCTAATTTCATTTTTTGCACCCACAACAGTGCAAGCATTACCTCAAGTGTAGTCATTTACTAGTATGTTGATAGCGAGCCCCACCCACCCCGGGGGCCAAAATAAAATTTATATGTCCTTTGTATCTTGTTCTGTTAGTGAGGTATCAACAAAGACAAATTTTTCTATAATGCTTTTTCATGTTAATAATATTAATAGTTTTTATTTGTGATGATTTGTAGGCTCCCTTCGATTGTTCAATGCTATCATTGGAAGTAATGGAAGAAGAGTTTTTGTTGTCAGGTATAGAAAAACAAAGATAGAAATAAGCACAATTTAAGAGAGAATGTCAACTTTATTTAAATAAATGTGTGTATTATATCATGATGCTAAATACAACTTTCATTATTTAATAAACTCTCTAATATATAAAAAATTTTGCATCAGAATTTTTTTTTATGACGCTATACTAGCATTAACACTACTCTTCTTTCTTCTTATTAGGTGAAGGTCCATCTTCTGTAACAGCTTCAACAATGTCCAATCAATTCCAAGTAGGTGAAGGTCCATCTTCTATAGCTTCACCAGTCAATTCCAAGCAAATACCTAAAATGACAATTCAATATCCAACAGTTTAGACAATCAATATAGTTGAACATTTTTTTTATACTCAACTCAAACAGAATACATCCATGAAAATATGAAATATCTCTCATTTTCTTGAGAGTTTGATTTCCTTTTATATAGTAAAACTGGCTATTGTTCAATATGATGAAAACTACATTTTGTTTAGTATGACAACAATCAGAAGCTGCTTTTCTTTTTCTTTTTCTTTTTCTTTTTTCCATCAAAAACTGTATAATAAACTGGTTGTTGTTCACTTAATGCAGGGCACACAGCTTCAATAATGTGTAACTGAACCTCAAGTCCAAGTGGACTGTTTAATTCAGTTCTATGAATTGTAATCTAAAAATAATAGAATTTCAAAAATATTGTCACACAAAAGGTCTCAGAATAAAACACTATCAAAAATCAAATAGAGGAATTATATATATTCATTCCATATGCTACATATCATGGTAGTGAAAACGTAGATTTTCTCCGGAAGGAGAATGAAAAATCGATAAAACGTAACATAGTAAAATCGTAAAAAAATCGTAAAAACTTAAAAGCGTTTGAAAAATTAGTAAAATCGTTTTAAAAAAAAAAATCGTAAAAACGTAAAATCCGTGATAAATAACTACCACAGATACATCACAAAAGAACTCTCTTGGCACCATCATCATCTCTCCGGTTGCAATTCCTCTTGAGAGCGGCCTAAGGTAGAACCCGTGAACATGTTAGTATGTGGAAAAATATCAATAGACAAGGATTCCCATTCAAGTTTCTAGAGAGAAAAAATGTTGAATTATTATGTTAGAAGGGAAAAAAACTAAAGCAACATAGGATAATGAGAATCAAGAAATATAGCAGATATATATTATAGATGATGGTACACAATAATCTTGTGAAAGGGAAGGAGGGGAAAATCAAAGAAAGCAGAAGAGAAAATTGAAAAACAGAGAGCCATCTCTATCCAGTTTTACACAAAATCAAACAAAAGGTTCAAACTAATGAAAGGTAGAAAATTGAAAAACAAAAGTATAGAAATTAAAGCCATAAAAGTTTTAACATTTTCAATTTATCTATTATAATGTCTTATAGAGACTAAACTTTTATTTCTGGGGTTGAACATAATTTCCTAAAAAAATTCAAATTTCAAATAAACTCCCTTGGATTCAAACTATTTGCAAATGAAAGGTAGTATAGTACTCTGAACACGTAAATGTACTTCTTGTTGCTGGAGAACTCCCGTGCTTTCTTAAGATTTACAACCTGAGGAATGCCTCATTCTTGAGTCAGGTTAAGAAAACAATTGTAAACATGAGTCTTGCAAAAATGATTACTTCCCATTCTTTGTTTGTAGTGTAGAGCAAAAGATTGCATATGGTGATAGATTCTATAGGTGGTGCCCTACAACCAACAGAAAAGGAGGTTGCACATAAGTAAATTTCAGGGCAATTTACAACCTTGCCTTCAAGCCAAATAAAAGGTATAATGTATAATTCATCAGGTTTATGCTCAAAGCTATTCCACAGAACAGAAAAACCAACTAAACTTTGACTCAGTTGCAAGAGAACTAGTTTAAATGATGAATCTAATTTTACAAAACAGGATGATGACATTGATTTCAGCTTAATTTGAGACCCAAAACTGTTAGATATAATTAGTTTTAATGATATCAAATATAAATGTGAAATATTAAGAGCAAAAAGTTTGCATAGTATATTTATCTCTTATATTGACTGATTCTTATATTTAATGTAGAATTAAAGATTAGAAGATATGAAATTCAATTATGGAGAATGATCAAGAAAAAGATCAATAAAAAAGTTATTAAATTAGATTGATTAAGAGGAAAAGAAAGAAAGAAATTGGTTGGGCTCAAATTTCAGAAATTACAGTTTGGTACCATGAATTTTAGAAATGACATTTTGGTACCACAATTTTTCAAAATGTCAATTTAGTCCACCCTACAATGACACACTCAAGTGATTTTTTTGAAACTTAATGATACAATCGAGTGAACATGTTAAACAGTGTGTAATTCCAGCCTCTGTTAGACCCTGTTCAGCGTTTCAACATGAACGAGGTTCGATAATTTAATCATATCTCTCAAACCATAGATCCAATTAAAGTGAAACCAGTTTTATATGAAACTAGACTCCTAATGAGTGACATAAATACCAAAATCAAGCTCAAAGGAGTTCAGATGAGAGATCTATGGATTTTAGAAGTTTCCATTTGAATTCATACCACATATCATATATAGGTTCAGTAATTTGGGTATATCTCACAAAATATACATCCAATTGAGTTGAAACTTATAGCATATAAAACTAGATTCGAGTGCAACACTGTTCACTTGAGTGAAACTTGTTCTTTTTTTTTTTTTGTTGTTGATATTTTTCCAAACAAAAACTTGTCAATGAATTTCATAGCTTTTTGTTTTGTTCAGTTGGGGTGGGGGCAATTTATAGTGAGTCAAATGATAACATAAATTCATGATCGATCCAAACAAATGTATGTATTTATGTGTGTGTGTGGAATTTGTTAAGCCTTCAATTGGATTTGGGTGTGGTAGCTTCTCGGGCGTGTCTGTAAAATTTAGTAGAAGAATCAAAGTTGAACACATCCAAGGTGGTCTAAATAAACACAATCAAATTCGACAGTACAAGTTGACATTAAGTCATCACAATTCATTTCTCATTTGGTTCTTCTCCAGCTACGAGTCCACAGGTTTGTTGATTACTCTTCTCACCGAATTTATCCCTCCATATAAAACATCTGTTTTATATATGATGTTTTTTTAATTTTGATCATTTTTTCATAACAAACACTTGTGCTACCTATGGAGCTGTTATGGCCAATGAGCAAGTTCCATGATTGAAGAGAGAAAAAAATGGGCAATACCATTTGATAATGATGACATATAATAAAAGATGGACTAACATTAATATTCAATATCGAGGACCTATTTGATGGGCTCTGCTTAGACAGCCTATACACTAGCCACTAAACTTTACAGTTATAATAACTCTTCTCTTCTAAATAAGTCTTCCATATCATATTTTTCTGACCTTGTACATAAACACACCACCTACTCTTAGGCATCCATGAAAAAGTAAACAAAGAAACGAAAAATTTTTTTCCATATTAAACAGGTGAGCAATGTAAAGCAAGAAAAGTCCAACTATTTAATGGAAGCCTCCGGCTGCCACCGCTGCTGTATGGGCCATTTCTAGAGGTGGAGATGGCAGTACGAATATTGATAAAAACCACTTATCGCCGCTGCTACTGTGCCCATCACAAACGCTGGCAAGTTGCTATTTCCAAACAAAGCATCCAACGGTCCAATTGCCACAGAAATCACCATCTATACGTGCAAATATGTACACAAATAATTAGTAAATAGTATATTTGTTGGTGTCAATTAATTATATACATGGTTAAAAGCATATATGAAGAAAGACATTTTAAGTTCAAACCTGTGGAATGGCAATTGAACGATTGAGAACTCCCAAAGATAACCCTATGAATTTAATTAAAAAAGGAGTTAGAAGGTGTTTAGTTTAATCTCAAAACGAAACTGAGTGGATTGATTAAGTTAATGAAAATTGTTGATTACCTTGACCTGCCCCTGAATTGTTGGAGAATATAGATGCAAGAGCAAAAGGAATACTGTAAGTAATCTGCAGAATACAAAAAAGTCATGAGCATTAATGGCACATCCAAATGAGATCACAACTTTTAATAGGTTTATTGGATATCAAAACAAATGACAGAAGGAAATATCATCCACTAGCTCCCTCAATGCCTTGTCTAAAATTTATCAGCCAATAATTTATAACTACACCCAATCATAAAATCCAACATAAATAAATTTGTTGGTTGCCTCCAATCAGAGCCAGTATGCAGACTATAATTATGACAAACGAAAAAAAATCCATCCTCTTAATAAAATTAAAATAGATAGAGTAGAAAAGTCCATAATTTTTCTTATCTAATTCTTGTGACGTGCTCACTTCCAGAAAAAAATAATAATGGAAAAATCGAAATTTCCCAGCCTCATGCCCGAATAGCTGATCATATTTTTTAAGGGAAAAATATACTAACCAAAAATTTTTAAAATTAGCAAATAAGATTATTGGTTTATTCTGGGCCAACGGCAAATAAGATTCAAACTTAGTTGTCCAATATCCACAAACGACTTACCGCAAGGGGGATACCCAGCACCGCGAAAAGAGCCAACGCACCACCTATCACCCCGGAGGACGGCGGAAGAGGATCGGGGTTGCCGGTGTAGGCCGTGTGTGTTCGGCTATTTTTGTCATCAGCACGGTGAGGGCTAAACAGGTGGCGAGCAGGAAGTTGACGATTCCCCAGAGCCGCTTGACGCCGCCAACCCCACGCGCCAGAGCCTCGATGCTCAAGGACGTGACTCCCAGTACTACTGAGTTGAGCATGAGACCCAATGCGCCAGCGCGCACCCCCATATAGTACACCCTCCCTTCTCCCACCTTCCCGCCATACACCTCCCTCGCCATCCAATCAGTATCAAACAGCAGGAAGGGGAACCAAGCAATCCAGTTGAGACACGTCACCAAAAGCAAGATCCACATCGGCTTCTTCATCACTCGGAAAGCACCCCATATTTCCCTAAAGCAAGGCATTTCTCGTGACGGTCTTGATTCTTCTTCTAATGCATCTTCGTTATCATCCGTACCACCCGCTTCTTTCGTCGGTTTATCACCTCGACAACGGCTTTTGCTCCTTCACATATGTCAGTACAATGATGGAGACAGTTGCCCGAAGTGCCATGGAGAGGAAGCAGTAGCTCTTGAGATTCGCACAGTACACGTCGCAGGCTTTGGTCATCGTGAACGGGAACATCTTGTGGAGGCTACTGAACGATGCTACGGCGTAACCGAGGACGTCTCCGACGGCCATGAAGAACGAGAAGAATGAGTTCGCAGTTGTGGTCTTACGCTGGTCGCCGGCAGCGAGGTCAGCCATAAGTGCCCGGCACGGCCCCTGCAGCATGTTGTTGGCGACGTCGAGGATCCAGAACCCGACGACGAATATGACGATGGAGCGAGGGCGGCGTTTTCTTCTCCAAGGAGTCACCAAACATGTGGCCCATGTCGGCGGCGGAGCTGAGGAGGAAGACGCCAACTGCGATGGAGAGAGCTTCGGCGGCAATGAAAGGACTGCGGCGTCCGAATCGGGAAGTGCAGCGGTCGCTGTAGTAGCCAACTATGGGTTGGACGATCATGCCGGAAATGGCGCCGCAGAGCCAGATGATGGCGGCCCAGGTGTGGGGGAGTCCGAGGAGTTGGACGTAAGGGGTCAAGATAGAAAGCTGGAGAGCCGAGATGAACTGAATGCTGGTGGCGATGGAGGCGATGGCGATGATCTTACGTAAGGGACTGGGTTCAAGGGAGGTAGCGGGATCGAGTTGGAGAGAAGAAGGCTTAGCAGTGTTGTTGGTGGTGGAGGGGAGGAGGAGGAGGAAGCTTGGAAGGATCCATGGTTGAAGAAGAGAGAGAATGAGAGAAGGCAAGGAGAGTCTTGGGGGGAGAGGCCTGAATTTATAAGGGAGGTTGGGGAAGAAGGGAACACTCACTGGGTGGGGGCGGCGAAGCTTATGCGTTATGTGAGAGAGAGAGATAGAGCAGTGTTCTCTCTGAGCCAGTAACGCCACTGTAGACTTCTCAGCAGCAGATTTTATATTGTTAAAACAGAGAGTATTTGGGATAATTTTCCAAAAGGATGTTACCAGGAAAGATGGGTATGGACTGTGGATTGTGGAAGGCCTTCATTGCACCAATACCAGTGTTTGAAACAGAGTGAGGAACACGCCCAACAAACTCTCGCTTTCCCTCCCATTTCCTCTTACGCGTATTTAAACTTTGATCGTGGCATAGTTTTATATATTACTATAAAATGGCCTAGCTTTTATGTCCCACCTTTTTGTTTTTATTACACCATTCTTTTCACCGCACTATCTCATACATACATACGTATACATGGTATAGCTTTATATACTACTATAAAATGAGCCTTGTGGGGCGTCAAAATTTTAATAGTAAACAATCAGGAATAAGATCAGTATATGTAGAGTTGTGTGTGTGTATATATATATATAAAGTATCAGCGTCTGTAGAAATACATTTTTTGTTTTGATGATTTTTTTAAAGTTTACTTCCTTAATTCATATTTTTCACATAATTTTATGTTGTGTGTTTCATGACATTATTTTGGAGGTTTCAATCTATGGAAGTTGATTTGACTAGATTTGAAAATAATTTGATAAGAAGCATGGAGGTTTTGGAATGAATATGCTTGTAAAGTAGGTTTTAGTGAAAGGAAAAATGGGCGATAGAGAGTAAGAAAGATAAGGAGACAATTATTTCCTATATGTGTGTTCAAAAGAGGGTAGACGAAGACCGGATAAAAGATACACACTGGCCACCAACCATTGTCCTAAGACTAGGACTGAAATGTAAAGCTGGAATGACAGTTAATTTAGTGAAAGGTAAATTCAAGATCACTAGTTTTGTTGAAAAGCATAACCACCCATTGCATCTCCAAGAAACGGTGCATATAATAAGGTCTCAACGGAAAATATGTGATGTACAAGCATATGTGATTGATTTGGCTAGGAATGTTGGACTAAAACAGAAGGTGACTTTTGACCTTGTGAGTAAACAAGCAGGTAGATGAGCTAATCTTGGCTTCACTCAAATTGATATGAAAAATTATTTGAAAGCTAAACGAAGAAGCATGAACAATGACAAAGTTGGAAGGTTGTTGAATTATGTTGAAAAACAAATTACCGAAAACCCTTCATTTTATCATTCATTCCAACTTGATATGGAAAATCAAATTAAAAATATTTTTTGGTCCAATGTTAGTATGCTTGTAGATTATACTTATTTTGGGGATGTTATTTTACTAGACACCACATACTGCACAAACAATAATCATAGGCCTTTAGCCATATTCTCAGAACTCAACATCATAAAGGAATTGTAATTTTTGGCGCATCTTTTTTATATGATAAAACCACATAATCATTCAAGTGGTTATTAGAAACCTTTTTGAAAGCAAACAAGCAAATTAAAAGAAATCTGTAACATTTTTTACTGACCAAGATCAAGCAATGGCAAGAGCATTGCGTGAGGTTATGCCAAAAGTAAAGCACGCATTATGCACATGGCATATTGAGCAAAATGGAATAAAACATCTAGGGAATAAGATGAAGGGTGGTTCCCACTTTTTGCGTGATTTCAGCAAGTGTATGTTTGCTATTGAAGATAAAACACAATTTGAAAGAAGCATGGGCGTCTCTAATATCATCATTCAATTTGGAGGATAACTCATGGTTGAAGTCCATATATGAAATCAATGAGCAATGTGTGTAACATCCCAAATTTTGGAATTTCCAAATTAGGAATAATATATGGAGATTAATTATGAAATTTTGAATTAAAATAATTAATGACAATAATTATTGAAATGAAGGCCTATTTTCCTGGAATTTTTGGGAAAGAATAAAATTTAAGGAAAATATTAAAGGGAGAATTTGTGGCTTAAAAATTTGGAACCAATGTTATATGGCTTAGAGGAATTAATTGGGAATTAAATATTTAAAGATTTAATTTTAATCCAATATGTGCAATTAAATTAGCCAAATATTTTTTTCAAAAAGAAAAAAAAAACCAATGGGAGATAGATCAGCCATCTAAGCCCACGGCCAAACATAATACTACAACTATTTGAGTTGCTTTGGCCCAAACAAGATGACTAACTAAACCTATGCAGAGTCCATTTCTCCATTACCCATTTAACACTTGTTCAACGGAAAATCCAGATTTACGTAAAACCAGCGAAAATCTCTCCTTTACTATGAAGAAGGATCCGATGGCCTTATCTCTTGCGTCAGCTAGTCATTGCATTCAGACCCTCCTCCATGCTTCTCGAACTCAACGTTAATATCCAGCGTGTTTTCTCCCTCTGACCGTTAGTCTCGTTCTTGGATTGAACCCCCAGTTTAGTATATATTCAATGCTCTTTGCTCTTCTTTACCATTACGTTGCCTAAGCTGAAACCAAGAGAGGGAGAGAAAGGGAGAATCGACGAAGGAGGTGAGACAGAAAGGTCTAGGCTGCGGTTCTTTTTTTTTTTTTCCTCTGCACTTAGCACCAAAAATAGGGGGTGTTGATTGTCATCGAGAACCCATCGTACCAACCAACAACTAGAGGTAAATCACTAAACCCTCTTCCCTTTCGACTTATGTCATTTTCCCAACAAGGAGTTGTGAGTTGTAGACTGTAGGAAATAAAACCATGTGTTGTTGCTGAATAAACCATGAAACAGAGACTTAGAGTTAAATATATATTGCTAGTCTTGGAAACAAAAAGGACAGCGATGCTGCTAGGTATTTACATTTTATTGTTACCTATAAATATATAAATATTAACACTGAAGAAAGAAAAAGAAACTGAACTAGTTGCTGTTATGTATTTAAATATACATGTTACTGCGCATGAAAACAATAGAAGACGTTGTGTAAGGCAGTACAGTGTATGACATAGTAGGAAATATAAAACAAGTGAAAGTACAATGAGTAAAAAATATTATAATGTGTAGCATGCAGGATAGTGATGAAATCATAACAAAATATATGAGGTCAAAAAGGCACGTCTAATAGATAAGTATAATCAGATCAATGTACATAAAAGTCATTTGTATCCATATGTGTGTTTCTGTTATAAAGAACAACAAACAAACAACAAAAAAACAAAGAAAGAAAGAAAGAAAAGAAATTCTTGCCATCATAAATATATAAATACCTATGGCGTGGAGATCGAAATAATAACCATACTACTTTGTCATGTATTTAATATATAGATATATACCTTGAGACTATATAAAAGAGAAGGAAAGCCCTGATGCGTTGGGTGTGTGTGTGTAGATCACATGAAAGACCATGAGATACTATATTGTCTGTTATGATAATATATGTATAGTCCTGCTATTATATATATATATATATATATATATATATATTATATAAAAGAGGGAGAGTATTGCTATAATGGAAAACCAAGAGAAACGAAATTTGCTTTGCTGTGTGATATATATGTATACTACATTACTTTTAGAATAAGTGAGGAAAAAAAAAAAAAAGAAAAAGAAAAAAACATTTTTGCTGTCAAAGAATATTGATGCACTTAAAGAGGGGGGGGGGGGAATTTGCTGTCAAAACCTTATCACTGCTTCTTTTAGATGTATATTCAAACTTCATTGTTGTATTGAATGTTATAGATATAACTATTTATTTATAAATTTACGTTGGAAACCCTAGGAAAGAAAATAATAATAAATATAATAATAATATTAAAATAATAATAATAATAATAAACGATATTGTTATTAATAAATAATAAGGGGGTTATTGATTTTTAATAAATAAATAATAAATAGATATTATTATTATTAATAATAAAAAGGGGAATAAATAATAAAGGGAATTCTTAATTAATAGAAAGGGGTATTAATAGTTACAATGATCTTACTTTAGGACATTGAAGAAGTTCGAGATTCCTAACATCCGGGGATTTTATTTATTCGCAAAATTGAAGTTGGTAACTTAATCTCAAATTCCTTGTGTTTTACATATATGCCTTGTATGTTCATGTATTGTAGATTCTTGGTCGGGTTTGTATGCCCGAGTCTATGCGTTTTATTCACTAGTTGTGGGTTATTGTTTTTCTTAAATGGTAATATTGCATGCTTATTTTCCTAACCCTGAGGATTCATGTCTGAGACATGTAGCACTTGCGAGTGCTTTCACCGTTAACGATGCATGTACTTCGGGTACTATGTATTCGGGTAGCGGTGTGTTTGGTGAATGCTTTTTTTTAATCTGCACTATGTGAAATATCCTGTCATGTATGATTTACACTTTGAATGTGAGATTAACCATTACCCGGGGATTCATCGATCAATGAATCCAGTCACACCTAAAGATCTAGGAAGATGCTTTGGATCGGGAAGCAAATTTTGTCGCATTTACCGAGTAGCCGAGGAAAACCTCGAAGGAGAGGATTTAATTAAGTCTAAATTTTACACTTTAATATTTTGGAACATATTTGCAAGCGACTATTTGACTGACAATTTGGATCATTGTATGACTAAAATCCTCCAACGGGATTAATCCTGACTATTATCGAATTTTAAGTTGTATCACGTTTATATTCCTCCAGGAATTTAAATTAACCAGCATATATCTGAGCATATGTTATCAGTCACTCATTCGTCCAAACGTTAGGCATACTCTCTGTTGTGACTCACTCTGATCTGTGAACGCCTTCACTATAATAAATACATACAAATTAGTCTAATAAGAGATTTAGGACATAAATGGACATCATAATGGATGTAGAAATTAGGGGCGTTACAATGTGCATGGTGTTATATGAAGTACTCTATTACTCTTGATTTGTGTTGCACATAAATAAGTGAAAGTGTTAATGCAGATATTAAGAGTATTACAAACCTGAGTATTAATATTGATGAATTATTCAAAAGGCTTGAGTAGGATGTTGTAGAAAAGAGGTATAATGAGATTAAATGTGAATATGGAGAAAGGGAGAAAAAAAGCATGACTAATAGTCCAAAGTTCACCTATACTACAACAAGTTCTTGAGATTTCCACCGCTTCAAGTGTTAGAATTGTTTCAAGAGCAATTGGATATTTTTTTCGCCACATGTATTTCCTCTCGAGATGAGAAAGGTCTATTGTTCACTTATACCGGAACTATGGTTCATGAAGACAAAACTTGGACATTGACAATTGATTAGAAGGATGATTCTGTATGATGCAGGTTGCAAGCGTTTTGAATCTATTGGGATATTATATTTTTATGCTTTAAAAAGATATGAGGTGAATGAAGTGAGGAAACAACCAAAAAAACATATTTTGAAAAGATGGACTAAATATGTTAGAAATGGTGTGATCCATGATATTAGAGAAAATGAAATACAACTGGATCGTAAGCTTCAGAGCACTCAAACATACCGACAATTATGTTAGTTGACGATAACATTAGCAGCTGAAATATTTGATTGTCCATAGACTTTTATGTTTGTCCGCAACTCTATAATACAATTTCATTAAGAATCAAGAGACTTCCGCTCATCACTAAGAAATTAAAAAAGATGAAGACAAAAAGGAAGAAGGTGGAACTAATAGAGGGGAAGAGAGAGAGAGAGAGAGAGATGAACAACCCAAGGGCATTAAAAAGAGAGACAAAAAAGATTTAAGGGTTGGCAAAAAGCTTCTAGCAAAGATAAACTAGTCTAAGGTAATAAGTGTGGAATCAGAGGCTCCAATTTCATGTCTAGCACTTACAACATTGCAAGCATTACTTCAAGTGCAGTCATTTACTAGTATGCTGATGGTGAGCCCACAAAATATATATATATATATATATATATGTCCTTTGTGTCTTATTTTGTTAGTGGGGCATCAACAACAAGACAAATTTTTGGCCTTTCATGTTAATAATATTCATACTCCCTTCCATTCTAATTATAGGACAACATTTGAAAGTTGGTTTTGGTCTTGATTATAGAATAAAGTTCTAATTTTTGTCAATTTCTTCCTAAAATACCCTGTTGATACTTTCTCAATAATAATTAAACACAATAATAATTTAATAATGCACCTATATATCCTATAAAGTAAGTAACGCTTACAACTCATTAATGTTATATACACCTCAATTATACTATTTTTTAATAAAATAATTTTGAGCAAATTTTGTCATATTTTTTCCATATCAACCCTACTAATACTTCTTCCACACTAATTAATTTTAGGATTAAGATGAAAAAATACACACGCCGTTTTTTCAAAAGTATGTCCAACACCAAGTGTTTTCTTAGATGCAAAAGTGACTACGTAGTTACAAAAATAGGGCAAAAGTCATATATTCCATTACATATAGATGACGTCTATTAGATTTAAGTTAACTCCATCATTTATATTTAATGAAATCTGTTTGTTGGGTGAAAAAAGAAATTGGTGGTTGATCAGTGTGATGATTTTTAATCATGTGAATATCATGTATTTTGATCAAAGTTTTTCTAAAGTAGAAATATATAAACTGGGGCGAATGGGCGATGGATTCTGAGCATTACAGAAGGTAAGGGATGACTAATATTTATACCTCTGTGAATGCATTTGCGTGTCGCATTTGAACGCCGTTTGTTAAACAAGGGAGATAGTGTATGAAGGGTGTTTATTCCATGGGTATTTTAGGAAAATGAATAGAATTAATTAATTTAACTTTTTTCCTTAATCTCTCCAAAATCTGGTAAATATGTCCTATAATTAGGACCGGAGGGAGTACTTTTTATTTGTGATGATTTATAGGCTCCTTTATATTGTTCAACGCCATCATTGGAAGTAATGGAAGAAGAGTTTTTGTTGTCAAGTAGAGAAAAACAAAGATAGAAATAATCACAAGTTAAGAGTGACTAACCCATGCATGTCCTGGAGAGAAATATGTGAATGGTGAGAATGAGATAGTGATATTATAGTAATAATAAATAAGGAAAAATTATGGGGGAAAATATAGAGTGATTTGGCCAATAAACTCTTGGCTCAGGAGCGTCCAACACAATTAACTTTTAAGTGGACAAAAAATACCAATAAACTTTTAAAAATGTGCACCCAAAGACAATAAACTTTTAAAATGTACCGGTAACACAATGCCGTTAGAAAAAGATAACGTCCAAGTTATCTAAGGTGCAAATTGGCCAACTAACTTTCATTCCAAGAGCACCAACACAAAAAACTTTTACTCAGAGCGCCTATCACAAAATTCTAAATTTCACTAAATTAAATAAATTTTTTTCTCAATTGTCATTATTCAAAACTACTTGTATAGATATCGTGGTCAAAAACTACTCATTTGCTAAAATAAACAAAACTTTTCATTAAAAATATAATTATATGATTTAAATAAAACTCAAGGTATTTTATAATTTATTATCTATGTTAAACAAAAACAATTATATGATTTATTTTTATTTTAGAAGAAATTTATGTGAGTTAAAAAATTCATTTAATGTTAATAAAATTTAAAAAATCTAAAAAATCTATTATGTCGAAAGAAATGAAGTGCATTTAATTTTTATTTTTATAAAAAGAACTTAACGGATATCAATGTTGAACTTAATAATATAAATCAGCAACTTGATGATATATTTGTTAATTAAATGATCTATTGATTATATGAATATGGGACTTGTTGAGGGGGAAAAAAGATAACCAAAAAAAATTGAAAAGTTCGTTACGTTGGTCAAATTGCTCCTTAACCCATTATTAAATTATTCTTAATCAAACCTCTTAAGTTATCTTTTTTTTTTTTTTTTTTCAACAAGTCCCATTTCATATAATTAATAGATCATTTAATTAACAAATATATCATCAAGTTACCAAATTTATATTATTAAGTACCAACGTTCTAGGGGCGTTCGTCAGGGTGATCCTTTATCACCATATTTGTTTACTTTAGTTATGGAAAAATTGTCTCATATCATTTCCACAGCTGTTAATGGTGGTCTGTGGACCCCTATCAAGGTGGGAAAGGGAGGACCTCCAATTTCCTATTTGATGTTTCTTGATGATCTTTTACTATTTGCATGTGCAAGGCCTCGAGCAATTGGATATTGTTATGAAATGTCTATCCTTGTTTGAACAGATTTCAGGTCTTAAACTAAGCATTGAAAAAACGGTGATTTACCTTCCTAAGCACACACCGAAGCACTTAATTTGTTTCTTTGGCTTCGAAGAGTGGATTCAAGCGAGTTAAAAGTATTGGAAGATATTTGGGGGCTCGGATGGTTCATGGGAGAGCAACTAAACAATGTTACCAACATATTGTGGACAAGCTTCGAAGGAAGTTAGGTGGGTGGCAACAACAGTTTTGTCCCAGGCGGGTAGAATAACTCTTGCCAAGTCAGTATTGTCAACTATTCCTTACTTTCATATGCAATATGCGAGCATTCCAGTAAATATATGCAATGAGATTGATAGAATTCAAATAAGTTTCATTTGGGGTGACTCTCATCTACGGAAAGCTCACCATGCTATATAGGTTTGGAATGTATTGACTTCTCCTAAACCTATGGGTGGGCTTGGTTTGAAATCACCGCGATTATGAACGATGCTTTTCTCATGAAGTATGGGTGGAGATTTCGAATGAGACAGATGCCCTTTGGGTGCGGTTTCTACGGGGAAATACAAGGTTCCAAATGGGCAATTACCTTTGTTTAAGGCCAATGGCTCACTGTTTTGGAACGCTTTATGTAACATCTTTATTAACATGAAGGATGGGGTACTATGCGAGATTGGAGATGGGGCTACTATCTCATTTTGGAAAGATAAATGGGTATCCTCTACTATGTGCTTGCAGGATTATGCATTGAGTCCCATTCCTGAAGGTATGCGCAAATGTATGGTTGCTAGATTTGTTGGTCGAGATGGCCGTTGGGACCATCATTACTATCCAGCCTTCTTCCTCAGAATGTGGTTGAACTAATTAGAGGTATGCTCCCTCCCTCCGTGGATGATGGTCCGAATCGATCGTTCTGGTTGGTGGGAGATTCGACTGGTGTTAGTGTTAAAAGTTGTTACATGTATTTAGCTGAATCTGGCTTTCAACACTCTGACATAAGTTGTGACATATGGAGTAAATTATGGAAGTGGGAGGGGCCCCATAGAGTGCAACTTTTTGGGTGGAAATTATTCCATCAGAGGCTACCATTACAGGCATGGATCCGCTCTTGGGCTGGAAATGATGGCCTTTGTCTAGTGTGCCACCAAACAGAGGAGACTAGCTTACATGCATTTAGGGATTGTCCTGTGGTTTGTGCGTTTTGGTATGAAGTAGTACCCACTAATCGGTTTGACTCGTTTTGTAGTTGCGACTGGTCTGATTGGGTCAGGGAAAATTGGATGTGTGAGGACGAAGGAGTTGGTGGGTACCTTTGGCATGTCGTATTTATTGTTTCCATTGGTTCATTTGGAAGTAGAGGAATGGTTCCATCTACAACTTGCAAGACGTGAGTTCTAGATATCGGCCCAGGTTTGTCTTTCAGTTTTTGGAGGATGTTAAAATGGCAACTATTAAAGAAGGGATTAGCAGATCAAAACAATATCCTACTACTGTCCGTTGGGCTTCCCCTGAAGCCCCGTTTGTGAAACTTAACTCTGATTGGGCCTCAAAAGGTCCATTTCAGCTGGTGGCATGTGAGGGGTTGCTGAGAGATTGTTCAGGTAACTGGCTTGGAGGCTTTTCTGCGCGTCTTGGGAGATGCTCGGCACTAGCAGCTGAGTTGTGGGGAGTTCTGAGGGGACTAGAGATGGCATGGGAGGCAGGTTGGAGACATGTAGTGGTTGAAAGTGACTGTCAAACAGTCATTGCATTACTTTCTAAAGAAGGTAGTGTAACTCGTGAGTCCCATTTGATGACTAAGATACGAGCAGTTACTCGGCGATGATGGGATGTACGTTTCTGTCATGTCCTTAGGGAAGGGAATCAATGTGCGGATTGGCTGGCGAACTTGGTTCTTTCTAATGTGGAGACCCCGATGAAGCTCACTTCTCAAACCCTCCTTTTGGGCTTCATCATTTCCTCCTAGCGATGTTATGGGAATAGAATATATCGGAGGGGATTGAGACATTAGCGCTTTTAGTTTTCACTTTGTTTTACATTGTTTCTATGTATTTTCCAATTCTTGGTATCAAAAAAAAAAAAAAAAAAAAAGTACCAACGTTAATATCCATTAAACTCTTTTTATAAAAATAAAAATTAAACTCATTTCATTTCTTTCAGGATATTATAGATTTTTTAAATTTTATTAACATTAAATGAATGAATTAAATCACATAAATTTCTTCTAAAATAAAAATAAATCATATATTTTTTAACATATATAATAAATTATAAAACACCTTGAGTTTTATTTAAATCATATAATTATGTTTTTAATGAAAAGTTTTGTTTATTTTAGGAAATGGGTAATTTTTTTCCATAGATAACTATACAAGTAATTTTGAATAATGATAATTGAGAAAAAAATTATTTAATTTAGTGAAATTTAGAATTTTGTGCTAGGCACTCCCGAGTAAAAAGTTTTTGTCTTTGAGTGTCCGGAGTAAAAGTTCGCTAATCTGCATATTAGATAACGGACATTATCTTTTTCTAATAGCGTTGTCTTGATCGGACATTTTTAAAATTTTATTGTGCTGGGTGCACATTTTTAAAAGTTTATTGGTATTTTTGGTCCACTTAAAAGTTAATTGTGCTAGACGCTCCTGAGCCAATAGTTTGTTGGTCAAATCGCTCCTTAACCCATAAATTAAACATAGAGAATTGGGATTTAAACGTTTGTAGTTAAGAGAAGATTGAGACAATATCGCATAACTCAAATTATTGCCAATATAAGTAGTGTTTTGTATCGTCTAAATTGAAATTAAATAATAGTATTAATATTATTTTCTTAGAAAAAATATTCTCATCATAGACATATTCAAGATGATCATACAATATTAATTAATTAATACAGGTAAGTTTTTTTTTTTTTTGTTATTGTGCATATATATATATATATATATATATATATATATATATATAGCTATATTGACCTCAAGGTAATCAAGGAGCTTGTTTTAATTTGTTCATAAATGTAACATCTTAATTCACTCTATCTCTCAAATTTATAAACCCCCCCCCCCCCCAACAATGGAAAAAAATTATATTTTTTCCTTAAATCATCCTTATTTACGGTATGTGTAAAAATGCAATTTTTTTTTAAAAAAATTATCATTTGGTATCCGGTTCGGGGGTCTATGAGTATGATCGCCCTTTGAATACAAATGTCTTCTCTAAGACTCAAACTTGAAACCTCAAAGGAATTTAGCGGGACCTTACACCAATAGACCAATTCTATGTTGGTTTTACGGTGTAAATTATTAGAATGGGTATTTTAGTAAAGCCCACATATATTTTTTTATGCTGGCAAAAAAAATATATCTTGACAAATATTTCACTTAAATAATTTCTTTAATAGTTACTCCCTCCGGTCTTTTTTTAAAAGTAACTTTTATCCTACATGAAGTGTATTATGTACCCAGGATATACGGATATACTATATGAACTTATGTAACTTACCAATAATTCAAAAAAGAAAATTGCAATTGGCAGGCAACTAATCTATACTACAGTGAATAGAAAGAGATCAAATAAGCATGATTCAATTGAGATGATTTAAATAAACAGGATTAGAATAAATGCCTGATTGAGAAAGCAACAACCTGTTTTACATCTTGAAAGCTTTTCAAATGCCCATGTATACGAACTTTCACATAGAAAATAGGGTGAAGGAGCGATTTTGCCAAACAACTATTAGTCCAGGAGCGGTGTAGCCAAATAACTTTTAATGAGACCAAAAATGCCAAAAAACAATTAAATTTGTTAAAAATACACAAAACCGTTAGATGGGATCTAACGTCCGTTTGGAATATTGCCACGTCTCGAATTGTTCCTTCTCTCTCTCTCTCTTATTCACCGAGCTTGTTCCTTCTCCTCAACCCGCCGCCTGCGTGGATTTTGAGCCAAACTTCCATGAAAGCTTCTCTCTACTTTTCGGGCTTTTCCCACCGACCAAAATCACCACCACCACCACCATTTCCAACACTACCCTCACCATCATTTGGATCGAACC
Organism: Acacia acuminata; assembly: GCA_019022655.1. Taxonomy (NCBI): domain Eukaryota; kingdom Viridiplantae; phylum Streptophyta; class Magnoliopsida; order Fabales; family Fabaceae; genus Acacia; species Acacia acuminata. The sequence goes on from JAFJYI010000123.1 coordinate 769,050, forward strand.
CCGGACCCCAACCCGATCTTCCCGAAGTGCTCCATATCCTTACTCTCATCATCCCGCTCTTGTTCCTTTCGGTTCGCCTACCCAAACGAGCCCTTCAAAGTCGACGCCTTGCATGGTGGTCGGGCCTTCGGGATTTCTCGCACAAGCTTTCTCTTCCAAAGTGGAGGTCTGAATTTTCTCGGCTCCATTGAGAGAGTGGGGCCGTATGAACCTTAAAAATCATCCGGGGTCTCATACAGTCAGTAATTAGCAGCAATTTTGGGGAGTGGCAGTGTGGAGCCTGTGGAATAGGAGGAGTGGGTTTTGTGGTGCCAAAACGTTGAGGCTTTGTCCAGGATCAGAGACGCCAGAAATCCCAAAGCCACGGTCGTACTGAGAGAAGCCAGATTGAGGAGCAACAAAATTTCATACCTAACCTTCGACGGACTGAGGAGGACATGAGGAGAGGTGTCTGGATCTGGAAGAGCCAAAGATGATGAAGGCGGGCTGAGGTTGAGAGAGATGAGATTGTGATTTGTGAGAGAGTTTAAACTTGAGAGTTGAGAACGGATTGCAGAGTGCCTCGGCTAAGTGGCGATTTTTTTAAATTCCCTCCGTATCAAAAAAATTTCGGTGACGTTCTACGATCGCCTTCTCCGCTGGGTTCTTGATCACGTTTGCAGATCACCTTCTCCGCTGGGTTCTCGATGACGCTGCTGTGGTTCTTCATTCTCACCTTCTCGGATGCACGCTCGGGGTCGAACCGAGTTCGTGTCAAGGTCGTGTTCTTTGTCTCGATGTGGTTCTTTTTGTTCTCCCGTGGGTTCTCGTTTTGTCTCGTCTCGAAAAAAAGAAAAGGGATTCAGTTGAAAAAAAAAACAAAACCAAAAACGCCACCGGGTATTGACCAAAGAACATAGGGACTCGACCCGGACTTCAAAATCCCACGTGGCCTTCTTCAAAATCCACGTGGCGTTCATTCGGTAAAGAGATTATGTGAAACCGATGGAGCTGTATTTTTTACAAATTCAATTATTTTTTGGCATTTTTGGTCTCTTTAAAAGTTATTTGGCTAGGACGCTCCCGCACTAATAGTTGTTTGGCAAAATCGCACCTTCACCCTAGAAAGTATACAATTAAAATCTCACCGTATTTCTTCAATTACGATTGTTTGCAATTTTTGTGTGTCGGAAGAAAGAGAGAAGGCCGTGTGTTCTCGAGACAGAATGAAGAAACTCAGTCTCCTCCTCCCAGAGAAACGCCGGTACTTCCGTAGCTTCCATGGTGATTTTGGTTGGCTAACTGATTTGGGCTGTGACTATGGCAATACGTAGCTAAATCCTTACTTCTTGGTGATGAGAATGCGTGGCTTGAGCATTTGTGCCTCAACAGGGGAGTTTTTTAGTTCAATTTTATGCTTAGACTGTGTATTTAATTTCCTAGTTTAGGTTTATTGAGACTTGAATTACAGTTATGTTTTTTCATATGGATTAATACTTGTAGATTTTGATTGGATGATGTATCTTGATGTTTACATTTATATATACATCTTCCATGGTGATTTTGATTGGGAAACTGATTTGGGCTGTGATTGTAGCTATGTGTAGCTAAATCCCTTACTTCTTGATGATAAGGATGCGTGACTTGAGCATTTGTGTCTCAGCAGAGGAGTTCAATCCCATGGCTTTTGTGGAAAAGTGTCATTTAGGACTGAAGTTGTTTTTTGTTTTGTTTTGTTATATACATTGTCGTTTTGCATGTGTTATGTTCTGGGTTGTGTTTTGTGTTTAAGACAGAGTTAGTTTCAGGCTTTTTCTCAGCGGGCCTTATCTCTAATAAATCCCAAGAGTGTCTGTATAAATAGGCCTGCAAGTGTTAATGTGATGTATGGATGGATGCTTACCCATTTTTCATCAATAAAGAAATATTTTCCGTGCCAATCTTCCTTGGTGATTTTGGTTGGGCAACTGATTGACTACGTGTAGCTAAATCCCTTGCTTTTTGGTACTGAGGATGCATGGCTTGAGCATTTGTGCTCTATAGGGGAAGTATTTTAGTTCAATCTTATATTTAGACTCTGTATTTGATTTTCTAGTTTAGGTTTATCATTATGTAGTTGTAAGACTTGAATTACACTTATATTTTTCATGTGGATTGATGAGATTATGCTTCCTTTCATGTTTATGATTAATAAACATGGTTTATTTAGCTCGTTCATTTAGAATATCTTACTCCCAACTTCGTCACAAAGGTTCAATGCTCTCGTGTCCATAAAATTTTTTGTAAAACGTGCTATTCGTTAATTATTATAAATAATACTAGATCAGATCTTTAATACAAGATCTAGATTAAGTTTTTAATATAAGATCCAGTTGAATAATTTAAAAAGAGTAAGGAAGCTTAATAAGTTACTCCTTTTATAAGAGCTTGAAATTTGAATTGTCCATGTCCTTCTTATAATATCTTACTTAAGGGAAGGCTATCTAACCATTCAATGCATTTTTACTCCCTCTGGTCTTTTGTACAAGAACTCAAAATTTGAATTAACTTGATCTTTTTTTTTTTTTAAATAAAAACCGAACAAGAGTTGTCTTAATGTTTAATGAGTTTTTCTGATATTTTTACTCTTCATTAATGATAGATATTGCATTAATTAAAAAAATTGATGTACTTATATTTACTCCATCTGTTCTATTTATAAGACCTCAATAACTAAATTACCGGTTTAAAAAAGTGGTTAATTAATTAGCTTCCTTAATCTCTCTAAAAAAGTCAATTAACTCTTATAATTAGGACCGGAGGGAGTACTTTATTTCTTTCCGTATGTTTTCTGGTTCTAGTTGTGTGTTTTTGGAGCTTCGTCAACTTTCCTCCTCTGCATGAGATGGGTACTGTGAAATTAGATGATGTCAGCTGCCCGTAAGCTCCTTTTTACTGAATATGTTGGGTACTTTGAAAATTCAATGGATGGGGTATCACCATCCTGGCCCACTTCATAGTCCTCCTCCGATAACACTACATCCTTCAGTGACCGACGGTCGGCCATAGCTTGATCAGAGTTCAACAGCTTGCTCCGGTAAGAGGCGTCCCCGGCTACCACCGACTCCACCATACAAACATCCGATGACTCTTTGTTAGCCCCCTCCTCTTCCGCCCCATCAGGCCGTATACGGACTTTCTTTGTAGACCGGAGAGTATCCTCCGATAGTGGGGGAGAAGACCCCTTCTCGTTAAGCGCCGTCGCGTCCGAGCCGTTTGCGTCCATCTATAAAAATTCTTGATACTAGTTTTTAACAAAATCTTTTAATAACATAATTCAGTTAATCATATTTTATAAAAAGGGGATGGAGGGTGTATTGATGATGACCCCCAGTATATACAATTAAATCTTTGGCTAGCTTAAGAATTTCTCAAAAGCATACTTGAGGAAGATAAATTATAAGGTTAATATATCTTGCAATATTTTTAGACGCGTCTCAAGATAAAATATTTACAAGAGCAATTTTTATATTAAAATATTTAACATCACCAGTCACCACCCTACGCTAAGAGGCCTTTAACTTCTGTTATCATTACTGACGGCTGGGTTTTAAATTTTTTTAATAATGGGACGTCATTTATAAAATTGCCACCTGCCCTTCATCTGAAAACGATGCAGAACTTCATTGTGCAATATATTGCATAAATGTAAGAGACTTTCCAGTAAATTTGAAATTTTAAAAGAGCTTTTTATTATATTTTCTCTCACTTAAGATTTAGGTTCAATTCGTTCCCAATAAATTTCAAAGTATGGTACTTACTATCGGTTTATAAATATTGTAGCCACTGTTTTGAATTACTTACCATTATAAAATACTTTTGTTTTTTGATAAACTGGACTACTGGAGGACAAATCATTGAAGAGTGGTAGGCGCAATTCCAAATTTCATGATATTTAAAATACCTATCTTTATTGATTGGTCCTCCAGTTTATCAAATATATATATATATATATATGATTTGTCCTCTACCCTTAATAGATGATATTAAAAAAGATACTCATATTTAAGTAAAAAAATGATGTCCTCCACTATTATATTTGTCAACTTTTTTCTTTAATTAACATCTATCGATATTCTCTAAAAACTAATCAAGTAAGAAAGAGATGGAGGGAATCATAGAAGATTATGATGGTTTAAAAAACATGTCATATTAATTAACTTAAGTAAATTACTTAATTTAATTAAATTAAGTAAATAAAAGGAGAGAAGTTTTGAGACACTTTGGGAGGAATGGTGTAATTCAGGTTCGTTCGTCATCATTTTGAAATAGCAATAGAGGATCCGATGAAGTAAACCCCGACACAACAAGAAAAATCCAAATGAAAAAAACCATGATCATCAAAATCCAAAAGCAAAATCATTAATCAAGATCCACTAAATTGTCTAGAATAAACCTTTAAGAATGACTACATAACAAAAATTGTTATTAGGCTAGGGCTTTAGAGGATAAACTCATCACGGAAACCCCATGTTGAGTTAAATAACACCAATGATTTTTTTATGTTTTTTGGTAGCCCATATGCTTCCTACATTTGCCCCAAAAAGCTCCCAAAAAATTAAGTCTTTAGAGGCTTTAGTTGGCAGGTTGAAATCCAAGGCAACATAGATTGAGATGCCCTAAGGTTCCTTGTACGCTTGGTCCACCTCCTCCTACACCTAAGGATATTCAACGTGATTAACATAAGATTTCAAACAATTGAGGCAAGAAAAGGAACAAGTTCATTTATTCAATTAAACTTGATCCTCAATCATATAATGAACATAAATATTAGAGCTGCTATAGAAAATCTGGAGCGTGACACTGTGATGTTATAGTTGGTTTCGGAGTCAGGCCCAAGTCACAAATCACAAGGCGCTGAAATGTTACCTATGGTATATGCTCGAGTTGATATGGGTCAGGGGCCACAAAAGAGATAATATTAAGAGCGATACACACCACAAAAGCATAGAATATCGAGTGTACAGTTGGTATCAGAGACGTGAATGAATTATGTTTCTATCTACAAAAAGGTGGATATCCATCGGGTGGACCACAAAGTCATCGAAGAGTGGTAAACTTGTGTCTACTATGGGTTAAAAGAATTTTAATACGTCTTTGCTACCAGCTTAAGCTTTTAGTTGAATTGGTTGGCGCTTCCTTTCTAAGGTTTGGTATCAGAGCCTGTGTTATTTTTCTTTGGTTTGGTATTGGAGCCAACACGTATTTGAATCTATGTCATGTTCATTTTTATAAGACGGGTTTAGGGAAGGTTTGGTATCATAGTTGTTTTTAATATTCATTTTCTTCTTCCTGCTCTCATTCAGATAGAAAATTACTGCATGTCCAAAGTAAACAATAATTTCATAACCAATATATATGCGAAGTATATGCTTAACACTACAAAATATTTTGAAATAAAAAAAAAAACGTAATTTGAGTCTATTATTATCATATTTTATTATTTAAGGGACAATTTAAATGATAATAGTTAATATTTTAAAAATGATTAATTTAAGTTAAATAAATATAAATATTAATTTTCCTTAATTTAAACAATCAAAATGATGCAAAATAGATTATTTTCTTAATAAAAGCATATCAGATGGGCCTAAAATGATTTTCAAGAATTAAAAATAATAATTTCAAGAATTAGACCAAATTGCCCAAACTTTACTAAATTTGAATAAAACCTAACAATAAGTTTTTAGCGACAATAAAACATATATTTAAGCCCACATAATTTCTGGAATAAAAACAATACAGCCCAAATAGATAAAATCCAAAACAAAGCCCAACAGGGAATACGCAGAAATAAACCAATTAAATAAAGGGTAAAGGGGCGAAAAATACACGCGTGTCTTTATCCTCGGAAAGCCCAAAGACCACGTCTTTTTTTGGGAGAAAAATACACACGAACTTTCAAAAGTGAAAGCAAATATACACATCTCCGTTAGTCAAACTGGATGCCGTTACTTTTGGTTTGTGTGGACCCCACATGTCATCTTTTTGTCCCCCTCTCTCCCTTACTGTGCTCCATGAAAACCATCGAACCATACCCAGATAATTCCTTCAATTTGGAAAATTCGTATTCTCTCTAGGGACGCTGAAGGTGACGACGCAGCCGAACCAGGTCGCTGCTTGGACTCTGTCGCCAGAAGTCAGCTCTTGAAAGCATACCTGAACTAGTTTAGCCTTATTATAATCAATATTTCATTATCTGTTCCAGTTTCTTTCTTCCCCCTCTTGATATCCTCTGTTTATAATGCTTAAAAAAGGGTCACTCAGCTTATTATTGTAGTATTTATTTGTTCGCATATATTTGGTAGCTCAAATCGTAATCTATTTAAGAAAAAAAATAACTTTATATGAGATCAAATGGTCTGTGAATTCGCTTGTTGTCACTTTAACTGATGATTCCTAACTTTGATCTCAGACTCCCTGTAAACACGATATTTTGAGGCAAAAAGCAATGCAATTATTGATGAATTAATTGTAAGAAAAAAAAATCATCCATAAAATGGTAGAGTTAGAGTATATTATTGCACATTATATGCTAGCTCGTATGGGTATCTTTCAACCACCACTGATCACATGTTCAGATGTAGAACTTCATAGCTCTAGTTATTAATATTCCCAGAATTATTGTGTGCGCTATATTTTAATCATTACAGGCTTTACAAGATTCCTTACAAAGACGCGTGAGAACAAATACCAACCAATTTCTGATGAAACTCGATTACTTTCTTCGCAAATATCTTTCTTTTTAATTTGTCCACCCACAGTTTCATCAAGTGTTCGTATATGTAAAGATAATTTGCAAATTCCCATAATGCATGGTGATTATGTGGGATATCACTGAATTTAGGAGTGATATTTTTAAAGAACTCCCTCCAACTAGTTTAACTATAGCCTGCTTTTTCCGTAAGATCATCCTCATGAGCGCCTGAGATCTGTGTTTGCAGTCTTTTTTTTTTTTTTTTTTAAGAGTTCACTAAGAATTATACACTGTAGGAAAAATAGACAAAGCTTCTTTCCCATGCTCATAGTTAAAAGGATATGAATAATTACTTCTGGATTAAGATTTAACAAACTGAACTGTGTATCCTCAGGTATCTTTAATTATTTATCCTGCATAGGGTCTTGATATTAAAGCTTTCGGGCTAGTTTTTGAGTTTTCCAATTGAAGATACTCCATAAAGGAGTGAACAGATACGCCCTATAAACTTTTCTCCATAAATTTCACAGTAACTTGAGATGTTGAGTGTCTGCAACAAGATTCCCTCAGAAAATAAAAAGGTTGTAAGGAGGAGGGGGGCCATTAATTGTTGCCATAAATCTCATATCAACCAACCCAGAAACACTGTTCAAAATCATGTTATGTATAAAACAAGAGTCCCACTTGTAACACAGATCCTACTTTGCCAAATTCAGCAAACACCAATACCCCCTCGTGGACAAGAAGTAAAGCGATGACATATACGCATTTGGCTTCCTACTCCACTTAAGTGCAATGAAAAAACTTGACATAAATGCCAAGGGTCTGAACAGCGCGCTTACTATTCCAGCAGAATATATGTCAGAAGTTCGAAATCCCCTGTTCAAGGTGTCGAAAACTGCATTTTCTATTCTCTCAACAGCTTTCTCTTCTCCAAGATCATACTTCAAAAGCATAGCGGCACTAAGAACAGTGGCGAAAGGATTTGCTTTGTCCTGTATAACGATCAATGAAAATATGTGCAGAGAAGGTGTCACTAACGTTGCATGCAGTGGGGAAAATACCAACAATGGCGCTGCATGTGAGAAAGTGAAATGAATTGATCGTTATGTTAACTTGAAGTTATATTTAATCTGGTTCAAAGAGAATTTAGACGTCAACTTAAAACATCAAATAAAACATCAAATAAACGAGATGCTAAAGTTTCAAAATTTGTTTGCTTCTATATATGTATATGTGTGTGTGACCCTGTTTTAAGCATTATAAACAGAGGATATCAAGATGGGGAAGAAAGAAACTGGAACAGATAATGAAATATTGATTATAATAATGCTTTCAAGAGCTGACTTTCGGCGATAGAGTGCAAGCAGCGACCTGGTTCAGCTGCGTCATCACCTTCACCTTCCCCAGAGAGAATACGAATTTTCCAAATTGAAGGAATTATCTGGGTATAGTTCGGTGGTTTGCATGGAGCACAGTAAGGGAGAGAGAGGGATAAAAAGATGACAGGTGGGGTCCACATAAACCAAAAAGTAACGGCATCCATTTTGACTAACGGAGACGTGTATATTTGCTTCACTTTTGAAAGTTCGAGTGTATTTTTTCCCAAAAAAAGCGTATAGTGTGAAGCGCTCACGAGGATAAAAACACGTGTGTATTTTTTTCCTTCACCCTTAAATAAATGGCGCTTCTACCAGCACTACTAGTAGTGCAGTGGTATTGAAGTAGTCTCCTCCCCTTATCCTGGGTTCAATCCCCCTCCCCTATCGCCTATTAGTAAAAAATAAAAAAAATAAATGGCGCTTCTTATTAAAAAAATAAATAAATGGCGCAAAAGGTAAATGTTTATGCCAATGTTGCTAGGAGAAGAGAGAGCCCAACAAAAACAGTTGCAAAATATGGGTTTAAAACCAACATAATTGAATCATGGGGTAAAAACTGAAAGGACCATAGAAATATAAAAATAATAAAAGCAATTGCATTCGAAGCCCAAGGTCAGAAAAAGCGGAATTGAGGAAAATATCCAAATCCAGCAAAAGCAAACAAAATAAAACATATGAAATCCAAATAATTGGGGCCCAAAACACTGCCCATTCTTTTTTTTTTTTTCTTCATGTAAACCCAATTTTCCATCAGCTCAAATGCAGTTGGCTTAGTCTTCAAAATCTAGGCAAAAACAGTGGCGTTTCAGCTCCGAACGAAGCTTCCTTTCATGACAGCAAAACGCTGTCGGTTCTGTACAGCGGAAAGACATTACTGATAAGAAAAGAAGTTCAATCCACACTCGAATTTATGGTCACAGATTTTTTTCAGCTTTATTTCCTTCTTCACCAACCAAGTCATACCTATACACTCACTCTTTGTCACGAACCCCAAAGAATTTTCATTTATTACCGTGAATCCAAGAACAACAGAATCTTCCTCTAATCCTCTAATCCCATTTCTTCGAAGCTCAATGTCAAAAACGTTGACCAATGATACGTATGCATGAGGATAATTACGTGGCAAACTAAGCGGCACAACAATAGAGGAGAAAAACTGTACATATTATAGGGTTATAAATAATGAATTCTTTTGGCCAAAAACAAAAAAATCCTCTTCTTGGATAGAATTCGCAGAGAAGAAGTCCATTGCAACACAAGAGGATTCTTCCGGATCTTTTATGAAGAAATTGGGAAAGCTCTTAGGAATAATATTAGAAGAAGATGATGATGCATTGTTTCCGGGTAATATAATGCATATATTTTAATTTTGTATCCAATTGCTCCTTGAATGAAAAAGGAAGAATCACCACTTCTGTAGGGTTAAATTTTGACTGTGCTTCACTATAAAATTTCCCCCCTTCATGGATCTATTCACAGATTTAGAACATGAATTGAACTTCAATGGATTTAGCCGGCAACCGTGAGAATATATTGCATACTATTTCTTCAGGTAGCTCCACAGTCTTAATCTGCAAACATATGTCATGTTTTCTTCTCATAAATAATTATGAGACAAAATAAGAGGAAAATTAGAAGAAAATCCCCCATTCAAAATTTTATTGGTAGGAAAGATCTGAAAATTTTTAATATACATAAAATTATATACTCTAAATTAGGTTATTCAATTTTTTTAATGGGGGACTAATAACCCCAATTACTAGGGGAAAATTTATAGAAAAATGCAATAAACTTTGCTCGCAATTAGTCACAAGAAAATCCACAATTGAAAGTTTCGTAACATTAACTTCATCAAACAAATACTAGATTCAAATAAGAAATGAACAAATTAAAGAAAGTCGATTATGAATAGTGATTAAGAAACTTTCAAGATGTATACTCATTGAAGAAGCATAAGAAAATATGAAAGCAGCATAAATGTGATTGAGTCGATATGTATTCTTACCTTTTAATTACTCCTATATGTAAGAGATGCTGAGAACACTCTCACTCTCAAAATCCAGAAATCGACCCACTTATATAGAAAATAACATAAGTGCTAATGGGAGTGTACTTGTATATATGTGGAGCTCTCACCATTGACCGAGGAGAAGCATTGGCTTTGCTGGTTCATATGTGTTTGTCTAGCTAATGCAAGTCATGATGTTAGATGTGGTGTTTGCAAACCAGTTTTATTGAGAAGTTTACTAAATAAATTGAGCGTTGAGGTTTGAAGAATCAGGTAGAAATTTAGAGAACCACGTTAGCATTTTTTGCAGTTTTCTTGATCACCAAAACTGAGGTTGTCTACTGAAGTTACTAAGGCCTTCTTGCTATGATCCTGGTGTTTGTGTATCCAAATTCGTGGCTAAGGCAATACTATGGGTACTTCATGGTCTCTACTTTGGTTCAAATGGGGTCTAGTTGAGCATATAATCTGGTTAGAGATGATGCCACAACTTCAAGCAAGAACTACAAGAAACAGGGGTATGGAGAAGAATGTTATGAAAGAATTTTGTGTTTCTGTGATTGGAAAATTGGTCAATTTAATTCACCTTATCCCCTTATTTTTTGTGTTGTTCAAGTTGAACACTTTAAAATAAATAGTGTTCAATTTGAGGGGCGTTTTAGAAATATAAGAAAATAATTGATTAGTTGGTTAAAGTCATTTTATATAAACGGCTTAGTCACTATGATTTTGTGTGTAAAGTGTGGAGCTTTCATCATATTAGAGAGGTTAATTTGAGTCTCTCTCTTTCTCTAGAGAGGGAAGTCCCTCCTAAATCCCTAGAGTTAGGGTTTGTTGTTAATCACCCTCAAGTGGGGGATGGTCATTGTTAAACCCAAGTGGGTTATATTGTATGAGCATATTGCTCTTATTGATATTAATACAAGATTCTTCAACTTCTTCATATTGTTTCTCTAATTGCTATATATACGCATGATGATGCCTCATCTATCAGTAATCTGTTAAAGATAACATATCTTTTTAAAAAGAAATGCAAAAAGATAACATATTTAACCACACTACAAAAAAAAAAAAAAAAAAAAAAACTATCGATTCCTAGCGGTTACAAAAAAATGCTACAAATGTCAGATTTTATAGCAGTTTGGACTTTTGTTGCTTGATAGTTAGTCGAGACGACATACTCATGTCAAGATCAGTTAGCTCAGAATGACAAAGGCCACAAGATAAAGCGAAGAAGATTTAGCAGAAGTGAGAGAATATCCTGATCAAGAATCAAGACCAATATGAGAGAGACTTTTGATCTCAAGAATCAAGGATCCATGTGCTTGACTTTCATCACTCGTTGTTCTTTCATCCTGCTGATACTCAAAAATACCTAGAAACTTTGATATTGTCTTCTTTTTGGTGTGTATTGCTCTCGATATTATCTGCTTTGTGTCTCTTAACCCACATCGACTCAAGCCTAACTCTAATACTAGGTAACATATCGGTGCCTCACGATTTGTAACTTGAGCCTGACTTTGATACCAACTATAACATTTTAGCGCCAACTCTCGATTTGTAACACCCCATTTTTCAAAGGCAGAATAATATGTCTTTATCAGAGTAGAGCATCGGAGCAATTTAAAAGAGTGAGTAACTGATAAGTACGTGGCTACAAATTGGTGTATTCGATAGTGGCGGTACATTTATCCCAATATTTAAAAATAATATACAGCCTAAAAATAAAAACTCTAGCCAAGTCTTCACGCGTGCTGCTTACCCTTGTCGTCGGCCCTCGGTCCTCCAGACCATGAAGCTATGGTAAGTGTTGAGGTTCAATACCCATTAGACCTCAGGTAACAGTTAACCTCATGCTCAAGTATGACAAGATATGTATGACAGATATTCATAACATTACAACATTAACCAATACATAGCACACAGCAGATGTATGGTTACAACAATACATAAGCACACAGCAGATGTAATGTCAACACAACCACAGTACATAGCACACAGCACATGCACAGTCACCCACGTTTGCGCTAACCAGTACCACGACAGCTCCTCGTGTCCTCAGCACTAGGAAAATTCAACGGCATTACCAAGACTGTAACCCGTATATAGTTGAATGTATATAAACATATGAACTAAGCCCCATAACTTAGCAACGGTGCATGATCCAAGACCAAGTCTTGTCCATGTCTCTATAAAATCATCTATCACATATAAGCATACAAGAAGCATCAGAGTTAGAGTTACAGTACGCTTCCGTACCTTAGTCCATAGAGCTTAGCGGTACGTTCGTCTGTCGGTACGTTTCCTCGAATAGCCTATAATAGTATCACCGCATTATTCCTTTATAAATAGTATCCTAAGAGGTACTTTAGCCACTATTGACCCTTTTTACCCCTGGTGGATTTGTTATTCCCATTATATCTCTTTATTTCCAAAAAACGCTGCTTTAGTATTTCTGGGAAAAATTTACGCTAACTTTGAAAAATCATTATTAATTCCAAAAAAATCGAAATGAGGTTCTGTAAAATTTCTTGGAAACCTTGGCATGTCTATTTTTGAGGAAAAATAACGGTGTTCTCTGGAAAAATGGAAATCATTCCCAGTTTAATGTTTTCCAACCTTTACCCAGATTTTTCCCAGAAAACGTAGCCCAACTTTAGGAATTTTAATTTTATCTCCTTCTACATACCTCTAATTGATACATATTTTATACCAATGGAAAGATATACATATCTACTATAACCATGAATTATTTCATAATTTTCAAAGATAGATTTACACATAAAATAATGCCCTCAATCTGACTGACTCCAACAGCCCAGCAAAACCCAACAATTCGCTATCTTACTCTATCTTGTTCCATTAATCCCACAAATTATTTCCCAATATGTTTTTACCTCATTAGGCATCTTTCAATGCAATGAGGCTTAAAAACAATTATGGGAATTTACTTTACCTATTTTCTAGATTAAAACTAACAATTCTACTAAAAACTACTAAGAACTACAAAAACTAAAGACTAGATTACTAAAAGCAAGCTTACCTCTTAAAGACTCTTGCTACTCCTTCCTCTTTCTTGCTTCACTCCACTCTTGTTTAGAATGGTTTTTGGTGTGAAGAAATGAAGAGGAGAGCCCTCTATTTATAGGAAAATCTCAAGCCCAACGTGGGCCCCACCATTTGCCTCTTCCTTAATCCCAACCATTGGATCTAAACTTAATCAAGAAGTTTTAATCCACATCCTTCACTCTAAAGCATGTGCTCTTGTGATGTCATATTGATGACATAATCAAGGCTTAGGTGTCATTGTTGACTCTTCAATATTAATTAACAAAGTTTACTCTTAATTCCATTTGTTAACTAACCATGGAAACTAGTGCTTAATTAAATCAAGCTTTATGCACCTTAATCTTTACTTATTTCCATTTGTCTTTTAATTGATCCTTGATTTTTAATTAAGACATTCCCTAATTGTTGCTTCTTAATTTGCCCCTTGATTAATTATGAAGATTTACACAATCATTTAATTAGTGAAAACTTAATTGCTCGTTAATATTTATTAATTTCCTTTAATTTGTTTAAGTATTTCCATAACATTTTCTTGCTCCTTTTTGTTATTTAAGAACCATGATTTATCATTTTGTATTTTATGATCCTTAAATATGGTCTTAAATTTAATCTTTGGTTTATTTAATTCCAAGGAAAAATTGTCCAAAATCTAATTAATAATCTAAAAATTTTAGAGACAACATACTCTCCTTTATTTATTATGTATTATTTATCAAAATTAGTGCTTATGAAAAATAAGAATTTTAGGGTATTACATGATTTTATGCAACAACTCTAATATTTATGTTCATTATACAATTGAGGACCAAGTTTAATTCAATAAATGAACTTGTTCGTTTTCATGCTTCAATTGTTTGAAATATTATGCCAATCATGTTGAATATCCTTAGGTGTAGGAGGAGGTGGACCAAGTGTATGAGGACTCCTGGGCCATCTCAGTCTACATTGTCTCAGATTTCAGCCTGTCAACTAAAGTCTCTAAAGACTTAATTTTTGAGGATTTTTTTTTTTTTTTTGGGAAAAATGTAGAAGCATATGGGCTACCAAAAAACACAAAAAATCGTTGGTGTTGTTCAACTCAACACAGGGCTCTTGTGATGAGTTGATCCCTTCAAACCCGAGCCTAATAACAGTTTTTTGTTAGGTTGTCTTTTTCTTACAAGTTTGTTCTAGAAAATTTAGTGATCCTGATTAATGATTTTGCTTTTGAATTTGGATGATTGTGGCCGTTTCATTCGGATTTTTCTTGTTGTGCCGGGCTTTTCTTCATCAGATTCGCTATTGCTATTTCAAAATGATGATATTCGGACCTGACCTGAATTACACCATCTCTCCGAAAATCTCTCAAAACTACTCTCTCAAAATCATGATGGTGTAATTCAGGTCCGAACAACATCATTTTAAAATAGTAACAAAGAATCCGATGAAGTAAACCTAGATACAACAAGAAAAATTTGAATGAAAAAACCACGATCATCAAAATCCAAAAGCAAATTCATTAATCTGGATCTACTAAATTGTCTAGAATAAATATTTACGAACGATCACATAACAAAAGTTATTAGGCTAGGGCTTTAGAGATCAACCTGGGATGGAAACAGGTCAGGCCTGACCCTTAACAGGCCAAGTCTGTTAAGTAGGGAAGTGGCATGAGCCTAGCCTGTGGCCTGAGCCTGGCCTGAAGCCTGTTAAGAGGCCTGAATTTTGTAAAAATCCTGTACTTAGCCTAACAGGCCGAAAACAGGCCTTTTGTAAACAGGCCAAACACAGGCCTACCTTAAACAGGCCGAACACAGGCCTACTTTACAAATTCTACAACAACATAAATGAAATCAAATACAACATCCAACATACAAATTCAACATCCTTTTGTATCAAAAAAACATTTAACATCCTTGTATCGCAATTATTTGGCCTGGACATTGACATCAAATCTTCAATATAATTTCTTCTTCACTTTGTTTAGACATCGCAATTCACCTCCGCTTTTCTTATTCATAAAAGGGAACCGATAAAAAAATAAAGAGATAATATTAGACAAAGAAAATCAAAGTAATTATAAAAATAGCATATATTAAGCAAGTTACAACAGTCATTCTGAAAATTCATGTTGCAAATCGATAGTTGGACAGAAAGTAAGAGGGTGACTAACGAACCGGCGTTTTTGTTAGAATTCCCGAAGAGATTAAATCCAAACAAATAGACACAAAATATCATCCATAGCCAAGATTCAATCATATCTTCAACGAAGAGCAAATGAGATTAAATCTGAATCTTTTTCTCTAATAACATCCATTTCAATAGAGCAAATGAGGGGAAGATATATATCATCCGGCGACCAAGAAAAGGAACTCATCGATATCCGGAAAAGTATTACTTTTGTGTGGGAAATATTTTATAAGGGGATTGGCACGAACATCAAAGATGGATATATAACTATTTTCAAGAAGGATTTAAGCACAACACTAGCATCATATTCAAAACAAGACACATTGCATACAAGTTAAAATCCACTCGGTTTCAGTTGCCCCAACCGGATCTAAATCCGAAAACATATTTCAATCATTTCAAGAAGGATTTAAGCACGAGTTACCACCATAAATCGATAAACGGGGATTCAAATCAAACCAGCAAAAAAAAGAACTTACCAAATCGAACCAGCGAAGTGGTCGACCACGAGAGGCTGAGAGTGACGATGAGCTGAGATCTAAGACAGAAAGTGACGGCGAGCTGAGAACTGAGTATGAGAGTGACAACGAGCATAGATCTGAGACTGAGAGCGAGGCGAGCTGAGATCTGAGAGTGAGAACAGCGAGGAGCTGGCGAGCTGAGATCGATGGCGAGCTGAGATCCGAGTAGCAAGATATGAGAGATTAAGAGTGAGCCAAGAGAAGTGGACTCAATCTATCACGGTTCAGGGATTCACACGATGATAAGGTTAGGGTTTTAAGAAAGGTGTCAAAATCAGGGGTAGAGAGATTAATTATGAATTGACAATTTTGCCCCTATAACAGGCCGGCCTGACAGGCCTAAAAGACTCGTAAGAAGGCCTAGGCCTGGCCTGTTAGGGAAAACAGACCTCAAAAAAGGCCTTGGCCTGGCCTTTTAGCCTGACAGGTCAGGCCAAAAACAGGCCAGGCCACCGGCCCCTGGCCTATTTCCACCCCTAGGATCAACTCATCATGAAAGTCCTGTGTTGAGTTAAACAACACCAGTGATTTTTTGTGTTTTGTAGCCCATATGCTTCTTGCATTTGCCCCATAAAGCTCATCTAAAAAAAGTCTTTAGAGACTTTAGTTGGCAAGCTAAAATCTGGGACAACGTAAATTGGGATGGCCTAAGGTTCCTCGTACACTTGGTCCACATCCTCCTTCACCTAATGATATTCAACATGATTGATATAAGATTTCAAATAATTGAATCATGAAAAGGAACCAATTCATTTATTCAATTAAACTTGGTCCTCAACCATATAATGAACATAAATATTAGACCTGATGTAGAAAATCTAGATCATGGTGCTGTGATGTTATAGTTGGTATCGAGTCGAGGCCAAGCCACAAATCGTGAAGCATTGTTTTGTTACCTAATATCGAGTTAGGCTCGAGTCGATGTGGGTCAGAAGCCACAAAACAGATAATATTGAGAGCAATACACACCAAAAAGAAGACAATATCGAGCATACAATTGGTATCGAAGTGCAAATGAATTACTTTTGCATCCACAAAGAAGTGGACACTACTAGAAAAAGTCAAAAACAGCGACGGAATTTGTGATGGAAAAAAATCCGTCGCAACTTGCCAGAATTTGCTACTTAATCCAAATCTGTCGCAATTTGCTACGGAATTGACAATGCGTAGCAAAATTTGCTACGGATTTTCAATTACGTAGCAAAATTTTGCTACGAATTTGGATTCCGTAGCAAAACCTTAAAAAAAAAAATCCAATTTCTTGGAGGGAAAAAGCCCGCAATTTGGCTACGGAATTTATTTTGCTGCGATTTTCAATTCCGTAGCAAAATTTTGCTACGGATTTGGATTCCGTAGCAAATTCCGTCGTAAAACTTTTTTTAAAAAAAAATCCAATTTCCTAGAGGGAAAAAACCCGCAAATCTTGGATTTGCCCCTTTTTGCGATGAAAATTCATTTCCGTCGCAAAAAGCAAATTTTTTTGCGACGGAAATTAGTGCGATCGCAAAAAAAATTGCTTTTTGTGAAATTGAAGTTCCGTCTCAAACGGGCGGCCATTTGGCTACTTTGGGTTCCCCCTTTTTGTGACGGAACTTCATTTCCGTCACAAAAAGCAAATTATTTTGGGACGGAACTCGTTTCCGTCACAAAAAATTTGCTTTTTGCGGCGTAAATGAAGTTCCGTTGCAAATCGAGCTTTAATACCTTCCGAAGTCATTTAGACGTCTTCCATTTCAATCTCCTCTCCACCTCTTAGTCATTTTGTCGGTCCTCCTCATCACCTCCGCCCCTCCCCGCCCCGCTCTTCCTCCGGCGTTGGCCCTCCGTCTCCTCCAACGTCCTCCGATTCCTCCGTAACGTCCCTCTCCCTCCTTCCCTCTCTTGTTATCTTTTTTTTTTTTTTTTATCTGAAGTGACTATTGGTAAGCATTCATCACTCACTGTACAATTGAAGATGTTTATGTATTCCTCTTTCTACAATAAAAAAAATCTGTGTGGTGTTGTGGTTCCTTCATTTCTTCCTTTTTTTTAACTTTTTTAAATCTGTTTGATGCAAGGTTTTTTGCATGGTTTAGGAACCCGGACCGGACCGGCCGGTTCGGACCGGAAACCGCTGAACCGGCCGGAAAACCGGTCCGAGTTGGGAGAAACCCGGGTTGACTCGGTGACTCCGGGTCAACTCGGTAAACTCGGCCAAAACCAGCCAAGTTGAGGCCGTGTCACCGAGTCATGAAGGAAAAAAATCAGATCGAGGCCGTGTGCGACAGATCAAGGAAGATGAAGAGGTAAGAAGAAGAGAACTGAAGTGAAGGCTGATTAGAGTATGTTTTCAAGCAACTACAGCCACTTTCTTCGCTGGCATAAGCTTGGACGGAGTGAAGGTTGATGAGTTGCCGGTGCTGGGTTTCAAGAGAATGGAGTGAAGGCTGAAGGCAACGGAAGCTATGGATGATGGAGCTTTGTCGGTGGAAGGAGGAGGAGGAGTCTTATGATGAGAGAGATAGATGAGATCCGGGAATGTGAGAAACTGAGAACTGAGAAGACGTGAGTGCCAGGGAGAGTAAGGAAGTAGATATGGAGGAAATAGAATAGAAGAGTTTTTTTTTTTTTTTTTTTTTTTTTTTTTTTTTGTCAAAACTCAAAAGTAAGATGAGATTTGAATATCATCGACCGATGTGATGGACATTGATGACGGTAGGTGAGAGTAGATTGTGAATTTTTTTATTTTTTACAACCATAAAAAATGAAGAGGGTGAGGGAAAAATAAATAAAAAGTTTATCACGTACAGCTGACTGGCTGAGACAAGTGAAATGAGTGATTGGATCTAATAAAAATTTCCTAATGTGTCTCCTTATATCTCAGATTGGTCATATGGATATACTCTAATTGTTTAACAAAATATTTTTATTATTAAAATATAAATAACTTGACATATTTTAATTAAATTATATTTTTAATTAATACCGGTTTGACTCGGTCGACCCATGACCCTTAACCAAGCCACCCTCACCGGTTCAAAGTGACCTAGTAGGTTTTAACTTTGGTTTTTTGTAATGAATATTAATTTTGTTTCTTCTTTTTTTAGTTAAATTTAATTCGCCAATAATATAGAAAGTGTTTGTAAAAGAAATATACATAGCATAATATGTAGTTGAAATTTGTCAAAGGTAAGGTAACTAGTTTCATCGATGTAGAAGGCATGTGAATTAAAATTCCATTGCCACAAAAAGCTCCTGTTGCTTGGTTACCTTTGGCCATAATTAAATTATATAGAATTATAGATGTGAACTAGGGAAGCCATATTGTAGAATTTAAGATATTATTATTATTATTATTAGAAATTGTACAAACTTAATTTATTATTAGAAGAGAGGAAATTATAATAACTATTTTTTATTATATTATATTTGCTTATATGCGTGAGATATTAAATTTCGTATAATATATAATCTTGGTAGTTAGAAATATTTTAGGATCTGATCGGATTATGGAATTTAAATTTTGTAATTGCTTTTTTGTTTTATAATTCCTAGATATTAGGATCTTCCTTTTATAATTCTTAGATATTAGGATCTATCTTTTATAATTTTTAGATATTAGAATATGCCTTTTATAATCCTAGATATTAGGATCGGCCTAAATTAATCAATAGATTATAGAATTTGAATTTTGTAATTGCTTTTCTGTTTTATAATTCTTAGATATTAGGATTGGCCTAAACTAGAGTATCTACATGTATTAAAATCGTGAAGACATATGAATAATAAAAATAAAAAACTCAAAGGATTTTGTACATTTCTTTTTAATTTCGTAATTTTTTATATTTTTTATATAATTTTTTTTTAGGAATCGAGTTTGCAACGGAATGACCAAATGACCATACTTGGTGTATCAAACACGGGAGATGATGAAGCATATGCAGATTCTACTTCAGTCCCTAATGAAGGACAAGGGTGACCATCACTACTTTGTTTAGACTTTTTTTTTATTACATATTGTTCACAACATTATTATTTATATTTTATTTTATCTATGTAAACTCTTTATGATTATTATTATATATTCAATTTTCTCAAAAAAAAAAAATTTAAATATCCATGGTACACTACTTTTTGTATTCAAATTTCTAAAAAAGAAAAATAAAAAAATATTTTTTAAAAAAATTTATTAGTTTTGCTATGGAATTTGTTTTTCGTAGCAAATGCTCCAATTTGCTACGGAATTATTTTCCGTAGCAAATTTGCGATTCCGTAGCAAATTTTTGATTTTGCTACGGAAAATAATTCCGTAGCAAATTTCGAATTTTCTACGGAAACCAATTCCGTAGCAAATTGCGACGGAATTTTTGTCCGTAGCAAATTGCGACGGATATGGATTTCCGTCGCAAAATTTGCGGTAAATATTTCCCGTCGCAATTGCTACACGATTTTTTGCTACGGAAAAATTCCGTAGCAAATCCGTTTGCTACGGAAAAAGCCTTGTTTTTGCTACGGAATTTTTCCGTAGCAAAAATTGATTTTTCTTGTAGTGGGATATTCGGCCTGGTGGACCACAAAGTCTACAAGAGTGGTAGACCTATGGTTAATATGGGTTAAAAGAACTGGAATGTGCATCTCGCTACCAGCTTAAACTTTTAATTTGATGGTTGGCGCCTCCTTTCTAAAGTTTGGTATAAGAGCCCATGTTATTATTATTATTATTATTATTTTTTGGTTTGGTATCAAAGCAAGCATGTATTCGAATCTATGCCATGTTCATTTTGATAAGATAGGTTTAGGGAAGGTTTGGTATCAGAGTGGTGCTTAAGATTCATTTTCTTCTTACAGCTCTCATTCAGACACAAAATTACTACATGTCCAAAGTAAATAATGATTTCATAGCTAATATCTACGCGAAGTATATGCTTAACACTATTGTTTTGTGATGCTTATAACTCAATGGATTTGTAGGAGATTTTGATATATGTTTCTCTTGACATGGGCATGCCGTCTCGGCTAACTATCAAGCAACAAAAGTCTCTTCGCGAGTTTATCTTCAGCCCTGAAGGAGGGAGCAGCCCTAAAGAAGAGAACATCCTAAAAAAGGGAATGGCAAGCATACTCTTTCGGTTTTCAATTTGTCATGGGATACCGTGACGAATTGATTCGGTAATTACTTAGTAACATCTCTTCAAATGCTGGAGCAAACACTAAAATAAGATCATTTTTTCTTTTAAGGAAATATAGTTTTGGATTCCAGATATATGGATATATTGTCGAAAAAGTTATGAGCATTAATAGCTCATCCAAATGAGATTACAAAAGCTATCACTATGGTTTGCCTTGCTTTCTCCCCAAAAGCTCATGAGGTGGTCCTATGAAGAAACAAGCTAAGTTACTATGGATTTAGCCGCTCCATAGTAATTGAGTATTTTGTTAAGATGCTTTTAACTACTACTCCCACAGGTCCTAAATATAAAATACAATTTGAAATACAATTTATACTATAAACTTTATCCTATATTTAGACTGGAGGTAGTATTTTACTTCTTTCCATTTGTTCTCTGGTTTTAGTTGTGTTTTTGTAGCTTCATTAACTTTCCTCTTCTGCATGAGATGGGTACTGTGAACTTTTTTTTTTTGCTCAAATGGGTACTGTGAACTAATTGACAACTTTTGACCCAAAAAAAAATAAAATAATAATTGACAACGAAACATCACCGTGCTCACACACCACCTGTTCTTTGCAATTCAAAAACTTGTTCATTATTTTTTTTTTCTTTTTGATATTTGTCTAAACAAAAACTTGTCTCAATTTCATGCCTAACCACAAAATGAATTTCATAGCTTTTTATTTTGTTCTGTTGGGGAGGAGGCAATTTATAGTGAGTCAAATGATAACATAAATTCATGATCGATCCAAACAAATGTATGCATTTATATGTGTGTGTGTGTGTATGTATGGAATTTGTTAAGCCTTCAATTGGATTTGGATGTGGTAGCTTCTCGGGCGTGTCTGTAAAATTTAGTGAAAGAATCAAAGTTGAACACATCCAAGGTGGTCTAAAAAAACACAATCAAATTCGACTATACAAGTTGACATTAAGTCATCACAATTCATTTCTCATTTGGTTCTTCTCCAGCTACAGTCCACAGGTTAGTGAAACAGCGAGCTGTTTTTTTTCCCCAACTTATGAGACAGAGTTAATGGGAAATAGGTGCCAGTAGGTCCTGAGTATATGGGAATGGGCCTCACTTTCTTCTCCTGTTTTCTGTTTTATTTTTAGTTTATAAAACAATTGTTACCAATCCTCTTCAACAAGACAAGATACAAATTTGTTAATTACTTTTCTCACCGAATATATCCCTCCATACAAAATTATTCCATATAAAACACATGGCGTTTGGTTTTTAATTTTGATCAGTTTTTCATAACAAACACTTGTGCTACATATGGAGTTGTTATATATGGCAAATGAGCAAGTTCCATGATGGTGAGAGGATTGAAGAGAGAAGAAAATGGGCAATACCATTTGATAATGAGATGACATATAATGAAAGATGGACTAACATTAGTATTCAATATCAAGGACCTATTTGATGGGCTCTGCTTAGACAGCCTATGCACAGCCACTTAACTTCAGTTATAACAACTCTTCTCTTCTAATTAAGTCTTCCATATCATATTTTTCTGACCTTGTACATAAACACACCACCTACTCTCACGCATCCATGAAAAAGCAAACAAAGAAAGGAAAAAAGTTTTTCCATATCAAACAGGTGAGCAATGTAAAACAAGAAAAGTCCAACTATTTAATGGAAGCCTCCACCGCCACCGCTGAACTATGGGCCATTTCCGGAGGTCGAGATGGCAGTACAAATATCAATAATAAGCCACTTATCGCCGCTGCCACAGGGCCCACCACAAACGCTGGCAAGTTGCCGCCTCCAAAGAAAGCATCCCACGGTCCAATTGTCACAGCAATCATCATCTATACGTGCAAATATGAACACAAATAATTAGTAAATGGTATATTTGTGGGTTAAATACCAATTTTGCCACGGAAATATTGACTAGGGAGCATCCAGCACTCGGAAGTTTTTTTGGTATCATTTTTGCCTCAAAAGTTTACAAACATAGCAATCTTGCCTATTGGTTGATCTTAACCGTTGGATTAGTATCATTTTTGTCCCAAAAGTTTACAAAAATTTGTTCCTACAAAAAACTTCCAGAGCATATTTGCTCCTTTTTGTAAACTTGTGAGGCAAAAATGATAACAAAAAAACTTTCGGGTACTGGATGCTCCCTAGTCAATGCTTTCATGACAAAATTAGTATTTATCTCTATATTTGTTGGTATCAATTAATTATATACATGGGTAAAAGCATATATGATGAAAGGCATTTTAAGTTCAAACCTGTGGAATTACAATTGAAAGATTGAGAACTCCCAAAGATAACCCTGTTAATTTAATTAAAAAAGGAATTAGATGGTGTTTAGTTTAATCTCTCCAAACGAAACTGAGCGGATTGATTAAGTTCATGAAAAGTGTTAATTGCCTTGGCCTGCCCCTGAACTGTTGGAGAATATAGATGCAAGAGCAAAAGGAATACTGTAAGTAATCTGCACAATACAAGAAAGTCATGAGCATTAATGGCACTTCCAAATGAGATCACAACTTTTAATAGGGTTTATTGGATATCAAAACAATTGACAGAAGGAAATATCATCCACTGGCTCCCTCAATACCCCGTCTAAAATTTGTCAGCCAATAATTCATATCTAATACAAAATCCAGCATAAATAAATTTGGTGGTTGCCTCCAATCAGAGCCAGTATGCAGACTATAATTATGACAAACGAAAAAAATCTATCCTCTTAATAAAATTAAAATAGATAGAGTAGAAAAGTCCATAATTTTTCTTATCTAATTCTTGTTACGTGTTCGCTTCCAGAAAAAAATAATAATGGAAAAATCGAAATTTCCCAGCCTCATGCCCGAATAGCCGTTCATATTTTTTAAGGGAAAAATATAATAACCAAAATTTTTAAAATTAGCAAATAAGATTGTTGGTTTATTCTGGGCCAACAGCAAATAAGATTCAAACTTAGTTTTCCAATGTCCAAAAACGACTTACCGCAAGGGGGATACCCAGCACCGCGAAAAGAGCCAACGCACCACCTATCACCCCGGAGGACGGCGGAAGAGGCTCGGGGTTGCCGGTGTAGCGCCGTGTGTGTTCGGCTATTTTTGTAATGAGAACGGTGAGCGCTAAACATGTGGCGAGCAGGAAGTTGACGATTCCCCAGAGCCGCTTGACGCCGCCAACCCCACGCGCCAGAGCCTCGATGCTCAAAGACGTGACTCCCAGTACCACTGAGTTGAGCATGAGCCCCAATGAGCCAGCGCGCACCCCCATATCGTACATCCTCCCTTCTCCCACTGTCCCGCCAAACACCTCCTTCGCCATCCAATCAGTGTCGAACAGCAGGAAGGGGAACCAAGCAATCCAGTTGAGACACGTCACCAAAAGCAAAATCCACATCGGCTTCTTTATCGCTCGGAAAGCACCCCATATTTCCCCAAAGCAAGGCATTTCGCGTGACGGTCTTGATTCTTCTTCTAATGCCTCTTCGTTATCATCCGTACCACCGGCTTCTTTCTTCGGTTTATCACCCGATGACGGCCTTCCCTCCTTTACGTACGTCACCGCAATGATGGAGGTAGTTGCCCGAAGTGCCATGGAGAGGAAGAAGCAGCTCTTGAGATTCGCGCAGTACACGTCGCAGGCTTTGGTCATCGTGAACGGGAACATCTTGTGGAGGCGGCTGAACGATCCAGCGGCGTAGCCGAGGACGTTTCCGACGGCCATGAAGAACGAGAAGAACGAGTTCGCAGTTATGGTCTTACGCTGGTCGCCAGCGGCGAGGTCAGCCAGAAGTGCCCGGCATGGGCCATGTAGCATGTTGTTGGCGACTTCGAGGATCCAGAACCCGGCGACGAATATGATGATGGCGCGAGGGCGGCTTTTCTTCTCCAAGGAGTCACCAAACATGTGGCCCATGTCGGCGGCGCAGCCGATGAGGGAGACGCCAACTGCGATGGAGAGAGCGCCAGCGGTAATGAAAGGACTGCGGCGTCCGAATCGGGAAGTGCAACGGTCGCTGTAGTAGCCAACTATGGGTTGGACGATCATGCCGGAAATGGGGCCGCAGAGCCAGATGCAGGCGGCCCAGAAGTGGGGCATGCCGAGGAGTTGGATGTAAGGGGTCAAGAGAGAAAGCTGGAGAGCCCAGCCGAACTGAATGCCGGCGGCCATGGAGGCGACGACGATGATCTTACGTAAGGGACTGGGCTCAAGGGAGGTAGCGGCCTCGAGTTGGAGAGAGGAAGGCGTAGCAGTGTCGTTGGTGGTGGGAGGAGGAGGAAGCTTGGAGGGATCCATAGTTGAAGAAGAGAGAGAATGAGAGAAGGTAAGGAGAGTATGAAATGGGTGAGGAGAGTCTGGGGAGGAGGGGCCTGAATTTATAAGGGAGGTTGGGGAAGAAGGGAACACTCACTGGGTGGGGGCGGCGAAGCTTATCCGTCATGTGAGAGCGAGAGAGAGCAGTGTCTCTCTGTGACAGTAACGCCACTATGGACTTCTCAGCAGCAGATTTTATAATGTTAAAACAGAGAGTATTTGGGATAATTTTCCAAAAGGATGTTACCAGGAAAGATGGGTATGGACTGTGGATTGTGGAAGGCCTTCAGTGCACCAATACCAGTGATTGAAACAGAGTGAGGAACACGCCCAACAAACTCTCGCTTTCCCTCCCATTTCCTCTTGCGCGTATTTCAACTTTGATCGTGGCATTGTTTTATATATTAGTATAAAATGGCCTAGCTTTTATGTCCCACCTTTTTGTTTTTATTACGCCATTCTTTTCACCGCACTATAATATATATATATATATATATATATATACATGACATAGCTTTATATATTACTGTAAAATGAGGGGTTAAAATTCAATAATAAACAATCAGGAATAGGATCAATATATGTAGAGTTGTATATTAAAAAAAAAAAAAAAAAAAGTATCAAAAGAAGGCAAACGGAGACCGGATAAAAGATACACACCGGCCACCAACCATTGTCCTGAGACTAGGACTGAATGTAAAGCTGAATGACAATTAATTTAGTGGAAGGTAAATTCAAGATCACCAGCTTTGAAGAAAAGCATAACCACCCATTGTATCTCCAAGAAACAGTGCATATGATGAGGTCTCAACGGAAAATATGTGATGCACAAGTAGATGAGATTGATTTGGCTAGGGATGCTGGACTAAAACAGAAGGTGACTTTTGACCTTTTGAGTAAGCAAGCAGGTGGACGAGCTAATCTTCTTCACTCAAGTTGATATGAAAAATTATTTGAAAGCTAAACGAAGAAAAAACATGAAGAATGGCCAAGTTGGATGGTTGTTGAATTATGTTGAAAAACAAATTACTAAGAACCCTTCATTTTATCATTCATTCCAACTTGATATGGAAAATCAAATTACAAATATTTTTTGGTTTGATGCTCGTATGCTTGTAGATTATACTTATTTTGGGGATGTTATTTTGCTAGACACCACATACTACACAAACGGTAATCATAGACCTTTAGCCATATTGTAACACCCCAAATTTCTAACAATTATAATGACATAAAATTTCAATGATTTTATAAATAACTACGAAATTCAAAATAACTAAAATTTGGGAAGTGTTACCGCCGCACTTGTACTTGGGACAAGTGCAAGGCTACTTATTACATTAATCATAAATCGAACTTAAATAGGTGTATTTTATTCAAAATAAAGAAAATAAAATAAGAAAACTAGCTAGAATCGAATGATCTTTCTCACTTCTCACCGCTAGCCCCAACTCTTGACACCGTTTCACTGAAATTTTGCTCCCAGAAGGATCATCACGACCCATGAACACACACACAGAAAAGTAGTGGTAATCCTAATAAACACAATTTATATGGCTCAAATATATTAATAAAATCAAATACGTAATCACATAGTGATTTAATCAAATAACAAATCCAATATTCGCCATATATATACATATATTCACACCGAATCAAATATCATTCATTATCTTTATTAAATTCGTATAGACAGGAAACCCGCTACCTATTTAGTTTAGTGGGAAGAGAACCATGGTAGACCCGGAAACCTACCAGTCTACCCTGTGACCCGGAAACCTGCCAGTCACAATCATCAATTGGCCATAAACATATCTTCCTAGTGCGCACACCTCTTCCCAAAGTTGCTACTAGTGTCCCTAAAAACCCGCGTACACCACTTTGGGAAGAACGGATACTATCTTTTCACATCGGTGGCATAAAGCCCAAAAGTTGTGTTCATCACTTTGGGAGGTACCATCCCAAAGCTATCCTCCCACCGTTAAATTGTTTTAAAACACACACATAATAAACTCCTAAATTATTTTTATTATTTACTTATCTTTTATATATTTTTATATTAATTTAATTAAATATAGATATAAAGATATTTTGAACTAAAATCTGTTCTTATCTTATCTTATTGCGCAGAGATATTATATAAAGAAAAAGAAAATCAAAGAATAAATAAATGAATAAAAGAGACTGGACCCACGAAGCAATTATATTTAATAAAAAAAAATGATGCACAGGGAAACTTCATCCAGTTCATCCAAGCAAATTGTATTCATCTCGTAGGTAACTCATGCACGAAGGCCGAGGCAAGCAATTGTAACCAATTCAATTCATGAAGGAAAAATCGCATTCAATTGAAGGAAAAAAAAAAACGCACAAGCAAATTGTGACGCACGCAAGCCGAGGAAGCAAATTGAATCCATTGTATTCAATTGATTAGAAAAAAAACGCACAGGCAATTTGTGACGTACGCAAATCGAAGCAGGCAATTATATTCAATTGATAAAGAAGGAATTCAACAAATTGATCACAAGTTATATTGTTCTAGGGATTAGGATTTCATATATAATGGCCTTATCGAAGTCTATACAAAACTAACCTATTGTTCATGAGGATTAGGATTACCTGGTCTCCGTGTTGCTAACCTCCTCGGAGAACAATTGATGAGAGTACGGAACGAGGGTGTAGTAGCGGAGAAAAGTTTAGCGGCAAATAAAATATCGAGTCTTTCTAGGTTTAAGCGGCTAGACCTAATTTTTATAATTAAAACTAGGGTTTTAGCTATTGAGTTGGGCTACTTACTTATTCCCGATAAAATGAATTAAAAGAAATTGTAGAGTTTTATTATTAGATATATTTTGATTCCGATGATGAATTCAAAAATTTAAAATATAATCTAATCTAACTAACTTCTAGATTCTTGGATCTAATCTTGACTAATCTAATAATACGATTTACGAAATAATATGATTACTACAAGTAACAATACAACATTATTAATTTATTTTTATTTTTATTATTATTAATCATTATTATTTTAATCTATTATTATCATTACTATTTCTAAAAATCGGGGTATTACACATATTCTCAGAACTCAACATCATAAAGGAATTGTAATTTTTGGCGCATCTTTGTTATATGATAAAACCACATAATCATTCAAGTGGTTATTAGAAACCTTTTTTGAAAGCAAACAAGCAAAAGCAACCTGCAACATTTTTTACTGACCAACGATCAAGCAATGGCAAGAGTACTGTGTGAGGTTATGCCAGAAGTGAAGCATGCATTATGCACATGGCATATTGAGCAAAATGAAATAAAACATCTAGGGAATAAGATGAAGGGTGGTTCCCATTTTTTGCGTGATTTTAACAAGTGTATGTTTATTATTGAAGACAAAACACAATTTGAAGAAGCATGGGCGTCTCTAATATCATCATTCAATTTGGAGGATAACTCATGGTTGAAGTCCATATATGAAATCAATGAGAAATGTGCATGGTGTTATATGAAGTACTCTATTACTCTTGATTTGTGTTGCACACAAATAAGTGAAATTGTTAATGCAGATATTAAGAGTATTCCAAACCTAAGTTTTAATATTGATGAATTATTCAAAAGGCTTGAGTAGGATGTTGTAGAAAAGAGGTATAATGAGATTAAATGTGAATATGGAGAAAGGGAGAAAAAAAGCATGACTGATAGTCCAAAGTTCACCTATACTACAACAAGTTCCTGAAATTTCCACCGCTTCAGTGTTAGAATTGTTCCAAGAGCAATTGGATATTTTTTCGCCACATGTATTTCCTCTCGAGATGAGAAAGGTCTATTGTTCTATACCGGAACTATGGTTCATGAAGACAAAACTTGGACTTTGACAATTGATTAGAAGGATTATTTTTTATGATGCAGTTGCAAGCGTTTTGAATCTATTGGGATATTATATTTTTATGCTTTAAAAAGATATGAGGTGAATGAAGTGAGGAAACAACCAAAAAAATATATTTTGAAAAGATGGACTAAATATGTTAGAAATGGTGTGATACATGATATTAGAGAAAATGAAATATAACTGGATCCTAAGCTTCAGAGCACTCAAACATACCAACAATTATGTTAGTTGATGATAACATTAGCGGCTGAAATGTTTGATTGTCCATAGACTTTTATGTTTGTCCGCAACTCTATAATACAATTTCATTAAGAATCAAGAGACTTCCGCTCATCACTAAGAAATAAAAAAAGATGAAGACAAAAAGGAAGAAGGTGGAACTACTACATGGGAAGAAGAGAGAGAGAGAGAGAGAGAGAGAGAGAGAGATGAACAACCCAAGGGCATTAAAAAGAGAGAAAAAAAAACTAAGAGACAAAAAAGATTTAAGGGTTGGCAAAAGCTTCTAGCAAAGATAAACTGGTCCAAGGTAATAAGTGTGGAATCAGAGGCTCCAATTTCATGTTTAGCACTTACAACATTGCAAGCATTACTTCAAGTGCAATCATTTACTAGTATACTGATGGTGAGCCCCACACACACACACACACACACACACAAAATTATATGTCCTTTGTGTCTTATTTTGTTAGTGGGGCATCAACAAGAAGAATAATATCCATACTCCCCTCCATTCTAATTATAGGGCAACATTTGAAAGTTGGTTTTGGTCTTAATTATAGGATAAAATTCTAATTTTGTCAATTTCTTCCTAAAATACCCTATTGATACTTTCTCAATAATAATTAAACACAATAATAATTTAATAATGCACCTATATATCCTATAAAGTAAGTAATGCTTACAACTCATTAATGTCATATACACCTCAATTATACTATTTTTTAATAAAATAATTTTGAGCAAATTTTGTCATATTTTTTCCATATCAACCCTACTAATACTTCCTCCACACTAATTAATTTTAGGGTTAAGATGAAAAAATTCACACGCCGTTTTTTCAAAAGTGTGTCCAACACCAAGTGTTTTCTTAGGTGTAAAAGTGACTATGTGGTTACAAAAATGGGGCAAAAGTCATATATTCCATTAAATATAGATGACGTCTATTATAGATTAAAGTTAACTCCATCATCTATATTTAATGAAATCTGTTTGTTGGGTGAAAAAAGAAATTGGTGGTTGATCAGTGTGATGATTTTTAATCATGTGAATATCATGTATTTTGATCAAAGTTTTTCTAAAGTAGAAATATATAACTGGGGCGAATGGGCGATGGATTCTGAGCATTACAGAAGGTAAGGGATGACTAGTATTTATACCTCTGTGAATGCATTTGCGTGTCGCATTTGAACTCCGTTTGTTAAACAAGGGAGATAGTGTAGGAAGGGTGTTTTTTCCATGGGTATTTTAGGAAAATGAATAGAATTAACTAATTTAACTTTTTTCCTTAATCTCTCCAAAATCGGTAAATATATCCTATAATTAGGATCGGAGGGAGTACTTTTTATTTGTGATGATTTATAGGCTCCTTTATATTGTTCAACGCCATCATTAGAAGTAATGGAAGAAGAGTTTTTGTTGTCGTACAGAAAAACAAAGATAGAAATAAGCACAAGTTAAGAGTGACTGACCCATGCATGTCCTGGAGAGAAATATGTGAATGGTGAGAATGAGATAGTGATATTATAGTAATAATAAATAAGGAAAAATTATGGGGGAAAATATAACTAAAAGAGTGATTTGGCCAACAAACTCTTAGCTCGGGAAAGCGTCCAACACAATTAACTTTTAAGTTAACAAAAAATACCAATAAACTTTTAAAAATGTGCACCAAAGACAATAAACTTTTAAAAATGTACAGTCAAGACAATGCCATTAGGAAAAAATAACGCCTGTTATCTAAGGTGCGATTGGCCAACGAACTTTCACCTCCAGGAGCACCCAAAGACAAAAAACTTTTACTCAGAGTGTCCATCACAAAATTCTAAATTTCCCTAAATTAAATAAATTTTTTTTCTCAATTGTCATTATTCAAAACTACTTGTATAGATATCTATGGTCAAAAACTACTCATTTGTTAAAATAAACAAAACTTTTCATTAAAAACATAATTATATGATTCAAATAAAACTCAAGGTATTTTATAATTTATTATATATGTTAAAAAAAACAATTATATGATTTATTTTTATTTTAGAAGAAATTTATGCGAGTTAAAAAATTCATTTAATGTTAATAAAATTTAAAAAATCTAAAAAAATCTAATATATCGGGAAAGAAATGAAGTGCATTTAATTTTTATTTTTATAAAAAGAACTTAACGGATTCAACGTCGAACTTAATAATATAAATCCGCAACTTGATGATATATTTGTTAATTAAATGATCTATTGATTATATGAATATGGGACTTGTTGAGGGGAAAAAAAGATAACAAAAAAAAAATGAAGAGTTTGTTACGTTGGTCAAATTGCTCCTTAACCCATTATTAAATTATTCTTAATCAAACCTCTAAAGTTATCTTTTTTTCAACAAATCCCATATTCATATAATTAATGGATCATTTAATTAACAAATATATCATCAAGTTGTAACATCCCAATTTTCTAAAGCGTTTTCAAATAGTTTGTTCGAGTAGAGCATCGGAATAATTTAAAAAAGGCGAGTATCTCGATAAACTTTCACCGTTGGTGTATCTCTGGTTGCTTTACAAAATGCGGTACATTTATTCCAATATTCAAAAATACGCTAATACATATCCAAAAGAAATTCTCCTTTGGGTCTTCACCGGTGCCGCTTGCCCTTGTCCTCGGTCCCGATCCCTCCGGATCCCGAGGCTATATAGAGCCGAGGTTCAATGGAATTGAACCTCGGGTAATGGTTAACCTCATGCTTAAATATGATAGTATATGTATAATTATATTCATGGCGTTTCAGTAACAATCATTACATAAGCACACAGCAGATGTATCACAACAATACATAAGTACATAGCAGATGTATCCCAACAGTACATAAGCACACAGCGGATGTAAAGTTATCTATCACATATAAGCATACAATAAGCATCAGAGTTAGTGTTAAAGACGCGAACGTACCTTCGTTGATGAATACGGTACGTTTGTCGGTCGAAAATGCGTTCACGAGATATCCTATGAGGGTAATATCGCATTTATTAATTCTTAAAAAATATCATAATAGATATCTTAGTCACAAATGACTATTTTGCCCTTGCAACATTTATTTTTCACTTTATTCCTTCAAAATTCGTAGAACAACGATGGTACAAATCTGTACAGCATTTCGTCTAACTTTGAAAAATCATAATTAATTCTAGAAAAATCAAAACAAGGATCCGTAAAATTTCTTGGAATCCTTAGGATGTCTATTTTCAATTAAAAATAATAAAATTTTCCTAGATTACAAGATTCACTCCCAGGTTTTAAGTTTTGAACCTCTGCCCAGAATTTTTCCAGAAATTTGTAGCTAAATTTTGAGAATTTCTATCTCACTGTACAAAACTCATTTCAACATGTTCTTGGCATATTTGAAAAGCCCTATATGTCTACTTTCACCATGAATTGTCCCAGAATTTTTCAACATCATTTTGAACAAGAAATATTGGCATTTCTATCGCTGATTTCAGAAATCGCTACCGACAAAATTTTGCGTAACTTCGTTACTTCGGTGTTTTTCTTGCAGAAATTTTTCCCTAACCCTTCCTTCATCAATTTTTCAAAATAAAGCTATTTTTAACCATAAAAACGTGAAAATAAAACTACTCTAGAATTTTTAAGATTAAAACATAACTATCTATGAATTTAAAACTCAAAACTCAAGAACTTGTTTACCTATACTTGAACTCCTTCAAGCTACTTCCCACTCAACCTCACTTCTCTCTAATTTCAGATTTCTCTTGCTTGTTTGGTGTGAAGAATGAAGAGAGGTTTGATCTCTATTTATAGGCTCCAAGCAACCCCTTTCAACAAGCTATCTCTCTTCCCTCTTGGCTTTAGACTTGTGTTTTCTATTATGCCACATAAACAATAATTCTATGGGTAGAAGGGAGGATGAATCATCACCTTTTACTCCCTTTGACCTTGCATTGTTGGCTCTTCCATGTTCCACCACCTCTTGTCCTTGTCTCTTAACTTGCCTTGTTGGCCATTTCTACTTCTCATATTTATCTATGGAACACTCATTGAGCCAACAAGGCTCTTCTCCTTTAATCACTACACACACACACACACAAAATTGCCACATCTCCCCCTTTACTCCATGCATTCTTGCTTGTTGTTTCCATTGTTCCACATCTTTAGCTCTTATTGGTTCATGAATTACCACTTGAATTTAGGTCTTAACTTAAGTAATTAATTTAAACCTTTGGCTAATTATTTCCAACAAGGTGTTCTTAAATATTATTAGGCTTATTTGATTGGTTACAATATTAATCATAATCACATGTTATCAATTTAATTATGAAAGTTTATGAATTTAATTCAATTAATGTAGATTTAATTATCTACTAATTGTTGGCAATTTTCTTTAATTTGCTTAATTATTTCCTCACAGATTTTGGGTTTACCTTGGTCATTTATGCACCATGCATTAATTTAATAATCATAGGGCAACTTATGGTCCCTAATATAATATTGGATTTTTGCCTCTTTAATTTTCAAGGAAACTAATCAAATAAATTACTAAAATTAGAGACAACATACTTTCCTATTTTAAATAGGTATTATTTTTTCCAAAAAATAATATTCAAGAGAAATATGAATTTTGTGGTATTTTATTATCCCAAAATAAAATTAGAGAATTTGGTTTTTGATTACCTCAATTCTTAGAGAAAATTCCCTAAATTAACATAAATATGTTACTCAATTTTGAGACCACATATTCACCTATTTTTAATAGGCACTATTTACCAAAATATTGTATTTAAAATAATTAAGGATTTTTTTTCCGGGTATTACACAAGTTACCAAATTTATATTATTAAGTATCAACGTTAATATCCATTAAGCTCTTTTTATAAAAATAAAAATTAAACTCATTTCATTTCTTTCAGGATATTATAGATTTTTTAAATTTTATTAACATTAAATGAATTAATTAAATCACATAAATTTCTTCTAAAATAAAAATAAATCATATATTTTTTTAACATATATAATAAATTATAAAACACCTTGAGTTTTATTTAAATCATATAATTATGTTGTTAATGAAAAGTTTTGTTTATTTTAGGAAATGGGTAAAAATTTTTTTTTCATAGATAACTATACAAGTAATTTTGAATAATGACAATTGAGAAAAAATTATTTAATTTAGTGAAATTTAGAATTTTGTGCTAGGCGCTCCTGAGTAAAAGCTTTTTGTCTTTGGGGTCCTGGAGTAAAGTTCATTGGCCAATCTGCACCTTAGATAATGGACATTATCTTTTTCCAATAGCGTTGTCTTGATGCACATTTTTAAAAGTTTATTGTCCTAGGTGCACATTTTTAAAATTTTATTGGTATTTTTGGTCCACTTAAAAGTTAATTATGTTAGATGCTCCCCCGAGCCAATAGTTTATTGATCAAATCGCTCCTTAACCCATAAATTAAACATAGAGAATTGGGATTTAAACGTTTGTAGTTAAGAGAAGATTGAGACAATATCGCATAACTCAAATTATTGCCAATATAAGTAGTGTTTTGTATCGTCTAAATTGAAATTAAATAATAGTATTAATATTATATTCTTAGAAAAAATATTCTCATCATAGACATATTCAAGATGATCATACAATATTAATTAATTAATACAGGTAACTTTTTTTTTTTTTTTTTTGTTATTGTGCATATATATATAGCTATATAGCTATATATATATATATATTTGAGCAATATATATATATATATATATATATATATATAGCTATATTGACCTCAAGGTAATCAAGGAGCTTGTTTTAATTTGGTCATAAATGTAACATCTTAATTCACTCTATCTCTCAAATTTATACTCCCCCCCCCCCAATGGAAAAAAAAAATATTTTTTCCTTAAATCATCCTTATTTACAGTATGTGTAAAGAGAGTTTTCATCTATGTGGTAGAGTAATTTACAATGCAATTTTTTTATAAAAAATTATCATTTGGTATCCGGTTCGGGGTCTATGAGTATGACTGCCCTCCGAATACAAATGTCTTCTCTAAGACTCAAATTTGAAACCTCAAAAGATTTAGCAGGGCCTTACATTGATGAACCAATTCTATGTTGGTTTTACGGTGCAAATTATTAGAATGAGTATTTTAGTAAAGCCTACATATATTTTTTTACGCTGGCAAAAAAACATATGTCTTTACAAATATTTCACTTAAATAATTTCTTTAATAGTTACTCCCTCCGGTCTCTTTTTTAAGTAACTTTTATCCTACGTGAAGTGTATTATGTACCCAAGATATACGGATATACTATATGAACTTATGTAACTTACCAATAATTCAAAAAAGAAAATTGCAATTGGCAGGCAACTAATCTATACTACAGTGAATAGAAAGAGATCAAATAGGCATGATTCAATTGAGATGATTTAAATAAACAGGATTAGTCCAAATGCCTGATTGAGAAAGCAACAACCTGTTTTACATCTTGAAAGCTTTTCAAATGCCCATGTATACGAACTTTCACATAGAAAGTATACAATTAAAATCTCACCGTATTTCTTCAATTACGATTGTTTGCAATTTTTTGTGTGTCGGAAGAAAGAGAGAAGGCCGTGTGTTCTCGAGACAGAATGAAGAAACTCAGTCTCCTCTTCCCAGAGAAACGCCGGTACTTCCGTAGCTTCCATGGTGATTTTGGTTGGCTAACTGATTTGGGCTGTGACTATGGCAATACGTAGCTAAATCCTTGCTTCTTGGTGATGAGAATGCGTGGCTTGAGCATTTGTGCCTCAACAAGGGAGTTTTTTAGTTCAATTTTATGCTTAGACTGTATTTAATTTCCTAGTTTAGGTTTATTGAGACTTGAATTACAGTTATGTTTTTTCATATGGATTAATACTTGTAGATTTTGATTGGATGATGTATCTTGATGTTTACATTTATATATACATCTTCCATGGTGATTTTGATTGGGAAACTGATTTGGGCTGTGATTGTAGCTATGTGTAGCTAAATCCCTTACTTCTTGATGATAAGGATGCGTGACTAGAGCATTTGTGTCTCAGCAGAGGAGTTCAATCCCATGGCTTTTGTGGAAAAGTGTCATTTAGGACTGAAGTTGTTTTTTGTTTTGTTTTGTTATATAGATTGTCGTTTTGCATGTGTTATGTTCTGGGTTGTATTTTGTGTTTAAGACAGAGTTAGTTTCAGGCTTTTTCTCAGCGGGCCTTATCTCTAATAAATCCCAAGAGTGTCTGTATAAATAGGCCTGCAAGTGTTAATGTGATGTATGGATGGATGCTTACCCATTTTTCATCAATAAAGAAATATTTTCCGTGCCAATCTTCCTTGGTGATTTTGGTTGGGCAACTGATTGACTACGTGTAGCTAAATCCCTTGCTTTTTGGTACTGAGGATGCATGGCTTGAGCATTTGTGCGCTATAGGGGAAGTATTTTAGTTCAATCTTATGTTTAGACTCTGTATTTGATTTTCTAGTTTAGGTTTATCATTATGTAGTTGTAAGACTTGAATTACACTTATGTTTTTCATGTGGATTGATGAGATTATGCTTCCTTTCATGTTTATGATTAATAATCATGGTTTATTTAGCTCTTAAATGTTTTGTTAGAACATTCTATTTGACAAGAACAATTTGCATCATTCCAATTTCAATTCATGAATATTGTTGTAATTGGATCATGTGAAAATCCTAGTTTACAATTGTTTGTTTGTGTTGAAGTCACAAGTAAGTCTTGCTCAATGTTTCAGCAGGTTCTATTTAGTTTGAACTTGTGTTACTTGCATATTAGGCTTTGATGGGTCTTTCAATTATGAATTTGTAATAGAGCTCAATCTTTTATTTATTATTTTACTTTTCCTTTGATAGATTTGTCTTCTATATAAGAAACCTTTCCTCAAATCTAAATTTTGATATGTAATTGATGTTGATATTTGTTTTTTTCGAGAATTATGGTTGCGTGCTCTTTATCAAGTTATTCTATAATTTCGAGCTTGTTTGGAAACCTCATATGCACTTTAAAAAAAATACTTATACCCTATTCAAAATAAAGCTCTTCTTATAAATTTATCTTGTCTGGTATAAAATTATTTAATTCTTTTTTTCGTTGAACGTGATTCATTTAATTTTTTTCTGGGTGATTTTGATAAATTAAACAAGAAAAAACTGTCACTTAAACTACTCCTCCTCTTAAGCTTGGCTCTCAATGGAATCTATATTAAGATTCTACGTTCTGGCACTATTCTTCCCAAATTTGTTATCAGTGTACCAATCAATTTAGAATTGCATTGGCCATAAGACAAGGTCAAATATTCAAATTCAACATCCCATTATTGAAAACCAGCAAGTGGTGCCTGTAGAAGATGGAGGTACAGTATAATAATTGATTGAATGGTGATATTATTATACCATAGGCATCTTTCACGAGTAAAGTTTGAGAATCCTTGTTTACATTGTTTTATAACACCCCAACCTAGATATGTAATTCTTTGCAAGTCTTATCTCTAATAGAATTTCATTGCCCTTTCTTTCTTATGAAAGATTATATAATTGGATATTGGTTCTCTATCCCATGGTTTGATTTCTCTTGATGTCAATGTACACACATTGTATACGGAATGCATCTTTGAGCTATACACTTACCCAGTGTCCAGCAATCATCAAAGATGACATATATTGTTTATTTTTTAGCTTTTGTGAGACTTTCTTTATAACTTTTGATACTTCCACCACAAATGATGTTAGCATATTTTAATGTATGATATGAAAATGATCTCTTCTGTATTGCCTTTAGTTTTTTCATGCCTTCTTTTGTGTCTGACTTATTAATATGCTCTAAGTGTTAACTCTTATTTTACTTCTAATTCTTCTCCTAATCATATGCAGAAGTTCATTTGTAGAGGGAGGTTGATATTTGGGCCTGATGCTCGATCAGTTATTGTCACCTTGTTTTCTATTATTGTTCCAGCCACCATCTTTTTTGTACTCGTAGTGTGGCATCTTCAGCATGAATTTTCATGGTATGATGCAGGATATGCTATTCTAGTAATGACAATTCGCTTTACCATTTGGGTAAGTTTTGTGAACCTTTTTCCCTCGTTCTTTTATAATTGCATTTAATGTATTTGTCCTTGACATATGTATGGTCGGATCCTGCTTTGTTATATATTCATGGTTCATAAGTTTTAGTCATGTTTTGAAGACAACTCTAATTATTTTTTTTATATAAAAAAACAACAAGCCTTATCCCACTGGTTTTTATTTTAAAAACATAGCTTAATTTCAATTATATTATTTAGGTTCCTCTGCCATTCCTCCCTCATCCTTGAACTTTATAAGTTGATAGCCTGTGCCAGGGTTTAAGCTCATCATCGATAAGTGATACTCTGTTTTCTTTCTGTATGCTTGAATTTTTTACCCTCTATATAGCTAGCAAGTACAGGAAGAAGGTGACTCTAAAACAAACTACTCCCAAATATTGAACAGATGTTTCAAATAAACGAGAGAGAGGAGACAAAAGAAATCATGGATGAGGGGGCAGGCTTCACTCAGAGTGGGAAGAATTGGCGCCCTCATAAAGTTCCATTATACAGCCATGCTTGAGACCCCTAACACATTATATGGTAGAAAGTTGAACTGTTTCCTTTCAAAGGCAATACGGAATGCGTCACTTATGTAGCTGATAAGATAGAACAAGCAGAGAATCAGTTGTATGTCACTTCCAGGATCTGAATCCCCAATAGCTCCTAGTTCAAGAAAGAGTAGCTGTTTCTTTAGAAATCTACAGCATATATTCTTTAATGTATAGAAATAGCTTTACTTATTTATTTTCTGTGTTGATTGCTGTTAGTTTCAAATTAGAGACTTAGTCTAGGATGATAAGTGGTTTCAATCCATAGTGTTTTTTTTTTTTTTTTTTCCAAACTCAGTCTCTTCAATGTTTATCTACTGTTTAAGCAGGAAAAATTAGATATAGATTGCCCTGCGCAATATCAAGCCTGTTTCTAAGGTCAACCATGAAAATGTACCTAGAATGTGATGTTCAGTGTCTTCACAAGACTTTAATTTGATAGACATTAGCTTAATGAAAGCCTGAATTTGGGAGGGGTGAGTTGTGCTTAAGATTCATTTTTCTTCTTCCAACTCTCATTCAGACACAAAATTACTGCATGTCCAAAGTAAACAATGATTTCATAGCTAATATCTACCCGAAGTATATGCCTAACACTACTGTTTTGTGATGCTGATAACTCAATGGATTTGTAAAAGATTCCAATATATGTTTCTCTTGACATGGGTTTGCCCAAAAGCTCGTGAGGTGGTCATATGAGGCAACAAGCTAAGCTAAGTTACTATGGATTTAGCAGCTCCATAGTAATTGAGTAATTTGCTAAGATGCTTATAACTACTACTTCTTCCCGTATGTTTTCTGGTTCTAGTGGTGTGTTTTTGTAGCTTCATCAACTTTCCTCCTCTGCATGAGATGGGTACTGTGAAATTAGATGATGTCAGCTGCAGCTCCTTTTTACTGAATATGATGGGTACTTTGAGAATATGATGTTAATTTAACCAAAATAATTAACAACGAAACATCACCATGCTCACACACCATTTCTCTTCCAGTTCTTTGCAATTCAAAAACTTGTCATTTTTTTTCTCTCGATATTTTTCTAAACAAAAACTTGTGTCAATTTCATCCCTAGCCGCAAAATGAATTTCATAGCTTTTTATTTTGTTTTGTTGGGGTGGGGGAATTTATAGTGAGTCAAATGATAACATAAATTCATGATCTATCCAAACAAATGTATGCATTTTTAAATGTATTATTGAATAAGGAGAAAAAATTATTGTCGTTGTTGATTTTGAGAGATAATTCTATAACTTACAAGGATCTAGAAACTTGTTTTATATAAATTAGAGTGGTGGTATATTCTTAATCCTATGTTCATTCTAGTTTATAATTTCAATGCCACTTTCAGACATGAATATAAGCTTTGAATTGTGTAAGGGCTTGATTTTGGTGAATTGACTAGGTGGGTTTTAGCGCTTCAAATACGTTATATATATATATATATATATGGAATTTGTTAAGCCTTCAATTGGATTTGGATGTGGTAGCTTCTTGGGCGTGTCTGTAAATTTACTGAAAGAATCAAAGTTGAACACATCCGAGGTGGGCTAAAACAATCAAATTCGAGTATACAAGTGGACATTACTAGCATGTTTTGTTTGGGGGAGGGGATGAGAGGGAAGGAAAGATATTGACCAAATTGTCGTTAATAAGAAGAATATATATATTTTTTTATAGTGCATTTTTGGAATATTGAAAATTTTTCATGGGCAATTTAGTCAATATGAGATAAAAGTTTCTCTCCCCTCAAATCAAACACACCATTTCATCACAATTATTTTCTCATTTGGTTCTTCTCCGGCTACGGGTCCACAGGTTTGTGAAATAGAGAGCAGCTTCTTTTTTTTTTTTTTTTCCAACTTGTGAGACGGAGTTAATGGAAAGTAGGCACCAGTAGGTCCTGACTCCTGAGTATATGGGAATGGGCCTCACTTTCTTCTCCTGTTTTCTGTTTTATATTGTTGGAAAAAGCAATTGTTACCAATCCTCTTCAACAAGACAAGGTTCAACTTATATAAAAATAAAAATAAAAAGACAAGGTTCAAATTGATTAATTACTAAAATGTCAAAAGATTAACAGTTAATTTGACTAAGTCATTATTGTAGAGAAAAGATACAGAAGGGACAAATTTATAGATAAATTATCTTATTTAATTGGGTTAAGGAGCAAAAATGCACATGAGTTTTGGCCCGGAGCGGCTGCCAAAGATCATATGTTTTTCTTAGGAGCAAAACTACACATGAATTTTCAAAAGTGGAGCGAAAATACCATGGCCGTTAGTTTTACTTAACTGCCGTTAGTTTGTCGAGTGGGGCCCACCTTATTAAAAAAAATGAAAAATGCCCTGTTTTTTTCTTAATTGACCGACCGCCCTCCACTCTTTCCTACGCTCTCTCGGTCTCCTCCATAGGCAACGACGATTGCGAGAAGCTTCTGAGCCCGCCGCCTTGTTTCACCGTATGAAGCTCCCTGTTTGTGACTGTGTGCGGTGATCTCAGAATTTGAAGTGGCGAAAATTTGCTTCAGATCCTCATTGCTGATTGTGTGCGTCGATCTCTAGCCCGGACTTGCGAAAAATTGGGGATTCTTTATTTTTCTTCTCTCGTCTTGATTGTGATCAATTCATCGCAATCTCTGTCTAATTTGTTGAAAATTCCCCAAAGTGGTTGCGGGTTCTCAAGCTTTTTTCTCCAGTTCAAGGTTCACAAGTATTTCGGCCGAGAATTTGGGAGAAGTCGACGCTATCGCCAGCGAAATTCCAGTCATCGATCTCTCCTCGGGAACGAACATCCGGGTCACCACGTTCGATTAAAATCTTGGGTTTTGATTCATCAACCATCGCCGACGTTTTCGGGTATGTGGATGTGGGTGTTCGATTCTAATTTCTTCTTTCTTCAATCCTAGGTTTAGGGAAGGCAACATCCACAAAGTCGAAACCTAAGCCCCCAAATGTTCCTCCAACCAGATGTTCTTCGTCTTCTTTGGCAGCATCATCCTCAGTTTCTTTCTCATTTTCGATTTGATTTTTTAGTTGATTATTGGATTTGATTTCGGATCTCGTAATTGGTATTTGAAAGGGTGATGAAGCCACCGCAAACGCAAATTCAATCGAGCTTATTATTATTTGTTGGTTGCTTGATGTTTGTTGGTTTGATTAGTCTTTTCTGCGTCAAAATTAGGTCCCGAAAGAACGTAATGAGAATGAGTGAATGAATTTAGGGATTTGAACTTTATGGTGTTAGTCACAAATCTGGGAATCATCACTGTGCTTGAATCGTCGCTGTTCATTCGATGGTATTTTCGCTCAGATGAAGCCACATTGCTTGAATGAGTTGCAGATGGAGGTGGTAGGGAGAGGGTGTTAGTAAGGGGCATTTTAGTATTTTTACAAGGGACTTAACAGATGTTAACTCAATTTAACTTTGATGGTATTTTCGCTCCACTTTTGAAAATTGATGTGTAGTTTTGCTCCTAAGAAAAACATATGGTGCTGGGCGCTCTTTGGGGAAAAACTCATGTGTATTTTTGCTCCTTAACCCTATTTAATTTGGCATTTCATTATATATGGCGTTTAGTTTTTAATTTTGATCTTTTTTTTTTTTCATAACAAACACTCGTGCTACATATGGAGCTGTTACGGCCAAGGAGCAAGTTCCATGATTGTGAGAGGACTGAAGAGAGAAGAAAATGGGCAAATACGATTTGATAATGAGATGACATATAATGAAAGATTTTTTTTTTTTTATTAAGAACATATAATGAAAGATAGACTAACATTAATATTCAATATCAAGGAAATATTTGATGGTCCTTCCACCAATTGTGAATGACCTTCTACGAATTATAACTAAGCTTTCTAGAATTGTAATTGAGCTAATGCAAGTGAAGTTCAACGAATTGCAAATGACCTTCAGTCATGTGAAAATTAAGTTATAGTATAAATACAAATAACCTTTCACAAATTGGAACTAAGCTTTTAGGAATGCAACTAAACTTCCATGGTGTGCAAATTAAGTTAAAATGCAAGTGATCTTCACTTAAATGCAAATGCAAGTGACATTTCACGGATTGCAAAAGACCTTTCAAGAATTGTAAATGACTTTCTATGATGTAAAAATAAAGTTAGAGTAGAAATGTAAATAACCTTCCACGAAATGCAACTGAGCTTCTATAGTGTGCAATTTCATCATTTTCTATACATATCTTTTTCTTCTGGAGGACCAGGTATTCCAGGTACCAATGACTAATTAATTTCTCAATTAAGGACTTTTAACCAATTTTCCCAAAAAATTATTGTTGTTGTTGATTGTGAGAGAAATAATTCTATGATTTACCAGAGTCAAGGGAAAAATGGGTTCCAGCAGGTCTTGAGTACATGGACCTCCATTTCTTCTCCCGTTTTCTTTTTCCCCCCCTTATTTTTTCTTAAAAAAAATTGTTACTAATCCTCTTCAAATTTTTTAATTACTCTTCTCACCAAAAATATCCCTCCATATAAAAGTATTTCATGGTCAGGAGTTCACTAAAATGTCAAGACTAAAAGTTAAGTGGACTGAGTCATTATTGTAGAGAAAACATACAGAAGGAACAAAATTATAAATAAATTATCTTATTTAATTTGGTATTTCATTATATATGGCGTTTAGTTTTTAATTTTGATTATTTGTTTTCATGTCAAACACTTGTGCTACATATGGAGATGTGATGGCCAATGAACAAGTTCCATGATTGTGAGAGGATTGAAGAGAGAAGAAAATGGGCAAGACAATTTGATAATGAGATGACATATAATGAAAGATGAACTAACATTAATATTCAATATAAAGGAAATATTTGATGGGCCCTGCTTAGACAGCCTATACACACAGCCACTTAACTTTACAGTTATGATGACTGATCTATTCTAATTAAGTCTTCCTTATCATATTTTTTCTGACCTTTTACATAAACAACCCCAACTACTCTCAGGCATCCATGAAAAAGCAAACAAAGAGAGGAAAAAAGGAAAAAGGTTTTTCCATATTAAACAAGTGAGCAAATGTAAAGCAAGAAAAGTCCAACTATTTAATGGAAGCCTCCGGCCGCTACCGCTGTAGAATTGGCCATATCCGGCGGTGGAGATGGCAGTAGGAATATCGATAATAAGCCACTTATCGCTGCTGCCACTGCGCCCACCACAAACGCTGGCAAGTTGCCGTCACCAAACAAAGCATCCCAAGGTCCACTTGCCACAGAAATCACCATCTATACGTGCAAATATGGACACAAATAATTAGTAATTAGTATATTTGTTAGTGTCAATTAATTATATAAATGGGTAAAAGCATAAATGAAGCGAGGCATTTGAAGTTCAAACCTGTGGGATGACAATTGAAAGATTGAGA
Source organism: Acacia acuminata (assembly GCA_019022655.1). NCBI lineage: Eukaryota > Viridiplantae > Streptophyta > Magnoliopsida > Fabales > Fabaceae > Acacia > Acacia acuminata. The sequence continues at coordinate 813,494 of JAFJYI010000123.1, forward strand.
ACTCCCAAAGATAACCCTGTGAATTTAATTAAAAAGAGGAGTTAGATGTTGTTTAGTTTAATCTCAAAACGAAACTGAGTGGATTGATTAAGTGAATGGAAAGTGTTAATTACCTTGGCCTGCCCCTGAACTGTTGGAGAATATAGATGCAAGAGCAAAAGGAACACTGAAAGTAATCTGCACAATACAGAAAGAGGCAGTTATAGGGCAGTTTTTTCACTTTAGCATAAAAAAGCTTTACCAACATTTTTATGATTCTCACCCTCTACCCACTTTTGTTTCTCTACTACTAGAAGCTGCTTTTCTAGTGTTGGAACAAATATTAAAATGAGATTTTCTTTTTTTTTTTTTTTTTTTTTTTTTTTTTTTTTAAGGAAATCTAGTTTTGGATTGCAAATGGATATTTTGTCCCAAAAAGTCATGAGCATTAATGGCACATCCGAATGAGATCACAACTTTTTATAGAGTTTATAGGATATGAAAACAGATGACAGAACGAAATATTATCCACTAGCTCCCTCAATACCCGGTCTAAAATCTATCAGCCAATATTTTATAACTACAACCAATCAAATATAATATTTAAAAAAAAAAAAAGCATAAATAAATTTGTTAGTTGCCTCCAATCAGAGCCTAGTATGCAGACTATAATAATGACAAACGAAAAAAAAAAAAAAAAAAAAAAAAAATTATTCTCTTAATAAAATTAAAATCGATAGAGTAGAAAAGTCCATAATTTTTATCTAATTCTTGTTACGCGTTCGCTTCCCAATATATATATATATAAAATATAAATTGCCCAGCCTCATGGCCGAATAGCTGTTCATATTTTTTAAGGAAAAAATATAATCGCCAAAATTTTAAAAATTAGCAAATAAGATTGTTTGTTTATTTTGGGCCAAGAGAAAATAAGATTCTAACTGGTTAGTCTTTCAATATCCACAAACGACTTACCGCAAGGGGGATACCCAGCACCGCGAAAAGAGCCAACGCGCCACCTCTCACCCCGGCGGACGGCGGAAGAAGCTCCAAGGTGGCGTTGTAGCGCCGTGTGTGTTCGGCTATTTTTGTAATCAGCACGGTGAGCGCTAGACAGATGGCGAGCAGGAAGTTGACGATTCCCCAGAGTCGCTTGACGCCGCCAACCCCACGCGCCAGAGCCTCGATGCTCAAGGACGTGAATCCCAGTACCACTGAGTTGAGCATGAGCCCCAATGCGCCAGCGCGCACCCCCTTATCGTACACCCTCCCTTCTCCCACCTTCCCGCCATATACTTCCTTCCCCATCCAATCAGTGTCGAACAGCAGGAAGGGGAACCAAGCAATCCAGTTGAGACACGTCACCAAAAGCAAGATCCACATCGGCTTCTTCATCACTCGAAAAGCACCCCATATTTCCCCAAAGCAAGGCATTTCTCGTGCCGCTCTTGATTCTCCTTCTAATGCCTCTTCGTTCTCATCCGTACCACCCGCTTCTTTCGTCGGTTTATCACCCGACGACGGCCTTTTCTCCTTCACGTACGTCAGCGCAATGATGGAGACAGTTGCCAGAAGTGCGATGGAGAGGAAGAAGCAGCTCTTGAGATTTGCGCAGTACACGTCGCAGGCTTTGGTCATCGTGAACGGGAACATCTTGTGGAGGCCGCTGAATGACCCAGCGGCGTAGCCGAGGACGTTTCCGACGGCCATGAAGAACGAGAAGAACGAGTTCGCAGTTCTCGTCTTACGCTGGTGGCCGGCGGCGAGGTCGGCCAGAAGTGCCCTGCACGGCCCCTGCAGCATGTTGTTGGCAACGTCGAGGATCCAGAAGCCGACGACGAATATGGCGATGGCGCGAGGGCGGCTTTTCTTCTGCAAGGAGTCACCAAACATATGGCCCATGTCGGCGGCGTAGCCGATAAGGAAGACGGCGACTGCGACGGAGAGAGAGCCGGCGGCAATGAAAGGACGGCGGCGTCCGAATCGGGAAGTGCAGCGGTCACTGTGGTAGCCAACTATGGGTTGGACGATCATGCCGGAAATGGGGCCGCAGAGCCAGATGAAGGCCGCCCACTTGTGGGGGATGCCGAGGAGTTGGACGTAAGGGGTCAAGAGAGAAAGCTGGAGAGCCCAGCCGAACTGAATGCCGGCGGCGATGGAGGCGACGGCGATGATCTTACGTAAGGGACTGGGCTCAAGGGAGGTAGCGGGCTCTAGTTGGAGAGAGGAAGGCTTAGCAGTGTTGTTGGTGGTGGGAGGAGGAGGAGGAGGAAGCTTGGAGGGATCCATAGTTGAAGAAGAGAGAGAATGAGAGAAGGTAAGGAGAGTATGAAATGGGTGAGGAGAGTCTGGGGGGGAGGGGCCTGAATTTATAAGGGAGGTTGGGGAAGAAGGGAACACTCACTGGGTGGGGGCGGCGAGGCTTATCCGTTACGTGAGAGAGAGAGAGAGAAGAGAGAACAGTTATGTCTCTCTGAGCCAGTAACGCCATTGTGGACTTCTCATGTTTACGTCCTCCACGCGTCTAGATTTATTATTTCAGGTTAGAAAAAAAAAAAACTCGGTAATATTTCTCATAGTACTCTCACATGTCGCTTGATAAAAAACATATTTATTAAGTGTATATCATATATTTTTTAAAATATTATAGCTGCCTCCCTTAATTTCTTTTTTCACTCTCTTTTTATTATTGTTGAGTGAGTATTAATAGAATAAATTAGGAAAAATTGATAATTATAAAAAATATTTTTTAGAATTAGAACTAATATCAACCCTCGAATATATCTTATATTATTGAGGGAATATGAAAACGGTGGTTTACAAATATTTGTATTTTCATTTTTATTATATGCGTGTTTTTAACACTACTATCTAGGGAATCAGTTTTGATAGGTATCATCTACCTATCCCATTTAGATCGTTTCAGATTTGATTTCTATAAATTGGTTATTTTTAAATTAAAAAAAATATCATTTTTAGAAATATTAGCTAAGAGATCAATTTTATTTTAGATTCTCTACCTATTAAAATAATTTTTTTAAAAAAAAAAAAAAAAAAAAAATCAAATCTAAACTATTTAAATCCCATTTAAACGATCTAGATAAGATAGACAAATAGTGGCATGGAGACTAAATCCTACTATCTACTATCTGACTTGAATATTATTTACTATAATATCCCTATCTCATTCTTACCATTCACATATATATTTCTCTCCAGGACATGAGTCAGTCACTAAGTCCACAGAGACGCCTTTGACCAGAAAATTATGAAAAACAATTCAAATATTAAAATACTTACTTTAAAAGGAAAATCATATTCATAGTTAAGATTAAATTTATTACTAAATTTTACACGCTACACATTTGAAGAAAATTATTATCAAAGTATATATTAAAATGGTAACTTTCTTAAAACTTTATAACAATTTTACATATAAACTTATTAATATATGCATTTAGTAGTAAATTAGTTGAATATAATTTTCTGCTCTCTTTTCTTTTATTGTGTGGACAAGTTGGTGCTCTTTTCTTGTGCGCAAGTTGCTTTTTAGATTTTTCTATGGTCATTTACAGTCTAATAAATGTTAATAATGTTTTTTTTTTTTTTTTTTTTTTTTTTTTTTTTTTTTTTTTTTTTTGGGAAACCTTATAGGACATTTAAGCTAGGTAGCTATCGTTTGCTTCATTTGTAGAGAAGAGTACTTCACAAATCAAATTCCTTATATATTCTTAATTACTATTTTATATGAATATACAACATATAGAAGACAAAACACTGCACATCAAAATTCAAACCACGTGGAGTTACAAGTCTTTGAATTTTTTTTTTTTTTTTTTTTGACTTGTCATCATCATCAGTTACGTGGGATCAGAGTAGCCGACTTTATATGTGTATATACGTAACATAAAATGCCAGCATGCCACCATTTCCATCTCTAATGCTGCCAAAACATAATTATAATGACCTTCTAAATGGTACTTGTATGAGTATTTTAGTCAAGCCTACATTTTTTTTATGCAGCCAAAAAAACATATAATTTCTTACAAATATTTCAATTAAATAATTTCTGTAATAGTTACTTCCTCTGTTCCTTTTTATAAGCAACTTTTATCCTTATAGTGCAAAAATAACTTGAGTTTAAGATTAATTAAAGATAATAAATGTGTGAAAAATATCATATTTCTTCCAAATATGCCCCCTATTTATGAAAAGAACATATGAGAGAGAATGAGTTAAAAAAAATATGAGGGATTATGAATATAAAATATGAGAAATAATGTGTAATAAATGAGAAAATAAAATAGAATTAGTGAGTGAGTGAGAATAATTAATATAAAGATGTGTATTTAATAGGGGTAGAAAAGGAAAAAAATTTAAATTTTAAAATAGAATGAGAAACTTATTTATAAAAAATACAAAAAGATTACTTATAACAAGGATCATAATGAATACAAATTAGTTATTTAAATGGAACATTTAAGACTGGAAGGGTACGTATTCTTTGACCATTCTTTCATAAAGACAAGTGTATGGTAGTGGCAGGTGCTTTGTTTTATTATTTAATATGTTGAAGAGATGTGTTTACTTATTTGTTCATTGAGTGTAAAACAGATTCATTCATGGAATAAATTCCATTAACATACAAATTAATGGACTTAAAAGTGTTCATTGCATTGCAATGTTGACACACAAAAAACAAAAAAACGTTCATTGGACATTTTCACATTAATCCGTTAATTAATTCTTATTCATCAGTATGTGATGAACATACGTCAATTGCTTTCATACAAATTAATGGACTTAAAAGTGTTCATTGCATTGCATGTTAGCAAATGCATGAACTGGTCAATATGCGTGAAATATTCATCAGTATATAATGTACATTATGTTATTCATTGTACGAAACCAAGATAATTTTGAGAGAAAAAAAAACATACGTATTTATATAACATTTACAGATCATGATATGATAGCTTGATATATAAATATCTTAAAAACTGATGATCTTTCTCTAAAGCATCATTCAAATAATTAAAGTCATAGCAAGATTTGTCAAAATTATAAGGTTATATTCATATACTGACCACGCTGGGCAAAATAAAAAAAAAAATGGGGACCACGGTTTAATGCAAATTGCGATCTGCGGGATCCACTTGTATAAATGATGAGGGTCGCCATTTTATTTATTTTTATCCAAAATTTACACTATTAATTAAATGAGTATTCAAAGTCAACCGGAAGGGAAAAAATAGTCCAATGAGAAAGAAAAGGGACGTTCCCTGGAGCCTAATTAATTAATGTCGTCAAAGATATAAGATTATTGGGAATTTCAATAGGTTTTGTGTGGAATAGTCAAACTTGTGTGTCTATATATATATATATATATATATTTATATTACCAAACTGTTATGAAAGTAGAGAAATATATAAGAGGTTGTAATGCGAGAGATGAAGGGGAAAAAAATGAGTGAGAATTGAAGAGAAAGAGGGAGTGATATCTTATTCATTTATAGGCATCCAACCTAATTAAGTTGCATTACAATGTATAACATTTAAGCTATGGGAATAAAGACTGTTTATTAGAGAGTTTATGACATAGGATATGAAAGGCCAATAGTTGGAAGTTTATGGAAATTCACATCATCTAGTATTTTTACAACATATACTCCCCATTAGATGTCCATGAACAAATCTTGTTCCTTATTAAAACCTTATTAGAAAAACCCAATAGGACAAAAATCTAATGAAGAAAAAAGAGCACACATTACAAATTAAAGTTGTCTCGTTAAAAAACTTACCAACAAAATCCCATGGAACAAAATATTGATCAAAGAAAAGAGTACAATATAATCTTTACTCCCCTTGATAATAATATTGAATTTATCTACTCTCTGATATTCAATTTTAATTTACTCTCCTAATGATTACATCCCTTCCAATGTATTTACAAGCATATCTTTCTTTTAACCACCAAATTGTAGATGATGTATTGTTACCAAAATATATATCTAGTGAAATGTGTTCCTCTAACATATCTTCTAGCTATATTAAAATATCAGTATATTCTGTTTTTATCTTATTCATGTGGAAATAACAAAGAAAAATTATTTTGAAAATCACCAGAATATATCTTTGCATCCACATATTTAGTTTGTTTTGAACAAAATAATATCATATAATATGTTTATACTATCACACCAAATCTCACATCAAATCTCAAGAACTAATTTTTTAATAAAATCATAATAAATACAATATTAGCATGATACATAAAATATTCTCATCAAATATGAGGTACTTTTGGACCATTAAATTGAATATATTTTTGCCAGAAAATTCACTATAGCAAAAATATTTGATTTTGAAATCATTGATGCATTTGATAACTTAATTTACAAGTTAAGTAAAAGTAAAATTATTCATTTTTCAATATATTTTCAATCAATTATATATGCTTGAATTATTTTCAAAATTGCATAACATTTTATATATATAGAATGATTTTCTTCTATATGCTTATGGCATTTTAGATCCTTCAAGGATTCTCATAAATTTCACAATTTAATGAGTCATATGAATAGGTTATTGTATATAACAAAATCTAATAAAGCATGATTTTATTTTCATATCTCGTCGAAATACAAAATTATTATATCATCCACAAAATAGTATGCCTCATCACAATCTTCATTAACATTTGTGAAAATCTATATTTTCAATTAAATATTTATATATTTCATATTTCGGCTGGGACTGCAGCTCCATAACTTTCACATATCGAGATAATATAATCACATTTTCATTGCGTCTTTTCCCTTTTACTTTTTTCTCTTTTTTCGTTTAGCATAGATTTATCATAAGATCCTTAATTAATCTGAAATTATTATTGCTTTTATTGACAACTTAACCGGTTTCATTTTTCCCAATTCATTGAGATCTATTTATTGCTTTTAGCACCTAAACCTCTTTTGAAGTTTTTGCAACTAGTTATGTCTTTGCCTCTTCTTGAGTACTGTCTCCTCAATATGATCATGTTGATTATTCTCTTGGAACCGTTTATCTTCTCATGCTTCGGACATGTCTCACTTTCATTTATGCTGATTAGAGTAGTTTTAGCTAGAATATGAGATTTAATAATTCTCATTTAGATCAGTAATTACATTTGATAGATTTTGTGCAATATTTTATGAATGCAAAACCTAATGAACTTCTAGTTCATATTGATATATCAGAGGATCTATATTAGATAGTAATAATGCATTCCTTTTGTTCTTTTTTCCCCCAACTATTCAATTTCTCCTCCTTATATTAGGAAAACTTTGTCAAATTACAATCAACTAATTATGCAGTATAAAGTCCCTAAATCCATTTTTTCCCATTAGAAACATTTTTTTTGTTTCATTTAGAGACAAATAAGAAGAATGGGGTTCTTACCCAGCATTTATCTTAATTTCCTTTAAATATCCATTTATGTACATTGTGGTGGATGAAAAGGAAATGCACATTCAAACTTTTTAAGATGGAATATACCTTGCTCCTTACTAAAAAAAACCGGAAAATTTTACCAATATGTAAGGGAGAAATAAAAATTTATTCTCAAAAGTATTGATCTAACTATTGATGAAAGCTTTAATAAATGATTTGTTGATCATATTATTTGAAAATTGTGCGCTCAATATAATGATTTATTCAAACAATCTTACAAATTTCAAGTTACAAACTAATAATAATCACAAATATAATTATCTTATAGTGCATCTATCAAATTCATTAAATACATATATTGCTTACATTCTATTTGAATAGGATCATGTATGAGTTTCATATATTTCCAAAAAATATAGTGATCCATTCCAAATCATAACTTGTGATACTCTCATAATCAATTTTTTTAAGAACAAGAAACACATAAATTCTTGAACTATATAATATGTTGGCTATTCATTAAGAATCTTCTAGTTCTTCAATGTCAATACATAATATTTTATAATTTGTTGCATCATATATATGACTCGGACGATCAAGTAAATCATACCAATAATAAATTTGTTTGGATCAATAAATTTTGGTTTATTTTATCATGTCTCTTTACCAACATTAAACTTTACAACTTTCACATCATATTGATATAAAATCTTAATTAAACATCCATTTTTAGGAAATTAATTAGTCTTTGTGAGAAATTATATAAGTACAACTTTTTAGTATTAGCCCACACTTGTATCCTAACAATCTTCCTCTTAAGTGTGAGTCACATAAAACACTTTTTCTTTATTTCTATATTTCAAAAACAAACTAGTATAAAGTAAGCCAATAATATATCTTTCACTTGAAAGTTCAAGTACTTCATACCTCACATACAATCATAGATTTTAGTCATTGAGCTATCATTTAGACCCTTTAACATAGTGAAACTCTAATTAAATCTATCGGTCATAACTTTTCGTGATCAATTATTCTTCCGCCCATAAAATTAAAAAAATATATATTAGTTCTCCAGGAACTATATCGATTTTAATTTGTTACATGTATGTTCTTCAGGAACTAACATAATATTATTGCAATTTTATAACTTGATTACTCATTAATAATTATATACTTCAATTTGCCTCTTTTGATGCATATTCAAGGAATGAAATGTTTACAATTTTCCATTGCATAAATAAATATGAGGAGATCCATAATTGAAATACATAAAGATCTTATTGCAATGATTTGTGATGCTTAGGGCTAAAATTAATTTCAGAGAAATGTAAAGACAAAATGCATTATAATATAAAATAATGAATAATTATGATATACATTGTCTTCTTTCAAATATATCATCTAGTCATCCATAAATTTGACTTGCACTATATATATAGTTCACGCACATTACAAAAATGGTTGTCTAACAAATTGTAAACTATGATCATAATGAATTTTCTCATAAAATTAAATAAATTGTCATTATCTTAATTCAAATATGATATATAACTGTTTTCACCAATGTCCCATAAAACCAATTTGATTCCAATATATATCATATCATATATTATATCATGATTAATGCATGAAACTTGCACATATATATCATATGAGAATGATAAGGAATAAAAGAAATGACAATACAATGAATTGGTGGAGAAGACAATAACCTATCAATACCAAAATAAAATATAAATTGCAGCCTATATGTATGCCTTTTAATAATGAAACATTTGAAACTAAGAAAAATTACTCATATATGTAACGCAACATAATAGTATAATAGTGCTTGAGAGGAGAAAATTGATGGAAGACGGAGGAAAAATGAAAAGTAGGACTAATAATGAAAGAAATTACCTTGATGTTGGGATATATGAGTTGAATGTTTGTTGAAAATCTATATCGTGCAATAGAGAAGCATAAGTCTCAAGAAGAAAATAAAAGTAAGTTTGACGTGACAAACTCCATTGATGTATGAATATTATTCACATACACCATGCATTTTGCATGGAACATTAATAAAATGAAATAAATAACCTAATGTGCCTTATGAATTAAAAAAAACCCTTTTTTATGATTAAGCTAGTTTCTATAAATGATTAAAATTAAAAAAACTGATATAAATAACTACTTAAATATAATTTCAAATTTAAGAGGATTTTTTGGCCAAATGGATTGAGAGAGTTTATTTAACATTTTTAAAAGTTAAGAAGTTAAATAAAAATTAGTGTGTACTAGTAAGTTATATAAATACCAGGAAAAAAGTTATATAAGTTAAAGTTGTAATTAACAAGCCACATTTTGTTGCCAGTTTTGATAATTCAGGCCAGAATATTTTCTAGTTCATTTTTTCATAAGTTATATATTCTATTAATTAAAATATTGAAAAGTGAAGATGTGGAAGAACAACTTGCTGATCACTGTAACCAGCTAACTGTCATTGATAAATGACGAAGAGATTGATTAGAATAAAAAAATGGACGGTAAACGCAAGGTCATTTTTATAAAAATAAAAATATTTTGATCACAAAAAAAACTTTGAAATTGCTAAATTTAGGTTTGTTATTAGTTTTGAAGAAATTTTAAATAATTCATAATTATTTTTTTTTTCCTGCTTTGCCGAAAGAAATGAAATGGACGAAACGCAAGGTTTGATGACAAAAGCTGGTCGTACATCGACCGACACTGTTGAGTCCAAAGAGACCCCACCGACCAAGCCCCATGAATAGGTTAGGCAAACAAGACGACGACGTCTTTATGTCAACCCCGATACGTCACGTTTGGCCATAAAAACCATGTCGTATTGTTACTCTTTGTGAATTCAGGATCAGAATATACGGGGAGTGAGTACATCATCAGAGTACAAAGATTCCAAAACATATTTTTCCAGGTTACATGGGGTGATAAATAAATTTTACTTTTTCTAAATTAAATCAAGTCCTTCTCAATTAGTTTAATGATTACGTTTTATTTTTACTTTTAGAAATATAAAATTTATCATTTTAAATGTTGCATATTTATCATATCAGTATCACACAAAATTTTTAAAAATAAAAATGTAGATTATTTTTATTAAATTAAGTATAATAAAAAATTATTCATTTTAGTCAAGATTTTTTAATACAAAATTAGAAACAAAGAATTTTTTATAGCCAGAGTGATAAATATAATTTTCAAGTTTATTATTATTGTTAATTTGCTATTATTACATGAAATGTTGATAGAGAAGATATTTCATTTTCATCCCGACGAGTATATATATATATATATATACTATTTCATAGTTGCAATAAATGAGGGATGTAGAATTCTTCAATCCTTATGTGGTTGGTTGATTTAATATTGAGTCAGACTAAAGAAAGAATGAGTTTGAAGTAAATCACTTGTAAGTAACGATCTTTAAATAACTCATAGATATCTCTTTGACGAGCGCATGATTTTCTTTTAGGCTCATATGTCACTGGCCTAGAGAAAAATTTTGTATTTATGTATTGAAATTTTAAATATTCCCACAAAAAATATTATTTTTTTCAAAATATTATTTATTATTTTAAAATAGAAGTATTAAGATGAATTTTCTAAAGAATAATAAATAAATAAGAGAAAAGAAAGAGCAAAATGTACCCCTAGAACTGGAGTCCATCCATAAAAGAAATGTAGTCCTCACCTTTGAATGTCAAATTCAACCTTTTCGTATTAGCCCCATTTTAATTTTATTTGCTTTTTTTAAAAAAATATTTCAGACTATATATTTCTTTTGACATGTATTTTAGGGTATATTCATTCTAAGTTTCAAAGAAACATTTAATATTACCTATATCTTCTATTTTATTTTCAGAGTAAAGTAATATTTTTAGAGAGGCATTAAAATACTTTTAACAATAAATGATTGGTAAAATATTATTACATATTTATTGTCTTCATTATCAGTAAAACTTATCTTTTACCCCTCTTAAAATACGTTCATCCTTGAACATGTCTTGATTCTCGATACCAATCCTTAAAAATGAAGGGCTAACCATCATGTTAAAAGATTAAAAATATTAAGGCAGCTAACTATAAAACGGTGGAAGATTATATTATATTCTTACTTTTGAAACAACAAAATCAAAACACAGAATGCTTTGAATGCTGGGAATCTAGATAAATTTATTATATTTTCAATAAATTAGAAGTAACAGTTACTAAACGAAAATTATCCAAAATTGTACCAGAACTGAATATGGAAATAAAAGAGTGAAGGAAAAAAATCCTAGTTAAGGACTTGCATATGAAATTGTGTTGGAGAGGGATCCCTTGGTAAGTTATGTTTGAAATTGATTATGAAACTTAATTTTTTGGCATTATGGTGAACTCTTTCTCGATAAAGGTTGATATCAGAACCTGCACAGGTTCACAGAGTTATAGAAGAATAGTGGGGCCATGATTAACCTGAGTTAAAGGAATTTGGGTGAGTATGATTGTCTTCATTATCAAGTAAAACTTATATTTGTTCCCTCTTAAAATTGGTTCTTCTTTGAACACATGCTAACTCGATATCAAAACTCGAATATCAATCCTTAAGATTTATTTTAGTTTAATAATCTAAACATATTAATTTAAAAATTAAAATTAAATATGCTTTATTAACTATATAGTTATCATTTAAATTTATTGTATCAATATTTTTCCGTTATCGATATTAACACGACTAAAATTATATGACTAAAAATATATTTTAACGTGACAAATATAAAGAGGAATTTATTAAAAGGGGAAGGCAGGTGTGCCATTGACTTTTAATAGGTATAAATACAAATTAATTATTAATTCATTTATAAGTAATTATGACAGCGAAAATCAGCTATCCCAAATCCCAATCGTGTTGGCCCATTCTGGATATTATAGTCAATCCCTCTTTCGGTATATGTGCCCTTCCTTTTATATTTTTTATTCCTTTTTTAACCAAAAAATAAATTATTTGGTCGAATCCAGAATTTTCGTTTCCTTAAATTCATTTTCTTCCTTTTCTTCTTCTTCTTTTACATTTGCAATTCCTTCAAAAAAAAAAAAATAGTTTCACACAGACACACCAAATGGATCCATAACGCGTGGGCGAATTTGAGATTTCCAAGCATTTATAGGCTTGTAGCCATCAACAAATACATATATACTTCTCTTATCCTATTTACTAGTACAACCCAAAAAGAAAATATTTTTTTATTCAAAATATTTTTGCTGTAGTAGTCATAATTAATTACATATCCTAATTTTCCCATGCAACCTATATTAATTTGAGGGTGTGTATCATCATTTTTTTTTTTTTTTTTCGAGGGAGAGTGTATATAATCATTTTAAGAGTATTAATTAGTAGGAAAATGATTCAATGAACCTTAAAAAATGAAATATGATTGCTAATGAGGACGAAAATTGGGAAGGATTAGTAGTTTGAATTTGGGAGTACTTGACAATTAAAATAGAATATAATATGGCTCATTAATTATTAGTGGGGATTGCAATATGATTAATGGCCATGGTAAAGCAGTCAGAATTAGTATAATATTAATTTTGGTGGAATCATGACATGGTTACACGCACGTATTAGCCAGCTAATTAATCCTTCAATATATTTCATAAAATTTAATATTAGGTTTGGTTTAGGGAGTAGCATATACCATTACATATATAGTATAATTGTAAGGCGCATATCAAATAATGAAATTTAATTTTTAAAATTTCATAAAATAAAAAATAAACGATGTAAGTTAATTTAAATAAATTATTTTAGATAGTTTAGCGATTTCACAAAAAATAATTTAAATTTTTTACAAGATATCCTATAAAAAAAATCATTTTTTATTAAAAAAAACGGTTGCTAGTTTCTAGTTTAACTTTGCGGATAAGAAGAACCACTCGGGGTTTACATTCCATGCTCGTTTAGTCCTAATAAGAGTTAATATAATCTTTGGTCCCTCAAGTTTTTTCTCATTTTAGCTTTGATCCCTCAAGTTTTAAAGATATGTTTTGGTCCCTCAAATTTCATTTTGTTTAAAACGTTGATCTCTATAACTAATAAAAAAAATTTCGATTATTTTGCCCCAACAAGGACCAAAACATATAGTTTGAAATTTGAGAGAATAAAACCAAAATGAAAACAAACTTGAGGGACTAAAGATAATATTAACTCTACTAATAATTCATAACACCGTGCAATATGAAGAGGATGATACTTAGATAATGACTAATTAAGATAAAAATTAATAAGCCATCATATGTCCTCCAAGGTATAAAAAGCCTATAAGGTAGAGTAGGAGAATTGACTCTCCTTTTGCTATAAAACTTTAACCAATACTCCTAAGGTCTTATAAATTATATGGGCTAGTTTAGTAGGCTGTTCTAATTAAAATTGATTCTAAATATAATACCTCAATTTATTTATTTTATCTCTAACATTTATCATTTTTTTCAAACTAATTAATTTATTTAACTTAAAAAATAATATAGAATGTAAAGTTATATATAAGTATTTTATGGAGATCATGATACATTTGTTATAATTAAGTAATTATGTAGTTTTATCAATCTACTCAAATTAGTTAATAAGTAGCTCTTATATTAATTATTGGAGGAGTACCTTGGGTATATTTATAGTTGTTTTTAATTAATGTAGGTGGGCATGGGTATGTATGACAATATGAAAAGAAGACTAATTAAAGAGGGAAGAAAAATGAAGACGAATTAAAGAGGGAAGAAAAATGGAAAGCAAAGAGAAATGGAGAAAGAAAACAAGAAGTAATGGGGGGACCAAGGAAAAGGCATGAGAGGTTTGAAGAATATTAAAGAGGAAATGAGTATGTGGAAATTTGTTTTCCCTTATAAAAAGTTGGCATTTCTCATTTATTAATTTCTTTTGTGAGGAAGGAAAACAATTAAAATAATTTCTTTTGTGAGGCCACATCTCATATAATAATTATTCTTAGTGGGCACTTGTGTTGACTAAACCACAAAAACAAAAATCTCCAAACCATCACTACTGTTCCATTTCTCCCTCAACGTCATGTCACCTCTTATTAATTATCGTGATCGCTACTTCAAAATATCCACCTCATTTTCCTTCTCCATTTTGAAATGCAATACAATTTATAAAATTCACTTCATCAATTTCGGATCTTATTACCATATACTTGAATTGCTTATAACGTTATTCTTAATCCTTAGATTATATATTAGTTTATTATCTAATTTTTAAAGAAAAAATAAAAATACCCAAAAATAATTTAATTAGTTTTTAATCTTTTTATAGGCCTTATAATATACAATATACTTGAATTGCTTATAATGTTATTCCCTATCTTTTTTTTGGCCAGGGATTATTCCCTATCACTTTTAACACACCTTATATATATATATATATATATATATATATAATAATGCTATATATATAGAGATTCCTCTCAATTTTTGGAAATTATATAGACTTTCTTGTATTTAATATATCAAGTTCATTTTAATTCTTGGATCGAAATGTGAGAAGATTTCTCAGTAAAAAATTATATTTATTCAAATGAATCGAACTAAATTGAAATGAAATTTATAGTAAAATATTCGCGTAATTCTTTCTTTTTTTTTTTTTTAAACTAAGGGATTAATTATCTGCTTAATTTATAGTAATTTATAATAATATATCATGGGATGATGGGACCACAAAGAAGGGTAACAATTAAGGTAGTGGAAGAAGAATATCGAATTTTAAACACAGAATCTAACACTTCCTTTATGAGCTTATTGCTTATTGATAAGGTTCTGAACATATAACGGAAAGAGAAAGATCAAATATGAGGAATAATAACTGAATTATATTCCAATCTTTTTCTTTGTATCCTCGAGATATCTAAACTTTTCTTCCTGCTGTTCCATATATCCATTGCACAAAACTTATCCAACAACGTAGTATTTCTAATTCCTTAATTCTAATGGAGAGAGAGACTTCACAGATAAGAGTAAGTTTGGAATTTTCCCAGCAAAGCTTATCCGATTCTTATGATCTGGTCGGTGTCTTTTTTATCCAAACAGTCATTTTTATAGAAGTTTCATGTTAATTATTAACTAATCTTTTGTGTTTGGATAAGACAATAGCTTTTAATGATTCCCAATAATATTAAAACTGAAAATTACATATTCTCTCTTAAAAGAAGGTTTGTTTGGTCCCATTCCAGATTATAGTTAACTTTTAACGACAAGAGTAAAGAGAGTTCTATATTCTCTAATTGATACTTTTCTTAATGTGGTCGGTGTAACTCTTTTTTCGTTTTCTCTAGGAAAAGAACTTACATCTTTATTTTTCTCCCATTTCAAACAGTATATCATTACCTAATTCAAAATCTCTAAAAGACGAATCAAAATTATTCTCCTTGCTTTCTTTTCACTAAAAAAAGTACGTTTGTCGCTCAATAATGCAATAAATCATTTGAAATTTGAACATTAACTGATCTTCAGTTATAACTCTCCTAAGTCATAAAAGTTGTACAAATACACCACCACTGTAAGTTACGTATAGAAGAATTCTTTAGTCTATAATATAAGTCATTTTATGAGTAATTAATACTTATTTATCAATTTTACCTATGTAATTAATGTTTGAATGCCCCTCTTTGTATTATTGTCTCATTCAAAACTCCATTTAATATGGATAGAGTTAAAAAAAATTTCCCAATTTAGGACAATATAAATTTAATGAGTTAATTGTTATAAGGCTGAACATGAAACCCACACTACTACAAAATTTGGATATTACTACCCTAAAAAACGTCCTTATTAAAAAATAGGAAGTAAAAAATGAAAGCAAATGGCATTCTTGTAAATATATGGAAGAAAAAAGAGCCTTAAAGCGAATTGAATTGAATTTAGGTCGCCAATATTTGAATTTAGGCGACTGAATTGAATTAGTCGTCGCAAATATTTGAATTTAGGCGACCAATTGTATTTAGGTCGCCCAAATTGAAATAAATTTTTTTTTAGAATAAAATTTATTTGTTTGGCGCCGTAAGTGAGTTTGTTTTTTTTAATGTTTTTAATATTCGCCAATTTTGGATTTTAGGCGACCTAAATTGCATTCAGTCGCCCAAATTCGGATTTTGGGCTAATCGAATTGCATTCGTGTCGCCTAAAATGAAGATTTTTTTTTGCTCTAAAAAACTCTTGAAAATTGATATCATTTTTGAGACTTTAGACTACTTAAATACCAATTCAGTCGCCTAAAATGAAATTTTTGGCGGCATTTAGGATTTTTTTGGCTCCAAAAAACTCTTGATAATTGATATCATTTTTGAGACTTTAGACTACCTAAATACAAATTCGGTCGCCTAAAATAAAATTTTTGGCACCATTTAGCATTTTTTGGCTCCGAAAAACTCTTGAAAATTGATATTGAGACTTTAAACTACCTAAATACCAATTCGGGTCACCTAAAATGAAATTTTTGTGCCATTTAGGATTTTTTTGCTCTAAAAACTCTTAAATATTGATATCGCCAATTTTGGATTTTAGGCGACCTCGAATTGCATTCGAATGTCGCCCAAATTCGGATTTTGGGCGACCGAATTGCATTTAGGTCGCCTAAAATGAAGATTTTTTTGCTCCAAAAACTCGTGAAAATTGATATCATTTTTGAGACTTTAGACTACCTAAATACCAATTCAGTCGCCTAAAATGAAATTTTTGGCCCCATTTAGGATTTTTTTACTCCAAAAAACTCTTGAAAATTGATATCATTTTTGAGACTTTAGACTACCTAAATACTAATTCAAAGTCGCCTAAAATGAAATTTTTGGCACCATTTAGCATTTTTTTGGCTCCAAAAAACTCTTGGAAATTGATATTGAGACTTTAAACTACCTAAATACCAATTCAGTCGTTTAAAATGAAATTTTGGCGCCATTTAGGATTTTTTTGGCTCCAAAAAGCTCTTGAAAATTGATATTGAGACTTTAGACTACCTAAATACCAATTCAGGTCGCCTAAAATGAAATTTTTGGCGCCGTTTAGGATTTTTTTAGCTCTAAAAAACTCTTAAAAATTAATATCATTTTTGAAACTTTAGACTACCTAAATACCGATTTAGGTCGCCTAAAATGTTTTTTGAGACTTTAGACTACCTAAATACCAATTCAGTCGCCTAAAATGAAATTTTTTAATTTCATTTATCCCTTCTCTCCTCTCGCACACCATTTAATTCCCCCATGTACGCCTTCCTCTTCTCATTTTCGATCCGCACATACGCCCTTCCTCTTCTCTCCTCTACACCCCATCTTCTCTTTCGATCTATTCCTACTCCTTCAAAACTCTTCGATCCGGGTCGGGCGAGGAGACCGAGCAACGAGACGCGACCGCACTTCGGAACAAGAGTCACCATCGATTTCATCCAAAAACGCTACCGCTAGTAAGTGTTTTTTTTAGATCGACTCTTGTTTATTTTTTAGATCTGAGAGGGCACCAATTTTTGCAGATCTGGAAATCTCCTCGTGGCTCCAAGACAATACTATGAACACCAAATCTCTTGCAGATCTGAAATTACTTTGTTTTTTGCATTATTGTTCCTTATTCCTTCCATTTTAGGGGATTAGAATGTGAGTCGTTAGTGTCTTGTTAGGTTTTTTTTTTTTTTTCATTTTTTTTTTTCATTGTATCTTCCTTGTTGTCTTTGTTTTGGTTACTCTCTTTGTGTTCTTTTTTTGTTCTTACCTTGGTTTTGGAATTTCTTGCTTGTAAGATAAAAAAGAAAGTATTTCTGGAATTTGATTTTTGATTTGTTCTTCCATGGCCAACCCCGTGTGGGGTTTTTTTTTTTAAAAAAAAAGAAGTAAGGCGACCCGAATTTAAATTCAGTCGTCTTCTAGATTTAGACTTCGAATTTAATTCAGTCGCCTAATATAAGACGATTCGAATTAAATTCCGGCCACCAAAAGTATTATTTTTTACTACGCCTCCCGAGACGTCCCTAGAAAAAAGGACGTTATATGGGTCAAATTTAGGATGTTTTTTATGTTTTTTGTAGTAGTGCCAAAACCCATGAGCCCGCTCAAAACCCAATGTAATTGGACCATATTGAGCCGCACAAAAAGATTTTATAATGGGTTGGGTTAGAACCCGCTCATTTAAGATTTAAATGGGTGGGCCATGGGCACACCTATGGGCTGCCCATACCTGCCCATTTAGTGTAATTTTTTTTTATTAACTACCCATCTCATTCCCCATTCCACTTAAAGCATTCCTTGAATTCCTTCCTATTCAAGTATTCAGCCACCTCTAATCCATAACCATAATGGCCATGAACTCTCAAGATTATATAATGATGATACTTGTCTGAATTTATATTGTTTTGTGTAAATTGTAATTATGGAACTTTGAAGATTCAGATTTCAGAAATTGAAATGATGAATTTGGATGGATGCTTAATGCTTATATATGTTTTTCTAAAGAAAAATAAACAAGTCAAATGTAACTGTGTTACCAAAAACCCGGTTAGCCCGCCCATTTATATGCTAGCCTATTTACACGGGTTTAAATGGGTTGAGGTATGGGTATGGGCTAACCCATACCCATTTAAAATTAAATGGACGGGCTATGGGTTTGGCCTTAGGTTGCCCAATCTGCCTATTGCTCTGCCCTAAATTGTTATGTTTTTTTGATTTTGTTAAATTAGTTTAAGTGACTTCATATCGTAAATTGGAGAGGCATATATATAACCAAATGCCGTAGTTAATTAATTCATTATTTTAGTATACTAATAAAATGAATGATGTGCCGGTCTCGGTGAATTCGTGCTTGTTTGGGTTTTTAAGTGTTTTTGTGTTTTATAAGATAAAATTTTTCTTACATATTTTTCTCATACTTACAACACAAAATCACTTAAAAGAATTAAGTTGGTCCAAATTAAACAAGCACTAATATCTTTAATAATTTCAGTATACAAGGTGCTTGCTTCTTCTTTTTCCTCAATTTCATTATTGTCAATTAATTTTGTTAATAATCAGTATGCATAATAGGCTAAGCAAAATGCTCAGATATCATATGAAATCACAGAGGAATCAAAACATTTCTGGTTTTTAATAATTGTGGTGGACACCACCATTTCACAGGGTGTGGTCCAATACTCAAATAGCAACGGTACGTTTCACACTAATACTACACACACACACACACTTTTCTATGTGCTTTTCCCAACTTTTCCATGTTCAAATAACAATGACACTATACACACACATATGTACACAAACATATACCTATACGCACAAACACATATATGTGTGTATACCATTAATACTTGTTACAAAGGCTCAAGACATGACAACATACGAACGATTCATTGATCAATCATATTTGGATCGATTTGATTAAAAACATACAGGATTTTTATTTGGTACGACACATGAAGAAGCTAACTTTGTGGTTGAATAGAAATGTAGCTCTTCATCATGGAAAACGACCACAACTTGAGATGATAATTCAGGACTTTAGGGGATTATATGTTGTTGTATGGTTGACAAATCAGTCTACTGAGTATGGTGTGGTTAGGAACTCACCCAAACAAGCTGTCGTGGTTGGAAAAAGTATTGTGATAGATCAATGAAACATTATCCTTCATCATAGGGTGGCCCACTTAGGTGAATGTTATATATATGTTATCAAGGAGATCTTCATTGATTCACCAAAGATCTCAAATTAATTAATTTGTCTAGAGATTACAAATTAATTAATTTAAAAATGCAGTTTAATCTAAATAAATAGAATATATAAAAAAAATTAAAAAAAAAAAACGTTTCAATTTTGGCACTCCATTTCACACATGAATGTTATATAGACCAAGGAGCTTAAGAAGCAGCACTTATTATGGATCACTAAATTTCACATACAAGGAAGTCGAGGACAACAACATTTTATAATCACCTAGGGTGTTAACAAAGCTTTTCTCCTGCTACCATCTATTATCAGCATCACATGGCAAGAGATTCGAACACTTCTTAAAGATTTTATTTTACAGCATATTCATGTTATTCCATATTCTATCTATTGTAATTATTTTCGTCATTTTATTTGTGGCATTTGCTTTGGTACTTCATAAACATTTTCTTTTACAGTAATATCATTTTGTCATTTCTAAAAATAAAAGATGAAGAAAACGCCGGATTTCTATTTGGATTTTTGATAGAAAACGCCTGTCGCAAAAAAAAAAAATGGCAGAAGATATTACCTACGAAATTACGTGGGTAACTTCCGACAAATTTTTTTTCATTAGTAATTGCATCCCTGCTCCGAAGTTTTTTTGTGGCAGGCAACATTTTGATGCCCCAACGTACATATGTATAACCTGTAATTATGGCTTCTTGGCTTTGGTGCATGTTTAGAAAACAATCAAACAATAATGGTTTCAGAAGTTTTTTTTTTTTTTTTTTTTTTATAAGTCGAGACAAAAAATTTTTTCTTAGTTTATAAATCGTAAAAAGGACCTTTAGAGAGCTAAAACAAATATACACTTATTCTTCTTGATTATGTTTTACCTCTTACATGATTCTCAGTATTCTTCCACACGTGCCAAATGAAGTTAGCTTAGTTCTGCTATATATACTCAAGCGAGTGGCTATCTCACTGTTCTTTCTATTCTTAAAATGTCTTTGAAAGAAAATAAAAATATTCAATTAAACTTTGGATTTAGATTAATAATTAATTTAAACAGTCCATATCGAAACTGACAAATTAAAATTGGAAGGATCTGATTTCTCTCCTTCACAAAGAGTTAAAAACATCATTTTGGGATGATATATTCATGATCGAGAAATGCAAGTTGATAAATTATTAGGATCTCATCAAATCATGCCATTGTATGTGTATATATCGTGTATATTCTCTCTCTCTCTCTCTCTCCCCTTTCCCTTCAACATCTTTCGTCGCACATTTGTACTTCTCTCTCCTTCCTTTTGCATTTGTTCTTCATAATATTCACAAGGTTTCCTAATGATAGCTACGAATTAATAAGATACAAGAGACATATATAAACGAAGTATTTAATTTGTAAGCGTTACACACACACACACAGAGCGTTTTGAAGCAAGAAGACAAGATTTGTTGTAGATGATGAGTAAAAGTATCCACTACAAAAAAGTAGAGGATTACCCACAAAATTACGGATAGAACGGTGGATCCAAAAATTTGCTGAAAGAGGCACTATTGGTAGGGGGATTCGGGGTTAGGGGTGGGGCAAGCGCTCCGATTTTTTTTTTTTTTTTTTTAAGAAAGTTTTAAATGCATTAAAAAAAAGAATATAGACAATAAATAAAAAGAATATTTATATTCATGAAATCATTGAATATTAATGATGTAATAAAAGAGACAATTATTTTACAAACTGTCATTTAGAAAAGTAAGACCAAGTCTTTGTTAGAAATGTAACTACATAAATTACAATGAAAAGTGGGCATT
The DNA here is from genome assembly GCA_019022655.1 of Acacia acuminata. Taxonomy (NCBI): domain Eukaryota; kingdom Viridiplantae; phylum Streptophyta; class Magnoliopsida; order Fabales; family Fabaceae; genus Acacia; species Acacia acuminata. The sequence continues at coordinate 835,397 of JAFJYI010000123.1, forward strand.
CAATAAGTTTAAATACATATATTTTAATAAAAAAAGTATATTACAATAAAAATAATTACAATGTCATGCGTTCGGGACAATTTTTTTAGGCCTTATTTTTTGGAATTCCATCATAATTCCTTATTATCAATACCATCAAATACATCTTTTTCAATAAAGCTCTCTTGGGCACTAAACAATCATTCAACCATTCATCCCCTATTTGATCAATACCATCAAATACATCTTTTTCAATTGATAAACAAATTATTCATCCCCTATTTGGACAATCATTCAAACATGTATTATTTTAAATTTTATATATATATATTCCCTAATTCAAGGGTGGGCACTTCCCCCTAACCTTATACTTGGATCCGCCTATGCAGAACCGTAGTCGTGGGTAATCAGCTTTGACGGAATAGAGACGGAAATTTCGTCGGTAATGTTACCAACGGTATTTCAGACGGAAATCCATCAATACTCACCGACGGACAAATTCCATCAACAATATGGTATTGTCAACGGAATCTCCGACGGAAGTATTTCGTCGCTAATTTGCCACGGAATTGCAGACGGCCGCAATTTTACTAAGCAACATTTCGTTGCTAGTTTCTATCCCTAATATACGATAGTATCTTTTTGTCAAAAATTTAGTGGGCAAATAGTGAAGGTCTAAAATTCCGTTGGAAATGGTTTTTGACACGGTTTTTTCTGCTACAAATTTTGGTCAATTGGAAATTCCGTTAGAAAGTTATTACTGACGGAATTCCGTCAATAATTTATGCTAGTAATATCGTGTTTTTTGTGGTAATGAAAGGCACCACACATGTCTTTTCACAGAATATGAAATAAACAAGCAATTTGGTGTTTGTATCCAAGTTCGGTTTCTGTAGCTATAGCTCAGTACGAAACTATATAGTGGCCCCTACCATGAAATATATATTTCAACAACATCCAACTTCCAAATAAGTGAATATGACTCACTTATTAAGCCATTCTCTAGTGACAATAATTTCCAGTTACATTAAATTCTTGATTAGGAAATTTCATATTAAAAAAAGATACTATAATGCATATATAATGGATAAATATTTCAATTCAGTTAATTACATTCTTTCTATTATTTGGTAAATTTAAGATTGATTTGATTTGTCATCAGTTCGAGGCCTTTTTCTCGTTTTGATTTTAAGCTAGTTTGATGCTCAATATTTATAAGTTGGAATATTTTCATTTTGTTTCTCGGAATAACGGTAATATAGATTAATTTCGATATATTAGTATTCAGAAATATTACAAACTTCGAAATTTCAAAGTCCGTTCCAACTTGGCAACTTGATTGCTTTCCACTTGCACTTGCAGCGGATTTTCCAGGTGAATATATACAAGTCAACAATGGAGGGAAAAGCAATAGACAAATGATATATATATATATACACACACACCATATGTGTTTTCCCACATGTGTGTGTGTGAAAGTGAGAAAAAAACACAAAAGTTAGATCATATGACCTGGAAGTTAATCAGCTCATGTCCATCCCAAAAGACTATTGGGGTTTGCAATTTGCCCTTCACTAATTTAGTGGATTAGATGGTTTAAGCCAATAGGTTGAATATAAAGCATTTGATTAATTAGAATATCTTGATTTAATTTGAAAAACACATAAGAAATAGTACTATCTCCTTTTATTTATTAATTGTTGGTAATTGAAAATCGATTTTGTTAATTTATTATATGTTTCTTAGTTGTCATTACAATAACGATTATAGTTGGGGCTGACACTCTACACGTGGTTAAATAAGAGTTAGAAAGCTAAACTCAGCTACTATAGTGTTGCTGGTCCATACTGAAACGCTCTTTCAAGTTCATATTATATATGCTTCTGGTCCTTAATATAAGAAGTTATAGAGTAAATGGTTTAAATAATTATACATACTTGAAGAGTTGATTTTAGTCCTAAATATAAGGCATGCATATTTTTTATATTTGTCAAGCTTTTTCTAATTTATTCTTATCGATGCTCCTTTAATAATAATCAAGAAGATAATAAATAAGGGAATTAAGGGATATGACTATGGTATTTTAGAAAATATATATCATATTAATTAATTTAATCAAATTAAATAAATGGAATTAAGGGATATGACTATGGTATTTTAGAAAATATATATTATATTAATTAATTTAATCAAATTAAATAAATACGTCTTATATTAAAGACTGGAAAAAGTAAAAGTCGCTTCTAACTAAATTATGAGAACAAAAATAGTGGTTAACTCATTAATTTTATCTGAAAGCAAAATATTTTTTCAACTTTTCCTATATTCAAAAGTATAGGGAAATATGTACTAGTCAACATTAGATTTCAAGTCTTTTCCTAATGGATTGTAATATAAAAAATATTTGAAAAAAATCTATTAATAACCCAATAAATGACTTATATTATACATTAAGAAATTATGTCTTATGTTTTAGTGTAAGAGCAAGTTTAAATATATAATACTCATAGAAACTGTATTGTCAAAAAAAGTAAAATACTCTAAACATCATTTTATTTTGTTTTAATTATATAAATATTCCTTTATTTTAAAAACATACACTTAAATCCAAACCGTCATTAACTCCATTAAAAATATTCAAAAAAAATTCTAAAAATATATGTTTTGATTAAAATTTATTTACTAATTTACACTTAATACTAAGTCGCAAATTTTAATTGACAGCGTAGTAAACATCGCAAACTTTTAAAAATTTGAGTAAATTTTTTAAATGTTTGTAGAAAAAAATTAAAATTATAAATTTAAATGAACTATAAAACCTCTCAAACTTATATAATTTATTAAATTTGATAGAAAAAATGAGTTTGATATATATTTTTTTTCATTTATGAATTTAAAAATAAATCTTTAAATAAATTTCAATAAAAATCATGAAAAATTAAAATTTGAAATTTTATAACACTCAAAATTAATAAATTTGTAACATATTATAAATTTAAAAATCTATCAGAATTAATTCATTATTTTGGTGGTACAATGTTTAAATAATTCTAATGTTAAATAGAGACATTTTGGTTAAAAAGTCCAAAAATTAAACTTAATTATCAATTAACGACTTAAATGGATAAAAATATAATCTCAAAATATAAGTAAGGTTCTTTTAAAATACATTTTAATTTTAAAAGATGTTTATATGAGTTTTAAAAATAGAAACAATCTATATAAATAAGACAAAACATATGGATGATTAGAGTATTTTACTCTTAAAAAAATGAATGTCTGGCCAATTAGATGACGTGAATAGTTATTGAAGAAAACCTACATAATACTATAATTGGTTACTAATGACTTGAAATTGATTGGATTTTAGTTGGTAATGGTCAACATATTTTGGGGAATTAAAATATTGATACATGGTTGATTTCTGACTGGATTCATAATCCCTACAATGATGACCACCATTAGAATCTTAAATGTGGAGTCACACTTCCACCGGAAACTTCTAACAAAATCATAATTACTATACCACTATAATCCAAACCCTAAGCAAATAAAATAAAAAAAGAGGAGAAAAAGGGCAAAAAAGCAAATCTATGTAAACTGTGGCGCGTGAGTATTAAGATTGATGGGGACCCACATGAGGAGAAAAGTCCGGGAAGGCCTGAGCCTCGTTTCCAAAGGGCCCACCTCCGAAGAACTGTGGTTTGTCGGCTATGCATGTGTCATTATCTCAATGGTTGAAATTTTGTTAATAATTTAAAATGGACTTTTCTTCTCCATCTTCCACGTCATTTTCGTATAACTTTCTCCCGTTTTGACGGTCGACAATTTAAATAAATAAATAATACAGTGACGTACGAAGTGACTGGGATCTTCCACAACTTGAGGTTTTGTTTGTTGTTCTTGTAGTGGTCGAACGAATCAACGAATTACGAGACCGACGTCCTAATTTTGGGACACCAAAAAAATAAATTGTATTATATTAAAAAAATTCATATATTTATTTACTTTAACATACCTTCTAAAATTCCACATGTTTTTAACTGTGAGTAAATACTAAGAGAAAGCGACCAACATATGTGAGACTCGTCACCAACGTTACGTATCTAAATCATGCAAATTGAAATGTTAACTATCGTTGTTATTTGTCAGCATATGGGTATGAAGGATGAACTATGAAGTAATATTTGACGCACACAAATGTAAGAATTTACTTTAGAAATATTTCAACCTTCACTATGCAGTGATGGAGACAGGAAATTTTTTTAGTCCAAGTAAAAAAATAAACATATTAAACTATTTATTAAATAGTATCACATAATATTAAAAATATAAATAAATAAAAACTGACAATTATAAATCAAAACAAGATATAAGATGATACTAATATTTTCAGTATGTATCTCAAATAAAAATTTTACTTTCCTTTCACAGACTAATAAACAATGAATCAAACATTGTCCTTATAGAGAAAATAAGAGATTAGTTTATGCTAAATTATTAGCAAAATAAAATATCATATAATAAATACATATATATACAACAAATTTTAGAAGGTCGGTTGGGGTCAACGGGGTAAGGCCTCGGCCAGCTGGTCAGGTCATAGGTCCGCCACAGCAACTAAGGATAAATAAAAATAAATTTGATACCACTTAAATCATTAGGTGAATGGCTTGAATCTCATAAATAAGAATAGCAAGAGTGTTATCTCCTATAGATCAGGAATATTTAAATTTAAGTATAGATCAATAATATTGGATATTAAAAAGCCATAAAAAAAAAAAAGGTCTATTCTTTCTTTTTTGGGGTGTGAGGTGGATGGTGACAAGGAGTAATAAGAAGATGGTGAAATAATGTAGAAAAGGCCCCCGGAATCTCAGACTTTTATGCCCCCCACTACATGCATGCATTTCTCTTTAAATTCACTTTTTTTTTTTCTAATTTTTATCCATTAAATTTCTTAATCATCATCTCTTACCTGCGTACGTGTTCTCTATTGTGTTCTTATCTTTATCCCTTCCTTTCCCTCTTGAATTTGCATTTTCATGTGTTCATGCTCTTCAACTTGATTTCAAATAACCAACTTCCTTATAATCTCACGATATAAAAGCTTCTCTGTAAATGAGAGGTCCAAGTTTAATCCTACTTGTAATCTGATGCTGTCACTGAGGGTCTAAATAGTAAATACACTAGCATTGAGGTCCTGCCTTGCCAGATCTATTTTCATTTAGAATTATTGCATCTAATTTATTAGGACGTCTCACACACACACAGAATTGCAACTTTAATCACTCTCTTTCTCTCTCTCTCTCTCTCTCTATATATATATATATTCATGAATAAAAGTTTTCCACTATAAATTATGTCAATATGTAGGTAGCTTTTATGAGCATCAACTTGATTCTAGAGAACGTGCCCATATTAACTATTTAATGTTCAATTCATGTGATATGATCTCCAACTTCATAGAGAAACAGATCGTATCTTCTCCATTTATCCAAATTAAACGAACAAATTCGGATTGATTCAAATTCATACATAAACTCAGAAATATTAATCTTACAATGCTTTACAAAATAATGATGATGATTAAAATTTTATGCCATTCTTTTGCAGTTTTGCTAACAAAAAGCCTTTTTTTCCCAACCATTCTAATCTATCGTTCATTGGCCAAGAAAAATTTAATAGTTAATTATTATGCGCACTTAATATCAACTCCAAAAAAAAAAAAGGACTTTATCTATATATAATAACAATTTTTTTTTTTTTTTATCAAAAGAGAATATAAATTGAGATAAAATAAAAGAGAAACGTAAAGTAGACATGTAGCATGAAAAGTACCTTTTATACAATGTAAAATATGTGAATGACTCGCCTTTACTGAAACAAAACGGGGAATAACTCACAACCACAAAAGTAAAGATATTTTCGTTTACACTTGGAATATGTAAAACCAAGGCCAACCAAATATATTAAATTTATTACTTCATTTGCTAGGACATTATACACAAATAATTAATACATATCAAATTAGAAAAAAAAATGATTATGCCTAGAAATTGATCAGATGAATCAGAAGTAATTTAATTGGCACGTCCATTTCAATATAATAAACTATTCTGCCTAATTAATAGATACTGAGGCATCGATTGTTTTATACTATTATCTTACTCCAAAAAGCGCACTATATATCTCTATTTTCAAAGCTCCATCTCAAATAAAATGTTAGGATATATTTTGCCAAATGAGGAGCTTCTAAAGTGTGTTAGAACTTACTAATTATTACATCTTCCACCGAAGAAATAAAACAGCACTATCGTTCTCTCTTGTCAAAAGAAAACTTATTCACCAAATACAAAGTGGTTTATCGACGTCGTAATTGCAACATCAAGATGCATTTTCCATCAAATTAGCATTAAAAATCCGGGGTTATTATATTTTAATTCCTCTCTTCACACTTGAACGGTACATAAACTACAATTAACGCCCTCTCATTTTGTTCCGTACACTTTTGTTAATTCACAAAGCTTTCTTTTGTTGGTGTGAGATATACGCAAGCTTGACGACACTCTAATCATATTTATAAGTTTAATTTAAAGAAAAAACTAAGTTCTTATTATAAATCCACTTTTAGAGTAATGAATGAGAGTGTTACAATTCTATCCCTATTAATTATATTAAATTTTAGGTAGAGAGATTAAAGATGTTAAAAATATCCATTCAGAGGGCAAAATTGAAAGATATATATATCAGTTTAATCCATATTTATTGAGTTAGCTAATACTCTTTGATATTTGAAAGTTATGGATTTTATATAAAAGGAGTTCAACGGTAAGGTGTGGATATGAGTCATATAATATATGTTCTTATCCGATTTCGCTATATTTTCACGAGGAGAGGAATAAGACGTGAAGATCCATGACCAACCTCTAATTCAGATTCATTTATTGTTTTCCGTTGCCACGCAAACATGCCCTAAAAAGTGAAAAAAGAACAAGAACAGAAAAGGCAGATACCTAAGATTAAGGTCTCTAGATCTCGAGAAGGCTCATGTACGAAGGCAGCTTCATTAAATGCATCAGTACGTAGTAGTAGTATTGTGTTTTTGTTATTTATGATAAGAGTTAGGGTTCGTAACTCTTCAAGATGATTCCCCAATCTTCAAGTCATCTATCGATGGATCATGGATCGATCAATCGGTATCAACTTTTTTGCTTTAATTATGTTTTGGATAAGTGGATATAACTGTTTCCTATGTGGCCAACACCTTAATGCATGGTCTCATTCTTCATGAGAAGATTTTTGACTATTTTGGAGATGTCTGGTCTCAAGTCTGTGAATTCTCGTGGCACATAATTAACCTTAGGTATCGACAGTTACATCATGCACGGTACTACATATACATACTTACATTTCTGGATTTTGATCCTATGCCTTCCTTCATACGTGGAACGATTGTGCCCTTTTCTTTTCATCTTTCGATCACACACATACACACACCTTTATAATATAATGTCTCTTCTAGTATGGAATCAATTAATAATCTTATTAGGTGGCCTCGAATTGGAATATCATATTTTGTCAAAGTTCATATTATTTTCTTTTAGTGCGTGCTTAGCTTGGATTGCATTAATTATATGTGTGTTTATTAAATTACGCTATTTTTTTCTTAAATTTTGTTAAACTTATTGAGACTCCTCTTCTTTAGTTCATCAAAACTTAAATTAGCCATGCCTTTCTTTGGTGACTGACCCTATTTCTGAAATACACAGCACTATTATAGGTATTTTCTGAAAATAGAAGAAAAGTTCTTATGGTTTCAGAGAAATTCAGTGGGAGTATGTGTAATTAAACTACATTTGATATCTGATTAAGGAGATCAATATATAATGTAGGTTTTAGAAATAAATGAGAGATCAGTACATTCAGTAGCGGAACCAGGAAATTATTTTAGCTCGAGTCAAAAAATAAACATATTGAATTATTTACTAAATAATATCGCATAACATTAAAAATACAAAAATAATATCCGACAATTATAAATCAAAAGATAACATAGTAAACAAAAATTCTATGATATTTGGAAAGAGACTCATTACAAGGTGCATCACTTTCAGAAATTATTTTCTAAGAATTATCACTTTCTGAAGTTATTTTCTTCTTAAAGAACACATCTATGCTTTTCTGTTTATCCTTACTCAACTTTTTCAACCTACAACAAATTTAGTGACCCAGAATATATATTGATGTCAGTGTTGATTAGTATCTTGTGTCACTAAATATTAATTTTTATAGTGCCACTCAATCACAAAAACAAAACTAACACTTAAATGCGCATTCCACTACCTCAAAACAAAATAATTGGAGAAAATAAAAGAAATATAATATGAGCCCCAAAAAAATTTAAAAGAAACATACAAATCTGATTCAATTTCAGCTAAGTAAATAACTTCTTATAATCTATTTTTTAAAGAGAAATTCATTATAAAATCATAAGACAACCAAATAATAAATCCAAACCAATTAAAATTAGTCATTAATCATCATCTACATATATATAGTCATCTATTGTTAAAACCGAAGACTCTCCGAAATCATAACGTAAAATTTTCACTAATTAACACAATATTACCCTGATTAGAAAGATAAAAATACGTAAAATAACTTTTATAAAAGGAGTGAGATGAAAAGAAGTGATTTTGAATACCTATTTAATCCTTAAAATGAAGATGAACATGACCGATTATAAGATGATACTAATCTTTTCAATAGGTATCTCCAACAAAAATTTTACTTTCCTCTCACATCCAAATGAGTAATAAACCAAACATTGTCCTAATTAATAAAAAAGTATAATTATAAAAAAGATAAAAGATTAGCTGGGACCAAATTAGTGGCTAAAATAAAATATTATATAATATATACATATAAATACATAAGATAAGATAAAGGGCCCTAGTTGGCCATAATGTGACTCCGCCAGTGAGTACGGTATTAATTTTTTTTTATTTAGAAGTTTACACTCCAATCTCTATCCTTATTCATAAGAGCCCAAAAATCAAATTTCGTAGTTTAAGAAAACAATTAAAATTAGTTAAGTATGTCTGAAATAAACTTTTTCTCTTATATGCCATTATTTACAAGAGAGCAATAAAGTAAATATAACTACCACAAACCTAAAAGAAACTCATTAAATGTTTAAATAATTCTTGTCAAGACTTTTATTTAAAAAAAAAAAACAAAATAATTCAAATTTTGGGTTTTTATAAAAAAGATAAGAGAGAGTAATTAAGTACATAATTGGAACTTGAGCTCTGGGGTTAAGTGTTGAATTCTTAATTTTTTTGTTCTGAAACTGATAAATTTTTTTTTTTTTGAGTTTTCAATAGTTTGTTCTTTCTGAAAAGTAGGAAGATTAAATGATTATGAGAACTATTGCTGGTCCCTGGAACAAAACAGTTTCTCCAACTTCAAAAGATTTTTTTTAAAAAGAGGGGGTTCTCAAGGCATATTGAAACATTATTTAGATATTTTTGTAATGCCAGAAGATTGGAAATGTCTTTTCTTATCAGATCGAAAGTACTTTTTTCTATCTGATGCACCAAACCCTGGAAATTAAACCTTCAAAATACCCACAGCTCTACGTAATTAAACCTAAGTTAAATAACAGCTATCTCTGACTAAATCACTAAGTCACAGTCTCTCCGTCAATATACACCATCTTTACATCTAGTTATAAAAGTTTTATACCATATACTGCACATGAATTTATCATTAATTTCAAGGCTTAAGGGTAAAAATATATATGTGCTTTTTTCTTATGAGTGCCTAATACTAAGTATTTTTTTAGGTGCAAAAGTACACACGTAGTTACAAATTAAGTGCAAAAATACCGTTTAATCATTAAATTTGACTTCTTGAGCAACAACAAAAAAAAAAATCATTTAATTTGATTTAGACCATTAAATTTGACTTTTTTTTTTTTTTTTTGAATAGAAGATGACGTGACTTTCAAAAGTGTAAAAATATACGTGTGGTTTGGTCAAAAGAGCGCCCAACACTAAGTTTTTTTTTAAAATTTAATAATTTTATTTTAATTAAAGGAAAAGTATTATTTCTCCAGGTATAATTCCTAGGAGGCCAAATTTTTTCTTCGAGGATTTATTCAAGTGGTAAAAACAATAAAAATTGTATTCCATAATTTATTTCCTTTTTCAAAAATATTTATTAAATTTTATAATTAATAATTGATAAATGAGTATTTATGCATTTGAAATTTGATATTATAAATAATATATTTACTTAAAAATAATTTTAATTTTTTGAAAAATAAATAGTTAAAGAAATAATTCATTTACTTTCAAAAACTAAACTTTATAACTATAAGTCTATAACATTCATTGATTTACTTTCATTCATCACATAAATAAAAATAACTCATTTAAAGGTGTAGATGTTTACATTGCATATTTCTTAATGCAATAAAAATTAAATAATATTGTTCAGTTTTGATTGAAAATTATTTAAATAATTTCTGGTTCAATTTGTTAGATCAAAAAATTAAAATTATTTTTAATTGAATATAGTATTTATAATATCAAATTTCAAATGCATAAATACTAATTTATTAATTATTAATTAGAAAATTTAATAAATATTTTTTTAAAAAATAAAATAAATTATGGAAATAAAAAATTTGACCTTCCCAGAATTATACTTAGAGAAATAATAATTCTTCTTTAATTGAAATAAATTATTAAATTTTTTTTTTAAAAAAAAAAATACTTAGTATTGGGCACTCCTTAGATAAAATACATATACATTTTTGCACCTTAACCCTTAATTTCTCATAAAACTTGGCAATAACTTTGGTTCTTGAAAATAACCAGAATTTTCTGAGATCCTTGAATCTAAATTGTTTGAAATTTGAGCCCTTAACCATATTTTTCTCCATAAAAAAATGCATGATGGTGTTACACGTTGTGAATGATGATGTCCACACGCCTAGAGAGGCTACCTATTTGATCCACAGAGTTCATATATGCTCTTATTCAATGACGTACAAGAGTTTGTTATTGACTCTTTTTTCAAGCCGTAAAAATTAAGGACATAGCTTTTTGTGCATCACGTTATTGAACTATTAGTAATGCTAATTTACTATTTGTTCCATTACTTTCTTTCTGGATCATCATATATAGTTTCAGTTGGTGATGATGATCAGATTTCTCCTTTTTATTTATTGTATTTAGGTATTGATGACACTTCTTTAGTTGTCTACTCTTGTGAAAATCATTTAAAAAGGGCACTATAAGAAAGAACCACACATGACAACGAGTTACTCCCATCGGTCCTAATTATAGGAACTAATTACCAGATTTTGAAGAGATTAAGGATAGTGGTTAAATTAGTTAATTGTATTCACTTTTCCAAAAATACCCTTACTCTTGACACTATGGATCAAAGATAGAATAAACTGTACGTTAAGATTCTTTTCATTTGTTAAATCAAGCCTCCCGTCCTTTTCAGCTGTGTTTGTTTTTGTGGTCCATAAGATTTAGTTTTGTTTGGGCTGAAAAATAATAAGTTGATTTTATATTTTTTACTCAAAGGGATTTAAATCTTTTAAATTAGAAGTTTATAAAATATTGAAAAAGTTAAAACTTTATAAATAGGATCCAGGCTGGTGGAAGATTTTTTTTTTTTTTCTTTTTTTGAAAAATAAGTAGTGAATATCTTGTTTTGCACTAGCCATGGAGGCAGAATGGGGTGGCTGAAAATAATTAATATTTTATTAGGTTATTTTAGGGAAAAAAAAAAGTCAATCACTTTAGACAAATAGTTACAGGAAAATATTTTTAAAGAAATATTAAAATTATATTATTTTTTAAAAAAAGAAGAAAGTAGAATCTTTAACTTGATAAAATATAAGCGTGATGTTAACTTAATTATTCGGAGGAAGTATTAGTGGGGGTGATATGATAAAAATTGTTTAAAATTATTTTATTGAAAAAAAAAACTGTAGAATTAAGATGTAAGTGACATTAATGAGTTGCAAACATTACTTACTTTATAGAATATATAGGTGCATTATTAAATTATTATTGTATTTGATTATTATTGAAAATTGTATCAATAGGGGTATTTTAGGAAAAAAGTGACAAAATTGAAACTTGTTCCTATAATTAGGACCAAGACAACCTCTCAAATGTGTTTCTATAATTAGGACCGGAGAGGAGTATTATATATCCATTACTACTTGGAAAATAATATTTACTTGACGAGTACTTTGCAGATAATTACAATTGACTTCCCAGGAAACATATAATGAGACGTCTTTAATAGTGAAGCACCATCAACATTTAAATTCTTATTCAGTATATATTGAATAGAAGAGCTAGGTAGAATATATAAGTAAAAAGTTGGATATAAAAAAGCCACTTCCTCATGTGTTCATAATTTAGAAAAAATGACACTGGGGAATAATGATATATGATTACGTATCTTATTTTGCATAAATCAAAATAGCATCGTTCTTCTCAAAAACACCAAAACCAACCAAATGTTATAAGCTGTCTCTAAGTTTATTTAGACAAACACTAAATTACAAGTGTGCTAATGCAACTAAATATGTGGAAGCATAGGGTGGATTATTACCTCAGCCTTTGTTGTTTGAGTTCTAGGCTATGGATCATTATTTTTTTAAAGATCAATTGCTACATGTGCAAGAGCTTGAGGGAAATGTTGGGAATATAAGTGTAGAAATATTAATCAAGTATTATTATTAAGGATATCGCTTATATTTATTAGGATTAGATATGAATATTATATTTTAGGAATATATCTTTATGATATTATGATTTGATTGAATTGGATTATGATAGATTCTAAGGTTAGGATTAGCTTATTAATTTGCCTATGTAAAGACTTCTTTATACTCTCTTTTATTTTGAAGGATTAATAATATTCATAGTATTTTCTCTTTTACTTTAATGTGATTCTTCAATCTCAACTACTTCATCATAAGGTGAAAAGGCTGATCACGTGGTGATTAAAGAATCAATATATCGCCATATCGGTTTATCCTTGACTCTAAATAGAGTTAATTTAAAACCATATATGCTCTGTTTACTCAAATATGTGATGTTTATATGTGTGCAAGGACTGACTTCACTATATAGTAATATGATCACTAGGCTTTATATATAGTATCTTTAAGAGGAAGAAACTATCATTTTCGATCAATATAACTGGCACACAAATAATTTTGAGGCTTGTGATTGGCTTACAAACTTTAGTTTGAGCTGTGGGGGTGATCTATGTCGTCTTGATGTCCCTCCTAGAGAGTTATCTGATGTACTTCTTAAGGATTTGATGGGTGTTTCCTAACCAAACTCATGTTTATATTATGAATAAAGTTTTGGGAGGATTGCCCCATTTTCTACCAAAAAAGTAATTTTGAGGCTTGAATTGTGAAATATAATTATTACATTAAGATGATGTCCTGCATTAGGCATAACAAGAGTTAAGAAGCTAATTAGTCAAGAACTTTTTTGGGGGTTGCTCTTGATTTAAACGCCTTTCAGCAAATAAAAAAATGGTCAACAAATAAAAAAAAAATGCACAAAATCTTACTAGGAATTGTTTGATTTGTCCAGACCTTATTTCAGCAAGAACAAGTTCTTGAAACTTATGGATAAATTTCTCCATGGACTTTATTGGGTTGCTTTAGCCCAGTTTGGCAGCGAAGTGGCCCAATTCATGATCCTTAAACATCTGGATTCAATAGTAACAATCAAAGTAGGCTTCTCAGTCATCTTTCATATCAACAACTCGTAAAAAAAAAAGAAAGTAACCCTCCAAAACTTTTTCATATCAAAAAAAAAAAAAAGTAACAATCAAATTTGGACAACCTTAGAGCGACGGGTATGATATACTCATCTTTTAATTGAATGATTTGAAGATGCTTATCTTCTTGGATGAGCAGGTAGATTTCTTAACCCGTCTGCAGCAAGCAAATGGTTAACAGATGTTCAGAATGATGCCTTTGTTGAATGGAAGATGACCTTACCGTAGAATACCACTTTTGCCATGGGAATACTCACTTAATATCATATCATTAAACTCAAAACACTTAGGATGTTACAAAAATTAATTGGGAAAATCATGATCAGGTCCCAAAGACTATAAAAAAATCACAAAAAAGTCTCATACTGAATTTCCCTATCAAAAAAGTCTCCATAGATTTTTGTGTGATTAATGGTCTATTTGAAATGACTAAGTTGCCCTCAAGAAATAAAAAAGAAAAAGGCACAAGAAAAGGAGGGATGATTTGTTTTTCCCATTAATGAGAAAAAGAAAACGGAGGAAAGCTACGGTGGTTGCAGCTGCAACGTTGAAGTGATTAAGTGTGGTGTTCATGTCCTAGACAAAGGTTGGACCGATCCGGTTTCTTTGCAGGCTGGACCGTCAAATCCGCATCCGGTCCAGATTTAAAAAAAACAAACAAAATTTTTATTTTTTGTCTTTTTTCGAAAAAAGACAAAAAACAAAAACTGGATTGTTGGATGCAGATTTGGACGGTCCAGGATGTGTGAGAGATGGGGAGAGAGGCGGAAGAGAGAAAACCTTGAACAATGATTGAACAATGATTTCAATTTTTTTCCCCCACAGTGTATGTTGGGTGCATTGAGATTGAGAGGTTGGTCAAATGTTGGAGTTTGGGCTCAATGGTGGACTATGTGCTAGGAGGTTGATAAATAATGCTAAGATTTTGTCAAAGATATGATATTGACCATTGAAGTTGGGTTTCATCATTGTTGGGTTGTGTGAATTTTATTGTGCTATATTTTTAAGCAAGATTACAGGGGAGTGCTTTGTTTTAAGTGAGAATGATTGAATGTGATGGTGGTTTATTTGATGAGAAAACACTGATGTGATATTAAAAAAGTGTTGTTACTATGAGTTATTGTAGTTGTAAAAATAGCCAAAATAAGTTGTTAAAAATCAAATAACTAGCTGTGACATGTGGGAGTTGTCAAGTTCTAAATCTCTCCACAAATAACTATGCACTTGTTAATATAACTCATAAAGTTGTAAAGAAAAAAGGTTGAAGAACTTGTTTAAACACAAATTAGCTATTGTGACAGATCATCCGGGAATAACTCATGCACTTGTCAATATGACTCATGAAGTTGTAAAACAAGGCTGAAGAACTATCAACTGTTGTGGCAAACCCTCCATGAATAATTCATGCACTTGTTAACAAGTTCTTCAGCCTTGTTTTACAACTTCATGAGTCATATTGACAAGTGCATGAGTTATTCCCGGAGGGTCTGTCACAACAGCTGATTTGTGTTTTAACAAGTTCTTCAACCTTTTTTTACAACTTCATGAGTCATATTGACAAATAATGAGTGATTCTTGGAGGGTGTGTTACAACAGTTAATTTGTGTTTTAATAAGTTCTTCAACCTTTTTTTTACAACTTCATGAGTCATATTGACAAGTGCATGAGCTATTTTCAGAGAGTTTATCACAATAGTTGATTCTGCTTTAACAAGTTCTTCAGTATTTCTTTACAACTTTGTGAGTCATATTAACAAGTGCATGAGTTATTCCTAAAGGGTTTAGAACTTGATAACTGATATTTGGTTTTTTACAACTTCTGCTTATTTTTACATTTACAAATGCACGTATTACCAACATTTTTTTAATATTATATCAGTCTTTTCTCAACAAACAAACCACCCTCACATTCAATCATTCTCATATGTAACAGAGCACTCCCTTTGTTACCTTTGCCTAAAAACAGAGCAAAATAAAATTCACACAACCCAACAACAATGAAACCCCAACTTCAATGGTCAATATCATATATTTAGCAAAATCTTAGCATTATTTATCTACCTTCTAGCATATAGTCTACCATTAAGCTCAAGCTCCAATATTTGACCAACCCCTCAATCTCAATGTACCCAACATACACTATGGAAAAAAAATTGAAATCATTGTTCAAGCTCTCTAACAGTAGATGAAGGCTGCAAAGTCTAATCTTTGTCTAGGACATGAACACCACAGTTAATCCCTTCAACATTGCAGCTGCAACCATCGTAACCTTCCTCCGTTTTCTCTTTCTCGTTAATGGGAAAAACACGTCATCCCTCCTTCTCCCGTGCCTTTTATTTTATTTTATTTTATTTTTGGGGCAATTTAGTCATTTCACGTTGACAATTATTCATACAAAATTCCCTCGGGACTTTTTTGATAGGGGGAATTCGGTATCTTTTTTGTGATTTTTTATGGTCTTTGGGACTTGACAATGATTTTCCTAAATTAATTTTATCTATATAATAACAAAATTATAAGTAAAGAGAAACTTAGAACTCTTATTTCATGATGATCACAAAATCTGTACAGATAAGCCAAATAAAATTGAGTCACCTCAAAAACAACCATTCATACTAGAGCTAGTAATATGGGCTGAAACACCAGGTTCCCGCCGTGGGTTGGGGCCATATGGGTTCAGACAAAAAAGAACACATCAAAACGGTCTCACTTTTGTAGAACCCAAGCCGCCTATTTTTCTGGGTTGGACGGGTTTAGCCCACAATTAAAACCCACATTACCAGCTCTAATTCATACAACAATGTCGAAACACTTAGGAACATTCAATCATCCCTATATAGCCTATATGAAAAGCATAGGGATTAGGGAAGTCCTCAACTTGATTAATCAACATATATATATGTATGCCTCTTCAAATGGTATCAACACGATCGATCACATCCAACGCCTTGATTCGGTCAATATCAAAGTTGATGACAGGAACAGAACATAGCCTTCTCATGAAGACCACATTGTTCTTACATTCACTTGTTGGGGAGTGACTCCTACTCTTGCTTAGCCTGTGGTTTTTACTTAGCCTAGTCTTGGCTGTGTCAAATTCCTGGCTCTTGCTAATTCCTAGAGTTAGCTTCCTCTTGCTAACATCTCGAAGCATTTGTTGATCTTCAACTGTAAGCGCGGGAGAAGAGTACGGTTTCTGCGAAAATGTTTGCTCTTTCGTCTGACTCGGAGAATAAAAAGGGGATTTCATGGGAGACCTTATTCCTCCATTGCCAATTGTTGCTTGGCTGACAAGAATATGAAGCCAGACAACAAGTTCAAGTATATAAGCTTCTGTTTTCACCTTATTAGCATGATGTAAGGTTTCCATTCGCAGCAAGTAAGTCTGGCCTGCTGGTCTGTAATTTGATCACATATATATAAAGTTTAATAGAAATCATAAGTAAATCATCAAGAAGATTAAGGAATTGAATCAATAGTTCCAAACTCACCCACTATTTGCCCATTCTCCAACCCATCCAAAGCCATGATGCGCCCTGAAATAGTCCAATGTCAACATAATTCAATCACAGAACAGAGAATGGTCCTTACTATAAGCTCCAGTTTGACCAAGTCTTACATACCAAAAAATGGAAGTTAAGACATTTAACATGTCTTAAATTGATTGAATTTTCCAAACTTGCCCTTATTAATAATGAGTGTCGAAAAAATATGTTGAACATTTTATCTCACTTACGTTTTCAATAAGGGTAAATTTGAAAAATAGTTATTAATGACTCTCAAGGAGGACTTATACCTAAGACCAACAATTTTTGACAAACTAAACTTATAATAAAGACCAGAGTGGTAGTAACCAGTGACAAAGTGTCCAAGGCCAAATCAAGTTCCCATCTAAATATTAGAGTGTCCGCAAACACAGAAGTCTAATTCTGAATTTCTGTATGCATGGAACAAAGAGATTCACCATTTAGCAGCATAACAGGAAAGGAATTTTTAAGTCTGGAGAAATATTTTAGGACAGTGTTAAATGTAATACTAGAAAATATAATAAATGCTGAGCAAGTTCTAGTAGTAAGCTTACTTTGTTGTGTTGGTTGCAATAGGAATAAGCCATTGCAGGTTTTTTTCCATCTCAGCTTTAATTTGAGGAACTGTAAGCTGCAACAATCCTTCATTTATGTTAGATATGGATTTAAAGATGTTGGCCAGCCAATAAATAGACTAAATGGATCCTAAGCTTAGTGTTACTGCTGCAGAAACGAATTCTAATAAAAAAAAATTGAAATGCTTGCAAGAATTTATAATAAGATATCTCATGATGGCATGTATAATTTCAAAAGATTATACTGAATAAAAGATAATGCACCTCTTCTTTAGCCTGAAATGACTGTAACCTCGGACGCAGCGCTGATTTCACATTAGGGGGTAGTCCTTGATACAAGGCATCCTTTAAATTAGGAGGCACAGAACTTGAACGAGAAGCCTGATCAATTCACATTTCAACTTAGGAACAATCATGTATTCAATATGTGTATTGGATCGACTTCCTAAACTAATTTGTCAAAATCAGAAAATGTAATCTCAGTGACATCTTTTCTTTGATTAGAGAGAGTTGTGACCAAGTCATAAAGCTCACTTCTTTAATCTCACACTTGCGTTTGGATCTTTTAAAGGAATCAGAATTCAGCACTGAGGAATTGTCAGCTTATGTGAGAATCCCCTCTCAATTCACATTACACCATTGGTTGCAGAATGCAGATGGGATTTAATTTTATACACGCTTTACTCTGAAACTAGGAATTTTAATTTAATTTGAGCACTTATAATTTTCTCAAGAATTCTATCATTTGTTAGGAAGCAGGTGTTACTAATCTACCAGTTTGTGTTAATGCAACTGTTTCCTTTCTTTTCATTCCCCATTTTAATTTCTGGAAAGGCCAAATGCACATAGAAAAGAAGACAATTATAAGAACTTGGCTTTAAGAAGAGGCTAAATGAAAAAAAAAAAAAAAAAAAAAAAAAAAAAAAAAAAAAAAAAAAAAAAAAAAAAAAAAAAAAAAAAAAAAAAAAAAAAAAAAAACTTGCAAGAGAAAAACACTATTTTGAACTCACAAGAGAATCAATTTGAGAAATAATATTTGCATAATGCAATGAAAGACCAGCAGATCCCAGCTTCTTGTGGCTGTCTTGAGAATCTGTCACCTGCCCTCCAGTATCTGCAGAGTTAAACAAGGAAACAAATTGAAAGATATATTCTGCCGAACATGGAATCTTATAAGGGAATAAATGGCCTGTGTTGATACAAAGGCTCTAGGCTATGGCAAATTCAAGAAAACAAATCTTAATAGCATACCAGCAATACCAAATGCTTCATGTATCCTCAAATGTAGAAAATGAACTATGTCCACAAGCTTTTCCATCTCCTGTATATACAGCAATCAGAATATATACTTCATATCATAAAAGAATATATATTAATGACACTAGAGAAAAACAGATGAATAATAATTCCAAGAGCTCAGGGAGTACAACTTTTGGATGCCACAACAGACATTACAAGGGAGAAAAAATCTGGACATCAATTGTTATGTTGAGGAGCTAATTTGTAGAGAAACAAACTGATGTACCTCTGGCGAAAAGAATAGAGAAAAAAGGGAACAAAGGAGGAAGATATAGAAGAAAAGGTTGAAAGGGGAAGGGGAATTATGGTAGAAAATTATAGGATAATTAAAGATTTATTTAAATGAAAAAATAATAATAATTAGAATATTATTTCCTAGGATTAAATTGGGTGTCTAATACCCAAAAGAAATCATGTTATCTTCTTACCTCTTCCAAAATCTTGGACCATAGTGATTTCTTCTTCAAATTTCTGACATGCTTCTTTTGACTCTTCAGATCTGCTCTTAAAATTGCAAGGCTCTTTCCTGCACAATTTACATTGTTCACCTAAAAATACTTGGACCAATAGAAAGAATAATGAAAAGAGGAGAGAAGAAGGAGGGAGATTTAGTAGAAGTAAATGTGAGAGATGTCTGACAAGGCATGAGAGTTTTATCCAAAATAAATAAAAGAAGGCTTGGCCAATTTATAATGACATGCTGGAATAATTAAACACCTTCTAAGGAAACCTAGGCATGTATTTACCTTTTTGTGTGGCACTAGAATTGTCCTCTTCTTGAAACTTGTGCCGATAATCTTGGTCAAACCTGTCTAAGGCATGCAATTCATGATACAATTCCTGCATCTCAAGAAAAGGTTTGAACCATCCAAGTTAGAGAAACAATTTTGTCAATGCAAAGATGTGACATGAATCCTCTAGCTATTTTGAGTGGGAAGGAAGATAAAATAAAAGGTCAGGAAATATTTAGATCAAATTTGGAAGAAAAGGGAAGAAATAATGGTAAATTTCATAACCTGTTCGTATTTATTGGTTCTCAATATAGTAACTTCACAGCAGTGAAGACTTCTAAATCAGTTAATAAACTAGAAAGAAACATGGAAATCTCAAAAATATATGTTGATATCTGTTTGAAGATTAAGGGTTCTAATGAATTGGCAATACTACTAAGAAACTTAACTGAAGCAAAAATATGTCCAGACAAAGTAGATAAGCAACTCCTATTCAGTTATATAAAGTACTTAAAACAAAATTAGTTATTTCTTCAAGCCTTTAACTGTATTTGTAACTTGGCAAAATGGAAAGAATGAATATTGTGTCCTGTATTTCATATACAAACGTTACATATATATAGAAGATAAGAGAACCTTAATAGTAATGGCTCATAATGACTAATAATGACTATTAATGAAGATTATTCCTAATCCCTACAAATCAAGGATTCCTATAAATATAATAATGACTATTAATGAAGATTATTCCTAATTCCCACAAATCAGGGATTCCTATAAATCATAATACAATTTGCTATGTAATCCCTGTCAGTATTGAGTCTCATATAAGAATTACAATGGTATACTTTTGATTTTACTGGTATTTCAAAGTGACAATCATATTACCAGCAAGATGTCTAACCAAAAGAAATGAAAATGGTGCCCAATGACTATTATTTAAACAAAAACTAAATTGAGCAAGAGGAAACAGAAAATTTCAAACTGATTTTTTTTTTTTTTTTTTTTTTTTTTGGGGGGGGGGGGGGGGTGGATATTCTCTTAGTTATGCTCAATGATAATAGTAATTGATTTCCCTACCAAATTCGCCATATGTGAAATTTTAAAAACTATTTAGAATAATGAGATCACACCCAAATTTAAGACAGATGACAGGCACATGGACTGCTCTTGATGACCCGTATACTCACAGTTGTATGCTGAACCAAAGTCATAAGTTGTTGCATCACTATCTCAGCATCCTCTTTTAATAGTTTCTGTGGTAAAAGATCTGGACCTAACCTATACATCAATAGATTTCGAGCAAATCATGACTCTGAACATCATATTCTATGTTACGAGATTAGACAATATTGATTCAACATAATTACTTGCAAAAGTAGCGATCCAGGTTGTGCCACACAGGATCCTTACAAAGATTTCCAAAACGCACTACTTCACCGGAAAATATTTTCAACTCTTCTCTGCCACAACAGCACAAGATAGCAGTATGAGGTAACACAAATTAAGTACATGAGATATTTCAAAAAAAATAAATAAATAAATCTTTATGAATGTATTGATGATAATCACCTCTTGTCTTCTGCAGCGATTCTTAGCAGTTCATCCTTATCCCTGGATATCAAATTTTGTACTGCAGCAGATGGTAGTACAACATCTTTTAAATGACTAATGCTCTCTTTTGAAAGAGATTGCATCAGGTTGGCCCCCTTCACAATTGTGTTTGCAACTTCAAAGGCCAAAATTGAAATTTGTTTTCCTTTTGTTGTCACTCCTGATGTAAAACTACTGTTCAGGTTTAAATTTGTCACACTACTGCTTAGTGTGTCCAAAACATCTACTGCCTTGCCAAGCCCAACTGTACCAGCTCTTCCCAAAAGTGAACCCACTTCTGAGACCTGTAACACAGGAATAAAAACAAGGTAGAGAAAAGAAAATGAAGTTGAGTTCCTAAAACCAAAACAGATAAAAATTATTGTACAAAATGACAGGACATTAGAATGATGGGTAAAAGGGTATTAGAGGGAGGTTTTGGTGGGACATAGTACTAACTAACTCTAGGGAAGGCTGTTATATCTGTTACTGATAGACTCTTTACTACCCTGCCTTTTCAGACCAATGCACCAAGACTATTTACCTTAGTGGCTGCCTTTGCCTTCAAAATCAGCTATTGAAATCCAATTTTTGACTGAAGGGATTATGAATAAAGTAAAATGACAAATGATATAAAGGTGAGTTATCAGAAGATTCCAGATACCAGAATGTCTAAGTCAAAAAATCAAAAAAAGGTCTCTTTATTAAAGAATAACAAGTTTACATAGCATATAATGGATGGTTACTAGTTAATCTAATGTTCAAAACTTGCCCATATAACTGTTATATCTATGAAGCAGAATCTTTTCCACATCAACTGACAAAATGGTTTCATGTTGTTATTTACCTTTGTAGCAGCCTGCCTGGACTTGGTTGGTTTAGACTTGAGTGATGAGACTCTAGAGAGATGAGGAATTCTATCATTGTTATCTTCTGAACTTGGTCCATCCAAAATTTTCTGTCCAGGATATGAAAATGATTGCTGAACCTGCTTTTGTATGTCGTCGTCATCAACAGGAGGCAGAGTTGAATGGCTATTTATTTTTCCATGAGAATGATAGGCCATTTCAGACTCACTATTGGATTGGCCATTGCCATGTCTGGAGCTTTCACTCGGAGCTTCATCTAATGCAACACAGTCTGTTGGGAATTTCCTCGAAGTTGTGCAAGACCCACCCATATTATGTTTTATTACTCTCTAAGCAATGTCCATAAAATACTCCAACATGTAAACTTCTTAACTTGGAAGTTTAGAAGACGAAAGTGATTTCGAGTGCACCAATCCTGATCAACTCTGCAGCTCTAGTCCAAAATTCTGAATTTTAAACAACAAAAGTAGCCACATATTATGTGATCAAACATTACAAGCATGAGAAAGGGAAGAAGCACAGAACTTAATAAAGAACCTGTTAACTAGAAACCCAGGAAAAAAAAAAAGGAAGAGGGGGAGAAATATATCAAAGTGAAGACTAAGAGCCACATATAATAAGCAAAAGAGTTGATAAGATAAACAGTTACCAGTAGCATAGAGTTACAGCCATTCTTACAGCTACAAGAGAGAAGCAGAAAGTGATGGCCAAGGGATCGACAAGAAGTAGTTGCGGTGTAGGAGAATAATATAGAAAAGACTACCAGAAATCCACAGGAAAGCTCAGTGAAGGAAGACTGAAGAAGAAGAAGGTGCAGTTGACTCATGGTCAGAAGTCAAGGCCTGCCTTTAACCAACGCGCTTGTTTGTTTGGGGAACCCGTCAACGCACTTTACCGATAAAATTATATAATTAATTAGTTTAGAACCCGCGTGGAACGAAATTAAAATTAATTTTACATAATGTGAATTAAATTCTTAGAGAATTTTAAAATATTATGTTTCTAAATTTGATAACCCTCTTAAAAGCTATTGGAGGCAATATAAACATAATGGGAAGGAAGTCAAAAGATAATTCAAAATATTAAAATGGAAAATAAAATAATCTTATACATTTCAAATCAAAAGATATTTCCATATATAAAATATAAAATTTTGTGTTTTTAAGTGTGATAACTTCCATAAACAAAACTTCATGTAAGGTAAAATAGAGATAACTATTACAAGTTCAAAGATGCATGAACAAACTGAAAATGTTGATTTTTTATTTATTTATTATTATTATTTTTTTGTAAACAATAAGGGAGATTTTTTGTTTGTGACCTGTCCATAGCCATCTAAAATTAAAATTTTTAATCTAACATTTGGGCTCACATGCAAGATGAAAATAATAGACTATATTTACACATAATCAACTCATTCAACATCTACTCCTTTAAAGCTCCTCTCAAGTGATTAATCACTTGAAATATTTTTCAAACATCGATGCATAATATATAGTATATGTTTATATTTCTATTAACCACATTTGTTATGTCACACTTCTATTTGCTCTATCATCTCCACAAACTCCAACGGTTATATATATAACTGTAAAATTTGTTAGAATAAGCATCTCTCGCATTCGTTCGTTTCCTTCTCTTCTTCCTAGTAGCTAAAAAATGATCTACAAAAATATAGAATAAGAAATGAGATGATTCACAAGTTAATAATAGCATAACATATTTTTCATATTTCATTCAATACATGAAGAAATATATAAGTTTTAATCACTAGAATAAAGAAATCCTATTACTTTAACCAATAATTATAGTTTGATTTAAAAAAATCAAAGCTGGAAAATTTTTAGGTTGATTCATCAATGGAAACAACCTGCTCATATCATTATTAGCAAAATCAAACCCATATTCAGATTTTATATGGGACAAACTGAAATTCGTTCTACATATAGAAAGACTAGTACAGCACAACCTTTTTCAAATCTAGAAGCTTTAATCAAGAAAGAGGACATGCAAGTCTCAGACTTTATGTGGGATTTGTGGACTCCACTTAATGATCCCTTATTGATTATGTCCAACAAAACTTGGAGGAGGCTAAGCCGGGGGATAAAGTTGCAGACTTTATTCTACCAAATGGAAGATAGAATGTGTCGAAATGGAGAAAATTCCTTCTAGAATGGATGGTGAACATAGTACTTAAAATTTCACCTTCAGAGGGTACTGCAGAGGATTGTGTAATTTGAAGAAATGCTTCTGACGGGAAATTCTCAGTCAAAGTTGCCTAATTATTTAGTTCTGATGTTAACAAAAAGAAATGACACTATACTATATATATCTTTCATGACTGAAGCTTGTGTGACATATTTGGCCTCCTCATTGACTTACTGTAAAAAAAACCCGCCTACGAACATGAAAGTATTATCACACCTAAGATTGTTTCTGCATGCAATATTCGCCACAACATATCTCCAATGTGTTTAGCAAAAATTTTGAAGAGGTAACATGAATAAGGATACTAACCCATGTGCATAAGTTAACAAATTATGGTAGCCCCTCTACCCTTTATTGAAAATAATACCAAATAGAGATTAACTACAGTATATACTTACAAAACAATAACAAATGTTAATAAATACTCTTGCATGAATATGATGACTCCAATTAAAATAAGTCAAAAGACAGTGAATAAGAATAAGATAGAATAAATAGTTGAGTTTGCTTGCAATAGGCTTAGACTTTCCGGTCATATTCATAGTCCCACCTAGAATGTTTCAAAATTTATGCCACAATGAGTGAAACAAACACAGAAAAAAAAATATATATATATATATAAAGCTTGAACATTATCGTAGACATCTAAACCATACAGTGTTGAAGAACAGGAAAAAGAAAAAAAGAAATAGATGAAGCGAGCATTATCAAAGAAGTGGCGGGGAATTGAAATCTAAAGGGGATGTACATGAATATCAGGATAGCGAAATGGAAATTTCGTTGAAGCATTAGCAAAATAAATTTGGTACTAAACATGGTGCATAAGTGCATCTTGCCTTCATAACTCACATTCGTATGTTTGGACCAAAAAGAAGGAAGAGAACTGGTATAATATAAAAATTAGTTGGGTAGATCGATAAATTCCTTTTTCTTACTAGGGTTGAGTCATAAAATACCTGAAAAGTTATGTCTTTTTTCTTTGATTACATCTCCTTGCCTTCGTCCTCGGATTTTTAAGTTCTTCAAATGCTTTTTTCTATCTCCCTCACACTTCCGCTTCCTCCCACTTCATTCTTGATGTGCACATCCACTTCCTCCATTTTCGTCCTTGCTGTGAAGCATATGAAGTATTGGAAAGGAGTTACTGTGTCTTTCCTCCCATCATCAGTGGTGGCAACAATTTTCTGGCACAGGGTTCGATTTCCATGTGAAGGTGAGATAGGAAGTTGAGGGAGATATGACAGAGGAAGTTAAGAAACAAAGGTTGAAGAATTGCAAATTAACCGAACGCGAGAAAGAAGTTATCATACCAAGATGAAAGATCTTGTCAAGTGATTGAGTGACATGTGAACACTTTTGTAAATGTTTTTGACTTTCTGTAAGAACACTATTATGTCCCATTTATTAGAGTTTGACTCCTACTAATGATATAAAGATATTGTTGGTGGACGGCTAATAACTCTATAAACGCGTTTTGAATTTAAAGGTGTGTCCTAGTCGTTATTTCTTTATCGGATCTTCTCCTCATCACCTCCTCCTTATCCCTCATCATCAAGGATCCAAAGTAAATTTCAAAAAAAAAAAAAAAAGGTCCAAAGTAAATTTTAAAAAACCGCATGCGGTTTTTTTGAAATTTATTCTGGACCCTTAGATCAAGATTTCAACGGTCAAGATCAAAGATGGGAAGAGATGGGCAAAAACTGATGAAGAGAGTATTTATTATAGCTTATGGGACACTCACCTTAAACTTTGGTGTATAAAAAGGAACAGAATTATTGAATGTAGTATTGAAAATATCAATAGAAAAAGCAGAGAAGTGGGGTTTAGGACGGGGCCGGGGTAACACGGAGGAGGAAAAAAGAATGCATTTGTGACCGAACATCTTGTGTCTCTCTGCTTTTTTTGCCTAGCCAACTCATGCCCCTATCCTTTGTGGCGGACAATGCCCTTTCACTGACTTCTCTCATTTCTTATGTGTCCTTGGGGATCTGGTTTCCGAGCAGGGAGAGCTCGTCAAAGGATAAGCATCTAGGCCCTTCAATTGAGATCTGGACGGTCTAGATTTTATTTTTTTTAAACTACTAATTTTTAAATTAAAAAATATTTTTTAAAAAAATGTCAGTTTATAGATTATCTTTATTTTAAATTCCCTATCCATTAAAATAATTTTTGATTAAAAAATAACAGTTTAAGAAAATAAAATTAACGCCCAGATCTCATCCGAACGGCCCATATACTTGTCTTTTGGATGAGCTTTCCCTACTCATCCAAAAGACGAGCAGGGAAACCGGATCCGTGTCTTTAGACACATGGTAACACTACCAAAAATATATGGTTGTTTGGTTTCCTTTTGTATTCTTGTATATTACTTCTTTCTTACATGTCACACGAGAGTAGGGGTAAATCTCATGGATTAATGCATAACACTTGAAAGCAAATGCACTATTCATCATTCGTAAATGAAGCAGCTGTTTATTTATTTATATGTTACGCTGAATGGGATTTAATAGAGATATCGATATTTTTGCATGGCCTCAAAGTATGGAGTTAGTACCCGGACTATACATGTGTGTGTTGTTCATTTATTCTGTTCTCAGATGAGCTGTTTGATATCTCTTGAAGAAGCAAAACTCTGAGTGTCTCTCTGCCCAATGGAACATCGTCTAGACATGGAAGCGAGGAACAGAACTGTGACGAGATATTGAATAAACTGAAAAAGATGAGAAGAGAAAGGAAGTTGGCAAAGCAAAAGCAGTGGTAAATATACCAAATGATGAGAAAGAGAAATATCAGATTTTGGATCCTGAGTTATGTAAGGCAATTAGAGAGAAAGACATTGAGCTTTTCCTTTGCATGCTGGAAACATTATGCACATCAGAGAAACTAAGTAGTGTGTCTGAAGTTATGGGTCAAGCCGCCCGATCCGGCGACAATGTGCTTCATTTGGCAGGGCATAATTCTAGAGCTGGTAGCAGAGCACTGCCGCAATCTACTGACAAGGAGGAGCATTAAAGGCCAAGCAGTGCTTCATGTTGCTGCAGCAACACAAAAGTCTGGTTTACTCAAAACCATTCTTGAATGCTATGGAGGGCGTTATTCTTCTTCAAGTGACTGCTAAGAACTGCTTTGTAGGATTGAGGATAAGTATGGGAACACTGCTTTGCATTATGCTGTGATGATGAGAGATCTTGATGGGGTTGCTATGTTGTTTTCAGCAGATGAAGAGGTGGTACATAAACTTCATAAGGTAATTCGCCACTGTATTTGGCAGTTGAGAGTAGAGAACTCCACATTATTCAACTTTTTCTCAAGTCTGCTTCATTCCACAATGTTATGAACCACTGGGGAAACAATCCACTTCATGCTGTTATGTTGGGAACTAATAATTCAGGTATGTATACAATGTTTATAATTTATTAAGTCCCGCGTCTACTACTTGAAAATGAATTAAAGATATATAACCTTGAGAGAAGTTTTCCCTCCAAGTAAGAGTACGGCTTTCACACATTTGACCCTTTCCAAAACTATCTGGTGGGAATCTTATGTGTTGAGCCATCATATTTTAATAAAAATTAGACAAGCCTAATATTCACTAAAGTCTAATATCTCTTTGTAGAGTTTTTGGTCCTTCTTAATTTGAGACATAAGTTATGTAACCCAAACACAGCTGATGTAGGTGGAGATCCCCTCAGAGTTTGCAAAGCCATTGATGGTAAGTGCGCGCCACAAAGTAAATCACTTGCAAAAGAAATAAGAGGCCAATGCAGGTATGTTCTTTAGGCTTGAGAAATGTAGCACTCATATCTAGAATTTATTTAGCAAGTTATTAGTATTGATATGAGCTATCAAATCCTGTCAACATCCAAATTTATCCAACAGTTTTCCTTTGGAAATAATGAATCTTTAGAAGATAACTAATTGTTGATCAAGATTTTCTTTTTCTTGCCTGGAAAAATTACAAGGCAAAGCTATTGCATATCTTCAAATTAAAGCAATTTCTGCTTGTTTGGATAATTGGCATGTAATTTCGAATATCAGCATTAGTGCAACTAATACTGAGAGAAAGAGGTGAGTTAATAAACTCAAGGGATCAAAAGGGAAACGAACCCCTTCACTGGGCAGCATCGATGGGAGATGTCGAGTGTGTTGAAATATTATTGCAACAAGATATGCTAAGCACACTGGAATGGAACCAAAAAGGCTATCTAGCTGTTTATGTTGAAGATTATTGAACAGAGTTGGGTTGACCCAAAAGACTTGCTGAACAAAAGGGTATGCTTCATGTTGAGGCATAAAAAGCAGCTTGGTGGGGACAAATTGTTGAATGAACTAGACCAAAATGGGAATACTGCTTCGCATTTGGCATCCAAATGCTTGTATCCGAGTGTCTTGATCTTGCTCACCTAAGACACTTCCCTTGATCTTAGCCTTGTCAATAACAAAGGCCTTTCAGGTCTTGGCATAGGCATTGCAGCGAGCAGAGTATACACTAAAGATTCTAGAGGTATGTCTATATATATATACTCCTTCCGTTCCATAATATTATATAGGTAATTCAACTAATTTATCAAAACTAAAAAATGGTAGTTAAAAATTCTGGAGGTATATCTATCTTTATATATATACTTCCTCTGGTCCATAATATAAGGCACTTCAACTAATTCATTAGAATCAAGAAATGATAGTTAACTCATTAAATATGTTTTAAGTTAGATTTTTTCCAACTTTACCCATATTAAATTAGGTTTAAATGAGATAGAACACACAAAAAGTCACACTTAAGCAATAACTATATGAGCATAATTGACAAATAAGTATTAATTACTCTTCAAGTGATTTATATTGTGAATCAAGAAATTCTTCTATAAATGACTTATATTTTAAACTAGAAGGTGTATATTGTGATGTAAGAAGCATTAGCATTTTAGGTACATGAACATTTTCAACTTCACTAATATTACTGGCATAAGTTAAAATTATTATATGACAAATTCTAAAATGTCATATATGTCTGGGATAGTGTTAGTAAAACTCAAAAGTTGGTCACTCATTTAGGATGAAAAAAGCTAGTTGGATGAAAATTAGAATGATGTTTGAAATAGTAGCAGGACAGATGAGCATTTTTTTAGGAGTCACATTAAAGTTGAGGCAACTTTCTCTAACTGTTAGTGAAATTAATAGAGTGGCCCAGTCCAACACTAGGCCCAAGTAGCATTTTTATAGTTCATACTTATTAACTACATTTAGTTATGATTAGTTGTAAAGTAGTAATCAGTTATGAGCTTGTTACAGGCACGTGGATGCACTTGTACTGCACACTACTACTCTATTTGTTCAGGCTTCGTGGCCTCAGATCATAATCTTTGACTGAGTGCCTTACTGCTCAAAATTCTTCCTGACTTACTTTTGTAACCCTGGCTTTTGGCTCTTTTTAACACTTAAATTTATCTGAAATTGAATTTTCAATATATCATCTAAATAGGTTTATGTTAAACTTTTCTTATTCTATTATACATTATAGGTTCATGTTAAATTCAATTCAAATATAAATCACATTATACAATTGATATTTATCTAAACACCAGATTACAAAAGTCAATTGGCATAAAAGTTACTTTTGCAAATATTATTCAAATTAGCCCTTAATTGTTTCGTGCAGATGCTGGCATTTTATACTTTGATTTGTGCTGGTGCCACCTTAAATGAAGATGACAAGCGAATCAAGAAAGACTGGAACAGGCAACAGCCATCATTGAAGTGGTTAAAGGACCTAGACAGCACCATCATGTTAGCAGCAGCTCTGGTGGCCACCGTCACCTTCGCTGCCGGCTTCACCATGCCGGGAGGCTTTGACAGCTCCAATGAGCCTGACGTAAACAAAAGAGGCATGGCCACATTTTTAAACAGATCGAAAGATGTTTCAGTTACACACCATATGTTAGCTTCTTCATCCTGTTATGGACTCAGATGGGCGATTACTCGGTGGCAGTAAGCGCCGGCTTAATTGTGCTGCACTTGGTGGGATTTCATATTTTCTGGAAGATTCAGGGATTCCATCAAGAAGAGAAACAAGAAAGTGCAGCAACAACAAAACATAGACTCAGGATGAAGAATATGCACCACATTAATTAAGTTTAAGCTCATATAAATGTGTGTATATGTATTTGTACAAGCTAATATTGTGCAGAAAAGTCAGTCAACGCTAGATGGTAGTGTTCATATAAGGAACCTATATTTTAAACTATCTTTTGACCCTTTGTTAGTATATCAGACGCAATGATTGTATCTCTGATTATAGAATTACTTGATACTTTGGTGCTCTTTGATTCCGATTCTACTATATATATTATGTCTTGCGAACTATCTTCTCAAGAACATATTCAATTAACTTCTTCCATGCAATTAAATTCTAGCCATGGGGAAAGATGTGAAATACTCTTTCCTGTCTAACATATTCATCTAATTTGATTAGATTAAGGAAGTTAATTAAGTTAGTTAATATGACATATATTTTCTAAAATATCTTAGTCATTTTCTTCAATTCCCTCATTCCTTCTCTTTTTGTTTATTATTGAGGGAGCAAACTGAAATTGAAAAAAGATTGACAAAAAAAAAAAAAAAAAAAAAAAAAAGTCTTATATTGATGATCAAGATCAACTCTCAAGTATATCATATATTAAATATGTCAATGGGATTCCTTTGGCTCTGTGTTTCCTAGTTTCCTCATCTTCTTTCATCTTTATTCAATCTGTAAGATGTCGCATTTCTGGGCAGAGAAAGATACCAATAGTTGTTCCTGTTCAAGCAAATATAATGTCAGCTCCCAGAGAATACAAATGGGTTGTTGACTTGTTGGCTAACATTGAACTTGGTTGCTTATTCAATCACGGCAAATTATTGGCCATTTGAACTTTGAATGATTTCATTGGTTTTGTTGACTTCCAATCTCCTCTTCTAACAAAGAGCCTGTTTGAGACAGCTTTTGGCGAGCTTTTAGAGAAAAAAAAACCAGTGGCGTTAAAATATATAAAAAAAAAAAAAAGTTTACATGGAAGTGTTTGGAATGGCTTTTTTGCCACTGGACTTCTGAAAAAACACTCATTAAAACAAAAGCTGGGGAGATGAGCGTCTGTGATGCATTATATAATTGGGCTAGCATAGGCCCTGCAATTTTTTTATTTATTGTTTATTTATAATTGTGTATACTTTATATACATGGGCCCTGCTACAAGTAATTTTCTTCTTACTTTAATTCTTTTCTTTTCTTTTCCTGTTTTTCTTTTCTTCTTTTTAGCAATTTCTATCATTTAAACAAATTTAATTTTTTTCCAATTTAAATTTAAATTAATTTTTTATCTTCAATTATTACAATATATACAACTAATATATATGTAGTATTTAATAAGATTTATACCCTTTTTGATCATTTTTCATTTCACCCTATTTTTTAAATAATAATCCAAACACTCTTCAGTTTGAAAAAAAAAAAAATCCACTTCTATTGCCATTAATTTAAACACAAATCACATTTTACACTTTTTTTTATAAAGGATCTAAAAAAATTATTGTCTTTGCTACCGCTAACAAAAAAAAGTCTCAAAATCATCAAAAAATTTTGCGATCAAACTTATAATCACCACTCTTCAGACTTCAGTGTGAGTGTATGTGTATATTAGGGCCCAAATTATTGTCTTTGCTCCTCAATATAAGATTTCCTAGTATAATTTACATTATAAAGGGTTCTTATATTAAACACTAGAGGTAATATTACATTATCACAAAACAGCATATATATAAACACTTTTGTTGAACAGCGATAATAGATGTACTACCTCTCATTTTATTTATAAGAGCCTGATAACCGAATTATATGGTATAAGAAAGAGATTAAAATTGGTTAAAAATAATAAATATGTTTAAAATAAACTTTATTTTTCAAGTATGTCTTTATTTATGAGGGAACAAATAGGAGAAAGAAATAGAGTAAATCTAAGTATCATCAACCTTCTAATTAATGCAATGCATATAACCAATGAAGGGCAAAAATGAAAAAAAAAAAATAAATAAATATTCAAACAACATGCTCTTATAAAAACTTAACAAGAATTAATGCAATTCAAATTTTAGACTCTTTTAAAAAGGGAGGGGAAGAAGGGGGCTTTTTTCCCAATTTGCCCGTTATTAATTAACTAATTACCATTTTGCCCACGTTTCCAAACTATTTTCCAATATGCCCTTGTTTAGTTGACTAACCCCTCATATAGTCGACTAAAACGCGAGGTCATATTTTTTTTTTAATATCCCCGTGATTTAGTTGACTAAGCCACGGTGCTTAATTGACTAACTCACGACAGAGGGTTTTTGAAAAACCCCAATCACGGCATTTAGAACCCTAATCGACTACAAAATCTCCACAAACCTCTCCCCTGTTTTTTTCACCAAATCCTTGCTGAATCCTTTGGTGGGTAGCGAAGAAAACTTCATTTTAGCGTCATTTGCGTCGATTTCGGTATGTTCTCATCCCCATTTCGAATTTCCGCCGTTGTTCTTTCGTTTATGCGAACCCCCATTTCCTAGAAGGTAGACAAATTAATTAAAAGTAAAAATGAATTTTATATTTAAAACTAAAGTTTACCCAAGATCAGTGAGGATCGAGGACGACCAAGAATCCTAATTGAGAAAAATCTCCAATATAAAATCTTAATAAAAAAATTAATTTTATGGTTTCTTAAACCTAAATATGAAGAAATATTTTTAAAAATTTATAATTTATATTGATTACATTCAAAATATCAAATTGATTAGTTAAGATACTGATTTAAAATATATATGAAAATCCTTAATGATGTCTTCATTTTCAAACTCATCAACAACAACTTCTTGAGGTACTCAAACTACCTCCCCGGCAAGCATTCATATGTTACTTATATTAAGAACGGAGGGAATAATAACAATGGTTAATAATTTAGGGGGCCACTTGTAATAAATTTAACCTATCACTTGTAATATTTGAACAAAATTATATTTTCATAAAAATAGAAAATGATTTTATGCTTGTTAGTTCGAATGTCTATTTATAGTTTATATATATATATATATATATATATGTATGTGTATATATATATATATATATATATTTGACTTTAAAAATTAGAAGCACGTGAGGGGGTTTAGGGTTTAGGGTCATTTTTTATGTCCCTAAGTATATTTTAATCAAACCAATTTTCGTGCAATCATATAAGTTTTAAATCCGAAAATGTCTTCTTTGTTGACTGTGAATCATAATATTTAAACTATAAACATTTTTTATCATTTAAGATTTGAAATCAACTTAGAAGTGGATGTCTTTTTTGGTGTACTTCATTCGTTAGGATTAGTAATATCCTCGATCCTCACTGATCTTGGGTGAACTTTGATTTTAAATATAAAACTCATTTTTACTTTTAATTAATTTGTCTACCTTCTACGGAAATGGGGTTCACATAAACGAAAGAACAACGGCGGAATTCGAAATGGAGATGAGAACATATCGAAATCGACGCAAATGACGCTAGAATGAAGTTTCATTCGCTCCCCATCAACGGATTCAGCAAGGATTTGGTGAAAAAAAAACAAAGGGGAGAGGTTTGGGGAGATTTTGTAGTCGATTAGGATTCCAAATGCCGTGATTAGGGTTTTTAAAAACCCCACATCGTCCCGATTTAGTTGACTAAAACACGTGGCTTAGTCGACTAAATCGCGAGGATATTTAAAAAAAATATGACCCGTGTTTTAGTCCACTACATGAGGGGTTAGTCGACTAAACGAGAGACGTTGGGAAATAGTTTGGAAACAGGGGCAAAATGATAATTAGTTATTTAGTAAGGGGCAAATTGGGAAAAAAGCCGGAGGGGTATTAAACAATAAAACAGTTGAAGTTCCCATAAAAGTATTATTGTGTGTTAAACGTGATATAACTCAAAATTATACCTTTAACATAATTGTCCATTTTTCTTAGTAAAGATTAAAACACATTTAGTATTTGCAAAATCACCTTTTTATCGCAAAATTGTTAACGAGGTTTTTTTCTAAATTATTTTTGCAACACTGGTTATTGAATACAAAAATTACTACTACCGGATTTCTTTATTTATTTTTAATCATTGAGTTCTCTTTTTCAAGGGGGAAAAAGGCACGGGTGCTCTTTCATGACAATTTTGGTCCTATTTATATGTTTATTTTGATAAAAAAATTAATCCTATTTATAAATCTAATTTTATGTAATAAATGAGATTGTGACAATTTTATCCATATTAATTATACCCATAAAGGTAGAAGGAAAAGATTTGAAAATTATATAATCATAAATGAGGATAAAGTTAAAAATTTATCATATAATCATTGAGATAACTAATCCTTTTTTATATATGAGATTTAGTTAAAATAGATTTATAAATAAAATAACACTGTTTTTTTGCCAGATATATTTATAACACTACTTAGTCAATAACTACAATCTCCACGTATTTGACCTTTTTATGGGCAGTATTTTTCCACTTCAATCATAATCAATATCATATTATCACCTTCATTTTTTAGTCAGCACCAATCCGGATATTCATTTTTTGGGAAGTCAAGTTCCACGCAAATTCCCACTTCCGTTCCTAGTTGCTTCCCTCCCCATTCGCGCTCATCAAATCGAACAGCTTCACTCGACCTTCTCTTTTTACTCTGAGATTCTTCTCTGGGTTCACTGCGCCACTCACCAGCTCAATAGAGAATCCGGGTTTGTATTTCTTTCTTTGCTTTTTCCCCCTGGAATTTTAGCAAATCAATTTCTAGTCTTTTACGATTTTTCTGTTTAATTCATGTTGGTCCATGCATGTAGAAATATACTTGATTCAATGGAAACCCATCTGCAAATTTCTTTTTAGTCGAACTAATTTAACTCAGATCCGTCATGAATGACGATTCTATGATCCGGGGTTTGTCGATTGTATGTTTACTTTCCGATGTATTTGGATTTTGAGACCTGAATTTTGTTGGATGTTTTCTTTCTGGGGTTCAGTTGCCGATGATTCAAATTGAACTGTTACTCAGATTTTAGTTTAGGTATTAAGATGGAAGCAAATGTGATGCTAATGATTCGATTTACTATTTGTTAACATTTGATACCAAATGCCTAAAAAGGAACGTGTGCAAGTAGACTTAAGGGCTGATGTACTTTTGCATATTTTCCGTTTTGGTTGAGAATTGAGAGGCTGTTGTCAGCGTTTTGTTCAATTGATATGGAAGAATTCCAAGCCGCAGGAATTTTAGTTTAATATTGCTTTAAATTGACCACTTGCTTGATACTGAACCTAGTTGGAAATAATAGTGTAATCAAGTAGATGAGCTGTAACTAGAGGTTAGTTACGGTGTAACTAATAGTAGTTAAAGTGTA
Organism: Acacia acuminata; assembly: GCA_019022655.1. Classification (NCBI taxonomy): domain Eukaryota; kingdom Viridiplantae; phylum Streptophyta; class Magnoliopsida; order Fabales; family Fabaceae; genus Acacia; species Acacia acuminata. Next base: position 871,444 of record JAFJYI010000123.1, read on the forward strand.
ACTAATAGTAACGATTTTTGGTATTTTCTGTTAGCTAGAGAATACGTGGCAGAAGCTTATATATATATGTACTGTACAATCATCACAGTAGCATCAATACAATACCATTCTCTCATTCCTCTGTTTCCTTCTTTTCGCTATCTCTCTGATTCTTTTATGGTATCAGAGCTATTGATTTCAGAGGGCTTGTCGTCATCTTCCACAAGCCAATTTTCTTTGTTTTCTCAGCCAAGGAAAAATGTGGTAACTTTTTCACATCTGGTTTCAGTGAAGCTCAACGAGAGAAATTTTCTGATCTGGAAACATCAGATTCTTTCTGTGATTTGTGGCCATATAGACTTTGTTATTCTTCTGTTAATTTTCTTCCTTGTTCCTCATTCTTTCTGTTAGAAGATCCTGAGCTTTGAACATACTGTCAATCTGATCTCTTCAAGACAAAGCAACAGCTATGTTATCCGATCTCTGTATGGATTGTCCTCTTATCCAGCTTAGATGATCCTCTGTTAGCTATCCACTTGCCATGGTCCAAACACAAACAAACCAGTCTGCACACTGTTGTGCAGATTGGGTTGACAACTGACCTGACCTGCAGACACCCTTAAACTTCTCTGGTTAAGAGAAATTGATAGGGCAGATTGACAAAATATGTCTAAGTTTCACAAGTCTACCTTTTGGTGTCTCACTGTCACTAAATATTCTTCTAGGAAGATGACGCCTGAGGCCCATTTTTGTTACGCTCTTTGACTTTAACATAATCAAATACGCCGTTATATAAGAGAAAACATAGATGATGATATTAGGCATTTAATTTTTGCTTCTTTCTTCTCAGTAGCATGCTCTTATGATCTGTGCTTTTGTCTGGGGAAAGGGAGTCAGTCATCTTACTCATCAGGCCTGAAACAAATAGGCTCTCATAACTGATATGCTGAAAAAAAACGGGGAAACATATGGTGAGGACTTTTTTCACTTCGAAATAAGCTCAGAAGTTGCATTGGTTTTTATTGTTGCAAGTTAAAAAATATCCTTTTAAAACTAGAAGTGTGTGGTTTTGATGTGATGCTAATAAAAAACCTCTTAAGGTTGAGATCCTTTCCTTCCAGCATATCATGCATGGCTGTGTTGTAGTTACAAAGAATGGAATGAGATTAATAGAAAAGTGGAATTAAAAATGACATTCGTATTCCTGGATGAAAAAGTAATAAAAAAGATGAATCATGATTACATAAGTAATATAGATTGCATATTTGCAGAATTATAAATTCCTTTTCAAGACCAAGTAAGACATGGGTTGGCTTGTGCGCACCCATAAAAAAGAGTTGATAAAAGAATGGAGGATATTAAATTATATGATGCTAACGAAAGCCTATTATGGTTGTTTGATGAAGGATATATAACTAAAGATGTTGACACTCAATACTGGTGAACAGATTTTTAGGCATTCACTGCTATGCTTTATTGAGTTACATACTACTCAGTGTTGGCTGCTTCAGTTATTTTTCGTACTTGTTTATCTGATAATAAACTCTAGACAATCAATTGAAGCTGTACTGAAAATAGGGTTGTATACTTGTATTTTTGTATTGAAGTGAGCCTTATATATACAGCTAGATGTTGTGCCCATTTTTATATGGAGTTTGAAGTGAGTTACATTATTCATAGAATAATATGGCTTCCTATGGATTTTACTGCTTTAGGTAATGTGGTTGAATGTATTTTGACCGATTGAATCGCTTACATTCATTACTGATCTATAATTGATTGACTGTGCAAGGGATCTATAATTGATTTTTACATTCTTGTATTTTTCCCTCTACACTTTACCAAATGTTAGCATTCATCTCTATAAAGGTTGAGGATTGGAATTAGTATTTTGATTGCATTGTTCTTCCCATACTCTGAACATGCATTGATATATGTAAAAAAACTGCAGCAGGAGGGAGTCAGAGCCGAAGATGAGTCTGGCATGTCTTGTGTGCCAGAGTGTGGAAAGTCCATCACCATCACACTCTTTCAGGAGTTACTCCGTCTCAAGTGCAGAAAATGAGGGAAGATGTTATGCTATTTCCAACTGCTTAACCAAGAAATCATCATTTCCATCTCATACAATGAACACATTTATTGCATCGTCGTCTTCGTCTAAAGTTGCCCCGCATCCTGGTGTTTTAAGTAATGAAGAGATGCCGGGTACTCCCCGGCTTGTACGTAGTCGTGCAGTGAGGAGGGACATTGTCAGAGACTGGAATTTCGATCAAGTTTTATTAGAAGGCTAGACTGTTAATATTTGATAAACCTTAAAAGGACTCTTGTGGGATAGAGTAAGTAGAGCATGCTATTTGCTACCTTGCCTCTGATTATGTATTGTTATGTTGCTGTTGAACTCTCTTGGATTTCCAGCACTCGTAGCTTTCAAGAAATTAATGCAACTTGTTGTTCCCGTTTGTCCATTTGGCACATTTTTGTAGTTCACAATTTTATTTAAATTCTTAAATCTCTCTTTTGTAAAGTTGGTTTTTTTTTTTTTTTTTTTTTTTTAAATGTAGAATCTCTTTCGTAAAGTTAATACTACCTCCGGTTCTAATTACAAGGCCTAGTTAACTTTTTTTGGAGAGATTAAGAAAGCTAAATGAGTTACTTAATCATTTTATATATCGCGTGTATCCTTAAATTATATATTAGTTTATTAGTTAAACTAATTAGTTTGAAGAAAAAAATAAAAATAAAAAATACTCTAAAGTAATTTAATTAGTTTCCTTAATCTCTCAAAAAAAGTCAACTAGGTCTTATAATTAGAATCAGAGGGAATAAGTTTTATTACTTCATTTTCGATTTTTCCCCCTTTTGTAAAGTATGTTTTACCAACAGGTTGCAAGTTGTGAATAGTTTTTGTTCTTAATTATTAGATTCAAGAAGTTGAACTCCTCGGGCAAAGAGTCCACATTCCATGCTTATATGTGTAAGTTTATGTTTATACTTGTAAACTTCTCATTATCCAAGACTTCCCTTTTTCTTAAAAATAGTGTTTACACATATAAGCATGTAAGAAGCATGTAAATATAAGCATGAAATGTAGACTTTTGATTAAAGAAGTTTGGAATTCAAGCAGCTTCAAATAATGAAGATGTTTTTGTCTTTTTAAATTAATCAAGAATCAACGAGATTACAAAAGAAAGAAACCAACAAAAGAAGAAGAAAAAGGACCCCCCCCAAAAAAAAAAAAAAAAAAAATCACCCATTTCATTCTCTTTGGAGTATTATTTTCGTGTTATAGATTTCTCAACACCTTACTTTTCAACTAAGTATAAACAAATTACCATTTATCTTTCTTAAATTGCAAAGATATAATAGTTTTACCATTATGTGTAAAGTATTTTTTTATCTATTTTTGGCCAACATTTAAGTATTTTTATCGTCTTACTTCAAAACTTCGAATGTTATAATGCTATAATCCAATGTTCAAGTTTTAAGCAATTCAGGCAGGTAAAAAAAGTTACAAGCAATTAAACATTTTTAGAGTTATTATTACTAAATTTTGTAAAGTTTTTTTTTTTTTTTTTAAAAGTAATTGTTATTAAGAAATTTTCACCCATTTATGACAAAAATCAATCTTTCTCCTCCAATTAATTTGAACTCTTACATACTCAACGTAATTTTTATTGTTTGGGTTGTTAACGTAATCATGGAAAATTTTCAACTTTTGTTTAAGGGGTGTAAACTTCTGATGTTATATGAGAAGAAAAAAATTTCTATATGGTGGGACCCACATATATATAAAATACTATATATATGTGGGTCCTACTATTTTATGTGTGTATACATGAAAATACACTTCTCCTATAACATGAGAAATATATTTCTCTTTGTTTAATACAATATGGAAGTGTAATGATTTTTTTTTTTTTTCAAAATGTTAAAATCTCAAGTCAGTTTTTTTTTTTTTTTTTTTTTTTTTTGCCTTACAACAATTCATTAGCAAATGACAACACTAATTTAAATTTTTTTAAAAAATTCGACTTTAGACTCATAGCAATAACTAATCCCCACACGTGGTAATATTTTAACATGTTATGTAGAATTTTAACATGTTCTAAAAAGAAATTGGCAATGTTATTCTTCTTGTTTTTTTTTGTCGAAGCAATGTTATTCTTCTGATAGTACGAGTGTCATTTGAGGACAGAAAATGGCAGTAGCCCCATCGAAACGGATAATAAGCGTAAAGGGTTTGTCGTGAAACCAACAGTTGGTAAGAAAAATAGTAAAGGCCCAGAAGGCGGTATCGTGTTCCTTTGCCATTCCCAGTAATATCGTGTTCCTGAGATCGCCCCACTAAAACTTTCATATTGAATTAAATTTCGGAAACTGCGGATCCTTGATTTGAACTCTAAATCTACTGATCGAGGTAGGATTGGCGCAAGAAGAAAAAGCGATGCCTCCCAAGAACAACGCCACCTCTTCCTTCTCTATTTCTATGCTTCTCCGAGCATTCGTCATCCTTTGCATTCTTTCACTGACCCTCTTCTTCTTCACCTCTTTAAACCATTCAGATTCCTTTGTTTCTTCACTTTCTCACATGAACGCGCATCAATCTACCGCTGGTTTCATCAATGTTTACGTTGCAGACCTACCCAGATCCCTGAACTATGGCCTTCTTGACAAATATTGGGCTTTCGATGCAGATTCTAGGCTCGGAAGCGACGCAGACCGTGAGATTCGATCGAACAATTTGGCACAAGGGCGCAAATTTCCACCGTATCCGGAGAATCCATTGATAAAGCAGTACAGTGCGGAGTACTGGATCACCGGAGATTTGATGACTCCCTGGGAACAACGAACTCGGTCATTTGCAAGACGGGTCTTCGATGTCAAAGAAGCCGATGTGATTTTTGTGCCGTTCTTCGCAACGTTGAGTGCAGAAATGCAACTTGGTATGGCCAAGGGGCAGTTCCGGAAGAAAGTTGGAAATGAGGATTACCAGAGGCAGAAGGAGGTGATTGAGTTTCTTAAGAATACAGAGGCTTGGAAGCGGTCTGGTGGGCGAGATCACGTCTTTGTTCTCACTGGTGTGTTCCACTTTACATGTCTTTTAGCTTAGTTTCCATATTTGGGAAAAGTTCAGTGAGTTTAAGCATTTAAGTAAATCTAGTTACTTTCTTATCGTTGAATACTATCTCTCTTATAACCCCATCAGCCAATAACTTTCCTATACCATTATATCATGTTCTGTCAGTATGATCATTGGGCTTATGTTAAACTTTTAACAATTTTTTTCTTAACCACTTATACCTAGAGGTTTTGTATGCATTCATACTTACTCTTGTTTGCAAGGCCTATACCAGTCTCATCTTTTTCGTAAATGTATGCATGTTATAAAAATTGGGTGCATTGACTCTTTACCTGCCAGATGTTCAGATTTACATAGATGGCCATGTTTGGGAGCAATCAGACAGTCATACATATATAGAAAGACGAAAAACAAGAGCAGCAAATTTCACTGCATGCTGTTGCCATCTTATAATTTAGTCTTTGAATTGTCAGGTTTTGTTAAAAACTGAAGCATTCTTTGGCAGACCCAGTTGCAATGTGGCATGTCAAAGATGAGATTGCCCCGGCTATTCTTCTTGTGGTAGATTTTGGCGGTTGGTACAGGCTTGACTCCAAATCATCAAACTGTAGCTTACCAGATGCTGTTCCACACACCCAAGTTTCATTAATTAAAGATGTGATTGTTCCATACACCCATCTACTTCCCAGGCTGCACTTGTCTGAAAACCAGGAGCGCCACAATCTTCTTTATTTCAAAGGGGCTAAACAAAGGCACCGGGTAGGTGTTGCATCACTAGTCACTCTTATGTTTCAATGGATCACATTTGTCAACTTTTAGTTAAGGATCTTCCAAGATATTCTACTGAATTCTGTGACTTTTCTCCCTTCTTTGTTAAGTAATTAATTCTGTTAACTTTAGTTCTTTATTTTTGTAATGCTGGCCTACATAGTTCTTTTCACCAGAGACAATTCTAGCATCAGCTGAACTTAGCTGTGAGTAGTGGCTAGGCTATATCATTTTTCCTTTGATGATTTCATAATTAAGTTGATGCATATGTTTTATTATGAAAACGATCATTTGTGTTTGATGTCTTTATGTATTTTATTTGCACTTCGATAACAGTGAATAAGTGTAGGCTTGGCTGAATTCCTATCAGAAACTATAGATATTTGTTATAGCGCTACGTAGTTACTTAGCGGGTCATCAATCAATCATAAAATCCTTTAAAGTGAAAATTCTAATTCATTTTCAAATTCTACTTCCATCTTATGGTGTTAAGAAACTATGAATTGATTCAACTGACCTGTACAATTTACATAATAAAAAATAATGTTGTTAATTAATTAATTTGTCATCTTCATCTACCTTTCTTCATGCTGAAGACCATAGATTTCTTTATCTTTCTTTTGTTTTATTTCCTTTTTCTGTGCCAACACTTATAACCAGCGTTTTATATTTTAAGGTACATATTATGCTATCCTTGAAAATGCGTTCTCCATTATTTCTATGTTAAGAGAATATCAGTAGATGGATTTTTAGAGATGGGCTAAGATCAGGTACTCGTGGTTCTTGTAGGATTATGTATAGTTGTGTACTCCCTTTACCTTACATTCCTCTTCCCTCTCTTCCCCCTTTCCTCCCTCCCTCCCCTTCCATAAGGACACACAATGAACCTGTTATGAGATTCAAGGTCATTTTCTCCTGCTTAAATAGGCTGGAGAGTTGTTTCGAATTTTCTTTTGGGGCAAGGAGTGGGAAGGGAAGCTTTGTTATTATGTCAATGTTCCATTTCTTCCTTTCCTTTGCTTACTTTAAACTATCCCAACAATAGAAAGGAAAGACATGTTTTTACCCTCTGACTTATCTTTTCTTCCCTTTCCATCATAACAAAGTAATGAACTAACTCTAACCCTATGTTTGGATGGAGAGAAATTTTTTTACTAGGAGGGAAAACTTCCAAAAATACTTTTTTTTTTTTTGCCATTTTGGGATGTTTTTCTTCCTAGTAATCCCTTTCCTCTATTTTCTCCTCACTTTTCTCTTCATTCAAACACATGCTTAGTGTATTAGATACCAACGTTTCATTTGTATACTTATATGAAAGATGTATGATAAATCTAGTTTTCTGATTTTGGATTTTTAATGCCATCACAAATTATTAAACTTGCAGGGAGGCCTAGTTAGAGAGAAGCTATGGGATCTATTGGTTGATGAGCCAGGTGTTATAATGGAGGAAGGTTTTCCTAATGCCACTGGGAAAGAGCAGTCAATAAGAGGGATGAGGACATCAGAGTTTTGCCTACACCCCGCCGGTGACACGCCCACTTCATGCCGGCTATTTGACGCCATACAAAGTCTATGTATACCTGTCATTGTAAGTGACAATATTGAGCTCCCATTTGAAGGGATGGTGGATTATTCAGAATTCTCTGTTTTTGTGGCGGTCAATGAAGCACTGAGACCAAGATGGCTTGTGGATCATCTGAAAAAATTCTCTAGAGAACAGAAAGAAAGTTTCCATCGAAATATGGCTCGAGTACAACCCATCTTTGACTATGATAATGGTCATCCAGATGGTATTGGACCAATACCTCTGGATGGTGCTGTGAATCATATATGGAGGAAAGTTCACCAAAAGTTACCCATATTTAGAGAAGCCATTGTTCGGGAGAGAAGAAAACCACCTGGTGTTTCAGTTCCCCGCCGTTGCCATTGTACTTGAATTGAGTTGGTCATCTAATCCAAATCCTCAACATTTTAATTTAAAAAGTGAGTGCACATAGGGCATCTAGAGAAAAATAGAGAAAAAACTTGACGGATGAGAATATAATGTGGATCTTGCACTAGTGTATTTTTTGTGCAACAGTCTCTCCGAATATATGAACATAATCAACATATAAATGTTTAGTATCAGATTTGATTATGTTTCTCTGCTTTGACAGGTTTCTGGTCCTACAGAGTTGTTGGGACCATGGTAGTTAAAATCGCGCTTAAAGCGCAAAAAACGCCGCTTTTACGTTTTTTTTCGGGCAAAACGTGTTACGTGGTGGAAAAAACGCACCAGAGGTAAAAGCGTAAAAAGCGCCGCTTTAAAGCATAAAAGCGTAAAAACGCAACGTTTTTGTAAAAAGCTGAGTTTACTAAGGGACTTAAGTGAAAGTTTTAAGAGTTCTCGGGAGGGACTAAAGTGAAAATTTTCAAACTATTTTGAGGCCGAACTGAAATTTCAAAAACATCTGGGTCCTTTTCTGTAATTAATAAATAAAGATCATTTTACCCCTAATTACACTTAATTCAATACAAAGGTTCCTAACTCAACTTAGTACTTAATCATACAATAATATCCTAGAAAATGCATTAAAAATCTCAATTTAATCATATAAAATCATATAAAAAATATGGTTTGATCAATGACAATGTTAGACATTTTGATTGATATTCATTGAGCGTTAAAGATATGTGTGTATGAAGGCATGTACCTTATATACATATGCAGTTAAAAACTCCGTTTTATTTTACGATTTTACGTTTTACGATTTTTTTCATTCTCCTTCCGTTTTTACGTAAAAACTATGCTTTCACTACCATGATTGGGACTAGGGAAGATCACGAGACGCTTGTATGAATGGTATAGCAGAAACTTAGCCAAAATATGCTAATATTTTAAAGAGGCCATTATTATAGAGCAGACGCTATCATTTGCCCTTATTTTTTTTTTTAATATATATATATATATATATAAAAGTTTAGATGAGGATAAATACCGGTATCTCACCAAGGTCAGAGTACATCTCCAGACTTAAAAAGCGTTTATAGAAGTAATTACAGATTATCCACCAACGAAGCTCTCAGATCAACCAATGGGTATCGAATCTTCTCCCTTTTAGGGTGAAGGCCGACGCCTTAGTCAATCGTCATTTCTCATTTGCTTATCATTTGCCTTTATACTGACTCGTCTAATCCCCTTAGTTCTTTATATTTCCTTCCATAGGTTTATCACAAAATGAAAAAGGGGAAAAAATGAACCAATAGTTTAGAAGTAATAGAAATAACAAGGTAGCACGGATAGAATGAGAAATGTTAATCTAACTGATGCCCTAGCTTTAAGTGAGCTTGTTCTTCTTTTGAGTCAATAGGTTTGTACACTCTTTTATAATTGTAGGATGTAGTTTCTGGTGCAAGAATCGGGAGTAATATTTTTTATGTCCCTGTTGGCACTTTGCATAATTGACCTTGAGTAATTAGGCTTGCCGTGGCCAGTCGTTCAACTTAACATGCTTAGTCTCACGAAATCCTTGGCAATTGCTTCTGGAGTTGACCGTTTACATAATCTTGTGAATAGCCCTGGCTTTGGAAAAATAGTCCTAAAAGATTTTTTTAAAAAAAATGTTAAAAAGATTCTAAAGAAAATTCTAATATAAAAAAATTCTTATTAACAACTCTTTTAGTAAAGCGTTAAATGTCATTTTTTTAAAACAATTTTATTTTTGTGTGGGTTTTAACAACTTTTGAGACTCTTTTAACATCATTAAAAATGTTTTTTCTATGATTTTTTTTAATTTTTTTTTTGCCTCTAGAGACATTGAAGGGATATTTCCTATCGGTTTTTTCAGATTAGTTAGATCATGTAAGCTCACAAGGGCTAAAGCATATTCTAGGCCTAAAGAAAACTTACTGGTTATCTACAACATAATTGAACTATTATTAGTTTTTCATTTTGTTACTTAACATTTCAATAAATGAATTTGAATCATTAAAATTTAAACGAAAAAGGATACACAGAAAATTTTATAATTTCCCCAATTAAAAAACTATCGTGTGCCCAGATTACAACCATTTAGGCGTACAAGGATATTTTATCTCTCCCTCTTTTTTACCTGATAAAAGGATATTTTTTTCAAGTTATTAATGTTTTAGAATTTTCTCGTAAATGGGGATCTTACTTGGGATCAATTCGTAATTTTCCCCAAAAGTTCCTCCCATATCTTCTGCTGTTACCTATCGCGCGGTCTCGCTGGAGATCCTCTCGACATAGCCGCCAGATTCGCTGACGGAGCTCGCCGTTGCCGTTGTTGTCGCTCCTAGTTCTCGCCGTCGTCGTACACTCCAGTTCCTTCAGGTTTAGCCGTCGTCCCCTTCTGTTAGGCCTTTTCAGATTTCATACATCTTTTTGCCATAAAAAATATAACACCAAAATCAGTTTCCAAATTTTCAAGTATTTCATCCGAATGGAGTTTGCTTCTTCTTGACATAAAAAATTTATTAACAGGTTCTTTCTTCATTAGCCTATACGAATGAGCCCTAGTTCATACTGGAGAATTAATGTGGATATGTATCGGAGCTTGGAAGCTTTCTATTTCTAGCATTATTGTTGATTTAGACTTACATAGTGTTCATGTTATTTTGAAGAATGAACTGTGAAGTATTGAGGGTCATATGTTGTAAGAAACTCTTGGCTAAATTTGAACTTTATGATCTTTATCAGATTTACAGTCTGCTTTTGTAGGATTAACAGTAATTTGTCGCCTCTAATTTTGCCTAAATTGATATTTGTATGCTATGGAGAATATTTTCTTTTTAAGCATGGAATGTCTAACAGAACTTAACAACATCAATTTGAAATTTTAAGGCTATACGATAGGCAGCCTAAGCAATGGGGTCTAATTCCCTGAAAGAATACCTAAAAAGGTATGAAAGTAACCTAGAAGAAGGAACGATCGCAAAGAAAAAAAAGAAGCAGAAGAAGAAGAAACCTCAAACACAAGCAACTGGATTAGTCGTGGTGGATGAAGACCCCGTATGGCAGAAACCAGTAAATCTTGAAGAAGAAAATAGTGACAACTCATCAGGTGAATAATAAATGTTAATATCTATTCATATAAGACAATTTATAATGGTTTTAGTAATTTTTTTCAAAGTAACTCTATTCTATTGGTTTGCGTAGATGAGCAGAAGCCAGTAGTAGATGAAGACATTGAAGTTAAGCGTATGAGGAGGCTTGAACAGCTGAGAGCCAGGCGTCCTTATCATGCTATATCCGAGGATGGAAGTGGCTGGGTTTCGCTTTCTACCAAGCCTGACATTTCTGATAACATCAATAATGACATGTCTCCACCTCGTAAAGGGAAGATTCGGAATGACACTCCTTCACCCGAACCTGAATTCAATCCATTGACTTCTAATAGAGAAGATACTGATTTATCACCTCCTCGTCAACATTCAAGACGCTATGACACCCCATCACCTGAACATGCCCCTCAACTTGCACATTCCAAGGACAGGGATACTGATTTATCTTTCCCCCGTAAACAGAGGGCTCACAACGTTACTCTCTCACCATCTCGTAAGTTTAGGCAGTCAGATTCTAAAATTGAAGATACTGATCTATCACCTCCTCGGCAACGACGCAAAGGTAAACTGTGTGTCATCCCTTGAACCTAATATTTTGGAATTTTGGGAGGAAATATGTATTTCTCATTTCTCTATCGCATATGAACATAGTATGAGAATTTATACATAAAGAATTTACAATAAATGTCAATGTTCCCTAATAAATGCAATAAATTCTAATCTCTCACAAATATTATCTTGACCATGTTCTCAATTGAATGCTGACATTTTCCTTTCTTGATATCCTCATTGTCAAACATCAGAAGATCATAGGAAAAGGGACATGGAGACTGCTGAATTGCATGACATCTCACCACCTCGACAAGGTCATCATGATTCATTGGAGTTGGATCTTTCGCCCCCAAGGAAAAGAAGGAATGATATTGAAAGGCGGGGTCTATCTGATGGTTCTCCCAGGCATTCTAGTAGTCCTCCTGCAAAAGTCGTTTCACATCCATCTTTGTCTCCTGATCTTTCTCCACCAAGAAAAAAACAAAAGGGAGTAGATCTTCCAGCTTCTATGAAGAATCAGAAAACTGGCTTACTTTCTGGTCGGGAAATTAGGGAAGAAATTGACAAAAAGAAGAAAGATGATTGGCTGAGGTAAGTGTTATGGGCATAATTTTTCTGTGCATTTTTTATTATATATATATCCTTTGAAATCAAATGGAATATCGTGCCTTATCCATATGTCTAAAATTTAATACAATGCAGGTTTTTAATTTGATTATGGTAGTATAGATGTTGGAAATAGTTCTTCTAGGTTTTGACGTAAGGAGTAATGCTGCATCAGCAACAAAGAATATTAGTTATTCAGAGTTTTTTATGCTGTATTGAATGCATGTGAATGTGATAACCTGTTCAATGTTTATTTCAGAACAGGCATGTTTTCTTTCCATCTCAGTGTTTCCCTGCTTTCCAATTATTTTATTGGATGATTCTAAACCTGTAGATTATACTGTTGTGATGAAGCAACCTGCCAAAAATATAATAACGTGTTGCTCCTCTTTCCTTGTGTTGTTGTCTGTATTCAGCTTAACTCTGCAGCATCTGGTATTCCTGTACTTATATGCTGTAAAGTCTTGCTTGAATTACTGATTTATGTTGTTTGTTTAAGAATTTTCTGTGTGTCTACCCTGTGGCACTGTTTGCTATGATTATTAATACTCCCTCCAGTCCTAAATAAAAGACATACCTAAATAAAAGACATAATTGACTTTTTTGGGAGAGATTAAGGAGACTAAATGAGTTACTTAATCATATCATATGTTGTGTATTATTAAATTATATATCAGTTTATAAGTTAGGCAAAATAGTTTGGAGAAAAAATTATAAATATAAATACTTTAAAGTAATTTAATTAGCTTTCTTAATATTTCCATAAAAGTCAACTTTGTCTTATATTTAGGATCGGAAGGAAGTAATAAATTGCATCTTAAAGAATATTGAGTTTATGAGTAGTTGAATTTACCATTCTCTTATTCCAGTCGGTAATCATCTCAAGAGGTTTATCATGTATTTCTCTAGAAATTGAGATCAAATTCTTTCTACAGATTTAAACATATGGATCCAACCATCAGTGGGCGTGGTGCTGAGCCCGTGTATCGTGATAAAATAAAAGGTACAAAAAGTCAATCTTGATCTGATGTTTTTCTGGTTGAAATTATCTAATATGTCTTTGTACTAAATATGATTATATGTAATTTATGCTGTTCTAAATATGATAATATGTAATTTATGCTCAACTCTGCAGGAGAACGCATTTCAAAGGAGGAATACTTGAAGTCAAAACAAAAAATTGTAGAAAAGCCAAAGGTATTTTTGGTGCACCACAATTGCTCACAACATAAGAGTGTTTTTCTGGCTGTAACCTTTTTACAAATGCACTGTGCACTTGATTCTGTGTCTTGGAACACTTGCCAATTAGTTTCCAATTTAGAAAACCTCATGTCTAACCACTGAAAGAACCGTCTCTCTCTGAATGCAATCAGTCTAAATAGCAGGGCCAGATCCAAACCATATTTGCCCTGGTAAACCCAGTGTAAGAACAAATGGTCACAAGTCTCAACTTCATCAATTTCTGAATTATTCCTAAGCCAACACATACTACTAAAATGAATAATTTGATCAGTACTCTCCCATCATCACAAATTATCAATGGTTAATTTACTATTAGTAGAAATGCTCTTCTACTCTCATGATAGATGAGGGGTATTTTTGAAGCCATTTTCAAGTGGGGTATTTTTCTTTTGTAAACATACAATGCCTCGTAATGGTGCATTGACAACAGTATGTTTACTTTTATCTGCTTCATGCTATGGCTCAAGTTGGAATTCTACTTGAATGGATCATTGACCTTATTTATCTTTTTATCTTTTTCCTTGGGGAAAAAAATGCGTAGTTAAATTCTTATCTGCCTTGTGATTTTCAGGAGAAGGAAATAGAATGGGGCAAGGGCTTAGCTCAAAAACGGGAAGCTGAGGCTAGGCTGAAGGAACTAGAACTTGAAAGGGACAGGCCATTTGCACGTACGAGGTAATGTAATAAATATCTAAAGACTGCTGTTTGTCACTTTGTCATATTAGGTTCGTTATCTGGGCACCATCCTTTTTGTAACTTGTAAGCTATTACCTATTTATCTTTCCTTGTAACCATCCTCCAGCGGTTGTCTTATTCATCCTCCAGCATTTTTTTTCTTTCAAATGAAATTATTTACATCTCATTGTCACTGCCTTTTTGAACAAATAAAGCTGTGTTTTCTGCCAGAGATGATGCGGAGCTTGACTCAATGCTGAAGGACAGAGTACGATGGGGCGATCCTATGGCGCATTTGGTGAAGGTAATATCATTAATCTGAGGCGAACCAATATAATTTAATTTTACGTATATGATGATATGGTGTCCGAATCCATGTCATTCTAATGTCATATATTTATGTTGAGATGCTTTTTTTGTGGAAATTGCTTTCCTCAGAAGAAATATCCGGCTCCAGTTATTCCAGACTTGGGTGATGGTGAAAAAATGAAGGAATCAGGTTTTATAGTTCCTCAGGACATTCCAGATCACAGCTGGTTGAAAAGAGGTTTGGATGCTGCACCTAATCGGTATGGGATAAGACCAGGCCGACACTGGGATGGTGTTGATCGTAGTAGTGGTAGGTGCACACTTTCATGTCATTCTTGCAACGTATTATATAGTTTCTCTCACAAGTAAATTGGGAATACTTTTTGTTTGTGTTGACTGTTGATCTTAAAATGATTGACGGAAGCTGTTTTATTGGTGGTAGGATATGAGAAGGAGCTGTTCAAGAGAATGAATGAAAAGCGATCGAGAGACAAAGAAGCGTATCTTTGGTCTGTGTCTGATATGTGATGTGGGACTTACTGTGCATTGAAGAAAATTTTGTACTTGTCGTTTTATGGGGAAAAAATTGTACTTGTCTTGATTCCAAGAAAAATGTAGTTGTCTCCCTTATAAAATCGAGTAAATTGCATAATGCAGAATTTTTTTTTTTCACTATCTCAGAATCACACACCCTTTCTCCACATTTTTAAAATAATAATTTCTTTCCACCCTTTAGAACGTACGTAAACATTGGTTGACAACAGAAAGAAACATTCATGTAATAATTTTTTGAAAATTAAGAGATTTATTTCAGTGTTTTGAATGAATTGTCTTGATTAAAAGAATGTCTTTTGATAACACTTGTCTTGTTTATTAAAAGGAAAGGAGTACTCGTCTTCGATTAACAACGAACTAGCGGTTAAAATTAGTTAAAAATAATAAATTGACATGAAATATAATTTTCCCCCAAATATACACTTACTTATTAAGAGGAGCGGAAATGAGTGAGAAAAAGAGATAAGAGAGCCACACAATTAATCAGTCAAAATTGTTGTTTATGTTTAGGACAAAGCTTACAAGAGAGAATGTTGCTTATAAATAGAATTAAAGGGGTATTTTTTGTTCACCTAAGGCAATTAAACTAGACTTATATTGTGGATTGGAGGAGTGCATATAAAAGAAGAGGATTTTTTTATTTTTTTATTTATTTTTGATAAAAGGGTTAAGGAGCAAATTTACCAACAAAGTATTAGGCCAGGAGCGCTGGGTACAAAAAAGTTTTAATGGGACCAAAACAACCAACGAACAATTTTTTTTGTTAAATCAGCACAACACCGTCAGGAGGCAACTAACGTCCGTGTAAAATGATTGTCACGTTGGTTTTGACTTCCACCTCAATGCCACATTGGTTTTGTTTTGTTTTGTTTTTTTTAAGTTGAAGAATCCCCAAATCATCATCATGAAAAGTTAAACAACGCCTGAGTCGGGTAAGACCTGTTTCTTTCAACCCACAATCCAGCACCTGAGTTGGGTAGCTTTTAAACCCATACACAACAGTAGCACATCCTACCAAATCCTCTCTCGTTGTTGCCATTCCTGGCTCTGCTATTCTCTCTCTCTCTCTCTCTCTCTCTCTCTCTCTCTCTCTCTCTCTCTCTCTCTCTCTCTCTCTCTCTCTCTCTCTCTCTCTCTCTCTCTCTCTCTCTCTCTCTCTCTCTCTCTCTCTCTCTCTCTCTCTCGCGTCAAGTTTCTTCATCTTTACACTAATCACTGGTTCGTTTCCATGTCTTGTACGAAGGAATAGTTATTATACTTGATGGAGTGCTCACTATAATCTGATTTTGCCATTGCCCATTTGACTCTCGGTCTTCAAATTTTCTGGTTGAAAATACTGACACGGGGTTGGTATGAATTTGAGTGAAACGCTCTCTTATGCTTCGTCTTTCACGTTGTTTTCTGCATTCAACTCCAAAACCTTCGCAAGTATTCACTTCTGCCACCTGTTTGACCCAATGTCCAACCCAAGTTGAAGAGGCAGCTAAAAACACTACAGATCAACCAACGGATGCTGTTCAGGTTTTCATGGAATGGGGTTGTAACGATGATGATTTGGCGAAAATTTAAAACGAAACCGATATTGCGCAATTCTGACGCTGCGCTGACGATGATGATTTGGGGATTCTTCAGCTAAAAAAACAAAACAAAACAAAACCAACGTGGCATTGAGGTGGAAGTCAAAACCAACGTGGCAATCATTTTACACAGACGTTAGTTGCCTCCTGATGGTGTTGTGCTGATTTAACAAAAAAAATTGTTCATTGGTTGTTTTGGTCCCACTAAAACTTTTTTGTGCCCAGCACTCCTGGCCTAATACTTTGTTGGTAAATTTGCTCCTTAACCCTTGATAAAAAGAGGAGATGTTTTTGAAAAATAAAAAAGATAAAGGAGAAGCATAAATTAATGAATGATCTTGCAACTTATAAGGGACGACAAGATTGTCGAATATGATCAAAATATTTGCTTGGAAAACCTCTTGCTATTGAGCTCGTCAGTTGTCTCCTTGATCCAAGCACTATTTTTTGATTAATGCGGAAACAATTAATGACTTGGCCATTAATGGCGTCAAGAATCTTGATGCCATTAGTGGCGTCAACACTATCTACGGCATTAATGAAATTTGATGATCTGGAGGGCGGTGGCGTCACGGATGTCTACGCCACTATGGCGTTGCCTGACAAGACGCCATTGACTGCCCTATTTTAGTAAATCTTTTCCTATATACTTTAACTGGGTACAATTTTTTATAAAAATTTCTACATTGATGCTTTTCCCGCAGCTTCTTTCATAAACTTTGCATTGGCGACAAGACTTATTATTATTGCATGTTATTATGGTCGCTGGTGTATACAGATGGTTGAGGCCATTTATACACAGCTTCCAAGCTATAACCTTGAAGAAAGGCACCATAGCTTGTGAGTAAGTTCGTCTCTCGTAGGTGGATCTACCTATGTGATACGGGGCACGTGCCCCCCTTGATTTTATATTTTATATATATATATATATATAAATTATTATTATTATTATTTTTATAATTATTTTTTTCCCTCTTCTATGTCTTCCTCAACAAGTCTGATTCACTCTACTCCTTGCTCTTCTTTCCCTTATAAAAATACTTGCAGACATATTTTAGTATTGTGACCTCAACTGGGAAAGTTTGATTCCTTTTTTGAGATACTTTCCTACCATTTTGTTGTCTTTTCTCTGTATTTTAGGTGGATATTCCCAGCACAAAAAATTGTTTGAAGGATGTAGGTTGCTAATTTTCTGCCATGGGCATTTTATAGCTGTTCACTTGCTCTTTTTCTTATTGATGATGATCAAACTTACAACTGATGACAAGTGAAAACTTTCTGAATCCTGTATTATTTTTTGTGCTTTTGATCACAAGTGGGAAAAAAATTTCCAATAGTGAACCCCCACATCCCCCCTCACCAATAGTGCCCCCCTTCCATAAATTTCTGGATCTGTCGCTGTCGTCTCTGGTTCTTTTGTACGCATCAATAAATAGTTGCGTTCTTATTATTTCCCCACCACAAGTTGCAATAGAACAACATGTTCCTCAAATAACCCATTGCTTCTGAACTCCCATTCATAAGTCATAATGTATTCCCAAATCATCGTCCACTCGCCGCAACAAGTTAAAAACTGGTCGAGGCGAGTCAATAAATAGTACAACTATGCGTTTTGAAAAGTGACGCAGCTAAAGGTTATTTAACCTAGAAAAACGTGTCATAAGAACTCATTCTACAGTTTGGGAAGCTGGGGCACACGAGACAGGTTCACATTAGGTGTTATTTTTTTAGGTGCTATTCTCTTTAATTAGTGGGATTAGGAATTTTATTTTAATTTTTTTATATATTCTATTTATTTAGATTATATTATATGTTGCATCTTGAAATTTTTTTTACACCCAATGTCTCAAATTAATTAATTTCTAGGATATTGGGGTTACAGGAAAAATATTTCTAAATGCAGGACTGAAAATTGATTAATTTGAGATATTATGTCCAAAAAATTTTTTCAAGATGCCATATATAATCTATTCTAAATAAATAGAATATATATATATATATATATAAAAATAAAATAAAATTCTCAATCCCTCTAATTAGAGGAAATAGTACCTAAGGGAATAACATTAATGTGAACTCGTAAGGAAACACCTTGAAAATGAACTTTTTAAGAGTTTTGGAGCTTGAAGGTGGTTTCAAGTGTATTTTTATGACTTCTACCTTCATTTCATCGCTTTTCTTCTCTTTTCTCTTCTTCTATGATGTATTCAGTTGTTAAGCTTAATTTTTCTGCTCATATAAAAATGAGTAGCTAAGCATTTCTCTTCTAGGATTACTTTGAACCTTTATGGATTAAGACTTTGTTATTCTCTCTTTTCTATCATTTAATGAAGTATTATATGTTGGTTTTGTTATATGCTTCATGCTTCTTAGTGTTTGGCCACCATTTGAATTGATTTGTTATTATGCTTGAGAGAGATCTCCTAATTGTTTAAAGAACTTGGCCATAGTATTGTTATTACAAGATTAGGTCTCAATAACTATTTTCACTAACTTGTTCTAAAAGATTGAAAAAGTTCTTTAAAAATAAATGTTGGTTTTGATTCAAGAAGGTTTTTTCAATACTTTTAAATCTTAGACATACACTTGATTTTTCATTAAAGCTAATTGAGAGGAAAATAATTAGTCTCATGAAATATAAAGGAGAGAAGTGATCCAAGAACTTCACTTTCTTGAAATTAGAAACAACATGTACCTCGTTTATTTCAATCTTGTTTGTTTTGAACCAAATTTGTTTTTTCAAATTAAAAAACTCAAAATGACTTTGTCCAACCTAATTAAGAGCATGATTGCATTACTTAGCCTATTTTTTAACCCAAAAAAGCAGTGCAGGTACATAATTTAAGAGGCTAGCAATACAATACTTAATAGCTATTATAACTTTTAAATTCAATTCAATTAAAAAGAAAACCCCAAATACCCAAAAACCAGAACTAAATCTGAGTCAAATGGTCAAGGGTCTGAAGGGCTTTGCTTTTTCTTTGACTCTAGGATCACACATGTAAAAGTTAAAACACCTCTCTCATGAACATTGTGTTGCTATTGCCATCCAGTTGTGTCCCATTGATGCCAAGCAATGCAATGTTTTAGCCTCCAAAGCTTCGCAAGGTGGCGCCTATAATTAGAGCTATACTGAAGTTTGGGGTCATGCATCAAGCTGGTTACTATTAGGTTTCTAAACTTCTGTATGTTGACCAACCAATTGGGACCGGTTTGACTTGAATGATAGTCCTCCGATCATAAATATAGGATATAGTTTGTAATTTACTACAAACTATGCTGAGCACTATGTTCCTAGATAACAAGTTATTGGTTATTCAACTTACTGATTCATGTTCCTAGATAACAAGTTATTGGTTATTTAACTTACTGATTCAGGGGAACACAACCAGGTAAGATTTTCAGAACACATGGGATTTTTTGCTGAATTGGTCAGGTTTTTTGATAATTTCATATGAGCTACCAATGTTTCTTGCGGTAGCAAAGAGAACACCACTAGCAATGGGCTGAACATTAGTGCCCCTATGCTATTTTCTCTGGATGTGATTTGGGCTTTTCACTCATATAAGGATCCAAGAACTTTTGTATGGATGTGGGGCATACATTTCCTGATGTTTCTGTAATGGGTGTCCCTTGGGCCTACGTGGAATGTGAAAATGGGATTCTGGAATGGAGGACAATTGCTGCAAGTTTGGGTTTTTGTTTCAATCCACCATGGCACCAATTACTCAGACTCTTATCCAATGGAAACATACAGTAAACCTGAGGAGTTGCGTCCATATGATATTAATACATACGGTATTATTACTACTGTATTCATTTAGCAGATATTAATGCAGATGTGTACATACAATTGAATTGAAAGGAGTTAAAACAAGAGAACCAATAGAAAATAGTATGTATTAGAGCATGTGATTAGTTACTTTTTAGTTAGTATATATAATTAACTACTTCAGTTCAATTGTAACTATTTTAGTTAGGAGGATTGTACATTCAGAATATTATTCATTCAATAAAATTCATATTTCTTTCCTTTTCTTACTGCATTGATCAGAGCTATCTGAGAGTCACTAACCTCATTTGCTTTTTGTCTTTCTTTCATTTTTTTTTTCCCGAGATTTCAATCTTCATAATCTTTCCTTCATTTTTTCCAAGAACCTTCAGCCTTCGTTCTCTCTCTCCTGTGCATCTCGACTTCATATCCATTTTTCCCCAAATTCCTCCGATCTTACGGCCAGAGGCGGATTTTTTTTTTTTTTTGGTTGGGGTGGTTTTGATCGGAGGATACCTGTATTATTTTCTGATCATAGCGTTTTGATTCCTTTCCAAACCTCAGTTTCTGGCCTATCGATTTTGTTCTGGTGTAGAACGTAACTGTCCAGTCGGGGACTGGTACTTTGATGTTGGGATCAAAGGTCTCTCTCCAGATATCTAATGTGGAGATATCCAGAGGAGGTAGGGATCACCGTACACAATATTGGGGGTGAGGTGTGTGCGATTGGCTTGAAGGTAATAGGTCCGAGTTAGAACGTGTACACCTTAATGGTAAACCTCTGTATTTATAGAGGCGGTGATGGCGGATATCCCGGCTGCTCCTGATATCTGGGTCGAGCATCTCGGGATTATATCACGTGGGCTGGGTCCGGATCTTCCTATAATCATGGTAGATATGGATATATCGGATTAGTTACGCTATCGACCCTTCCGGATTGCTCGGACGTGTCGGTCCCGCTATGCCCTTACTTGGGCCATCACTCGGACTTGGGCTTTGGGCCGGCCTTATTATCGGTCCGTAACAGTTGCCCCCCAGCTCGGTAGGTCGGTAATTCCGGGCTGCCGAGATGTCCCATATTCGTGCTGGCGTCACTGGCCGAGCTACGCCAAGCTTTCGTCCTTCCGAGGTGAAACTTTAGGGGCCGAGGTTGACTATTTGGGTGATTTATCCGAGGCTTTGCTCGATGAATACTTCCGAACCGGGGACGTATGAGTCTTCCTGAGTTGCTCTCGGCTATGCCGGTTGGTAACTACGAATTCATGCTATTCTGATGGGGGGGACTTTCCATATTCGCCATCATTGCCCCCTGACACCTGGCGATTCAGCGTTGGCGGGCGTCTGCAACCGCCACCGCACTCCAGGCGTTGATCTTCGTGCGCATTTAATGTTTTCGCACACGCGACACGCCATCTCCTTTCTCGGGTGAAAAGACGCTTCGCCCCGTCACTTCAACTTCCCCGAGCCTATACGAATCATCTTTCCCTCCATTTTCTCCACTTCACTATTTTCGTCGTCTTTGCCAGTTTCCTCTCGCTCTCTACCACTTTCTCGCGATTGCCTCGCTCCCACGATCTTTCACTTTTACTCGCGACTCGCTTCTTCTCCATTACTTCAGGTATATTGCTTCTCCCGCTTTTTATTTGGTATTACTTGTTAATCCCTGTTTATTTTGATCGATTATTTATCCGTCGTGGTGGGGATTTTCTCGGGGTAAACCTCCTCTATAGCTTCTTTTCTCGTTTCATAAGTCGAAATCCCTCTTCCACCTACCTTGTAGCCATAACATTTCTTTTATCGATCCTTCGCCTTGTTGCACCTTCTTCACATACCCTTTTCTGCCTTTATAGGTTCCTGTTCTTTTGCAAAATGGTTGGGAGTGATCGCTTTCCCCCTTCTAACCCATTGTTAACTCCTGAGGAAGAAGAAGCCTTACGTCTTCGTTATCCTCGAACCTCCTTTTGGCTTCTCGGTTCGAACTTTCCGAAGCGAGAAACCGGCGTCCATGCTAAGAGGAGGATCCGGTCAACGGAGTGCAACAGGTCCCGATCCGTCCGTGCTTCGGCCGGTAACGACGACGTCTCGTGCCCACGACGAGGCCGCTTCAAGTATCCCGCCGAAATTGCTGGACCGAGTAGTATGGCTCGTGCCGAGGATGACGCGTTGTCCGCTCGGCCCCTTAACTTCTATCGTTCGTCCCCGGCTCCGGTTCGAATTCCCATCCGACGGGTATTTCGCCCCCCCGGGATTGTCTTGCCGAGAGCTCCTTCCTCATCGCCCAGGGCCAAGATTCCCAAGCTTCATCTATTTTAGGTTCTTGCCGCCATCCGGCTTTTTCGAATCCTTCTTCCGGCAATCTCCGTCCCCGAATCCGCTTGTTTTACCGCGACAATATAACTCATTCGGGTATTTTTTCTCTTCTTCGATCCTAGCATTTTTATTTTGCTTATAGGTGAATGGCTTCACAGTCTTCTCCACACAGCACTCAATCCGACGCCGGGGAGTCGAACTCTTCGAGTCCTCCCGAGGCGCTATGTAGGCAGTATCCCTGGGTATCCCACGATATCCTGAGGACTCGGTCGTTGATGTCCAAGGCCGACATTGCACGGCTTAAGCTTCCCGTAATGGAAGGTCAGAAGGTCGATCCTCCGGATGAGGGTGAACCAAGTATATTTACTCGGTCAATTGGGCGTACCAACTTCTTCTTCTTCTACCGAGATTACCCGACCCGAGTGAAAGTTCAATTTCCATTTAGCCGGTTTCAAATGTCGGCGCGATGGCTCTAAGGTCGGCACCCTCTCAACTTCATCCCAACGGATGGGCCTATTTGGTGGCCTTTGAGCGCTGTGCTCCTCCTTCCCAGTCCCTATTCCTTGCACGACCTCGTTATTTTTTCATTACTTCGGCCCTTTCACATCCCGGACGTCTAAGGAGGACGAGAAAGTAAAGGGACTGGTTTCCCTACGTGTGGATCCGGACAGGAAGATAATGAGCGCCTTCTCCGACTCCTTTAAGCACTTTAAGACAGCGTTCTTTAAAGTCGAGGCCGAACCTGGACAGCGGCCCTGGTTTTTGAAAGGTCCCGAGGGGGAGGACGTGGAGTGGGAGTTTCCTCTTTACTGGAACGACACCCATTATGACCTCAATCCCTCTTCGTATCAGATACAAACTGATGACCTTTCCCCTGAAGAGGCCGCCTGTATACCTCGGCTTACCGCCTATGTTGAGAGATACGGGATTCGGAGTGCCGCTTTCTTTATTAACGGGGTTGGGGGCCGAGCCCCGTCTTTTGATTGTATGGTTCCACGGCCGCGTAATTACTATGCTTTTGATTTTCTTTCAACGCACGTATACTTATCGCCTTTTCCTTTGTTTTGCAGCTCAAGACATGTCGGAACTTCCCCGATACTGCCGCTTGTGAACCCGACAAGTGGCCGCACCAACTCGTAAGCGTCCTTCCTCAGGTTCCGAAAAGGAAAAGTCTAAGGCGGCCTCTGGATCGTCAAAGGCCAAGAAGACCAAGGCCTCGGACGCTCCTTGCTCTAGGCGTTCCGCACTCGCTCCGGATATGCCCCGCCCTTCAACAACCGCGCCTGAAGCCTCTGCCCCCAAAGCAATCGATACTGCCCCGGTTGCTACAGCTATTGACGGTTCTGATCCGGCCTCGACCGCCCCTCATGAATCATGTTCGGCTCCGGATTTGACAGCTGTAAGAGGTAAAGGAACCGTTTTGTCGACTCCCCTCGGCAGCCTGCCCCTCCTTTCCGACAAACCGCCACCGCACGTCCGTGCTGTTATTCCCGGGGACTTTCATGGGAAAGAGGGTGACCGAGGAACCGAGTGTCGCCTTTCTTCCGCCGACGAAATTTATGAATGGAGTTCCTTTGTCGGCCATGGATACGTCGATCATAAATGAGGCTCAAAGGTTCCTATGCAAATCCATCGGTCTTCATCAAGCCCTACTTATGCTGAAGGAGAAGCACGTTGCCTCCGAGGTAGAAAATCGGCGTCTGAGACGTGCCGAGGAAGAGGCCTTGTCCAGAGCCAAGGCTGCGGAAGAGGAAGCGGCTCAGGCCAAGGTTCTGGCCGGACAAGTAAAGGCTTTGGAAGAGGAGATAGCAGTCGCCAAAGCCGTGGCGATAAAGTAGCTGCGTTGGAGGACGAGCTTGTTGTTGCCAAAGCGTCTTGTGGTAAAGCGGCCGAGGAGCTTCGATGACGAAAGAGTCATTGGATAAGAAGACATCGGACTATGATCGTCTTCGAAGGCCCCGGATGATGACTGGATGCCGTGAAGACGGTCCAGCAGCAACGAGGCGATCTGGCCGTCGAGCTTGGGTCGGTAAAAGAAAAACTTGCCGCCGAGCGCCAAGCCAATGTGGAATCTCTGGAGACTCTCCATGAGGCAGCAAGAGAATGCTTTAAAATGGCCTTGGATCAAATCCAGATTTTGAATCCGAAGCTGACCTTGAACGTCGACGGTTATCATTACCGAGCCTATGTTAGGGACGGCATGTTTTACCCGGCTCCTCCTTCTCCGAACCCCTTCCCCGGAAGATGAATCAATATCTCTCGGAGATGAGGACGATGCAGAGCGGGTAGGCGAGGAACGAGTAGAAGGCGCGTCATTGGATCCCGAGGCCGACTCGGGACATGCCGAGGCGACTACATCCGTCGGGCCGGGGCCCTCGAACAATGCCGCCTCCTAGCTTCTTTCACTCCGCCGCCGTAAAAGCTTATTTCGTTTCCCAATTGTAAATATGAATTTCTCCGTACGTGCCGCTTATAAATACTTTTATGATAAAGTAAGTTTTATACATTGCATTCTACACATAGTTAGAGATTCGTCGGCGCAAGGGGTGCCGAGCTATGCATTCTACCGACGTGAAGTCTCGGGAATGAATGGTAGGGTTGTCGATTTTAACCGTATGTGGTATTAACCTAACGCGCTACCGTGTTCGGAGCCGTTGGCCGGGATAATAACCGAGGTAAGGACGAATTGTCACTTGTTTAAACGCGGTGTCCGTAACGCACAACTTAAACATTTTGACCTGATCGGTCGGAATGACAACTCGAATGCTTAAATCGGGCGAGCGTTGACATGTCAATTTCGCGAAGGCCAATAAAAGGCAATTTCGCCGAGCTCTTGACTGGGCTAGTGTGCCCCGGTGTTAAATCATCTAGATGTGTCGTATTTGTGACCGGGTTTATATACCTCGGTGTAATGCTTAAGCGATCAATTGTGCACGTTGGCGAAAATCCACTGAGGAATCCTTCATTAAAATGCAAATGCTCCAAAGAGCTAACACATAAGTCATTGAACTTTTAAAACAGAAAGATAAAATACGCAAACAATTAATAACGATCGAAAGCTAGATGTGCTCGGTGTCTCCATCATCCGAGGCCGGGGTTCAACTTGTGGTAGATCTTCAACTTGTCTCCGTTCCAAGTTCTTTTGATGGGTTTCCTGGCCAAGGTTTCAAGTATATAGGCTCCATTGCCCAATTTCTCCTTAACCGGTAGGGACCTTCCCAATTTGCCGCCAACTTGCCATCTCTGGCGTTCTTGTTCCCTATGTCGGCTCGTCGAAGTACAAGGTTGCCTCGGTTGAAGGACCGTGGTCGAACCTTCCGATTATACTTGGCGGCTAGAAGTTGCTTAGCAGCGAGCTCCCGGCAGTGCGCCACCACTCTGACCTCGTCGATCAGCTCCAAGTCCGTCATCAGCGCGTCGTCATTTGACGCCTCTCCTTCCTTACGGGCTATCATCCTCCTCCACGATGGTTGTCCTATCTCGACAGGTATCATGGCTTCACATCCGTAGGTCAATCGAAAAGGGGTCTCTTGGGTAGAGGACTGTACACTTGTCCCGTATCCCCATAAGACGCCGTATAGCCGCTCCACCCAATTAGATTCCGCATCTTGCATCCGCTCGAGTCCCTCAAGGATTATTTTGTTGGCGGACTCGGCTGTCCGTTAGACCGTGGATGCTCTACCGAGGCAAAGTGCAATCCGACGTCGAGATCGACATCGGCGTCTTGAATCTCGGTCGGTCCAGAACCGGGTGCCGTTGTCCGTGATCACTTCGGCCGGCACACCAAAGCGTGAGACGATGTTGTGTCGAAGAATTTACGTATGCGTGCCGAGGTGATTGTCGTCAATGGCTCGGCCTCGACCCACTTGGTAAAATAATCAACCGCCACGATGAGCCACCCGAACCGTCCCGGCCGCTTTGAACGGTCCGAGGATGTCCATGCCCCATTTAAAGAAAGGCCAAGGGGCAGAGATACTTTTAAGTTCTGCTGGGGGTGGCCAGATGAGTTTGGCGTGCTTCTGACAACTATCGCATCTTCTAACGGCCTCTTTTGCATCTTCTGTCATGGTCGGCCAGTAATAACCTGCGCGAAGTGCCTTCCTAGCAAGTGCCTTGCCTCCCATGTGGTGGCCGTTGATGCCTTCATGTATTTCTGCTAACACATATTTCGATTCCGCTCGGTCTAGGCATCTCAACATCGGAGAATGTAAGCCTTTGCGATATAGTTGGTCGTCGACCATTGTATATATGGCGGCCTCCCGCATTAGCTTCTTCGCGTCGGCTGAGTCGGTTGGAATAATACTCTCTCTAGGTAATCTTCTAGGGGTTTCCTCCAATCGGTGGTCGCCGATATGGTCATAATACTGACTCGGCTCGGCCAAGTTTTCTTGTATCACGGTTCTATGATTACCGGCTTCTTTCGTGCTTGCCGGTTTCGACGGGATATGCCCTGGAGTTTTCTTCCGTGGGATATGGGTGACGATCACTTCTTGAAATTCGAGATCATCTCTTTGGCTTTATTGAGGTACTTGGCCAAGAGTGGACCTTTCGTCCTGGTAGGTTCCTTCGATTTGCGCGGCTACGAGCCGTGAGTCGGTGAAAACCTTGACCCTCTGCGCTCCATTTTCTTTGGCCTGAAGCAGTCCGGCAAGGAGAGCCTCATACTCGGCTTGGTTGTTTGAGGTTGGGAATTTTAATTGGAGGGACTGCTCCACCGCAACACCCTCCGGGCTCTCGACTATGATACCCGCTCCGCTCCCCTTTGCGTTGGATGATCCGTCAACGTAGACCTTCCATATCCCTGCGTGATCTCCCTCGGTCGTCTCTGCCGGGGTGAGTTCCATGATGAAGTCCGCCAGCGCTTGCGACTTAATCGCGCGCCGAGCTTCGTACGAGATGTCAAACTCGGACAACTCGATCGCCCACCCAGTCATTCTTCCGGCGAGGTTCGGTTTGTGTAATACTTGGCGGATCGGTTGACTAGTTCGGACCACTATCGATGTCCTTGAAAATACGGCCTCAATCTTCTTGCCGTTGTTAATAAGGCGAAAGCCATTTTCTCCGGCTTCGATATCGGAGTTCCGAGCTCGCAGGCTTTACTCACAAAGTAGATCGGTGCTGTCCGGACTCGGCTTCCTTTACTAAAGCGGCGCTTACTGCCTCTTCTCCAACTGACAGGTAGAGGAATAAGGTCTCCCCCGGCTCGGGTTTTGTCAGGACCGGAGGCGTTGCCAGGCATTGCTTGATTTTCTCGAACGCTATTTCGCACTCCGTGCTCCAACCCCCCTGGGTTTTCTTTTTTAAGAGCCTGAAGAAAGGAAGGGCTTTCTCTGCTGACCTCGGTAGGAATCTGGTCAGCGCGGCAAGCCGGCCAGTCAGCTGCTGAACTTCCTTCTTCGTCTTCGGGGCTTGCATGTCCAACACAGCCTTGCATTTGTCAGGATTCGCCTCTATTCCACGGTTGGTTAGCATAAATCCTAAAAATTTCCCTTAGGGACCCCGAACGCACACTTGGCCGGATTCAACCTAATCCGATGTCTTCTTAACTTCTCGAATGTTTGTTCCGGGTCTCGGATGTGATCGTGCGGGCGCTTCGACTTTACGATCATGTCGTCAATGTATACCTCTATGTTTTGCCCGATCGATCTTCGAAGACTCGTTCATCATTCTCTCGGTAAGTAGCTCCGGCGTTCTTCAATCCGAAGGGCATGACCTTATAGCAGTAATTGGCCCTATCGGTCATGAAGGCCGTCCTCTCCTGATCGTCAGGATGCATGGCTATCTGATTATACCCGAGTAGGCGTCCATGAATGATAGTAGCTGAAAACCCGCCGAGCTGTCAACCAATTTATCAATGTTTGGCATGGGGTAGGAGTCCTTTGGGCAAGCCTTATTCAAGTTGGTGTAGTCTGTACACACCCTCCACTTGCCATTTGGCTTTAACACCATCACTACATTGGAAAGCCAAGTGGTGTCTGTATATCTCTCGATGAATCCAGCCTCCGCAGTTCGGTCACGTGCACGTCCGGGGCCTTTTGTCTTTCCGCCCGATGTTTCTTTTCTTTTGGGATACCGGGGTAGACCCCGGCCGCACGGCTAGTACGTGGCAATGAGAACCTTGGGTCGATCCGGGTACCTCGGACGAGGTCCAAGCGAAGACGTCTGGTTATCTCTTAGGAACCGAATCGGCCGGGCTCTTAGGTCGTCGTCCGGCGCCCCTCCAATCTTGGTAGTTTTTGACGGATCCGCCCAAGCACCGGCTCCTCCAACTCTCCTTCCGGTTCGGGCCGTGGTATCTCGGGCTTGTCCCTGAGGTCAAGCTCGACCATGTTCACTGAGCGTCGGGCCCGTTGCCGTCTTTCGGGTTCGGGTGAGTTTTCCCTTTTCCCGAGCCGGGGTGGAGATGAGGGCCCTCCTTCCCCGATTCGGAGTGTTTCAAGTAGCATTGCCGGGATTCCTTCGATCTCCCGTGACTACGACCACTGTTCTTTCTTGTTAAGCATCTTAAGTTTTTGATGCTTGGTGGATATCATCATATCCCGGTCGTGAATGGTCGGCCGCCTAATATGATATTGTAGGATGACGGGAAGTCGGCCACTATAAACCCGACACGCTCCGACTTGAATGCCTCCCTTGTTCCAAGCGTCAGCCTGAGGTCTATGTAACCCTTGGGAAGCGAGCGCTCTCCGTTGAACCCTATAAGGGTCGTCTTGCACGGCTTTAAGTCTTCAGCGTCCATCCGCATCCTTTTATATGCATCCCAGCTGATAATATCGGCTGAGCTACCTGCATCCACGAATATCCTTTTGACCCGGCAGTTAGCCAGGGTTCCGGTGATTACTAGTCCGTCTTGATGCCCTGGTACAACATCCTTCAATTCGTCAATGGTAAAGGTTAAAGGCGGCGGTGCCGGCCTTCTTCGTTCGTCATTGACCCTTGGGAGGTCTCTGACTGTCTGGACTTCTCTCAAGTATTTCCGCGCCGGCTCATTGTGTCTCCGCCACCTCCGAATCCTCCGCTTATCCCATTACAACGGAAATCAGCTTCTCGGGTAGGCGTCACGGGAGTTCGACCTTCTTCTTTTTCCTCCTTCTTCGGTTCCGCCGGGCTCCTACTCCGGCCCTCCCGATTGCGTGTGCCGCTTCTCTTGCCCCGAGTTTTAATCACGTATTGGCGCAATTTGCCTTCCCGATAAACTTCTCAATTGCATCTCGGAGCTCATAGCATTGCTCCGTCGTGTGTCCCGTCCCGTCGTGAAACGAACAATACCTTGACCGGTCCGTAGTGGGCGGTTTCTTAGCGGCTTCGGCTTCCCGACTCTTCTCATCTCGTTACGAGCCACCTCCTTCCCAGCTGCGCCGAGGGACGTTCACGGGGTGTAATTGTCGTATTTTGATTTTCCTTCCGGCCTTTCCCCCCTTGTCCGACTGTCTCGGTTGCGTTTTCTGGACTCCTCTCTTCGTTTACTTCCGGGGTCAGGAGATGTCTTTCTTATCCTTTCTGGCTCCACGGTGTTGGCCAGCTCCATTTGCTCGACGTCCAGATATTGCTGCGCCCGGGTATAAAACTCGGTGAGAGTGTACACTCGGTTCTTGCATATGTTCTTGGCGAGTCGCGACGTTGGATCCAGGCCATCCACGAGGCAATGGACGTGTACTTCGTCTGGAAGCGAGCGCACTTGCATAGCCACCTCCTTGAAACGGTTAAGGTATTTTTGCAATGTCTCTCCCTTCTTTTGCTTTATTCGGCTCGGTGTACCGTGACTTAATTTGCATCGGGTTGCGAAATTCAGCTCGAATTTCCGCGCCAGGTCTTCGAAGTCGCGTACGGAATTGTTTGGCAAAGAATGGAGCCACTTCTGTGCCGGACCGGTTAAAGTCGCCGCGAACAAGCGTAGGATGACTTCCCCTTTGATCAAACGGACCCACATGAGTAACTCGAATGTTTCGAGGTGACTTCGCGGATCCCGTGATCCGTCATATTTCGGCGAGATGGGTGAGATCGAAGTGCTTTGGATAGGGTGCCGTAGCGGCCTCTCGAGAGAATGGGCTCGCATCGGCTTACGTTAGGTACTTCATCCTATATACCCGGGAGATCGTCGAGACCGTGCTATCCGGCTAGTTCTTTGTCTCCTTCTTCCGACGTCCGAGACCGGATCTTCTCCCCCCTCGGCTTTCGTCTTCCTTTTTTTGTTACGGGCGCACCCTCGTCTTTCGCTTTCGGCCCGGCTTCTTGATGCCGACACCGAGTCCGAGCCGCCTTTGGATGAGCCGCTACCATCCGCTTCGCGGTCTCTTTTTTCCCCGGATCGTCCTCGGCCTCCTTGGTGCATCCAGTCTGGAATCTTTCGAGCTGATTGTCCATCATCTGTTGGATTACTTTAAAATCCTCTTCGCGTTGGAGCTCGTCCCGCCTTTCCTTAGTCTCAAATTTTCTAAGGATGGATTCGAGCTTTTTGTAGCATTCGGACATCCGGGTTTGGAACCGAGGAGTCCGTGGCCGTCTCGTCCGCGCTTTGTTGGCCTCGTGGGGAGAGGAGGCCGTATCGACATGTGATCCTCGGGAGCTCCCCGGGTGGGAGATACTTCGGTCATTTGGGTTGCTTGCCTCATTTTGTTGTTGATTAGGCTGAATGTTCCGTTGTTGCTTCGGTGTGAACCATCGGTAGTCACGGAATCGTAATTTATGGATCCCCGCGGTCGGCGCCAATGTTCGGTGTAGAACGTAAGAATCGTCGATCGGGGACCGGTACTTTGATGTTGGGATCAAAGGTCTCTCTCCGATATCTAATGTGGAGATATCCGGAGGAGGTAGGGATCACCTTTGTACACAATATTGGGGGTGAGGTGTGTGCACGGTGTAATCGAAGGTAATAGGTCGAGTTAGAACGTGTACACCTTAATGGTAAACCTCGTATTTATAGAGGCGGTGATGGCGGATATCCCATTTGCTCGATATCCGGGGCGAGCATCTCGGGATTATATCACGTGGGCCGGGTCCAGGATCTTCCTATAATCATGGTAGATATGGATATATCGGATTAGTTACGCTTATCGACCCCTTCCGGATTGCTCGCTAAGACGTGTCGATCCGCTATGCCCTTACTTGGGCCATCACTCGGACTTGGGCTTTGGGCCGGCCTTATTATCGGTCCGTAACAGATTTGTATTTCCATTCCAGCGTCATGAGTTTCATCTTCGGTAAAAGAGACTCTAAAGAGACTCTCGTGGGTTTGATCACGCGCCCATATATATATATATATATATATAAAAGGAGATATCTTATTTTAATATTTCGATTACATATAAACAAACTCATGTGCAAGGGAAACTTATTATGTATAATTTATTTATCTTTTGATCTTAATATATAGTTGTTTTGCATAATCTTGACTTGCATTTGATCTTTAACTTTTAAGTTTGAAATTGTTATACGTTAACAAAATATAAATATTTACATATATATACAAGCTTAATAAGTTAAGCTTGTTTGATTCTATTGTATATCATCATTTATAGTTTAAAAATTTAGTTAATACTCGTCTAGTCCTAAATATAAGACATATTTACCTAATTTAAATAGATTGAAGAAGTTGGTTGAGTAAGTTAATTTGATATGTATTTTTTAAAAGACCATAATCATCATCTTCCCTAACTTTTTCATTCACTATCTTCCTTGATTAATGTTAAAAAAATATGAAAACTATGTTTTATATTTAGAACAAAAATCAACTCTTTAAAAATGTCTGATCTTATGGATCGTTTGTTGGAATATGTCAAGTCTATTCTTAGTGGATTAGAGCAACCCAAGCCAATGCAAGTGGGGCTATTATATATTATATAATAGTTTTTTTTTCGTTTTTTTATATATTAAGTTTGTATTGTATTTCAATTATTTTTATTGACGATATAGTATATTTTATTTTTGCCCCCTCATTAAAATTTCGACTCACTTGTCTATACCGTGAGCTACTAATAAATAATTAACAGCCTAACTAAAATAGTTACACTTGAATTAAAGTAGTTATATCTACTA
The DNA here is from genome assembly GCA_019022655.1 of Acacia acuminata. Taxonomy (NCBI): domain Eukaryota; kingdom Viridiplantae; phylum Streptophyta; class Magnoliopsida; order Fabales; family Fabaceae; genus Acacia; species Acacia acuminata. Next base: position 903,968 of record JAFJYI010000123.1, read on the forward strand.
ACCAAAAAATAACTAAGCTAGTAGCTAATCACATGCTCTAATAGTATGAGTCAGAAGAAACCATTTTTGTAACCCATATTTCGTGGTATGAAGCTGCATTGGTAAGAAAAATGAGGTTGACTTTGAAAACAATGGCAGTAGACATTTGAGAATTATCATTATTAAAGTCGGACAACTCAATGATGCTGGAAGAGAAAAATATAATAATAATAATATGCCACGTTATAATTAGCATGAAATTATGACTCAATAATAAAATAAAATAAAATAAAAAAGAAGAAGAAGAAGCATAACGGATAAAAGCGGTAGGAATAACAGAAAGAAGAATCCAAACAAAAACAACCAGTCAGCTTCTGCATGACCTACTCTTCCCCGTATGGCCCCACACAAATCCTCTACCGACTTGGACTCCCGCGTTCTTCACTTCATTTCATCCACACGCATTCATCAATCAATATTTAGAATCCATAAGTGCGTTTTCCAGATCATTCAATCCTTCCTTGTTAAGGAACAACCAGTCAACAAGCAGGTCTCTTTTCCCCCTTATAATTTCGTCTTTATCTCTTTCTTTTCATTTCATTCCTCATCTTTGATATCGCCTCCCAAGTTTCCTCTGTTTTCCTTCCCATTTCTTATTCAAATTTGGCTCATGTTGGGGATTCCGGAATCGCCTGAGTTCTGTATAGTGTTTCGATTTTGATCCCCGGTTCTGTTTTTTATGCGATTCAGGACACTGGTTTGTTAGGACGCTAGACCATGTCGATTCTTGGGTCCTTCTTCAACAGGGGTTTTATGGCTTCCCAATGGTAATTCATATCTTTTAGTTTTATTTTCTTTGTTGATAATTCATGTCTAGCCCCAATCCAAATGTTTGCCTGGCTTTTGTTTTCCTATTTTGCATATATTCTCGTAATCATTTGGAATGTATGAATATGATATCTTAGAATTCTTTTTGAAAGGAAGGACTTATATCTGACTCTTTATTAATAAAAATAGGAAACCATCACGTGAGCTTACCTTGTTGAACTAATATCGTTAACTTAACCCGAGTTATTCATAATAAGCCTTCAACTATCTTCCATTATGAGCTTTTGCTGTCCTAGATTTTCTAATGAATATTGCAGGTGTTTCATTTTTTGGGTTCCAGTTCAATTGTGTCTGTATGTGAATCAAGGGGGCAGTGTATTTTATTCTTTTCTTAATATTCACGTTTCATTAGATTAACTGGACATGAATTCATTCTGATTTCAATGTTCATACATGAGTTCATTCTTCTTTAATTTTTCTGCTGAAGTGATTATATTTTTTCTTGCAATGTTTTACTCTCTCAGCAAAACCCTGTTGAAGCTGACACTTCCACGAATAAAGTTGTTAAGAAACAGAAGAGAGATTCAGTTAAAGCAGATGCGTCGTGACATAGCCAAGCTCCTTGAGACTGGTCAAGAGGCTACTGCTCGGATTAGGGTATAACTGATTCGCATAAAAAAATATTTAGCTTCTTTTTTTCTTTTCTTTTCCACAACTTTAAACCCCCCGGCCCATGGAAAAGTTTCTTCACTCGAATATTTTTAGTGCTGCTCTTGATGATGAGATGACCTATGCAGGTGGAACATATTATCAGAGAGGAGAACATGATAGCTGCTCAAGAGATCATTGAATTATTTTGTGAACTTATTGTGGTCCGCCTTCCAATAATTGAATCACAAAGGTATCATAGAAAAGAAAAGCTTAACTCAGTTTAGTTTCGTGAAATTGCAACGATTTCATGAGTAGTAGTGATTCCTCCATGGAACATAGTTGGAATAAAACAGAAGGCATGCATATTTGTCTGGACTTGCAAAATTGACTGATATTACAGTGCTGACTCCACTAATACGAGGTCTTTATAATTTAAGTACCTTACACTGTTATATTCTAATTCAAATCCACTAAAGGAAAAGCTGCTAATCTATGTTAACCTACTTTGGCCTATATTGGAATAGCTTATGAAATCTGTATTGAACTGTAATGCTTATCATATATGTTTCTTTATTCATGAGTTTTCTAATATGCTTCCATACCCTCAATGTTATACAGGGAATGCCCTCTGGATTTGAAGGAAGCAATATCTAGCATATGTTTTGCTGCGCCAAGATGTGCTGATCTGCCTGAGTTGCTGCAGGTGCAACTACTATTTGCATCCAAATATGGAAAGGAATTTGTGTCAGCGGCAACTGAGCTCATGCCAGATTGCGGAGTTAACCGCCAGGTTCAATAAATTTTCAATTTTTCTGTGCATGTAAAGAAGGATAATTGCTATTTCTTTCTGTGACATACTGCATTTGAGTTGCAACTGCAGTTAGTAGAGCTTCTATCTGTTCATGCTCCACCGCCAGATAAGAGACTGAATCTGCTGAAAGAAATTGCAGCTGAGCATGAGATAGATTGGGATCCAGCTGCTTCTGAAACTGAGCTCTTCAAAAAACAAGAAGACTTGCTGGTAAGTAATTGGCAGTATTGACTAGCCAAAAGTATATAATTTGAGATCACGGTAATGGCAACTTCTTTTTTTCATTAATATATGTCCTCTTCTTTTCAGAATGGCCCAACACAAATTTCTTGCGAGTCTAAATTGATCCTTCCTGATGAAAAGCACAATGAAGAATCACACTCTGCTACCAAGCAACCCAACCAAGAAAAACCTGGTTCTGAGACTGCTCCCTCCCAACCCAACCAAGAACACGCTGATTCTGATTCCAACGCATCAGAATTTCCTAAAGTTCCTCAAGCACCAGTGCTCTCAAACGTAAATTTTGGAGTTACTGAAGATGTAAAGCAGGAGCAAGTTGAAGAAAGATCAGTCATATATAAAGATGAATCTCAATCCCCTGGTAGAACGGATAATAAGCAGTTTGTACCATTTATCTCTCCTCCATTAGCATCACCGGAATCATTTTCCACAAGAAATAGTGACTCGCCTCCCTCCCTTGAAAAGAACAAGTCTGAGGATGATGTAGACTTGCAGGATGTGTTGGATGCTGCTCATGCTGCTGCTGAAACTGCTGAATGTGCTGCTGCTGCAGCCCGGTCAGCAGCTAGTCTTGCCGAAATCCGCATTAATGAGCTTACCAAGAAATCTACTGAACACAAACCAGATAGTACTTCTGAGAACCCATTCTATGCTGGTAGTTCTCACCAGTCTGCAACAACAGAAATGGGAAGTTTTAATAAGCAAAATACTGCTAGTGACTATGGTGGCAACTCTATGAATGAACCGGAATCTCGTAAGGATTCTAATGCAGCTCAGTCAGCAGCGAGTTTTGAACAAGCCCACCTTATCGATCTTACGAAGAAAAATAGCTTATGTGAACCAGATGATACCTCTGAGAATCCATTCTATACTGGTAGTTATCACCAGTCTGCGATAACAGAAAGGGGACATTTTAATGAGCAAAACACTGTTGGTGACTATGATGGCAACTTTATGAATAGACTGGAATCTCATCATGATTATAATGCAGCTCAGTCAGCAGCGAGTCTTGAACAAGTCCACATTTGTGATCTTAAGAAGAAAAATAGCTCATGTGAACCAGATGATACCTCTGAGAATCCATTCTATACAAATAGCGCAAATCGATCTACAGCAGAAAGGGGACATTTTGCTGAGAAAAATACGGCTGGTGACTGTGATGATTATCATGGTACGAATGAGCTGGGAACCCGTCAGGCTAATAGTGCCTCGACAGGACTACAATCACCAAGTTCACCTTCATATGACACTATCAAGGCAGATTCTGACTCTTCACTTCCCAATTATGAAACACTGGATGACAAATCATCTACTAGTTTCAGGCATAGGAGTTTACCTTCGATGGAGGATGATTTATATTCCTCGTACATCAATCTATTTACCTTTCCGAACTCAAATAAGGGATCCCAGACTGGTTCAGATAATCATCATTCCCATTCATGATCTGAGACACAGTTCTGGCTATAAAGTCTTCACACTACATGCTATAGCTGGTTAAGATAAGGTATTTAGTTGCCACGGTTCCGAATCCTTTTTCCTTTTCATTTGGGATACCAAAGTTGTTTGATGGTGGTTTAGGCTATAATGAATGTAAAGAATCAATCTAGTATAGGAAATAAGGAATTTCAAACACCGTAGTTTCATAGGCAGAGTATGATCTTTGCTTTACGTATCTGGTTGGTGGAAGATAGATAAAGAATGATGGACATGTTAGTATATACAAATTATAACTTCTTGTGTAAGTATTGAAATCACTTGGATTGGGAAATTCCTGTTGTAAAATTAGTATTGATTATGACTGAAATGCTACGTGGGGGAAATCCTACAAAATAACACCCAAATGTCAAGAATGCAATCTCCATCGCCTAATTTGAGTTATTATTATAGATTTACATTAAGATTTTTTAAACTGAGACTTTTTCAAACACTGAAAAAATGTTAAACTGCACAAGACTTTCCTTAAAATTGAAATTTTATACAAATGATTATTTGCTTTCAATTAACTTATTACATTATTAATTGAACATCATATTTCAAAGAAACTTGTCCATATATAATTTAAATTTTTTTAAAATAATAATAATAATCTATATAACCCAAATTGAAAAGAAACCATCTGCAGAATGAAATTTATTTTCTCTCAAAATTCAATATCGCTGGCATAAGACAATCTACGATATATATATATAACACGACGTGATTTTGAAGTCTTTTGCGGTTTCTCTGAAGTACGTAAGGAAGCAAGAGAGATGAGAACGAGAGAATGGCCTGGACTTCATGGATTGAAAGGATACACACACACACACCCATACAAGTAAACTCCACTAAGTAACAAGATAAAATATAAAATTGTGGATGGAGCAAGTCTACAAAACTCAAGATGAAGTTGTCATTGTTTCATTTGATGTAAACATCGTTGTCAAACTGCAGATGATACAGATTACAAATCATGATAAAGCTAACCCCTATGCACAAATGTAAATGAATACAATGCACTGGACTTACAAGAGGCATAATCAGGATGTGATTCTCAAAAGGAACGAAAGGGAGGGTACAAGGTAAAAAAGAGAGCTTCTATAGTTAAAGGGGGGGAAAAAGAAAAAAAGGGATAAACAATGCTTTCTTTCTTTACTTTTCTACAGTGCTAATGTCACCTTGGACCAGAAAGCTCAACTGCGTGTAGATTCTCAGTAGAGTCAAGAAGCCAGTCAGATCCAGGATGAGGGCCTAACTCCATTTCCTGGCGGTACACTTCCCCCTTTTGCCACTCATCCCACCGTTCGGCCAAGCCATCGCCTTCAAGCATTCTCACAACTTCTGCCATCTTAGGCCGGTCCAAAGGAGAACCTTGCGTGCACAGCAGTGCAACCTGAATTAGCTGTTCTACCTCAGCTTCAACGTAATTGTTTTGTAGGTCAGGATCAACCAGCATTTCCAGCTTCTTCTCTTTCAGAAGTCCTTTTACCTAACAACATGTTCAAGAGTATGAGATTTGGAGGTGAACTACCAAAAAAAAAACTTTAGCCAAGTATAGAAGTTGGGCACAAACACTCGGCCAGAGCCACAATGAAAAGACTGAGTAACACAAGCACTACTTATTACGTTCTCTAATCAAATTTTAACATAAGGACTTTAACACAACTCAGCACTAAATTAATTTATTCTTATAAAAAAAATAAAATAGAATAAAAAATAAAAAGACAAGAGGATACACTTTTAAGGTGAACATACCCAATCAAGCAACATAACATCATCATCATTTGCAAGCCGGGCGAGGTCAAAAGCTCTTTGTCCGGTAATCAACTCCAAAAGCATGATACCATACCCAAAAACATCAGTTTTCTCAGAAGATTTCCCAGTAGATAGGTACTCTGGAGCTATATGCCCAATTGTGCCCCGTACAGCAGTTGTGACATGGGTATCCTTGTAGTCCATAAGTTTTGCCAGCCCAAAGTCCCCTACAACAGCCTCAAACTCCTCATCCAACAATATGTTTGCAGCTTTCACATCACGATGAATAATCTTGGGATCACAATGATCGTGCAAATAGGAAAGACCCCTTGCAGAACCCAATGCAATTCGCTTCCTTGTCGGCCAATCCAGGGGAGGTTGATGTGCTGGGCGCTCTAGAGAAATGCAAATACAAAATTATAAGGCGACTACGAAAAACTAGGGAAAGAATCTTATCTATGCGAGGAACAAAAACCAACTATCAAAATGCTGAAGTATGAGAGGAAGACTACCCCTGAATCATGAAAATTCAAATAAAAAAATTATTGAATATTGTCAATTTGAAAACGAACATGGAATCAGAAAGCAGAGGCTTCTATAAATAATGAGGGGAATAGTTATACTAACATTATCATCCCTCTCCCCAGCCATCATACTTATAGGATATGCTAACCTCACCTTTTTCTATAGGTTAGCATCATCTGCATCTTTACATTGAACCAAAAGACCCTTTCGCTCCTCAGAAAACACAATTCATGGTCATGTAATCAAAGCTAAAATAACTTGGTAAATTCTGTTCAATGATTAACAACCAATCAAGCATGATGACTTTAAAAAATGTAGAATGTCCTTGCATCAATCGTGCCTTGGTACATTCTATTCAATGACTAACAAGAGTAACGACTTTCAAAAATGCAGGTAAAAGTGGAAAACATCTACCTCTTAAGCACGACGCAACACTCCCATTAGCCATGTAGGGATAAACAAGCAGTCTTTCAGTAGGTGTCATACAGAATCCCCGCAGTCGAAGAAGATTTCGATGTACAGCCATGCTGATCATCTCTACTTCAGTCTGAAACTGAAGCTCCCCACCAGGTGTGCGCTCCTCTTTCAGTCTTTTCACAGCAACTAATGAACCATCAGCCAAGCGTCCCTTGTATACTTTACCAAATCCACCCCTTCCCAAAATGTTTTTATTGCTGAAAGTATCTGTTGCAACCTGCAGTTCTCGTAGTGAGAACCTTTTGAGCTGCCCAAGATGAACTTCTGAATCCTCTTCAGCTGCAAATATACTTCAAGTAAGAGTTCATCCTACTAGCAGGTTCAACAAATCTAGTACTCATTTAGAAGGGAATGCTAACCAGGCACATCAAAGAAAAATTCTTGTGGTTTCCTTCGACGCCACCACGCAAAGGCAATGGCAGGAGCAGCAAATAATAAAGCAGCACCAGCAGCAACTCCTCCAGCAATTGCCCCAGTGGCACTGTTACCTCCTGCAGTTGGATATACAGAAAGAATATAGTAAATAAAGGTGCTTCTTTTATCTTCTTTATGCTCACTACAACATTACATAAAACCACAAATCTAAAGTAGAAAGCAGAAATATTACCTGGGGCAGAAATTGGGGATGGAGGAACAAAAGGGGGTGGAGGAGAAAATGGTGGGGAACCAGGACAAGGGTGCCCAGTTACTGGCCCACAAAGACCCATGTTGTTAGCAAAACTGCAAAAAGGAAAGAAACCCAAATCAGAAAACTTTGCAACCAAGACCAGTGGAGGTGAGAGTAACACTTGTCTCAATGAGAAACCTGATAGGAGTGAATAATGAAAAGGACCCATTATCTGGAACCACGCCAGAGAGACGATTGTTAGACAAATCCCTGCAATTTCATGTTAAATAAATTGAGAACAAAATAGCAGCAAGGCACATGCAATTTAAACTAAAGTAACAAAATAACAACATAAATTAAAGTAAACAAGCACTCACAGCACTTGGAGAGATGAAATATTGGTTAATGACATGGGAATGGGGCCTGACAAGCTGTTGTTATTAAGCCGGCTATCCTTAGACAGACAAACCAATGAAAAAGCATTAAAATCTATACTGATAGCCAAAAGAACAAAACAAAAGACATGCAGATTGACAGGCACAGGCACAGCAATATTGAACAGATAAATGAAGGCAATTTTCACCAAACAAAATCATGAAGCTAAAGTGATTTTGGACAAGAGAACAGAAGTTAGAAATCTCCCTTCCATATTTAAGCTAGTATGGCCCATCCATATTTAAATAGGTCATTAGAAACAGACATGAAACTCTTTTTTCAGTATTTAGTTATTTTTCTACCAGGATGGTCACATAAATTTCTTGATTGGTTCCAACCTCAAAGTGAAAACGCTAAAAAGCACATTTGAAGGTTTCTGTGTTTGGCATCTGCGACATAATACACAGAATTTTGCATCAAATGAGATTTTCTTTGGGAGAAATTGAAAGTTCATTTCTAATCCATTTTTTGGGGAAGTAATTCTTACATTTTCTTTTGTTATAGCTCTTACAGTTGTATTTTATCACTGCATCAACTGATCACCCCTTCACAGCATATACATTTTTTGGGGAAAAAAAAGTTAATGCCAACAATAAGTATACTCACAGGAATCGCAACTTTGACAACTTGCCCAAAGAATCTGGGATAGGACCAGTGAAACTGTTTAAGTACAGATCCAAGCTCACCAAGCTAGTAAGATTCCCCAAGTCACTAGGAATTGGGCCAGTAATATTATTGCTGTAGAGTTCCCTGTTATTAAACTCAAACAAAGTGTCAATATCAGATATCAAGATCAATATTTATTTTAATTAATTAATATATGTTGCATGGTATTCTTTAAGGCTTGTATTTCCAGGTCCTGCAAATGGGTTTAGCTTCAGCATCCAAGTATTCCTTACAGTGGTAATAATTTTTCTTTCAACGAATATAAGATTAGGACTATTACTTAATTCGTATAGGATAAGTTACATGAGGTTCTTAAACAAATTTCAGTAGCACATTGCTCTCCACTTAGTTCTGACTAGGTTAGTTGCCTAGAGTTTCCTTAATCTCATTTTGCATGTTTTCTTTGATAGTATTAACTGCCTAGTCCAACTATTTTGGTATCATATACTAGCCCAAGTGATGCCCCATTTGATTCTTTGTTCAATAATCAGTGTGCCTTGTGGCCCTTCAAGCTCAACTTTACTCCTGCAGGTTCCCTTCGCACCACCCAAACATCCACTAAGTTGGCTCTCTAAGACCCAACTCTATCAACAACAATTGTTCTTCCGTTGACATACATAGAACATTCCTTTGAACCTCAATCTTTTGACGAGTACAGACCTTAACCCAAAGATTAGAGCCTTTACAAACTTCATAAACCCAAAGAAAAGGTGCGCTCACAATTGTAGAAACCAGCCCAAATAAGAGGCTATCAGATAAATCAGCCCTGTTCTCTGAGGGGGAAACTGGTACCATTAGCGAGTTGCAAATGTGGGATCAGGAACATTCTCCAAACCCTTCTAACCACCCCCTTTCTCTCTCAGATGAACATATATATATATATATATATGTGTGTGTGTGTGTGTGTCCTAGATCATATACAAGCCCCAAAACGCACAAGTCTAAAAAATGGGATGAAGAAAAACCCGTTACTTGAGATGGTATTATTATGAAGCTTATTTGTCCTCACCTCATTGCCTCAAGCTAACAAAAAATTAATAATAAACTTAAGAGGCTCAAGAAGATTGAAACATCCAAGGATAAGGGCATAACATACAAGTACTGCAAATTCTTGAGCTGGCCAAGCTGTGGAACAAGTTGTCCAGATAAATCAGCATTTCCTAGATCCCTGGCATAAGAAAGAGTTGGGGGGTTGGGGGGTTAGAAAAGGTAGCGTTAGAAAAGCTAAAAGATTTTGCATATAGAATAAGCATATATAAGTGATACATATTTAGAGGTAGCCATCTTACACTCTTATTACACTATTATCATTGTTGCATGTTACATGAAACCATGTGCAAGGATTGACAAGCGTAGGGTCCCAACTTTGTAAAACATTGTTTGGGTCCTGTAAATTTGTCCTTAGGCTGTGTAAAGCATCACCTGCACGCAGATGTGAAATTAAACAATCAGGTGGGGTAAAAATCGTAATGCAATGCTGTGTCAAACCTACATAGATGTTTCCTGGTAGGATTAGAATATAAAACTGTGTTTTACATCTATCACAGGGCACATTTGTTAGAAATTGTGAATAACAAACATATAGCTTCATGTTGATTAACTCGTTTGAGCACCAAAACAAGTTACCCAGTAGCTGAAGTACATGAGGCAAGTCGCTAAGATCTTTTCTTAGCCAACCTACTAGAAATATTAACCCAAAAAACAAAAATCTATTGCGATAAGTAGCCCTGCTATAGTGTGATATCACGCAAGAAAGAAATAAATTTAATCCGGAAGATCTGGTAAACGCAATTCAACGACGATCATTGTTACTATTCCATGTGTGACCCATTCATTCCCGAGTTAAAGTGGGCAAACAAAGACAATACTCAGCATTTTAGACAGGCTCGGCAGAAATGAATTGTATTCATCAAATGTTCTCACAGATAAAACCATTAGTCTATTGCAATGGAAACCTTACCACACTTCTAAGAGATGGAATATCTCTCAGGATTTCTTGTGCTAAGAGATCACTACTCGTTATCCATTATAAATGTTATTCCATAACTCAAGGTAAAAATATTAAAAAGTTCAAAGAAGTACTAAAAAGTAAAGGATTACAATTAAGAAATAGTTCTTCTAGCTAGCATAAGTCCTGTGGATGGATCCAGATGCCCAAGGGAAAAGGAACCCATTTGCCCAAGTAATCACGACAAAGAAGCAACAAGCAAATGCTCAAGCAAATTTTAAAAGTTCAAGGTAGAGCATTTTATTTTACAGCTAAGACGAAGAAAAATAGCAAGTTATACGTGAATGAGATAAAAGCTAACAGCTTCTGACAAACCTTCCGTGTTAGCAGAAATCAACCGCAATGGAAGAACAAGCAAGACCCACCAGATGAAAGTAGAAACGAGGACCCTTCTCTCCATTTAAGTAAGCAGCCAAAAAAATCAATGATCCAGACAATATCTGACACCCCAATACCCCCCTCTTCCCCCAACCAACCCAGATTATCCAAAACCCTAGCTCCCAAATCTCACATGAAACTCCCTCAAGTTTCCACCATTACCACACAGAAACATCCCCACCGCAACATCAGAACCAAAAGCCAATACCAACACAATGAACCTCGAGCGGGTTAACCCAGGAAGCTAAACCTGGAACTCTTCTCGGGAAAAATTTCATAACATTTCCTCACCTTTCTTTCAACTAAAAAAACTTTAACTTCTCGTTTGCTCGCAGTCTTAAGAACACAAAAACACTCTTTTTCTCAGCCAGTCTGAGTCAGTCAGTGTGAGATTGTTATCTTCTTTTGAGTGAGGCGTGCACACGCAGTGGAGTGAGAGAGAGAGGGGCTGAGAGAGACAGGGAGAGAGGGGAGGAAGCTGCCCCAACGGTGCTGACCGCTGCCCGAAACCAGTCAAAAACGCCTTCGCGCTATAACGTGGATAGTGACGTGACTCTTCTTCAAGAAAAGGGCCAAACCAAAACTCCGTTTTCTTGGGTCAAAATGGATGCGGGTGGGGGGCTCTGGTGGGTCCCATGCCTCCTGATTGTCACATAAGATGCTTCCAATATTTATTTAATGCTTTAATAAATGAAAGATGATTATTTATTATTATTATTATGGGGATATCTATATTTGTGAACAGAAAATGGTACTATATGAGAATAATTGGGTTTGCCACATTTAGTGATTTTGCCATGATAGAGCATTTATAAGAGCCACTTTGGATAAAGGTGCTCATTTTGTATGTCAAAATTAATTAATTTCTGGTTTGGTATAAGCAAGCATCATTTCTTTTAGGTAAACTTCAATTTTGGTATGTTTGGCAAGGAATTAGGTGTTGATTGAATTTGAGGGTGCATGCCAATAACTTCACAAGTTTGGACATTGTTCTCTTGTGGTTGGTTCTATTAGGTTAAATCATTTGAATTTAATTACCACTTTGTTTTCCATGAATTAGGTTCAAATTGCACATCAAAATAACTAGTCCTTTTTTTTTTTAAGGGAACTACAAGCGAAATCAAATATGTACCTCCCATTTGTTGAAAAGTTTTTATACCATTAGATTATAAAAAATACTAACTTTCAAGTCATAAATTTACAAATACTATATACACATTGGGTTTGGTTTCTCTCATTGTCCCTTTTCTCATTTTCTTCCCATAATCTCATATCCACCGATAGATTAAAATAATATATAGTTGATTCAATCTTTTATAAGATTATTTTTCATAAATAAGTAAATTTAAACTCTTAAAGTCTAATATTTATCATTCATAATTGCAATCCATAAAAAATAAATAAATTTTAATTTATAAAATATAATAATAATAATAATAATTTTATAAAATTTAAACCATTCATTTTATTATGTAAGGGTAGAAATGAGATGATGAGATAAAAATAAAAAAAGAGAACAATAAGAATATCATCTTCCATACGTATTTGTGGACATATTTGCCATATCAATATCTTTTTGTTTTACTTTTTTGTCTATCGCCGTATCAATATCATTACTCATCTATAATCGGCCTTCTTTAAAGTTCCAAAAGAGGAATAAATTAATGATATCACATTATATGAATGTAGCTTTATTTTTCTTTTGAAGAAAATAATGATCAATATTTGACTGTTGAGTAAAACCAGGAAATTAAGTCAAAGCCTTCAAGGCGTGCTCGAGTAATAAATCGCACTCATTATAAGTATTTTGTAGTTTCCATGCCCTTTATATAAAGGCTTCATTAAAGTTCATAATAAATCGCACTCATTATAAGTATTTATAAAAGGGATAGAATATTGTCACTATCAATTTTGCTCACTACCAATGTCACTACTATTTTTTTACCATTGGATCAGAATCTCATATACTTTTAACATTTCTCTCTCCTATTGAGATTTTGATCTAACGGTGAAAAAATGGTAGTGGCTAAAATTGGTAGTAACAATATCTTATCCTTTTATAAAATTAAAGCATGTTTGCTACCTATAAAAACTTTAAAATTGAGAATTTCTAAACTTTTACCCTCTCTTGTTAAATTTAAGTCTACAAGTTTTGTGATATTAAAGAGTGCTAATGAGTATAGGCAACTTCATTTTTTCTCTTAAATAAACCTTATGATAGGAGATTATTGACAATTAATTAAGTAGCTTTCTTATCTAATCCTAATAAAGGTGAATCCCAGAAGACATGAAAATTGTACTATATGCACCCTTAATGTAGAACATGGATAATTAATTTGTAGATATTAATAAAATTAGTTATTTATAACAAATGCATACTATTTTTCTTAAAATATTCTCTTCATTTATGTGTATTGGTCTATTGGAAGTTTTGAACTATCTTTGATGAAAATTCCCTTCATATATGTAATCAAATGAGATGCTTTAAGGGGAAAAAAATTATAAATATAAAAGATAAATTGGATTTAGTTGTTATAATTTAAGACTAAAAGGAGCCTTCTATCTAACTCTTATATTTAATTAGGATCCGAGAGAGTAGAGAAGCAAATCCTCTCATTAGCTTTTTTTTTTTTTTTTTTCCTCATCATCCCTCATGAGTTTATTTGGACCGTTAATTGGAAAAATGAGAGAAAAATCAAAATAGTATTATAATTTTTCAGATTGATTGAGCGAATATAATTTAAAGATTAAGAGAGATAATGAGAGAAACTAAACCGAAAGCGAGTTAATAAACTTATTAATAGTAACTTTTAATGTATAACATATATAAATTAATATTAAGAGAGAACTTATAAACATTAATGAATCGTATGCATCCATGACAGATTCATACCCAAAATAAATACATAAGTTTTGACTTTTTTGTTATAATTCAGCACCTATTATAATTATAGAGGGTTTGAAATCACTACATTTTTAAAAAGGATTTAACAGAAGAGTTTGATATCATTGAATTACAAGAATGATAACACACATAAGTTTCTAGTAATTATACATAGGATTAAAATGTTGGTATCATTATGTAGGCGTTCGATCATAAAAAGGATCTATCATTATATTTTTCATCATAGCATATCATCAGTGGAGTCAAATTTTCAAACGATGTAGCATTCTATTTAATGTAATAAACCTATAATGAATGAATGACTTGAGAACATTTTTGACATAATTAAAACTACAAGCTCGCAGCTATATTACATTCACACATCACGTATCATAATACTATTTGATATACTATGTTTGGTCCTAACTATAAGATCGAGTTAACTTTTTTGGAAAGCTTAAAAAAACTAAATAAATTACTTAATCATATCGTATATTATATATTTTAGATTATATATTATTTTATTAGTCAAACTAATTAGTTTGGTTAAAAAAATAAAAATACTCTAAAATAATTTAATTAACTTCATTAATTTCTCCAAAAAAGTTAACTTGGTCTTATAATTAAAATCGGAGGAAGTAATAAAATTATATTAATAGAATTTGTTTCTTTCATTGGATAAGATACTACCTCTCGAGGAATAAGATATATATCTTTAATGAGTAAAATATAATTAAAAAGATACCATTCCTTCTTGAAAACAATCGGAGTTGAGAGCATGGACATCACTTTTCATATTGAAGACCCAAAAGTGGTATTATTATATTTAAACTAAAGATAAACATGGGTCCATTCAAAACCAAATAAAAATGATGTGATTCTTATTTTAAGATAACTCGACACTATTAGCTTCTTTAAGACCTACTTTTCATTCTGTTTAATTACCAAAGACAAGGATTCTTTGTGTAAATAAATTTAATCATGGAAAAATTAACATGTTAGTCTCTATAATTTTTTTCATTAGGTCTTGTACTTTTTTCCTTTTTTAACTGAGTCCTTATAGTATTTTCAGTATTAATTTCTTTACTCATGATTTTTTAAGTTGTATGAGAAACCATGTTACGTTTAGTAACCAATGACGTGACTCTCATATAGAATACATTTAGATTAATTTTCCTTCCTGGATCTAATTAAATAAAATTAAAATAAACTAAATTACATATCATATATATAATGTAAGAATAAGATATTGTCACCACTAATTTTGGTCACTACTAATGTTACTACTATTTTTTCACCGTTAGTCAGAATCTTATCTACTTTTATCGTTTCTCTCCCTTGTTGAGATTTGATCTAACAGTGAAAAAAATGGTAGTGATATTGATAGTGACAATATCTTATCTCATAATTTAAAGACTCTTCGTACAAAGAATAAAAGAAGTTCTATGCCATTGCACTTGTCTTCCCTTACTAAATACTTTCTCTGGTCCTAATTATAAAACCTAGTTGATTTTTTTTTGGAGAGATTAATGAAGCTAAATAAGTTACTTAATCATATTATATGTTGTGTATTTTTAGATTATATATTAGTTTATAGATAGTCAAACAAATTAGTTTGAAAAAAAAAAAATAAAAATACTCTAAAATAATTTAATTAGCTTCCTTAATCTTTCTAAAAAAGTCAACTAGGTCTTATAATTAGGACCAGATGGAGTACTAAATTGCAATCACTTCCTCTTGTCACATGCCTTTGCAACTGATTCCAGGAGATATTTATTAATTAATAAATTTTTTTATTTTTATGTGGCTAATAAATAAATGTTTATTCTATTATTTTATTCTTAAAACATTTTTCTATATTGTGTATTTTATGACAATTTACAAATCATTTATTCAACATCCACGCCAATCCTAATTAACAGATTAAGATTATAGAGACTAATGTTTTATAATTGAGGAAGCGACTCAATAAAAAAGCTATAAAGACTTGATTAAACATCAAATGAGACATATAAGGACTTATTAATAATTAATTTTTCCTATAATCAATATATCAATACATATCTATATAATTTATAACAAGTCATATGTTATACATAAATTTTGAATAATGCATGGCTAATTCTTCTTATGCCATACAATTAGGGCTCAAAACAAGGGAAAAACTGTAATACCTAATTTTCGGTTTACCGAAAATCTTGTATTTTAGGGAAAAGTTACCATATTAAATTGGCTAACATATGTGACATAGAGTCACATAAAATAATGGTTATTTTAAGTTTAAAAGAGCCATGAAAAGATTATAAAAAACACTTAATTAAATTAAGTGTCAATTTAGCAAATTGACAAATTAGCTTACATTAATTAAGATGAATGACATAATTCTTCTAATTAATTAGAGACAAACTAAAAGCATCAAAAAAGAGTTGATTATATTTGAAAATAATTAAGCCAAAGAGAATGAAATGACACTTGTAATTAAAGAACATATAAACACTTGTTTAGCATATTAATTAACTTCATGAAACAACCCCAAATCCCTAGCTTCGTCCAGCTGATGAGAAGAGATGATAATTTTAATTAATTAGAGTTGAAAAGTTAATATTTTCAACTAACCAATGAAAAACCATGAAATAATCAATATGTTTTTAATAATAAAAAAACACATTAAATGGTTAAAGAAAGGGAGTATGTCGACCATGAAGCCAAGGGTGAGGATTGAAGCTCATAAAGTGATAGTTAATCCAATGGGTAGGAAGAAAGAAGAGAATTTGAAACACCTTGTGAATTACTATATGCTAACTTTGGGATTTTTCCTATAAATAGCCAAGGTTCCTCTTCATTTTTCTTCGCATCAACACAAAGCAATCTGATCTTGAAAGTGAGAGTGAGAGGCTAGGGGGGAAAGTTTGAGACAAGAAGGAAGGAAGAAGGAGTTGAAACTTAAAGACTTGGTCTTAAGCCTTGTGATTTTTTTTTATTATTATTATAGAGCTTAGGTTTAATCTAGAAAATTGTAGAATAAATTTCCTTGCATGTTTTTAATTTAAAAAGAGGTTTAGAATGAAAAATTTCTGGAAAAGAAAAAAGATAGGGAATAATTTTAGAATCAATAGATCATTATGATAAAAGTTTAGAAAAGCGCCGGTGTAAATCTTGTCTTTGGCAAGTGAATATTAATTCTTTTATTTTATGTATCAAATAAAGTCATAAAATCATGAAATTATTCATGAATAAAGTATACATCTAGGAATTTCTAAATATATAAAATATGAAATGTTTTTATCTCTATACAAGAAGATATGAATTTTTGAAGATAGGCCTTGTTGACTGGATTTAAATCTGAACAGTGTTTGAAAACTTAAAAATTGGGAATGATTCTTGATTTTCTAGCTTCTGAGAATATTTTTCTTTGAAAATAAACATGTCAAGGGGCATGAGAAATTTTGAAGCACTCAAAAATTATTTTTTTATAATTAATTATGATTTTTCAAAGTTGCTGAAAAATCTGTCTAGAAAATCGATAGCATTACGTTTTTTAGAAAATGTAAGGGTAGAAATGGAAATAATAAATCCACCGGGGGTAGAAAGGTAAATTAAACCTTTAGGATATTATTGTAAGCAATATGATATTTATCCCAATATCATATAATAATCCGACGATAATGTATAGGATATCCGAGAAGTCCGGAGTTGGATTCAAAGGTCGGGCATTTTGGTAACTATGCAGTGAAAGGTACATTAACGTACTAGTAACTTTAATCGCCTATATCTTGTATGATTATATATGATTGAATTATTCATGATGTCATGGACAAGACTAGGTCTTGGGCCATGCACCGTGACTAAGTTATGGGGCTTAGGTCACATGTTTATATACATGTGAAAACTCATAGATAAAATTGTTAATCATCTACTGAATGAGTTGTTAATGAGACTTTTTATATTAGAATTTTTTGTAAGATTTTTTTGACAATTTTTTTGTCGCTCGGGATCTTAAAGGGATTTTCCCGCAAAACAACATGTATCACTGGCAGATAAAGCCTAAAATTAAGCATGGGATGATGATATTTATATAAATGGGTTAGTGTTTGTGAATTGTTTCAATTTGTGTGGAAGTCAAATTAGCGGAAAGTTAGGGGCATATAACACTGTACACTTTAATTATATTCACCTTATCCTATCTAAATGTTGTTGACTGTGATTTGTGGCTTATAAACAAGTCTCTTACATGCATGAAAGGCTTTTATGTATATATTTATTCCAAAGGGTTTGTGTTTGAGTGACATGAAATGATATTTCATACATGGAAATGAGCTTTTTGGGGTAAAGATTAATCAAAGAGGTCAAAGTGGGGTCACTACTACTCACTACACCTAATTATAAAAGCATGAATTTAATCACCTACTATACACATTTGCATCAAAATCCATTCACTTTCTACATTTCTCATGTACTCCATTTCATCCCATCTTAAAAATTAAAAACTGAAAGTAAGAGGTTTGTTTTTATACTAATATAAATCTTTACTTTACCACCAACCACTTAGATCAATTAGTAGGAGTTGTTCTCTCTTAATCAGATGTCTCAAATTCGAGCTCTAGGAATACATAAAGTATTTAGTAGTAGAGCTTTCTATTTTTGTGGTCTTACCTAATTCTATCGGATAAGTCTAGACCCCGATAAATCCTCTAAGTTAAAAGGAGGTAAGTCGAGGATACGAGAAATTCATGAATATATATATATATATATATATATATATATATATCTCTCTCTCTTTGATTCGATTTGCCTCATAAATTCATAATGTTTTTTAAATTGCTCTTATGAATTGCAAATATTTTAAAAGAAAGTTTTGCATATGAAGGATAATTTTTATTACGAGTGATTAAAGTATCTTAATACTTTTTATAAATAAATAAACAAATATTTTTTTTTAAAATTTATGCAAATTAATTATATAGCTCATATTCGAAGACAGATGGAGCATTAGTTTGGACGAAAAAAGGTATTTATAATTTTCTTAATGGTATATATTTTTCTACATTAATTAATCAACCATGAGCTTGTATTTTCAATTACTTATAAATATATCATTAAGCAAGTCATAATTATAGGTCAAATAAGAATTACTTGTCTAGTTTGGTATAATGGACTAGATCTAATATTTAAGTCCAACCATATACAAATAAAATATTAACTGCCTTTTTTTGGAACGAATAGCTTAAGAAAATATAATTCACATCCATTTAAATGTCAAATTATATTGTTAATATCTCTATTTCCAATAACCTCCATAAATTTTCAATTTTTTTCATTAGTAGTCAATACTCAATACTAATTTTTTCAATTCAATGACAAAAATGCAATGCTTGATCAAATTGACCTCTAAAGTCTACTTTTATTGAAATGTTTTTTTTTTTTTTTTTTCAGAAAAATTGAGTTATACATATTAATTTTGTGATCAGCCACCATAAAAAATCTCTTTATGACTAATGGAATTACTCACTTGTCCTCGGTGTCTTTGTACTCTATCCATATATTTAATTTTTAAAAAAATTAATTAAATGGGTGGATACGGGCATTCCGAAGGTATGCCTATAACCCGTCTATTTAAAGTTTAAATTAGTGGGTTTTAACCCAATCTATTATGAGCCTTTTTAGTTGGACTCAAAATAACTTAATTACATTGAGTTGTGGGCAGGTTCATTGAGTTGTAGATTCCTTACTCAACCCTAATAACTATAATGTGGTAGGATTAAGGAGAGGTAATTCAATATTTATAGGGGGCATTTTACCTAATTTGGAATATGATAGACATATCTTAACTATAGAGTTTACTAATATATTTTGTATTAAACTCATAAAAAAATGGTATTGGAATTAGTTTGAAGGATATAAACATACATTAAAATTGCATAATTAAGGTAACTAGATAAATAAAAAGAAATTTGTCTAAGTACCACATTTGGTACCTCCAAGTTTTGGAGGCAAGAATTGAATTGATAATGCTGAAAAGGACACATTCTTACCTTGCATGTTTGTGCCCAAAGCCATACAAATATACAAAACCCATTAATTTTGGACGTATTATATAAATATTTGATTGATTTGGGAGAGTGCTCCTTTCTCACGTGTGGTTTTATAGGGACATTTTATTTATTTATTTATTTATTTCTGTGACAAAAAAAAACTGAAAATATAAAATAATAAAAGCGATGGTGGAGGGACCCACCGTCCATTGAAAAAGTGAATTGCCTTTCCCTATTTCAGATGGGGCCGGACCTCAGGAATGATTTCGACCCTTCTATGTTTCCGGTGGGAGTCTTCAAAGTTTCCCGTTCCAGTTCTTCTTGCTTGATCACACATTTTGATTATGAGAATTTTTGGTCCGGGTCCGGGTTGGGACTGAGACAATCGGATCGGGACATATTGGAATTGAGATTTTAACCTTATAAATTAAATAATATTCTTTTATTTTTTGTATTTTTTATTCTATAAATTAAGTTATCATTTGAAAAAGATGTTGTAAATCATACATCTTTAGTTAATGAGTTAAATCATACATATTATGATACTAATCCTAATTATATAATTTATAAAAATAATAATAAAGATGATGATGATGATAAAATACTATTATTTAATTCTAGTTCAATTTGTGATCTGTTTTAGTATTGTTATTTTTGTTAAATGACCACTTTAAACAATTTAATATGGAGAATTTAACTAATATAATGGTTTTTTTATTTTTTAAAAAAGCTGGGATTTCCCAACCCCTGTAATTTGCATCTTGGCAAAAAACTGGGACCAAGAACCATGATTGGTATCCCAATCTTGTCCCCGGTTTTAAACACACTTAGTTTCTAGGTTATGGCACATTATGTATTATGAATTGGTATCTCTACATTTGAATGACTAGTTAAACTGGGCAAAGAGTTAAGTAGTTCCTCCCTTCATTAATATAAGATATATTTGAGAGTTGATCTTAGTCTCAAATATAAAATATAGTTTTTATATTTGTCATTCTTTTCCTAACTTATCCTTATTGATACTCCCTCAACCATAATTAGAAGCGAGAGGAAATGAGATAATTAAAGGAGATTACTATTATGTTTTAGAAAATACATAACATACTTACTAATTTAACTAACTTCCTTTAATCAAATCAAATTATTTAAATATATCTTATACTAAAAACCGGAGGGAGTACTTCATGCCTAAATATTAGAGTTTGATAAAGGGTTCATTTTAATGTTAAATATAAAACATAAATTCATTTTATCTCTCAAATTTATAATTATTTTTCCAATAGCATATTAATTTTCACATACGATCATTCAAACATTCGTTTTCCATCTAGTAATAATAATACATATGATTCAAAAATGTATTTTAAAAAAACCAACCCACATTTGTCACAAATAACAAATCTGACTAATTTATTTAAAGACCATAGTAGCTTAACAAGAGATTTTAGGGTTAAATTTTAACAAGCAACCGTGTCATATGCTTGATGGTCTTTTCTTGTTGTACAAATGGAGGCTCATGCCTTAGTATAGGAGTAGTCAAACTTGGGACATTAAAGTCTTTTATAAAGGCTCATACTTACTCATTATCAAACTCGGGAGGGATTATCCTCAAATTATCCACTGTTCTCAAAGAAAGAAGATTTAGTCAAACTTTCCTTTTGTAACACATCAGCAGACATGATTCTATTCCCTTGAAACATGATGGATTTCTAGATCCCATGAGTAATTGACGAATTTTTGAATGATCTCTATAACTCGTTTGGTTTTGCAACATATCTTCTAAATTCTTTGCATCTGATTCAAGAATAACCCTCTTCAATCTTCAATCTTGAATCCCATCATCAATCAACACTCCATTGCTCTGCCTTGAAGATACTACATGGTCCAAGAGCATTTGTGGAGTTGGTAACATATCACAATCAGAATCTTATTGCCAAAGCATATTACCAGATTTTTCTCCCAACGATCTTACATGATTTAAATGATAAAAAAAAATACTTTTTTTTTTTATTATTGCGTTATATGTTTGGGTTACGCCTCAACAAATCTCCAGTTGAAGTAGGATGGACCTAGAATAACTGATAAAAAATATCTCACTTTTTAAGGTGAGACATGTAATAAGATAATACCAATAGACAATAGTAGAGTGGTTGTTAAAA
This sequence comes from Acacia acuminata, assembly GCA_019022655.1. Taxonomy (NCBI): domain Eukaryota; kingdom Viridiplantae; phylum Streptophyta; class Magnoliopsida; order Fabales; family Fabaceae; genus Acacia; species Acacia acuminata. Next base: position 925,879 of record JAFJYI010000123.1, read on the forward strand.
TATTATTTAGAAGAACAAAAGTCAGATTTGTTGTATGGAATCACAACTAAGCAATTTTCAATTTTGTTTCAATATGTCTCCACACATTTTATCGGCATCCGTACACATTTCATTCCATGCAGATATGCATGCGGTTTGCGGTATCTTCTTTTCTCCACATAATCTTGGGCCCAGCAGCCCCATCTTGCTCGGTTATGCGATCATATTAAAGTCCATTCAGTGCCATGACACGTGTCACTTTTTTTATTAGGCATAGTCATTATCCTCTAAGAGGCAATTATATTCGAAATACTATTGAACACTAATTGCGGTGTCTCTCTTAATAGAAATTCAAACATTGATTCACAAGAGACTAGCTCTTTCTTCTAAACCCGCTCACTATTGTCACTTTTGTAAACTGTAGTGTTCATGAAATATTAATAGGAAACATTATTTATTTGTCTGAGATATTATAATCCATTCTTATATTCTGCCTCATATATTAGAAAACATGTTTGATTTGCAAGAAATAAAAAAAAAACTAATGAGATGATTTCATAATTTTTTTTTTTTTTTTGGGTTATACTTTAGTACAAATCAATATATCAATATGTCAAATATGTACTGAGTCAAATCATTCATAAATAATTAACAATATAACTTGTTCCTTTATTAATGACACTGTTGTGACGGATCCCTGGCTATAGCTTCGACCTTGCAAAGCTTTTGTTATTCTTCTTACTTCAACTTCTAATTTGTGCCTTTCAGAGATAACTAGAACGTCGTTTCTCCTGAAGCAGATAATAGTAGTTTCAATTCAGAATGAGTTAGTAATATATGGAACATTTTTTCCTCTCCCCTTTATTACTGTGTTAATATCATGCTTAAGTGTAATTTAGCCACTCAATTTCATTAGACCTCTCTTGTTTCAGTTATAAATATGTTCAATTCTTCAAAACAATTTATCCCTGAAAAAAACATTCTCAAATTTCACGCAATACACAAGATGATGACATGACATCTATAAAACAAAAGGCACTTGATGAACATAAGAATAAAACAACAATAGCCGATTGACTCCCTCCAATCAAGCAATTGATCACAAACTTCTTACTGCATAATCTCTGTAATCTAATGACTACGAGGCACTCTAAATATCAAAACAACATATTCTTTTACAGGGAATAAAATTTAGACTCCAAGAAACCGATTTTGGTCTAGCTGCTACCTTTTGTCTATCCGCATGATCCACAACCTCATTTGGTAATTGGCCTGCATTAAATTCGTGTGATTTGTAAGGTTGTATTTCAACACTGAGAATAAAGCATTATGTGGAGAGTAAAACTGAGAATCTTAACTGATACTCCCTCTGCTCCTACATATAAGACATATCTGGAGAGTTGGTCTTAGTCTCTTAAATATAAGACATATTTTTCATATTTGTCAAACTTTTCCTAATTTACCCCTATTGATGCTCCCTAACAATAATCAAGGATAGGGAAGGAGGGATTAAAAAGGATGACTAGGGTATTTTAGTAAATATACATTATATTAACTAACTTGATAAATTCTCTTAATCTAATCAAATTAGATAAATACGTCTTACATTAAAGAGTGAAGGAGTACTTAGTGAAGAAGCAGAAGAGAACAACTGAAATAAGAAAGAGGAAATCGTACTTCATTTAAGTGAGTTTACGCCAGATTGATTTTGATGATGTATTTAAGCACTTCACTCGTGGGAAAACAAAGCCAGTCTTGGGAGGTCTTCCATCAATAAGGGAATTTTCATATATCTCCCTGCACTCTTGTATGACCTGGTTAACAAAGAGAATTGTATATCATAAGAATTAAAGGACTATAAGATTTCTCCAGTAAATCTCTCCTGAATAATGACTGATAGCAATTTTTCTCTGACATTGTCCTATTTTTCCAATTACAAGTTTGAGACAACTGTTCTCCTTTTAAATGATTAAAGCACCATAGGACCCAGAAAATGAGTTCAACATGATGTACCAAAATCTGTACAAGAAATGTTCCCTCTAGAATATGCCCAAAGCTTTTTTTTTGGAAGCAAATTCAGTCAATTGTATTGATCACCAAAAAATGCCCAAAGCTTGTTCAATGGCAAGGATTAAGCTTAATAGTTGTTAGTTGATACTATGTACTATGTAGAGCCACCATGTACTTTCTCTTCTGATTAAAAAATAACTTTCTACGAAAGCATACCCACAATCACATTTTATTTGGATCCCATAGAATTGAACACAACATTACCACTAAATAAATGATCCAATCGTGTTCTTTGCTTTAGAAGATATTAACACAACATTACCACTAAATAAATGATCCAATCATATTCTCTGCTTTAGAAGATATTTTGAGCTCAAAGTCCAGCAAATTAATCATTGAATTTTATTTACCTCCTTGGCATCCTTCCGAGGAATGCCTTCTCGAAGACCAACAAGCTTCTCAACGACTTCAGCCTACAATAGCAGAGAAAACGGGTTCATCAACAATGACTACTTTAAGTTTAAAATTTCATGAGCTTTGAGACATTTTCTTCTAAAAAATAATACACCAACAAATTTTCTGATACATAAAATGGAAGAACAACATAATAAATGAGAAAATTTATTATGGCAAATTGATCATGCCACTATTTTTAGTTTTTTATTATATTTTTTGGGTCAACTTTTACATTTAAATTTTCTGTCTGATCCTGTTCTTTGTTTTGAATATCTGTGACTGGTTAATATCCCAAGATTCTAGGGCATTCAGGAGGCAGATCCTACGTAATAATCACAATGATTTATAATCCTTAGTTTCCTGCTTTAAGAGTCTAAGCTTTTTGTTGATGTTTGTGTCTGTTTCCTTTAATTGGTGATTAGTTGAATCTTTTGTGGCCCACATTCTCCTATAAATTGCAACATAGCGTTCAAAATAGAGAAATTTCAAAGTAACAACCTTAGAATACTTTTATTTGCATTTATTGATTAACTAACTATAGTTGAAACCAGGATCATATCGAGGATAATCATACCGGGCAATCTGGTTGGTGTTCAAGAATATTTGTATATATGAGTGTGAATGTATCCAAACTCTCTGCTGAAGCAAGTTCCCTTAAGTCGCTGAGTATCCTCAATCTACTTTCAACTTTCTAATCCAATGGCAGGGACATTACAGTAAGAAGCTTGAGAACAATATAACTAGATTAACAGCATAATTTGCACATAGAATGACTACAGTTAAGAGGCACAAAATGAAAAAGCACTTACAGAAACACTAATATATTCCCTAAAGAAGTCCATGATAACCTCTTCATCTAACCTCATCCTTTCAATTGTTTCTTCCTTAATATAGTTTTTCTGCAATCAAATGATCAGGGAGACAATTATATCATATAAATGGTAAGTTGTTACAAACTACAAAGTGCACAGTTGAAGGCCAGACATCAAAAAGATTATTAGCATGTGAGTTAGGCACCTGCATTAGAAGATGATCAATATAAACAACCACAGTTTCCTCAAGGCAGGCTTCAACAAATCTTCTAAAAGATCTTTCTTCAATGTACCTTGAATAAAAAGCCGTAAGTGGTAAAATTTCCACAACATACTAAATATTCAACAATCAATAAGTAACAATTATAGAAGAGCAAGGGTACTTGTTGCTTCCCCGTCTTTGACTTGTTAAAGAATGATGCAGCATGACCCATGAAAATTGGAAACTCCAAAGAAAATCAAATGGCGCTCATATAGTTCATCAGCCTCTTTTATTTCACAATAGTAAATTTCATTAGTTAATGGTTAGGAGAAGTTGCTGCAATGTGTACTGAACATCTCAAGGTGAGAAATGTCCTTTCTACCCCCTCCTAAACCCTTTCATATATGACCATAGTTTGAACCCTTGATTTGAAACCCCTTGCTCTTGGTGGAAGAGGTCATTCTTTATTGATTTTCTCTCTCCCCTCCCTTCAAAAAAGATAACATGAGGACATCCAATCCAAATTACATTTTAAGATTCCCACAGTAGGATTAAGAATTTTGTTCTCCTTTATTCAAGAAAGACAACTTACGATCAACACATGAGGCCATAAAGATGCCGGCATGATTTCAAGCATTCATCGGGGAATCAAAATATTGCAGGATGGAGCTACAGCCATAAGACATTTAATTCTTGTTATCACAAGAAACTCTACGTGGATTGTTAACTAAAATAAAGAATTGGAGGTCTGATGGTTCATGAAAATCAGTTCTTGGTTTTTTCTTCACAGCTTAAGCATTTAGGTTGACTGGATTCTTGACAGAAACAAAAGAAAGCTGATGGCGGAAATGTTTTGGCATAAGGGGAACAATGAACAAACCAATATACGGAGGGCAGGAAATAAGCTTACATTTTAACATCAGTAAAATAATCACCAAATGTTGCAACCAAGTATTCAGTTACCTGCGCCTCGCTCCACTCTAGCATATGCAAAAGAAAAGCAACATTTTCAGTTAAAACAATTAACTGAGTTGTAAGAACATGTGCTAGCAAAGATAGGATAGAAAACATGGTTCAGTGACTTGTTTGTAAAACATTTAAATTTAATGTTGTTACATGCAACATTTAAAAACATCACATGGAGTAAATAAATTAAATATTATAATAACAATAATAGGTTAGTAGGTAATGGAGCACCTAACCTGTTTGGTATAGCTTCACTAACAACTCCTGGACACCAGGATCTTCAAAAATCACACACACAGTTTGATGCACAGCTTCCTACCATCAAAATGCAAAAGATTTTATTTTAATAGTTTAACCTTTTCCTTATAACTGATATCATCAAACTGACTAAGAACATAGATAAGAATATATATTATAGTTTATGGCTCTTTGGATGCATAACATGTTATCAAGATGAATTCCAAAATCTCCATTAAGAAGGAAATCACATATTGAAATAGAAATCATAAAATGCATCATGCTGAATTCAGCTGATTAATGTAATGTAAATTCAATATATATCCAATGAGAGTATTATAACACACTTGTAGACATTCTTATACCTTAGCAACATCTAGAAATCCCTTGCAGGTGTCTTCAAAGTTGACCTGTAATGAAATATAAAATATGAAGATATAAAACTGAGAAAAACAAATGAAAACTTCACTACTTCCAATATCAAGCTCAACAAACATACAAATTCCTTTTCTTTTCATATAAAAGAAACTATTTTTCAACAAACATATATAAGCTCGGCACACAATTTGGACTACCCCACCAGCAGAACTGAAAGGAATTTTGAAGGAGGACTGTAATGGGACTCGATATCCTCATAGAATTTATGTTAGCTAATATGTAAGGGCCTAGCCCTATAGTATCACCAAAAAAAAAAGAACCTATTCAAAGGTGAAAGAATAAATACAGTTACAGCAGGAAAAATACAGTGTTTATAGCTTCCCTTTTAGTTAGTCTTACTTCATGGTTCTTTTGAGGGGGCATTTTTGTTATATTTCTCTTCTACAATACTAACTTTAGGAGGCAAACTTATCATTCGTTGTACAATTAACTGTTATCTAGAAAGATTTCTTTTTAAGAAAATGAGAAGACAGCAAATATATTTGAGTCACATTTTGAACAAACATTTAACATAGGCTGGACGTAAAACAATAGGAATGAAGAAAAAAAGACTATAGATGAGCATGGTTTCAAAGAAATTTCATAAACAATCTCTATTTAGCATTTCCTTCAAAGAGGGGCAAACAGTAGTAAAGAATAACTACTTATTTATTTATTTAAAGATAAAGGCCCAATCAGGGTAGTTAATAGCGAGCTATAGAGGTGGAGGGGCGCAGAACAGGCCCTTGCCAACACAGAAGCTCCTTCGCAGAGTGTTTCGAGATCACACTGGAGCGCCAGTCGCAGGGTGCTAAATCTCACAGTGCGTCGCGTGATTAGGTTGAGGGTACAGTAAGAAAAGCCCAACCCGAAACACAGCAATCACACCAGTCCATTCCCGAAAGTCCAAAACACAGTGGTCACACGATTTTTGGCCATCGTTGCCCTCCTGCAATCAGTGCCCTCCTGCAATCAGTGCCCTCCTGCCATCGTCGGCCAGCCAACCAGTCCATGTTCAGCCAGCCACCGTTTGCCCTCCTACCAACCAGTCCAGTGTCATTGTTCCCCTCCTGCCATCAGTCCCCTCCTAGCATCATCCGGCTCCTGACATTTTCGGCCAGTCACAGCAATAAAGGCCTACCAATTGACATGCGCGTGTGTTTTTCTTTTTCCCCTCAAGATGGAATTATTATGATTATTATTATTTTTTTTGCAACTATTATGGGTTCATTATATGTTGAGTGTTTTGTTTATGACCTTTGGAGACTAATTTAATGATGTTTGTATCTTTAGCTTATGACTTTTTATTATTAATGATGAATATGTCTTAAATTTTGAGTACATTTTTATTTTTGAGCATTTATATGTGTATCTTCGGTACAATGGTCATCCCGCTATGCACTATACCACTATAGCGTTTTTTTGGAACAGCCACGATCTGGGATTGACTACTTTGGGACCAATACAGCACATATAGTATGAAACTCGACAGACAGATATTGCTTAAAAAAGGTATGGGGGTGAAAAACCCCTTGTACTCTAGTATAAAAAGAAAAAAGCATACTAACATCCTCACCAAGCACACTTCGAAAAGATTGTGATTTTTATGTTTTTATGAAGTCATGTGTCTTGGTTTGCAGTTTAGTGTTGACAAGGGTAGGATGGCAATTACAATATCAGAGAAACAAACTCTGGGACTGGTAGTGGTATTGGCATATGTACTTGCTCTGGTCCAATTTTGGGATCAGATTGGAAAAATAGAAAGAATGTTCTGGCCTTTGGACCTTCAACACTTATTGACCATCCAAACTTTTCTTCAGAATGAAATAAATCATGTTTCCTAAAACGGATTGCCAGAATCGGTGATAATAAGGCAGCAAGAAACAGAGGGAACTCAATGCAGGAAACATCAATAAGGAAGATTAATGTAATAATGAATTCAGGACAATGAATAACAACAAAGAGATGCTAATCATGCAAAAGTTAACAAATAAATCAAACTGGACAGAACAAACACAATAAAGAAGCTCCAAACCTGCTCAGCAAAATTTTGTGGAAGAGCTTCCATGGTGCTATTGCTCAGCTCCATTGCAAGATCATAGCAGCGCAAGTTGTTGTTTATCTAAATACGATGCTCCACAGAATATTATGTCAACACAAGCTTCAAAACAATGCATTATTGAAGAAATATATCGATAGCCTAATACTCAAAAAACTGCACTAACCACTGCACATAAAGGCTCAAGACCAATCTCAGATGCAGGTTCTTCAAGTCCTTCTTTTCTGCTTGAAAATTTCAGCTGTCAAAACCAGGATTGAAAATCAATCATCACCTGTAAAATTATAGGATGTCAAAACCAGGATGCAATCAGGGGCTCTATAAGTTGTGTTTATTTGGTGATATTATTGTGAGAATGAAGAAATTTGGTCATGCTGAACCACTATCAAAATTTTATTAGCAATGATTTGTCCATCACTTTTCACCAAGAGTTTGGATGACCAGGCAATTTACCTGAATGGTTGCCAATGCAATTCTGTATAACATGACATCAGTACTATTTTCTCGAACAATTTGTACTTGTTCTCCAAGTATCCTGAACAGATCAACAGCTGCTGGGGTATATAGCTTTCCATCTTCTGTTTTCTTTGGGGGCTGTGTTTTATCAGCCTCCAATATATTCATGTACCATTTCTAAAAATTCACATGAATAAGAGCATGATATTAGGTATGATAAAAAAGAAATCCAAGGAATAATAGTCAAATCAATAAGGTGGCTAATTACCCTTGTTGTAGCTTGCATTCTTTCAACATATGAGTTCATTAGAGGATCCATGGCACCACTTTCAGAACAAACTTGAGCCAGAGTTTCATCAACACCTAGCCCAATCAGAGCCTCTTGATATTCAACAACCCAACTGGTCACCTACCAGATTACAAAAATTAGGAAATCGTATCACCTAAAAGTTACACCAGATAATGCAGAGCCAAAGACCAAATATTTCCCAAAAAAGGGAAATGTTTATAAAATAAATATCTGTTACTTCAATCAACAAATGCAATCAACAAGATAACCCCTATGTTATATACTAATGCTTATAAAAGTCTCTAAACTTTTTTACCTTAAAAAAAAAAAAAAAAAAATCTAAATTTCATTGTTTTCTTTGAAAACATTAAACTGACACGTCAAAGTAATATTCCAGCAACAAGGAGTTCAACAACACCTAAGATGCATGCATATGAAGTTAATTATATTTAATTTTATCTTAAATTCCAGATTTAGACCAAGTCACCAAGATAAGATAAGATCAGTCAAGTCTCAATGACCTGATTTTCAACATTGGTCTTGTTATCTTTTCTTTCCTTTTCTTTTATTTTTTAGCCGTTAGAAGCTAAGTCTCTCTTGATATTTTGGTTCTTTTCAGAATGTTGCTTTGGGCTCCAATAGATTCTGCAGCTTTCTCCTTCGCCAGCACCTTAGAAGGACAATCAATAAAATTCGCTTTTCTAGAAAATCTAATAAATTTTCATTTGTGAGATATGGATTCACCATACACTAGTAGGAGAGGCATCACTTTCAGGGTTACAAAAAGAAGTATCCCATTCCCACATTTTTTCCCAATAGGAGACTGGGAAGTTTGCAACTGTAAAGGACCAGTAAGTTTGAATTTGTTCTTGGTGGCAAAAAAAGCTTAGCTGGCTCACTTTGGTTGAGAGAGTATGATATTGTATGAGATAACAATCAACATCAATGACAGTCCGCTAAAATACCTTTAATATCTCAATGTTTGTTAAATTATTTGCCCTGTCACTGAGCAACCTTAGCATCTGAGTAAATCTCTCTGTGTACAGATTTACCATTAGCTGAAATATCTCATATCTGCCAGAAAAGGAAACTGAATGAGAGCAAATTAAAAATATAAATAAAGAAAAAATATAATAAAAAATGCACCCAAGTGTAATAAAATATGTAGATTATCCTCACTGTTGTGATGGTTGTAGAGAATTAGGGAGATTGGGAGAGAAACACATATGAAACAAGTGCTGCTGCACTGTTCATTCCATTCATACACATTAACATCAACATACATGAGTGATTAAGCTAGGCTCTCCCCTTTATATAGGCTAGCCTTAGACTCAATTATGGCAAGGCCCATAATAGCCCATAACAGATATAATAGATCCATAACAGATTAAACTAACCACCTAGAGTCCTAAACTACCTAAACTATCCTTATACTAACTAACCCACTAACAACAACAACTAACTACCCCTTGGCCTCATAGAATCAGTTTAGCCATTAACTAACTAAGTATTATGGCCTCATAGAATTAGTTATTGGTGCCAATAATCCCTAATTTCTAACCCTAACACAGATTATTTACGACTTACATATCACTCACATACAGAACCATGTCTGAGACACACTTATGAGCCATGATAACAGTACACGCACACAGATATGTGTACATGTGATCCTCCATGAGTAGCAAATTGGTTAAATAAAAAATAGAAAGAACTATGTTTATTTTTTAATAAAAGCTATAAACAAATAGAAAGCAGAAAATCCATTGAGATAGAAGATACTACAGCAGGAAACATACCCAAATAATATCTCGAGATTTCTCATATTAACAGAAAACCTGTATAAAAAGAGGGAAAATAAAAACACAGTATATTCAGAAAAAGAGCAAACCTTGGAGGAAAGCAGGGGGCTACAAAGTCGAAGACGTCTGCAAGATCCCCTTGAATCTGTATGACTTAAAAAGACTCCATTAAAGAGGGACACAAATAGGAGATTGGATGATGTAGACGAAACATGGAAAACAAGTGCCAAATTCTGATTTTCTGTATCAATAATGAAACATTTTTATATAATGTACTGCTTAAAATCAAATGGCACACCAACGCAGGGTGTGAATTGAATGATGGATCAAGAGAAGGTTCCAGGTCTTGATGGTTTCAATGGGACCACTGGCATAAAGTTTCATGCATGACTTTAGAACTTATGACTTATGAGAATGATGCCTTGTGATTACAAGATCACAACCAGGCTCCTTCCTTTGAGGTTGGGGGAGGTTGGTAGGATACTATCTGTGAGAATCAAAGAGCTTCAAGATTATGCATTTTAGTACTTTATGTGGTGATGGGCATTGTTAGATTCGTCTGTCATAACAACAGGCTTTTTAACAGCTTATGCTTCCATCAGGACCGTAGGTAATTAAAAATTCAATTTCCACCATTTTTTTGTTGACTGATTACTTTATTAAGTCATCTTTGAAACAAACCTTGCCAGCCATAACTTTTATAAGTTATAATGCAGAACTGTTATGAATAGAATCTTTGAATTACCTCGTATAGAAACTAGGGTATATTTGCACTATTGAAAAATACAAAAAAGATTACATTATTTCCTTACAAATATCGCATGTCAATTTAATATAACAGTCTCCAAGAGAAAGAACCTGATATCAATCTCATATTTCCAACCATCATAAATTAAAGTCTTATGAGGACACATGAAAAGTGACAACAAAATTTATTAGGCAATGAAATGCCTTTTTAAGATTCTCTAGGACGTAGAAGTGGTACTCCCTCTGGTCCTAAATTAAGACTTATTTATCTAATTTGGGGAGATTAAAGAAGCTAAATAAATTATTTAATTCTAGCATATATAACTGATCCCTCTGAAATAAATCCGAGTATTATTAGACAATATATTAATTCATAAGTCAGATAAATTGGTGTGGAGAAAAATGATAAATATAAGAGAAAATCTTGAAAACAAAAAAACTATAAGAGATAAAATCAAAAAAATGTCTTGTATTTAGGATCAAAATTCACTTCTAAAATAGGTTTTACATTCAAGACCAGTGGGAGTATATAATAATCAGTTTGTGATGGGAAGAAATAGAATAAACTGATAAAGGATAAAAAAGAAGAAAAAAAATCATGCTATTTGGTCCACATGGGGAAAAAAATAAAAAGTTATTAAAGCTTCAAAAAATAATGTGCATACCGTTCGTGCTTCCTCTAGAGCTGCTTTCAGGTCCTCAAAGACAAGCTGATTCATAAATTAGATTGGCAGTGAGTTGCAAACAGGGTCACGCAAGTGTGTGAATCTAAGAGTTTGTCTATGAAAGGATGTGTATGGTAGCATCAGAGCAAGTAGAGCAAAAAATGAGGTACCTCAGAGAGAAGTTTGTTAAACCGCTCCTCTACAGTCTTCCTTATTTGTTCATAGCACTTATCCTTATAGCCTTTCCCCTGAACCTTTAGTTTTTGCTGTGTTACGTTGTTTATACTGGCAGGTTTTCTGTGATTCATCATCAACAACAGAATCTTAGTGGTTTCAAAGTTAAGCTTCCACCTTTTATGGTAAAGATATCATGTTGAGAACAAGACACTCAAAGCCAAAGGATGACATGACAATTAAATACAATGGTTGTTAACCCCAAAGTTTCTTCAGAAGCCTCATGATTGTTTTGGCAATAACCCCTTAGCACATAAATTAAAAGCTTAAAGATCCCTGAAGCATGCTGCAAGCAATAGATGCTAACAAAATTTGGTTTTAAGGCAGCACTGATTTGGAAATTAAATGTTGAATGCAACTTTGAAGTGCTAATGTTCAGAAAATGATCACAAAAACAAATAATTCCTCCCGAGGTTAATGTCCAAGGTATAGGATTGGGATTAATGAAGTGAAGGACTTATACACCGGAGAGAAAAACAAAGAAAGACTTCCAGCAAATCACAATTAAATGAAATTTAATAAAGAACAGATGAAAAAGCAGATTTCAATGGCACAGTGTCGGAGAATTCATAATATCTACTGAAAATTGAAACTGGAAGAATTCAGATCTAAATAAGGTAAGCTCAGAATTTGAACTAAACAAAAACTGTCACCATGCACTCAAACTCGGATTAAATAATGTAACGGCTAGTTTGGGTTCCTTTATGATCTGCAACAATCATGTCATCTTCAAAAATGTATGAACTTCATAGCAGAACAGAGATGCATCCATGTCTAATGAGCATACTAATCTTACCTTGCTTTCTTTCATGGGATTTTTAATCCTACTCCAGCCAGTTCATTAGGAAATCTTTGAAGCTCTGTCTGGGATTATATTCATGGTTTGTTGTTAGATTGAGGTTAACTGCAAAACCTATCCTGTTAGAGGTAACTTTCTTCCGTTTTACGTTGACATGACATTTCCCCTTTTCTATGTGTTAGAAAGGGTAGTTAATGATTCATTGGTGGTGAGAGAGGGGAAACATCTTCCTAATGTTCTAAGTGAGCATGACAAACCATCTTTCATCCATGCTTGTGTGCTTGTGAGCTAGCTGGGAAAAAATCACTCATTAATTGTCAAGCTAGCTGACTGTTTTCTTGCACACTGTTTTTGTTGGTTAGAATTGTGGTCTTATCTGCTGTCTTAAAAAAAGCTGAACAAGTGCAACACACAATTCAAACCCCCTTCTTTTGAGCATCTAAATATAACAATGGGAAGATATAATGCATATAATGGTAACTCAACTCTAAATAATGGAAGTCTTTTTATCAGTATGAAAATGTAAGTTACTTGGTAGTTTTTCGTGGATTTGCAATTGATTCCATCGCACCTTTCCCCTCAGCTTCAGCTGCTTCCTCTGCAATCTGTTGATCAAGGATTTCTTGCATCTCAACAACCCTAGAACCGGATTGACAAAGACAAAATAAGATTACATTAATCTGAAGAGTACAATGATAATCTACCCACACATTCCATGCCCACAGATATAAGGAAATCCACGACTGAAAGCAAAACTATGACTTGAAGGGACAGAAACATTGTTTTGGACCACTTCGTAACCCTTAAAAATGTTTTACCTGTTCCTCAATTGTCCACAAATTTGCTATCTGTTAATCAGCTTTGAAAGAAATTAAATTGCAGTCTTGTATTCTCCTGGTTTGTGTCTTTATGATAAAATTATAAGAAGGATAAGGAAAGACATGGACTATACTATCTAGCGCTTCCTAACAATCCATACCATATCTGGCTTTATCACCTAAGGGCTGGATATCCTCTATTAAGAATCCTAGTGTTATGCTTCCTAAGTTGAACAAAGATTTTAACCTTGTCATTTTCATTGTGATGCCAGAGACATTGCAAAACATCATTTTTCATCTGAAAAATAAATAAATAAATAAGAACCACTCCTTTGTGCATAAAAAAGGCTGAAAATGCCTGCCATTTTCTTATATATTCAAAACTTGCAAAACATCTTAGTAACATATAATCTTGCTATATAAATGTATGGCCTGATACAAAGTAGCTTAATCCTATAAATCTCCATTTGACTCTTCTTGACGTAAAGTTTGATAACAGGCATCAAAGAGTCTTCATTGAAGGCAAGAATTTATTGTACAATCATAAAGTGGATGGGCTAGAATTTTATGAACGAACTGTCAACAATATATTTGAGTTTCAATGGCAAAACTGAACTGTACTAAAACACAGTCACGCCATTAACCAACAATCCAAAAGGGGAAAAAAGGACAGAAAAGTAGAAAGGTAAATTTAACTGTCAGCAAACAACATACCTCATAGCACGAACCAGAGTTTGAGGACTGCAAAGGGAAAAGGAAAAGGAATTATCCATTTTATTGCAATCAACGCACATCAATTCATGTTTGCCAATGTAATCCAGCCAAGTTTGTTGCTGATGAGATAAAAATCAAACACGCCAAATTGTGATTCCTATATCTCTAGTCTCGCACTAGCACACAGCTGCTTCTGGTGTACATTAAAATAGTGATCCTTCTCCATTCAAAAAAAAAACCCTTCTATTTGGTATGTTTATTATAATAACGACATCTTAATGAAAACATCATTGAAAAATGCATTAATATATCATGATTCTAGACAAAGTTGAAAAAACCCTTGGAACTCTCTAGCTTGAGCAAGGGCTCACACATAAACATCCCAAATCTAAGTAAGTCCTTGAAGATTGGCCAAAAATAAGGTTTTTGAAGGCTTCAACTAAAGCACATATGACTCAAAGCTGTATCAACCTTGAAATCAATAAAAATCATAATTTGATTTCAAATCTCAAAGTGTACTCACTTCATATAAGTTGAGTCATAGATCAGACACAAAGTTATCGCAAGAAATAATGAAAATTATGCCAATTATTTAATATTAAAAATGACACAAACCCATCACAGAAAAAATCCAAAATAAAAAAGGCACAAACCTTTCTTTAGAAAGATTATAGAAATTGGAAATATGGCCCCATAATGTCTTCTCAAAGGTCTCCCAAGTTTGATCTACATCTTCAAAATATTCTCTGAAACATACGCCAAGATTAAGACAAGCAAAATATATTCCTACATTGAAAAAGTACAATAACCGTGGGGGAAGGTGCAAACCTTAATCTGCCAACCTCTTCCTTGTGAGAACCTGCAGCAGCTAATGCAAACCTCCGCTTCCCATCCAAGGCTGTTAGCCTCTGTAACAGTAAAAGATTGGTTTTTTTTTTTTTTTTTTTTTTTTTTTTTTTGGGGGGGGGGGAAGGAATATAAGATTTCAAAAGCACCTGATGTTAAGCATAATAATTAATCACCGTATTACCTCATATGTATTAACAAGTTCTCTCTCATCACTCAAAGAATCCCGAGCCTCTGCTGCCTCAACAGAGATGGACATCATACCTTCAACATCCTGTCAGAAGATAAAGAAGTTGAATAGTTAAAATTATATGAGGAAGGATAAGCTTATCAATGATGCGATAGATTTACCAAAACCAGGTTGAAACTACAATTAGTTAAAATCAGGACATATAATCAATAATCTGCTGCTTGATAGCTGTCTCCACTACTAGCTTATCCTAAAGACCAAATACAACATTAATGGCTGATACAACACAAGAAACACTGCAGTGGAAGTGCGGGATTGTATCTTCACTTTAACCATGGTTCACCAAGAGAAACCAAGCATAAAACTTATGCAGAGCAGTGGAAGGCGAAATTAAGATATCAACGATTTGCAATTCAATCATGATAAATGGTTTCATTAACAAGGATAAGAATATAACCTTCAAGGTAGTGTTTAAATTATTTCTTGCATTGCTAAGTAGCTTTATCTGGTCATGGTTTTCAATTAATGTCTGGCATTCCTGACAAAACCTGATTCACACAAAAAAGTACATTATGCTCAAAGTAATCGATATTGCAATGCTAAACAAACACACCCTAAGAAGTGATAAAATATATTAGTCCATCTCATTGTTTACACACTTTTCAATAGAGACAAAATTTTCACGAAGCCGGTTTACTGTCTTTTGAGATGAGTTAAGTGATTCCAATCCAGCCTGTGCTTGCTCAACCTGCAGTTAAGAGTATTTAGAGCAAAGAAACAGAAGACATGAGATAAGAGTTCCACAGTATCAACAGGAAGTGAAGAAGCACATGGTGATGCATATTCAGCGGTATAAATATAATGCTGATACAACAATCCCTAAAGTTCATATAATATATGCCTTGTATTGCTGCAATAGAGGACATGTGATACATCCCTTTTATGTAATGATTTTTTGACGTAGTGGAATATAAGAATACAAAATTCTGGGTTCTCCATTTTAGAATTCTTCAATAATAATTACCTGCTCTGCAACCATTGTACTAAGCTGAGCATCATTAGCCTGTAAATAAAGCAGAATAGCAGCGATCAGAACTATTAAACCCAAAAATTATTCATTAAAATGGGCAATTCTAATGAATTATGGAAAGAGACAGCACTTTTTTGTAGTCGTAAGTCTTCATGCAGAAAATTTAACCTAAACAAGCTTTAGAGGCAACATGACCAATGGAATATCTGATTAGTATCTTCTTGTGATCACCAGTCACAAGAATCCCAACAGTGTGGGGACCCATAGCACTGTGCGCTGTGCCTTCCCAAATAGGAAGCCACGAGGTTTCAAATTTTCTAGTCTCTGTGTAATCAATTCTTTTCTTCTTCTGTATTTTCTAATATTGATTAAAGAATTATGCCAAGGTCAGAGTATAAACCCAACAGAAAACCTCAAGTTCTCACCCAAAGGGTGCAAAAGGGAAGGTAATGAAGAAAATATGCAAAATTCATCTTCAGCAGAAATGCACACCACGAAATTCCTAAACAGAGAACGGAAGTAAAAATGGTTCTTGAAAATATGCTCCTTCGCTCTCCAACATATTTCATCACTTTGTAAACATCACATTTAGGAGAGAAGCTATAAAAATCGGTTGTTTCCTCCCTTCGGTTGATATCTCCCCCTCGTCTTGGTTGTGTTAATTGAATTAGTTATAACAAAGGAAAAAAAATGTCCGCAGACTTTTCATGCATAGCAAACAATGATCACACTCGTTTATCGGTCTCCTCCATACCCCACAAAAAGAAATCTGCTGCCTCAAGATTTTTACTTCTTTAAACGACGTTGCCCCATTCCAATTGGTTGGGAAAATGAATAAGAAAGAAATTGGACCAAACTATCAGCTATACACCAATGCAAATAAAGTCCATTACCATAGTACACCTTGTTGCATCTAAATTGCATCATTATTGAAAAATAACAAACATGGCTCACCAAAATCCTCAGCAATAGCAAAATGCAGAAACGCATCAAAGACAATAAATTGAATTCAACTAGTACCTGTTGACGTGAAATGTAATCGGCCTTGATAGATGAGATGGACTGCAGAAGCTCAGGAAGCGGCAAAAGCTTTGCCACCTCGCGAACTGCTGCCTCCTTAGCTTCAACTCCAAGATCTTCAACCATCATTTTGTCGTCACTATTCAAAAACCGCCCACGTTGAGGACACGAGAAAAATTCGAGTTTATAAGCAAAATTCTCCGACAGGCTCAGCACCCGATACGAAAAGAATCCGAGTTCAACTGAAATGGAATTGAATTTAATGAAAAGTGAACAGAATGGAGGCTTTAAAAGCACGAATTTGGTGTATAACTGGAGCAAAAGGCAGACTTTCGCGGATGTTGAATTTGCAGTTGAATATCTAGGCAAATAAGAGGGAAAAAGATCAGACTGAGAACAAGGGAAAAAGATCACAATGAGAACAAGTATGGATTCGGAAAATGATGCTGGCAAGTAAAAAGCTTGTTGTGGGTAATTGATCGGTAGTTTGGCGGGTAACGAGAACGAAGATCCACGACCCTCTTGCACTCTTGGGAGAAAGGGAGAGAGGAGAGGGATGAGAAATATAGTACTCCTAGGAAAGTTACACAGGGAGAACAGTCAAGGTCAGGGTCATAAAAACTCTACACGTTAAAAGGATCAAGGTGTAAGGAATAGACCATTACACCCTTGTTTAAAAGAACCCGCCAATTGCATTCGCTTTATTATTATCCCCTCCTTCTCAGGTTTTCCCACCATATCCAGCGATCAACAATTCTTGAAACTACACTCATATCGAGTCAAATCTTAACCAGAATAATAACTCATATTAAAATTTTCTTATTACCAACTAACTTTTCTCACAAACCAATAAAAATAGTTAAAGTCAATAAAGTTACTCTACACTAAACTGTAATATTATATTAATTATTACTCTTATTAACTAACTACCTTTATTAATTATAAGTAGACATGGAAAAAAAAAATAATTAATGTTCACCTTTTTTGGGCTCAGACACATGTAGGCACCATACTCATCTAGAGCTAGCAATCGGGTGGCCGGCCCTCGGTAACCCATGAAGGGCCAAGGCCTAACAGGGTCGACCCTCCAGGACCCGAGAAGTAAGAAAAACACCTATCCCATGGTACTGAAATTACTATTCCAAATTTTAACTATTTTTCCTCCACTTTTTTTTTTAAAAAAATATAATTAGGAATCGATCACTAATTCATAATCAAAAGCAAACTATGTTCACAAATAACTCATATAAAACATAAAAAGCATATTTGCGACGTTAGTACGATAAATAAATCGTCATCTTTGTCACTATCATCAATTTTAACGACATTTGAGTAGTAGCCTTTGGCTCATGAGTAAGAATATCATGAAATTTTTCTAAATAAATGAACACATCCATAATCTTTATTTACAACAAATAATAAATCAAATCATAAAATTAGAGTATAGATAATATAAAGATAGTGTCTCTTTTGGACTGAGTTTTGTTTCGGCGGTAATTACACCTTTTTTGGGCTCAGACACATGTAGGCACCATACTCATCTCTGGTTTCAAATATTGGTTCCTCATAATATAAGGAACTATCTTCTTCCATTTGATCCAACCCAGGTTGGTAGTAATTACACATTTTAGCTAAAGCAAAAATATTTCCTCCAATCCATAATATATAAAACGTAGAGAGCAATTAATATAGAAAATTTGTTTGAATTTGCAGATGGATTGTCTATGTCTCCACCTCCTTTTTTAAATGAAAGTGAAGAGTTGCCATCTTTGACATGGTGTACTTGTTTGGATTTGCAGGTGGATTGTATTAAGTTTTGTGAATGTGGCTTTTTCTGTTGTAAATGTGGTTTGTTCTATTGTAAATGCCCTCTGTAAGCTTAAGACTTGAGTTTGAACAAAAATCCAAGTTTTTAAATTTTGTTGTAAATGTAGTCTTTTCTTTTGTAAATCCATATTTCAACAAAAAATAAAGCATGAAACTCGCCCTTGAGCTACCTCCCTTAGTAGCCGTCGAAATTCACAAATCAGGTCAAATAAAACACCCCCGAAATTCAACGGGCTTACATTCTCCAGAAGAACGAATGTATGCTCCAAATCAGAAACTTCCTCTTCCAGCAACAACAGATCAGCAAAGAATAAAAATAGTATGAAACAGAAAAAGGTTCCAGAGATTCAAAGACGTCGTGCTTTATGAAAGTATCTAATCAAATCCGGCGACTTGATACCCGATCTACAACTTACGAAACTAATGAGAGGCTCCGATCAACTCTGTTTCCAGCTCCGTCTGCAACTGTCGTGAATGTGAATGTGAGCTGGTTCATGGAAGGTGGGAATATTGAATGAGGGCAAAATATTTATTTCACAATTAGATTTAATATCACCAATGTCCCTTGGGACTTCAGTGTAATTTGGTAATTTCAAGAGACCTAATTGTGTTTATTTCTCTTGCTTGGGACCTATACATGATTTTGTCTAAAATATTTCCTCCAATCCACAATATAGAAAACTTGGAGAGCAATTAATATTTTTTTGTCAAATTTTAACTTTATAATTAATGTTTAAATATGATCAAAGGGAGCATACAACAAAGTGGTGTAGTTGATTAAAATAAGTTGTCATAAAATTGAATACTTGTATCTCCTTCAAAATTTTCTCCCCCTATACTTTGATTGTACTTTTTGGAACACGTTTCGCTATCTATCCTTTGGATAGGCAGAGGGTACTCCTCCCATCTAGATCGTTTAGATGAGATTTGGATAGTCTAGATTTATTTTTTTATTTGGTGATTTTTAAATATTTTTTTTAAAAAAAAAATAAGAGATTATCTTTATTTTAAATTCTCTACTTGTTAAATATTTTTTGAAAAAAAATAAATAATAAAAAAATTAAATCAAAGCACCTAGATGGAAGAAGCACCCCAACTTATTCATTGATGGAAACACATTCCTTTTTTTTTTTTTTTTTTTTTTTTCAAATTGATGAGACTTGCTTGTAAAAAAGTCTCTTATTTGGGATTGATGACTCTCCATTTTAATTATATTTTTGTTATATTGTGATATATTTGGGAAGTCGTTAATATTAAAATAAAAGTGTTTATTTGAGATTTTGATAAGATATCAATTTAGTATATTGTTTAGGGGATTTTATTGTATCATAATTTTAAATTAAATTGGAATATTTTAGGATTAGATTAAAGAATAAGTAAATTATAACAAGTTAAAAAAAAAAAAGAATAGAGAAGAGTTTATGTGGTTATTATTAACATTATTATATTTCTATTTCTTTTATTTATTTTAGTCATCGTTTCCTTCCTTCTCTTAATCAGGTACGGTTTTGTGGGGGAAATAATAAATTTTCCAGTTTTTTGTTGGGCAAAGAGGAGACCTAAACATGCAAGAAAAACCACGAGTTTGAAGGGATTGGTTACGATCCTCTTCCCTTCTTGTTAGGAAATATATGTTTTAGGAAATATATATATTAGGAAGTATATTATATTAGGAAAGATATTATAGAGACAATCAGGATTATAGTCATTATGTCTCATTAACTATCTTATTCCCTCTCTTGTGTATAAATACCCTATACTATGTACATGAATGGACAAGCAATTCAGATTATATTTCTCCTTTCTTTCTCTAATTCTACATGGCATCGAGCTATCGGGTTCGACGGCCTGATTTTTTTCCATTTTTGTGCCATTTTCCGGCGAATTTTTGGCCGCGCTTCCGCTTTCCGTGATCGACTCCTTGTTCCGTCCGGACCCGGGTGGTTTCGTGGACATCTCTTGTCATCTTACCCTCTGCGTGGTTCCGTTTGCACGCCATCTTCTCGTTGTTTCTTGGTTAGAGGCTTCCTCTTGTGGTCTCTTGTTCTTGGTGGAGTGGCCCTTGTGTGGCCTCTTGTCCTGTTTGGTAGTTTGAGTGGTTGCTATTCTCTATTTTTCGGTGGATTTTCGACGTTGGGTTTACTTCTTGTTGCTATTTCGCAAGTATTCATTTTTGGGTTGTAATCTTCATCCTTTTATTTGGTGAAGCATTTATTTGGCTTTCTTTGTGTTGTTGGTTTGTTGTTTGGTGAGGTTTTACGCTCACGGTTGGGACTATCGTTCTTTCTCTTGTTGTGGAATTCAACTTATTGGTGAAGATCAATGGCTACATCTATGTCTAGTTCTTGTCGCTCTTGCTACGGGTAATATTGCTTCTAGTTTTGCTACTTCTTCCTCGAAGTGGATCATCGACTCCGGTGCTCTTCGATCATATGACAGGTAACCACCATTTGTTTTCCTCGTATGCGCCTTATGCCAATCCCTCTAGTATAACAATTGCCAACGGTTCTTATTCTCGTGTAATTGGCTCTGGCATTGTTGAACCTACTCCGTTTGTTTCCTTATCCCATGTCCTTAATGTCCCTGACCTCACTCTTCATCTTTTGTCTCCTAGCAAGCTCACTCGACAATCAAACTGTTTTATCACTTTATTTCCTGACCATTGTTTGATTCAGGATCTTACGACGAAGCAAGTTATTGGTAGGGGCTATGAATCTGGTGGTCATTACTTCCTTGAGGATCAGGTACCACGTTCAGTTGCTTGCTCTGGTGGTTCATCTCTTTTTGATATTCATTGTCGTTTGGGTCATGTGTCCTTGTCTTCTTTGAAGAGGATGTATCCTCAATTCCATAATTTGTCTTCTTTAGAGTGCGAGTCATGTCGGTTGCTAAACATCATCGTGTTCCCTTGGCACCTCGAGTTCATAAACGAGCCGCGTCTCCCTTTGATTTAGTCCATTTCGACGTTTGGGGTCCATGTCTGTCGAGTCTAAACCTGGTTTTAGGTACTTTGTTACTTTTGTTGATGACTTCTCTCGTACCACCTTCGGCTTTATTTAATGAAAACTCGTTCGAGTTGTTTTCTCACTTTTGCAATTTTGTCTTTGAAATCAAAACTCGGTTTGGTGTGTCTGTCAAAACCTTACGGAGTGACAATGCTAAAGAATACTTTTCGCCCAATTTCAAACCTATATGCTTGAGAATGGCATGCTTCATCGATCCTCCTCGTCCCGGATACACCGGCTCAAAATGGTGTTGCAGAACGTAAGAACCGACACTTATTAGAAGTAGCTCGGGCTCTCATGTTTCAAATGAGTGTTCCTAAACTTTTCTGGGCTGACGCCGTATCTACTGCATGCTTCCTTATTAATCGTATGTCCCCTCTTGTCCTCAATGGTACCACTCCATACACTACCTTGTTTCCTTCCAAACCCCGTTTTCTGTTGACCCTAAAATCTTTGGTTGTGTCCATTTTTGTTCGCGATGTTCGGCCCTTTGTTACCAAACTTGATCCCAAGTCTCTTAGGTGTGTCTTCCTTGGGTACTCTAGGGTTCGGAAGGGTTATCGGTGCTATTCTCCCACTCTCCGGCGTTATCTTGTGTCTCGATGTCACATTCCATGAGTCGACTTCGTTCTTTCTGTCTCTCCTCCACCCCCATCTCCCGCCTCTCTACCGATGACACATCCGACGTCTTGATGATCTCTTGGTCTATCTTGTTCGTTACCACCGGTGCAAGCATCGACTTGGCCCCGCTAAGCCACCTATTTATCATGTTTATCGGAAACACCCTAGGGAGAATAATGTAGTTGATCGGGTCCATGACCCCAATGATGGCCTTTTTGTCGATCCGTATTAGTTCCTTCCACTCCCGCTTCCGACCTAGCACCAATGCACGATGTTCGCTACACTTGATATCGCATACGCTCTCGAACCCGAGGCCCAGTGTCGATGCTTCGATGACTTGCCTATTGCCTTACGCAAAGGTAAACGTACATGCACTTATCCTATTTCTTCCTTTGTCTCCTATAACCATTTGTCTCCTCCATCTTGTTCCTTCATAGCATCTCTAGACTCTCTCAAAGTTCCTACTTCTCTCCAACAAGCCTTAACCCATCCCCTAGTTGGCGTCTTTGCGATGGAAGACGAAATGGTGGCTCTTGATAAGGCGGGTACTGGAATCTCGTTGATTTGCCTCGGCAAGAAGGCTATCGGGTGTAAGTGGGTGTTCACGATCAAAACAAAAGCCGATGGCACCTTGGAACGTTTGAAAGCTCGACTGGTTGCCAAGGGTTATGCTCAGACCTATGGTATTGACTATTCTGAAACCTTTTCTCCTGTGGCAAAGTTGTCTTCTGTCCGCCTCTTCATTTCTATGGCAGCCAATTATGGTTGGGATCTTCATCAGTTGGATGTTAAGAATGCGTTCTTGAATGGTGATCTTATTGAGGAAGTATACATGGAGCAACCACCTGGTTTTGTTGCTCAGGGGGAGCATGGGAAGATATGCCATCTTCAGAAGTCTTTATATGGCTTGAAGCGAGCCCTCGTGCTTGGTTTGACAGTTCGGCTACGTGGTTAAGAAATTTGGTCCGAGTCGAGTAAGTGTGACCATTCTCAGTGTTTTATCGGCACACGAGATCTTTGGGATGATTTTGTTGGTGGTATATGTTGATGATATTGTTGTTACGGGTAGCAATGCTTTGGGAATTTCATCACTTAAGGCCTTCCTCAATTCTCATTTCCAAACAAAGGATTTGGGTCCTTTGAAGTACTTTCTTGGGATAGAAGTTATGAGAAGTAAGAAAGGCATCCTTTTGACACGGAAGAGGAAGTATGTTCTTGATCTGTTAAAAGAAACTGGGAAACTCGGAGAAAGACCGAGTAGCGTTCCCATGATTCCTAATCCCTTCTTGGACATGGATGACCGCATACCGTTTGATGAGCTACCCGAGGATGTACGAAAGAAAGTTGATCCGAGAAAAGATCAAGCCATTTGCCTATCCCGAGAGATATCGTAGGCTAGTTGGGAAATTGAACTATCTTACGGTAACCCGTCCCGATGTGACCTTTCTAGTTAGTGTGCTTAGTCAGTTCATGATCGCACCAACCGTTGCTCGTGGGAAGCTTTGGAACATGTCTTATATTATTTGAAGGGCTCACCAGTCGTGGTATTCTCTATACGAATCATGGCCACAACAAGATTGAGTGTTTACGTGATGCGAGATCATGCGGGGTCACAAAGCTACCGGAAGATCCACCACAGGATATTGTGTGTTTGTTGGTGGAAATTTAGTATCGTGGAAGAGTAAGAAGCAAGATGTGGTTTCAAAGTCGAGTGCGGAAGCCGAGTATAGAGCCATGTCTCAATCTACACAAGAGATTGTGTGGCTTCACCGGTTAATGAAGGAGGTTGGTCTTGCCACGTCGTTACCGCGAAGTTGTGGTGTGATAATAAAGTCGCTTCTACACATAGCCTCCAACTCCGTGTTTCATGAACGTACGAAACACATTGAGATTGATTGTCACTTTGTACGCGATAAGATCAAGGAGAACTTTGTGTCCACCGGGCATGTGCGATCTAGTGACCAATTGGGTGACCTTCTAACGAAAGCTTTAAGTGGGACTCGGGTTGAATATCTTTGTAACAAGTTGGGCTTGATTAATATCTATGCTCCAACTTGAGGGGGAGTGTTAGGAAATATATGTTTTAGGAAATATATATTTTAGGAAATATATATATTAGGAAGTATATTATATTAGGAAAGATATTATAGAGACAATCGGGATTATAGTCATTATGTCTCATTAACTCTCTTATTCCCTCTCTTGTGTATAAATACCCTATACTATGTACATGAATGGACAAGCAATTCAGATTATATTTCTCCTTTCTTTCTCTAATTCTACACTTCTCATTATCTTTTTTATCTCAACCTTTAAATTGAAATCGAACGGTTCAAATTTCATGTTTTATAAAATATTAATAAATAATAAGATATTAAAAAAATATTTTAAAAGAATATTTTTATAAACCATTGTGAGACATTTATGTGTAAATTTTATCTTGTGCCTTATATTTTTGTGTGCTTCACCGTCACTTGACTGCTTTGTTTAATTAAATTAAGCCTGAGAAAGTTAATTTATTTGTATGACTTTGATAAAATTATGTTAAACTTAAAGTTTAGGGATTAAATGGATGGTTTGTTAGTAGTATAAAGATATAGTTACTAACATAGCATTGTTAAATTAAGGTTGTTGTTTGATGTTTATTTTTTATTAATTGTAGCAAGAGATTGTGCAAGTTCATTGATGATATAGATTTGGTTTTGACTTGAGAAAGCTTAATCAAATGCTTTTGAACTAACTCATTAAGTCATTTAATCACTAATTGAGAGACAATTACTTAAGGATTTGTTTGGTTTGAGGAGGGGAGTACCATCTTTAGTATGAAAAGTCGGATATGATCATAATGTGGCTTGCTTCCAAACTATTTTTTAGTTAATGTGCAGAAACGATTCGAAAAGTTATGTAATTTTGAAAACTTCTTATAGACGATTTGGTCAAAATTTTCTCTCTCCTCCCCTCAAACCAACACACACCTTGGTGAGAAAATAATCTTATGCTTCTCTTGTCTTGAAGTAGAGTTTTGATTTAGTTTTAGTCAATTTTTTTAATCCTTGGTAGAATTGAATTTGGAAATAGAAAAGCTTTTCAAATGGTTTCCCTAAACCTAATTGATTGCACAGTTGTGAAGATTACTTTTCTTTTGAACGACAACTCTTTATACTGCTTGTGACCTATATACTTGTGGTAAGCTAGACGACGAACATGTTTATATGTCATTTTTCCAATATCTAAAACCTTGCAGCAATCTTTTTTTTGGGCCATAGCCTCGCGGTAATCACATTATCCACAGGCCCATAATGATGCTTATTCATTGGGCTTTTTCACTTTAATTTTGCTGTTAATTGAGTCCCAATTTAAACTTTTTGCTTCTCTCTTTTTTTGCCTAAATTTAATTGGGCATCTTATCCAAAGGCCCATAGTATGTCTTCTTTATTGGGCTTTGTCAATTTAATTTAATTTTTTTCTTCTCCCCTCCTGCCTCAATTGGGCCTCGATCCACATTCACAGAGGGGGACAAAGAATTAAACAGTTTTAGGACTTTTAGCACAGCAAGCTTTTGAATCAAGTATTGGTGCCTATGCATTGCATGGAAAAAGTTCATATCTATATAATGTCTTGATTAGATTATATGAACTTGTTATAGGTATGGGTACTTGTATATGTTTTTTTTTTTTTTTAAAAAAAAAAAAATCTGCTCACTCATATTTTTTAAAGAGCATACAAGATTAAGAGAGAAAGTGAATTTCATAAAGATTTTGAATTTAAATTAATATTTTGTACACTCAAGTTCAAACACCTATAATGAATACAACGTAAAAACATAATCTGAACAAATTAGAATCAAATTAAGAATATAAAAAAGAAATTAGAAAATAATCGTCAGTAAATTATATTTATTAATTAATGGATTCAAACTGAATCTCCTGGTATTTAACACCAAACTGATAGTATTTATTATTTTTTCAGAAAAAAAAATTAGAAATAATCATCAAAAAATTGTTTTTATTGATTAATAAGGAGATAAAAAAAATATAATTTTAAATTATGATAACTCTTTGATTAATGGATATAAAACAAAATTCAATTACTACAAACAAAGTGAAATTTAATAGTGTTTGATCCACATTCATGGAGGCGGACCAAGAATTAAACAATTTTAAGACTTTTAGCACAACAAGCTTTTAAGTCAATTAACTACGAACTCCAAACTGAATACGGATGATAATTTAAAAAAAAAAAAAGATTAGAAGTTGTACCAAAAAAAATTAGAAGTCTAATTTGCTTCCAATAAATAATACCTATCTAGTAAAAAAAATATTAAATGTCGTCACAATGTAAATATTTAATAACTTTTATGAATAATGTTATTTTTTAATAAATTTTACATTGTATAGTATATTTATGAGGATTGCAACTGTAGAATAAGAGAAGTAAAAACTACTTTTATTTTTCCAGACAAATCAAAACCGAGTTTTATAATATTTATCTCGGAGAAATTAAGTCAATTTTTTAATTGTTTATCATTGAATGCTTTTTTTAATCAAAATTATTGAATGTTTGGATAAGGCATATACGAGTTAATAAAGCAAAAGCTATATGTGTTAGTACAATATGTACTTACACAGATTGTACTATTAAAACATGCTACTATAAGTGAAACTCAAATGATCTGCTGATCGTTATTAAGAGCACATAACGTGTTCCATTCTGATTAATCCTTCTTAAATTCTGTCTCCTGGATTCTTCTTTCTGAGCCTCTTCTTGCTTAAGTTTGCTTGACTACTTGTATTATAATTGAGTCATTATATTCCTCATGGAGCAAGCTGGGTTCGATTTTGAACCAAGTTGATTGAGAATTGTCGGAAACCACCAAGGCGTTAATTTTTTTGGGTAGGTTGGCAACCTTGTTTTCCTTTCTCGTATTCGTTTGTTTCGAAATTTTCTATGAAAATGAACTGTTTCTCATGAAATGAGATTTTACCAGAAGCTCATAGTTTTATCTATGTATATTAGGAGCAAAAAACTTTGCAAGCCTTCCCTTTGGAGGGTTTTGGATTTTTGGGTCAGAAACTGATCTTATAAGAGGATGGAACTTAAAAGTGGATCATTATATTATCTTTTACTCAAAAAAGAAAAGAAAAGTGGATTATCTAAAATAAGTTAGGTTAATTAAAATAGAGAGCAGGTTAGATAATGCCATGAGGATAGAACAAGGTGTCGGTGTAATATAAAAACGTGGGGTGGGAGACTGAGCTGTACTTCACCTCTGGAAAACTTTAAGTACAAGAGTGGAGCGGAATCTAGCCACTTTTTTTTTTTTTTTTTTTTTTAACTTCCTTCTCTTTGCTTTTCATTTTTTCCATACTTTCAACCGGTATTCGTTTCAAGTTTGTAGTTTTCCCATCTAACACAAGTGTCTCCTATAAAACTCAAACTCAAGATCTAAAAAGATCTAATAGGTGTTACACTGCTAGATCAACTTTGTGTTGGTCTTCCTTCTCTTTTCTACTTCCAAATGAATTATTATCAACAAACTAATTAATAACTTCCATAGTAATTAAGAAAAAGAGGAAGAAAAAAGTGAGTTTCATTCAATCATGTCACATGTCAGACCTATATATAATGAGAGAAGTGAAGTTCATGTGGAGCCGAGGGCGGGTGATCCTGATTCATCAAATGGCAGTGGGGTTAAGATTTCATACATTTGTAGGCAGTTGTGAAGCTAAATCAGCTTCACTTAGGCCACCTATTGTTGTCGGTGTTTTTTTCGAGATCCTATAATCAGATATTTGAGTAACTAACTAATCACTTTGTAGTCTAACTATCCACTGTTAGACAAAGACCTTTGGTAGCTTCACCTACTAGTATATGTGAAACGTCAAACGTGATTAACGAGTAATCTTGTTCGAATGATGATGTCCAACCTGTCCTCGTTGAATTGGAGTGGGGAACAACATAAATGATTCTCGTTTGTTGTCACCCCCACGTTCTAGTAATTATTACTTTTATCTTTATCATAAGTCATTTATAACTCATTTTTACATATTCATTTAGTTATATTTATAAGTCAGATCATCAATTTGTTATATAAATTTATATAATTTTACCTTTCATTTGTTATTATATTGACTTTATTTTTATATGGTATTTTGTATATTAAATAGGACTAAAGTTAAAAATTTGTTAACTTTTAATACAAGAGTTAACGAGGTTTAGTTTTTCTTAGTCTAAGACTAGAGAGCATCAAGAAATGTATTAAATTGATCAAAATTTTTAAATTTACCTTTAATAAGTTTTTTCTCTTTACATGTACAAATTGTTTTCATATCGCTATCTTCTTTCTCTCTTTTCAATGAGAATTAAATAAAGGTAAAATTGAAAATTATAAATAAATATTTACAAGTGATGACCCTCTGTGACAAGGACAAAAATTTTCCCTACAATAGGAGGCATATGGGTAATAACGACAAGAGTAGTGTTACTATTTAAACAAGGAAATTTCTGACACATAGGTCTTTTTTTAATTAGGGGGCACCAGAGTTCACACATGCTTGTGCAGTTTCAAGTTTTGAAAATTTTCTTCCAGCTTGTTATTACCTGGGTCATTCATTGATTGAAGCAACGAATATAATAGGATATATGTTACTCTATGATCCAACAACCAATCTCTTCCTCCATGTTTAACTAACGGTCAATCAAGTTTTATAACTAATTCGAGTGACTGATTTGAGTAATGAGTGATTTACAAGAATAATATAAAGAGAACGAACTAAAAATTACAATTAATAGGCATTCAAATCCAAGTGATTTGTTGGTCTTAAATATGTGAATTAGCTAAAATTTAAGCGACACGGTGCTTTAATCATCTCTCGAATTTAAAGAGGCACATTCGTATTTTTAAGTTACTTTTATTACTGAGGACTTATATTTAACAACGTACGAATTTAAACCCAAGCGGGTAAAAGATTTTATCATGATGTCATAAACAAAAAAGCCGCTTCAGTCTTTTCCTTTTTATAATGTCACTTGTTAATTCCTTATCACATCAAATCAAGTTTAGGTGCAGCGAAAGCAGTGTTACAATTACTCGTTTTTTTGGCCAGTTAGAATAACTTCTCACAAGACTTTACGCTTCTTGCGAATTTTATAGTTGAATAAAGGGAGAATTTGAAAAAGGTCCTAAAAAGATATTTTATTACTAAAAAGTCACAACGATGACTAAGCAACATATATAAATATGTTAGTTTTTGCACCGAGACTTGTCATATCGCATGCTCCTTAACTGTTATCTAACTTTTAAGTGATTAATTTTTCACTTGGAACCTTATAATAACCCCTTGAATAAATAAGTCTTTTTTAACTAACATAGAGTTGATTTAGTGATATAAAATTCTACTAAATACCTCTGTATATTTTGAGTTCAATCAGTCTCAAATGAGATAATTATGTTGGAAGGGGTAGTCATAAACCCCAGAGATACTAGATAATAATATAAAAAAAGTAGCTCTATTATGAAATCTGACTTGATGCCTTTATCCAAATTTGTTTCATGCTTCACATTCATATAGTTTAGTTATTCTCGTATTTATGAAAAATTTGAAGTGGAAATGAAAATCATATGGACAGGTATATAGTATATAGCAAGTTCATCTATAATATTTTGCAAATGTGTGTGCGCTCGCATATGGCAAGGAACAAAGTTTCTTGAAGCGCCAAAAGTGTTTTGACGACCGAATTAATAAAGGAGTCCGGATCCTCTCAGTATCACTTCCCTCTCATCCCTCAAGTATCTTTTGATCGGATTCGTCCAAAAGTTGATTCAACGTCCAGAAAAGAGGCTTTTAAAAAATTTTATTTTTACCGCATGCAGTAAATATAAAAGTTTTTAAAAGCCCTTTCCGACGTTGGATCAACTTTTGGATGGCCCAGATCAAGATACTGAGGAATGAGGAGGGGAGTGATACTGATGATATCTGCTTCCATTAATAAAGCGCCAAGTTGAAACAGCAACGTGCAGGAAAAAAGTTACAATAATTGAAGGCAGAGATGATGTTCTGCAGGCACGCATATGTTGAGTTTATATTAATTAATATATATATATGATCACGTGAATTTAATGTTAACAAATATATACATATATATGTGTATATATATATTTAAAATTGAGCAATTACACATTTACTAGCTAGGGGATGTCTATGTTATTATATATAGAAGTCATGTATGATGAAATGAATTGAAGAAGCCATAGAGAGAGAAAGAAAATGGATTTGAGGAAACAAAGTGTGATGATAGTCCTTCTGTGCTTCCTTCTTCTCTGTAAGGCTCAAGCCACGGTTCATTACTATGACTTCGTTGTAAGTTCTTCCTTGTAACAATATTCTTCCTAAAGATCATATTTTTAATATTGCAATTGTAGCTTTAGACCATCAATAATAGGATGCTCAATGTGCGCGCACACACACATTTATATATTGTTCTCTCATATTCTAATCTAATAACTTATAAGCTCTCTGCGGTTTTGTCATCCGAAGGTTAAAAGTGTTTTTCTTCATCTTCATCCTACGAAAACTTTAGCTAGAAGCGCTAATAATGCACGTTGTGCACTTAAATTACTGGTCTGTATTCTTAATTCATCCTCTAAGATTAGATGTTATGTATCGACTTGAAAAAAATAAAAAATAAATAGATTATACTTTTTCATTAAACATATAAAATCAAAAGCTGGACTAGACTGGACGTTGGTGAGTTCGATTGGTAAATTGGCAAACTAGATAGGTGGCAAATCCAATAATTTATCTAATTTGGAAAATTTGTTATCGGGTGATGAACTGATCAACCTGATGGAGGAAAAGGAGGAAGAGGAAGATTGAAAATCGAAGTATGAAACATAAAAAAGAAGAAGGATACTATTCTGATCCTATTTATAAGTCCTTTTTGACCAAATTATACATACCAAGGAGAGGTAGGTAGCTCAATAATTATGGGGTACATTTTCAACTTTACCTTCATTTATGAATGGGTACCTTTCAACTCTTATTCTCTCTTTATTTTCATTGGTACAATAATATGGGTAAAATTATTATAGTCTCATTTATTTGGTCAAAATGAACTTATAAATAAGATCAGAGTGGTACAATGAAGGGGAGGAATTTTCAAAAGTAGTGGAAACTGAGACGTAGGTAATGAAATTAAGTATAAACTAATTAGCCAATAGTCTTATAGTCTAATTGCATAAGAACTTCTCTTTAAGTGAGAGTGAGAGGTTATAGGTTCAATCCCACTTATTACTTCTGATTACTGGGTTTTGCCTTTTGATTATTAGAAAAAAAATTTGTGAACGTAACTATTAAAGCATCTCACATATCCATCAAACCCTCACATTTTTCTATGCTTTTCAACTGGTTAAACAATAAATATAATTTTGTTCACCACCTTCTGCACGTTACACAGTCATTTAAATATACTCTATAAATATGCATCTACCAATATCTTTTGCTTTTCTAAGAATAATATTCTGATAATTAAGTTCTGCTTTATTAATTGGCCACACGCAAACCAATGTTATGCAACTTTTCCCACGCGTAATCTAAATTAGAAGTTAGAAAAACAAACTACTCCCTTTGATCTTTATTATAAGGCATCAAATAGTAAGTTTTTTAGTTTTTTATAAGGTACTTACTTATTCTCAATGAGTATTAATTATTTTTTTCCATTTCTATCCATAATTAATAAGAGTAGTGGGTGAGAGTAATAATTAATATAATATTAGAATTTAGTGCAATTAGTATAGATAATATTGAAAATTACTTAGATTTTAGGATAATTTTATTTACTTTAACTGCTTTTATTGATTTTTGAGAAAGTTAGTTGATACCTTAAGGACAGAGGGAGTAGTTATAGACTTATAGCTAACTGTGGATATGCTAATATACGGTGGATTCCAGCTGAAGGAAACGAACTTCACAAAGCTGTGCAGCACGAAGAGCATCTTGACGGTGAATGGCAGCTTTCCAGGGCCAACCATTTCTGCTCGCAAAGGAGATATCATTTATGTCACAGTACACAATGATGGAACTTATGGTGTCACTATCCACTGGTACTCATTTTTCCACAACCAAATTATTAGTAGTACTATTTTACAAATTTTCCCAAAAGACAAAGATCCGGTTCCATCATTTAATTGTTGACCATTTGAAGTAATCATTTGATTTCATTCTTAAGATTTGTAATGGCACGCAACCGATTGTTATTAGAAGTAACTAGTTTAAGGGACAATGCAATAAGGGAGTTGATTCTTATATGAGCAGCATGAGTTAAGTATTAAAGCCGCAGCTCTTATTTGACAGCATGTTTCTTAATTTTGTTTTATATTATTTAATTTGATTAACTTTTTTTGGCCAATATAATGTTGTTAATAGAAATAGATCTGTAAGATTTCAAAGAACTGTATCCATATTTTCCCTACAGGAAAAAAAAGTGAACATAGTAGAAAATTAAAGAAAAACAAAGTACTCCCTCTAGTTCCTGTTATAAGGTTACTTTTGGAAGGGGTTATAAGGCATTTGCTTGTTAATATTAAATATTTTTTTATATGTCCATATTAAATAAGGGTAGTGATGAGAGAGTAAAAATTAATACTACTCCTTTGGTCCAATTTATAAAGTCTAGAGGAGAAGATTTTTTGATCATATTTATAAGTTACATCATTAGTCAATGTTCGAGTGTTGTGTGGTCACCTGTCAAACCCGACATACCCAAGTCACGTAATTAAATGTTATATGAATGTTTAATTTTACCTTTCATTTATTATTGAATAAACTTTATACACATATGAAAAAAAATACTTTAGGAGTTTGGATGCATTATCTTAACCATAATCTCAAGTTCAACTTTTTTCTTGATTATGATAAAACATGTTGGAAGTATCTTATAAATAATAGGACAAGAGGAGTAGAATATAATGTTTGAGTTTAGTATAGTAAATAAGGATAATCTTAGAAATCACTTGCATTTTATATTTTTATGACAAGTAAGATGTTTTCAACTATTTGATGTGTGACTTATATTTGGGAGTCCGAGGAGTATCAGAAAAGGGATCTAGATTTTGTGCACATCTTAAAACAATCTATTTCTTAATATTCATTCCTTCATATATATATATATATATATATATATCATCATCATCATCATCAAAACGCAGGCATGGAGTGAGGCAACCAAACGATCCATGGTCAGACGGACCTGAGAACATAACACAGTGCCCTATCCCTCCAGGTTCAAGGTTCACTCAGAGAGTCAATTTGGCTTCCGAAGAAGGAACTCTTTGGTGGCATGCTCACAGTGATTGGACTCGTGCCACTGTTCATGGTGCCATTGTTATCCATCCTCCTCGTGGAGCTTCTTATCCTTTCCCTGAGCCCCATGGCCAAGAAACACTCATCATTGGTTTGTCCCATTTCTCCAGTAATTCATCTCTTAATGAGTTTTGGGAGAAGTACTATGAGGTCTTAAGAAAGGAACTTAATTGTCAATTACCAAAAAGTCCTCATGACAAGTTTCAATATAAGAAATTGTAACACTTCATTTGTTATTGGGACTTTTTCGGTTGTTAAGCCTATTCCTTAAGACTTCATAGTAATTCCTCGAGAGTTTTTAGATCCCTCTCTAATCTTTTTGGTTCTTGTGTAAACAATTAATTATAGGGGAGTGGTATGACGGAGATGTGATGAAAATCATAAAAGATGCTTTGGCCTCTGGTGGAGAACCAACTGCTTCCGTTGCTTACACCATTAATGGCCAACCTGGAGACTTGTATGCCTGTTCTAATGGTGACATATCTAACTCTATAAAGTTACTCCCCTTATCATATTTATAGGGTAGAGAAAAAAAAATTTAGTCCTATTTATAAAGCACCTTGTTAGATTTTGTGTGTGTCTATATATATATATATATGTATATATATATAATTTTACTCTTAATTATGTTGATTTGTGTTCTCATATAGTATAATGTATATTAAATAAAGATAAAATTGGGAAGTTATTGAATTTTAAGGTAGAGATAATTAAAGAACTTTGAGGGTTTTTTTTTGACCACATGAAACATGATAAAAAGGACCAGAGGAGTACCACATAGACAACAGTAATTTAGCTTAACGGTAATTCTGCATGCAGGGACGACACACCGGTTTTCAGTGGTGCCCGGAAAAACCTACCTTATTCGCATAATCAACGCCGCCATGAACGAAAACCACTACTTCGGAATCACCAACCACACACTCACACTAGTAGGCACAGACGCAGCCTACGTCAAGCCCTTTACCACCCCTTACCTTTTGATAACCCCAGGCCAAACCATGGACGTTCTGCTCAAAGCTAACCAGAAACCAGGTCCCTACTATATTGTCGCTTCACCCTTCCACGACGGTGCATCTCCATATGATAACACCACAGCAACAGCCATTTTGCAGTACCATCGAAGTGTTAATACTTCTCATCATCGTCATCGTCATCGTCATCAGCATCCTCCGTTGGTGTTTCCTGATTTCCCTGAGCATAATGATTCTTCTGCTGCTTTCAACTTCACTAATAGATTAAGGGGTTTGGGGACTAAGAGTCACCCCATTAATGTTCCAAAGAAAGTTAACAAGAGGATTTATATGACTGTTGCTGTGAATCTTCTAACATGCAATGCTAGTACTTGTAATACAACCACCAAGCTCGCAGCTAGTTTGAACAACGTGTCATTTCAGATCCCAAGTATTGATATATTGGATGCTTACTACTGGTACGTGCTATATACTCCTTTGATCCTATTTATTTATAAAGCATTTTCAGCATGTTTCACAAGTAAAAAAACCTTATAATTTCATTAACTCTGCCTTAAAAGTCAACAACCTTCCAACTTTAACCTTATTTAACAACACACTTTCCAAGAAAATAACAATCTACATTAATCCTTCATGTCTACAATATAGGGCACTTCTGGAAGGAAGACATGATCAAGAATACATGTCACTCTCCAGTTTAATTAATGCTCTTTTTCTTTTTTTGCCCATGTAATTAAGACAATTACTTTCCAACTTTGCCCACTCATTATATCTCCCCTCTTTCTTTCTCAAATAACATTCCCAATGAAATTAAACAAATTTCTCAAGAAGGATAAAAGTGGACAAATTTTACATTTAAAGACATATTAAATGACTTAATTGTTATTTCTTATTTACCATGATATAGTTTAAGTGCCCTAATATTGTAGACCAAAGGGACTATAATAAATGATTGGTAAAATTGTACATTCTTGTTAAAAATTTAATGACATACCTTATAAATAGGGCAAAAAATACACACACTCTCTCTTGTGAATATAACTAGAGGAGTATTTTAATTTTTGTTTTGATTTTGCATCTAAATCCAGCTTCAATTTTTACAGTTTGTGTTGTGTGGGTTGTTTTTGAGTTAAAAATGTGGATTCTAACCCAAATAACAATTGATTTTTGCAGGAACAAGACAGGGGTTTTCACTAAAGACTTTCCAAAAGAGCCTCCAAACTATATCAACTTCACAAATCCTTCTAATGATGTATTTACTACCACGGGAACGAGGGTGATAATGCTGAACTACAATGAGTCAGTAGAGATAGTGTGGCAAGGAACAAATAATACATTGAATACTGCTGAGAATCACCCAATGCATCTTCACGGTTTCAGCTTCTATGTTGTGGGACAAGGTCTCGGAAATTTTAACAACAAGACAGATCCTAAATCTTATAACCTCCATGATCCTCCAGAAGTTAACACTGTTAATCTCCCCCTCAATGGTTGGCTGGCCATGAGATTTGTCGCCAACAATCCTGGTATGTCTTGTACTATACTCCCTCCATTTCTTTTTAGAAGAGACAGTTGACCGATTCACGTTGAGTAAAAAGTTGGTTATGTAAAAAATGTAACTTTTTGTCAAAAATATCTTCATATAAGTGGAAGAAAGACAATTTGTGGTGGGGAAAATGTGTAGGAATCAAATACAGTGATATGGGTACTATGAGTGATTAAATAGGGGTAAAATGAGAACTCAACAAAAAAATATTGAGACAACCTATAAATGTCTCTTATAAATAGCAACAAGATATAGGTGGTTTCTTATAAAAAAGAATGAAGGGAATACCTTTGAATTACCATTCATAATCATAGTGACATTATATTGTTGCAAAAAATACTTCCTTTGATCCTTAATATGAGACATATTTATTTAATTTGATTAGATTAAGGAAGTTAGTTAAGTTAATTAATATGACATTATTTTCTAAAACACTTTAATTAGTCATATTCCTCAATTCTCTCATTCATATACTCCTTCTTGGTTATAGTTCAGATCAGAGTATCAATTGGTGTAAATTAAGAAAAAAATTGACAAATACAAAAATTATGTCTTATATTTATAATCAATATCAATTTCTCAAAGATATCTTAAATTAAAGATCGGAGAGAGAATAATGTAAGCATAGAGCTTTCATATTTCTACACTTTAATATTTCTGTTTGAATTGGGCCGAAAGATAATGGTTATACAGAGCTCTCATATTCTTGTGCATAAATAATTTTCGGGGTATGGTTTATGCATTGTCATTTTGAGAGACACAAAGAGGCGGGGAATGGACACGTGCTCATTGTGAAGGATGGGAAAACCAAAGAAACAAGCATGCTTCCACCTCCTAAGGATATGCCTCCTTGTTCCAAATGAGGGAATTGAATAGTTACATCATCATTATTCATTCCACAATAATGCTTTCAATCAATAATTAATTATTATGAACGTATTAAATAAATCTAATGAGTTTGATTTCAGACTCAAATATGGGATTCGGATTTGAAATTTAGTCACGTTTCAATTGTTTTAGAAATGTGTAATATCCTAGCAACGGTTCATGTTTTTGTTTGGTGTTTTGGAGTGTAATATTATTTGAACTCTTCAATTTTCTTTAGGCTTTGATTTTCCTTCCTCATGTGTTTGTGTGTGTGGGGTGTTACAAAAATAAAGAGTTCGAGTGGTTTTTTTTTTTTTTTTCAACATGAACTTCAATATCTGTATTTGGAAATTCTTTCCCCCGTCCTCCCCTACCAAATATGATCAATTAGAATAGGAAATCATCATTAATATATGATCAATCAAAATCTATATCAATAAGGGATTATAGGAAATTATCATTAATCCTCATTAAGAGCCATAATTACTGAGGCTCTCCCTCTTGTATAAATACATATCATATGTACATGAATATACACAACATTCAGATTACTTACTTACATGGTACTAGAGCCTTACGAATTCTAGGGTTTATTTATTTATTTATTTTTGCGTTTGGCACCGTTTAGGTACTATTTCGTCACTGTTCAGGTACTTTTCGTCGGTAATGTTTGGGTGCTGTTTGGCACTGCTCACCGTCACTGTTTCACACTGTTCATCGTTACTGTTTTGGGTGTTGTTTTGCACCGTTTTGGGCTATTTTGGCTACTGTTTTGCACTGTCCATCAGTATTTTGTTGTTTGGTTATTGTGAGTATTTGGTTATTAGTCCATTGCTTTTTTTAAGACATCCGATATGCTGCCCATATCTGCTAAGATAAACGATGCAAAATTGAATTGGACCAATTATAATGATTGGAACAAAACTGTTCGGGTTTACCTCTTGGGGGCTGCAAAGGAAGCTCATTTAACTCAAGTTCCTCTTTCTGGTGATGATGAGAAAAAGTTTGAAGTGGTCTCGAGCAGATGCTCGTCTTTTTTTTTTCCTCCAAATTCGTAATTCTATTGAACCACGGATTTTGTCTTCCGTTAGCCATTGCAATACGGTAAAGGAAATTAGGACTTATCTAGAATTTATGTTCTCTAGCAAAAGAAACTTAACTCGTATTCATGAAGTTTGTAAAGGATTCTATCGCTTTCAGTAGCAGGTTCGTCCTTTAAAGGATTTCTTCTTGGACTTTAAACGGTTGTATGAAGAAATGAAGGTACTTATGTCTCCACAAGAAGATCTCCAGATTCGTATCAAGAATATAGAATTTCAAGCTATCATTAGTTTTCTTGAAGCTCTTGATCTGTCTTATGGCACTATCTGATCTCAGATTCTGTCTAGTCAGGAGCTTCCATCTCTAAAAGATGTGTTCTCACGAGTGCTTCGTGCTGATAGTTTGATTCGTTTGTCTGTTGATCCCAATGCCAGTGCTTTGGCTGGACGTGACCCCTTTGAAAACTGGAATTCTGGATCTAAACAAGGCATTACTGTTCCACCCTCTAGCAGTATTACTTGCTATTATTGCAAGGAACCTGGGCACGTCAAGAAAAATTATCGTAAATTGCAGACTAAACAGCAACATGATTAGCAACGTGGTTTTGCCCATATTGTTGAAACACCAAATTAGTCTGATTCTGGTCCATCTTCTGTAAGGGCATTTGCTACAGGTACTTTGTCTTCTGGCCTTGCTATTACTTCCACGAAGTGGGTCATTATATTGATTCTGGTGCCACTGACCACATGACAGGTAACCGTCATTTTTTTCCATCGTATGCCCCCTATACCAACCCATCCACCATATTCATCGCCAATGGTTCCTCAGTCTGAGTCCTTGGATCAGAACTGTTTTATTGACTACATCCATTTCCCTTTCTTCTGTTCTTAATGTTCCTGATCTCGCATTTAATCTTTTGTCTCCCAGTAAACTGACTCATTATTTGAACTGTTTTATCTCCCTATACTTTGCCATTGTTTAATTTAGGATCTTTCGACGAAGCGGATTATTGGTAGAGGCTATGAGTCTAGTGGACATTACATCTTTGATGATTAGGTGCCTCATTCTGTTGCTTGTTCTGGTGGGTCATCTCCCTTTGAAGTCCATTGTCGTCTCGGTTATGTTTCCTTTTCTTCTCTAAAGCAGTTGTACCCTCAGTTTTTGTCTGTCTTCTTTGGATTGTGAGTCATGTCAATTTGCCAAACACCATCGTGTTCATTTGGAACCTTGAGTCAATAAACGGGCTGCGTCCCCCTATGAGTTAGTTCATTCTGATATTTGAGGTCCTTGTTCAGTTTTGTCTCAGACTGGTTATCAATACTTTGTCACTTTTGTTGATGATTTCTCCCGAACCACTTGGCTTTACTTAATGAAACAACGTTCTGAATTGTTTACTCATTTTATTAATTTATGTGTTGACATTCAAACATAATTTAATACTCTTGTGAAAATCCTTCGAAGTGATAATGTAAAAGAATATTTTTCCGCACCCTTTACTGATTATATGCATACTCATGGCGTCCTTCACTAATCCTCATGTGTTGATACACCTGCCCAAAATGGTGTTGCTAAAAGAAAAAACCGTCATCTCTTAGAAATTGCTGTGCTCTCATGTTTCACTCTTGTGTCCTAAAATTGTTTTGGGCTGATGCCGTGTCTACTGCTTGTTTTCTCATCAATCGCATGCCTTTGGCTATCCTTAGTGGTACCGTTCCCTATTCCATTTTGTTTCCCACTACTAAGTTGTTCCCTGTTGATCTCAAAATTTTTGGCTGTGTCTGCTTTGTTCAGGATGTCCATCCGGGTGTTAGTAAACTTGACCCCAAGTCCTTGAAGTGTGTCTTTCTTGGTTATTCTTGAGTTCAGAAAGGCTATCATTGTTATTCTCCTGAACTTCGTCATTATCTTGTATCCATTGATATGACCTTTCATGAATCTTCTTCTTTCTTCAAGTCTTCGAACTTACCTGAGTCTTCCTTTATCATTGATGAGCCTGATGATCTTCTGGTTTATTGTGTCCCTCTCACTAGTCTCAGCTGCTGTTATGAACCTTGATCGCCTTGATGATACTGATGTTGCCACTGCTTTGTCTCCACTAGTAACTGCTTCACTGACGGATTCCATTCATGCCTCCCTAGTCCTTGAGCCGGCCTCCCTTGATCTTGCAACTCTCGTCCCTAACCCTGTCGTTGACCCATTTGTTGACCTGCCTATAGCCCTCCGCAAAGGTA
This sequence comes from Acacia acuminata, assembly GCA_019022655.1. Classification (NCBI taxonomy): domain Eukaryota; kingdom Viridiplantae; phylum Streptophyta; class Magnoliopsida; order Fabales; family Fabaceae; genus Acacia; species Acacia acuminata. The sequence goes on from JAFJYI010000123.1 coordinate 966,099, forward strand.
CTCGTCCTCCTTGTCCTCCCAAGTAATATGTTTATTGTACCTATCCTATCTCCTTGTTTGTGTCCTACCAGCGATTGTCCCCTATTTCCTATTCCCTTGTGACCACCCTTGAGTCCATCTCTACCCCTACTACCCTTCACCAAGCCTTGACTCACCTTGGTTGGCATGCAACGATGGAAGAAGAAATGATGGCCCTTGAGACGGTTGGTACCTGGACTCTTATCGATCTACCTTTTGGGAAGAAGGCAACTGGTTGTAAATGGTTGTTTGTTGTTAAGACTAAGGCTGATGGTTCCCTAGATCGGTTGAAAGCTTAGCTTGTTGCAAAAAGGTATGCTCAAACTTATGGCATTGATTATTCCGAGACCTTCTCCCCTATGGCTAAGCTTACTTCCATTCGTCTCCTTGTCTCCTTGGTTGTTAAGACTAAGGATGATGGTTCCCTAGATCAGTTGAAAGCTCGACTTGTTGCAAAATGGTTGCTCAAACTTATGGCATTGATTATTTGAGACCTTCTCCCATGTGGCTAAGCTTACTTCCATTCGTCTCCTTGTCTCTTTGGCTGCTACTTATCATTGGAATTTGCATCAATTAGATGTTAAGAATGTTTTTTTGAGTGGTGATCTTCTTGAGGAAGTTTATATGGAGTAACCACCTGGGTTTGTTTGTTACTCAGGGGGAGCATCAGAAAGTATGCTATCTTTGAAAGTTATTGTATGGTTTAAATTAAAGTCCTCATGCCTGGTTTGATAGGTTTTGTGGTGTAGTCAAGAAGTTTGGTTTAAACCAATGTAAGTGTGATCATTTTGTGTTCTACCAGCAGTCCGATGCAAGCATGATTCTTCTAGTAGTGTATGTCGATGATATTGTGATTACTAGGAGTAACATCTTTGGAATCTCAAAGCTTAAGGTCTTCCTTAACTCCTACTTTCAAACAAAAGACTTAGGCCCATTGAAGTACTTCCTTGGTATTGAAGTCTTGAGAAGCAAGAAGGGTATCCTTTTGACTTAGAGGAAGTATGTTCTTGATCTGTTAAAGGAGACTGAAAAGCTTGGAGTTGCACCAAGCATTATTCCCACAATTCCAAATCCGTTCTTGGATCTTAATGATAGCATGTTTGATGAACTTCCTGATGACTTAAAGAAGAAGATTGATCCAGAGAAATTGAAGCTATTTGCCTCTCCTGAGAGATATATAAGACTCATTGGGAAGATGAATTATTTGACAGTAACTCACCTTGATGTCACAATCATGCAAGATCAGTCTTAACCAATTCATGGCATCTCTAATGTAGCACCATGGGAAGCCTTAGAGCATATCTTGCACTATTTGAAAGGTTCCCTAGGTCGTGGCATTCTCTATACAAATTATGGGCACATTGAAGTCGAGTGTTTCTGTGATACAGATCATGCAAGATCTAAGGCCACAAGACGGTCCACTATGGGTTACTGTGTATTTGTTGGTGGAAACTTGATATCTTGGAGAAGTAAAAAGCAAGGCGTTGTGTCAAAATCAAGTGTAGAAGCAGAATACAGAGCCATGTCACAATCAGGAGAGTGATGAAGATATGACCACTCAATACCTATAGAAGAAGCAAGTAGAGAGCACGTGAGGGGAGATCACACATATTTTTTTTTATTATTCCTTTCAACATTTTCCCAAAGTGCTGGACAAGAAGGGATCATATGGGAAATAAGATAACTTTCTCTAATATATTTTTTAGTGTTGGAGGGTTCGGTTTAGAGAGGGGAAAAAAAAAAAAAAAAAGAAAGCCAAGGAAAATCAACTAAGAAGGAACTCAAGAATACAAAAGAATATAAGGAACAAAGGAAGATAGAAGCTAAGTAAGGTTTTGAACTCTCAATCTACTTTCTTCTACTCTTCTTAATAAAGGTTAGGACTTAAAGAAGAATTTCTCTTGGTATTTTTGAGGTGAAGGCCAAAGTGATTTTGGTGGTCAAAGAAGACAAGGGTTCAACAAAATCAAGTCCTACAACAAGTAAGACATCATTGAACCTTCTTATGTTTTCTTTTGGTTGTTTGAGGTTGCAAATGGCTAGTGACTTGAGTATAGATATATTCTTGGGTTGGAAGGGTCAATGAAAAAGTATGATTAAAGGTTTAAGGTTAAGGTTTATGGTATGAAATAATTGGATAAACCTAGTACAAGGAAGATATAAAGTTAGAATGAAAATTTGGTATTTTGTTGATTAAATCATAAATTTCGTACATCTGAGCTTTCTTGATGATATGAGTTGATTTTGGTATTTTTGAGGGTTTTAAAGTGTTTAAAATGAGATTTTGTATGAAGTTGAACTTGGATCATAATTTTGGAAATATAAATGAAAATGTGAAAAACGTTGGAGTACTGTTTCTGAAAATTTCTATGGGATTAGTCACCTTCTTCATGATATTTGACCTAGTAAATGGATTTTAAAAATTATGATATTTTACAATGAGAAACTAGACATCTCAAGGATTAATTTGGTATATAATTCGTAGTTTTCTGAATTTTGTGCTAAGAGAAATAAATGTTTCAAAATAGCCCCTAAAAACTGGGAATTATTTCGGACAGCAGGGGTATTTTGGGCACCTTTTGGTTGAAAATAGACACATTAAGGGTCATTTAAGCTTTAGAATCAACCCAAAATGATTTTTCTATATGTAATTATAAATGTTTGAAGTTGGGCCTTCATTTCTGAAAATTTCAGAATAAGGACGAAAATTAAGAGAAAATAGGCCCATATTAAATTCCTTAATAAGAAAAGGAATTTATAAATATGGACACATTAATTGGACTTATTTTAAATTATAAAAGGAAAATTTATTGAAATAAATTAAATTATATTTATATTTTATTATTGTTTTAGGTTTAATTGTAATCTTTTTTTACGGAGAAATTATTTTTAGTCAGTAGTCGATTGCCGGTAGTAACCTTAATCTTTATATACTCGTGTGACTTGTGTATGTATGTTTTTCCATGTATATTGCATACATTCGGTTATCATTCATTTTCCAAGCGCTGTGGAACCGGAACATGCTGTGTGCATAAATGGGCCTTGCTGTGTGCCGTGCTCGGCAGTCTGTGCTGTGTGCTATTAGGACTGCTAGTTCCGGATTGGCTGTGTGCCTTGTTGTGTGCATGATACCGAATGAGATGTGGTTTGAATTATTTTTATTCGTGGTTTGCTTACATGCTTTGTTATACATTTTATATGAAAATTAACGGTTACTCTGGGATTCAATTTTGAATCCTATCCCCTTTTAAGCCATCTGGCAGTTCATCGAGACCGGAGCTAGAAGATAGAGGTAAGGCTCCGGAGCTGGAGTAGTGTGGAGGTGGACGTTGGTGATAGTTCTTTTTGGATATTTATTACCGGATGACTGTATTATTTTATTTTGGGCCTGTCAGGCACCATTATCTGGATGACTGTATATTTTGATCTCTCCGTGGAAATATTTATCTTTCCATATTTTTATCAGTATGATATTGTCCAAATCGAAGCGTGCTCTGCCGCTTATACTCTGATGTGTGATGTAAATTAACCTGGGAAAATAAGCTAAAATTAAATAAAAGTAAAAGACCACACTACACGCCACCCGAAAGGGCGAGGCCGGTAGGTGTGTAAAATTTATGGCTCTTTGGATGCATAACATTTTATCAAGATGAATTCCGAAATCTCCATTAAGAAGGAAATCACATATTGAAATAGTAATCATAAAGTGCATCATGCTGAATTCAGCTGATTAATGTAATGTAAATTCAATATATATCCAGTGAGAAAATATTAGAATCACACACTTATAGACATTCTTATACCTTAGCAACATCTAGAAATCCCTTGCAGGTGTCTTCAAAATTGACCTGTAATGAAATAAAAAATATGAAGATATTAAACCAAGAAAAACAAATGAAAACTTCACTACTTCCAATATCAAGCTCAACAAACATACAAATTCCTTTTCTTTTCATATAAAAGAACCTATTTTTCAGCAAAAATATATAAGCTCGGCACACAATTTGGACTATACCGCCAGCAGAACTGAATGGAATTTTGGAGGAGGACTGTAATGGGACTGGATATCCTCGTAGAATTTATGTTAGCTAATATGTAAGGGCCTAGCCCTATAGTATCACCAAAAAAAAAAAAAAAAAAAAAAAAGAACCTATTCAAAGGTGAAAGAATAAATACAGTTACGGCAGGAAAATATAGTGTTTATTGCTTCCCTTTTAATTACTCTTACTTCATGGTTCTTTTGAGGGGGTATCTTTGTTATATTTCTCTTCTACTATACTAACTTTAGGAGGCAAACTTATCGTTCGCTGTACAATTATCTGTTATCTAGAAAGATTCCTTTTTCAAAAAATGAGAAGACAGCAAATATATTTGAGTCATATTTTGAACAAATATTTAACATGGGCTGGATGTAAAACAATGGGAATGAAGGAAAAATACTATAGATGAGCATGGTTTCAAAACAATTTCATAAACAATCTCTATATAGCATTTCCTTCAAAGAGGGGCAAACAGTAGTAAACAATAACTACTTATTTATTTATTTAAAGAGAAAGGACCAATACAGCACAAATAGCATGAAACTCGACAAACAGATACTTCTTAAACTAGTATAAAAAGAAAAAAGCATACTAACATCCTCACTAAGTACACTTCGAAAAGATTGTGATTTTTATGTTTTTATGAAGTCATGTGTCTTGGTTTGCGGTTTAGTGTTGACAGGGTAGGATGGCAATTACAATATCAGAGAAACAAACTCTGGGACTGGTAGTGGTATCGGCATATGTAATTGCTCTGGTCCAATTTAGGGATCAGATTTGAAAAATAGAAAGAATGTTCTGACCTTTAGGGCCTCAACACTTATTGACCATCCAAACTTTTCTTCAGAATGAAATAAATCATGTTTCCTAAAACTGATTTCCAGGATCGGTGATAATAAGGCAGCAAGAAACAGAGGGAACTCAATGCAGGAAACATCAATAAGGAAGATTAATGTAATCATGAATTCAGGACAATGAATAACAACAAAGAGATGCTAATCATGGAATAATTAACAAATAAATCAAACTAGACAGAACAACAACAAAAACGAAGCTCCAAACCTGCTCAGCAAAATTTTGTGGAAGAGCTTCCATGGTGCTATTGCTCAGCTCCATTGCAAGATCATAGCAGCGCAAGTTGTTGTTTATCTAAATACGATATTCCACAGAATATTATGTCATCACAGGCTTCAAAACAATACATTATTGAAGAAATACATCGATAGCCTAATACTCAAAAAACTGCACCAACCATTGCACATAAAGGGTCAAGACCAATCTTAGATGCAGGTTCTTCAAGTCCCTTCTTTTCAGCTGCTTGAAAATCAATCATCACCTGTAAAATTACAGGATTTCAAAATCAGGATGCAATCAGGGGCTTTATAATTTGTGTTTATTTGGTGATATTATTGTGAGAATGAAGAAATTTCATCATGCCGAGCCACTATCAACACTTTATTAGCAATGCCTTGTCCATCACTTTTCACCAAGAGTTTGGATGACCAGGCAATTTACCTGAATGGTTGCCAATGCAATTCTGTATAACATGACATCAGTACTATTTTCTCGAACAATTTGTAATTGTTCTCCAAGTATCCTGAACAGATCAACAGCTGCTGGGGTATATAGCTTTCCATCTTCTGTTTTCTTTGGGTGCTGCGTTTTATCAGCCTCCAATATATTCATGTACCATTTCTAAAAATTCACATGAATAAGAGCATGATATTAGGTATGATAAAAAAGAAATCCAAGGAATAATAGTCAAATCAATAAGGTAGCCAAGAATTACCCTTGTTGTGGCTTGCATTCTTTCAACATATGAGTTCATTAGAGGATCCATGGCACCACTTTCAGAACAAACTCGAGCCAGAGTTTCGTCAACACCTAGCCCAATCAGAGCCTCTTGATATTCAACAACCCAACTGGTCACCTACCAGATAACCAAAAATTAGGAAATTGTAACAACTAAAAGTTACACCAGATAATGCAGAGCCAAAGACCAAATATTTCCCAAAAAAGGGAAACACTTACAAAATAAATATCTGTTACTTCAATCAACAAGATAACCCCTATGTTATCTACTAATGCTTATAAAAGTCTCTAAACTTTTTTACCTTAAAATCTAAATTTTATTGCTTTCTTTGAAAACATTAAACTGACACTTCAAAGTTATATTCCAGCAACAAGGAGTTCAACATAACCTAAGATGCATGCATATGAAGTTAATTGTATTTAATTTTATCTTAAATTCCAGGTTTAGACCAAGATAAGATAAGATCAGTCAAGTCTGAACGACCTGATTTTCACCATTGGTCTTGTTATCTGTTCTTTCCTTTTCTTTTATTTCTTAGCCGTTAGTATTTAAGTCTCTCTTCATGTGTTCTTCTTATTCCCCTTTGGGTTCTTTTCAGAATGTTGCTTTGGGCTCCAATAGATTCTGGAGCTTTCTCCTTTGCCTGCACCTTAGAAGGGCAATCAATAAAATTGGCTTTTCCAGAAAATTCTGCAGCGTCCAATTATAATAAATTTTCATTTGTAAGATATGGATTCACCATACACTAGTAGGAGAGGCATCACTTTCAGGGTTACAAAAAGAAGTATCCCATTCCCACATTTTTTTTCCAATAGGAGACTGGGAAGTTTGCAACTGTAAGGGACCAGTAAGTTTGAATTTGTTCTCGGTGGCGAAAAAAGCTTAGCTGGCTCACTTTGGTTGAGAGAGTATGATATTGTATGAGATAACAATCAACATCAATGACAGTCCACTAAAATACCTTTAATATCTCAATGTTTGTTAAATTATTTGCCCTGTCACTGAGCAACCTTAGCATCTGAGTAAATCTCTCTGTGTACAGATTTACCATAAGCTGAAATATCTCATATCTGCCAGAAAAGGAAACTGAATGAGAGCAAATTAAACATGTAAATAAAGAAAACATATAATAAAAAATGTCATTCTTGTATAGCACAGTGATCATCTGATATTAATTGATGTCTTCCTCATAGGCACCACGAACAATCATCCTCTCTTTGGTAATAACTCCTACATACCTCAGAGAGCTTCACAGATTCCATATAAATTATACACTAACCCTCTGTGGTTAGACATCTATGTTCTTAGAAAGAACAAGTTCCCTTTTTCCTTTCCTTTAGAGTTCTTCTATGACTCTTAACTCTGAATTGATTGTGGCTGAGATGATGTTTTACGGGTAGTTAACTGGCATGAGGATTATTTCAAAGCATTGCGAGCCTTGCTGACATTTATGTATTAATTTTATCTTGTGCGCTTCTTTGTGTTTGATTGCTACTTGTTCGATTAAATTAAGCTTGTCAGTTCCCTTTTAATCTCTAAACTTCAAGTTTAGTATAATTGTACCTAGATATAGTTAGTGACCTAACATTATCACATTAAAGTTGTTGCTTAATATTTATTTTCTCTTGATTGGCACGTTAGTTTATGATATAAATTTGGTTTTGACTTGAAAAAGCTTAATTAAATGATTTTGAACCTTAAACTAACTTATTAAGTCATTTAATCACTAATTAAGCGGTAATTACTTTAAAGTGGGTGAAAAATAGTCATATACTCCTCCTGTCTTGAAGTAGATTTTTAATTTAATTTTAGTCAAATTATTTTCATTCTTGGGACAATCGAATTTGAAAATATAAAGCTTTTCATGTGGTTTCACTTAACTTAATTGATTACATTATTGTGACGATTGCTCCGTTTTTATTTTAGTCCTAGTGGGAATGACAACTTTTCATATTACTTGTGACCTATATGCTTGTGGTAAGCTAAACGGTGAACAAGATTATACGTCATTTTTCCTGTATCTAAAACAGGATTATATGAAATTGGTTATAGGTGTGGGTACTTGTATATGTCCTTTTTTATTCTACTCACTCATATTTTTCCAAGAACATACAACATTGAGAGAAGGTGAATTTTATAAAGATTTTGAAATTCTTTAAATTTAAGTTAATATTTTGTTTACACTCAAGCTCAAACACCTATAATGAATCACAGTGTAAAACATAATCTAAACAAATTAGAATCAAATTAATCAAATTAGAAAATAATCATCAATAAATTATATTTATTGATTAATGGATCCAAACTGAATCTCATGGTATTTATCACAAAATTGAATACACTAGTATTTATTATGTTTTTTGGAAAAAGAATTAGAAAATAATCATCAATAAATTGTTTTTATTGGTTAATATGTAGATAAAAAAAATTCAATTATTAAGGAATATAAAAAAAATAGAAAATAATAATCAATAAATTATATTTATTGATTAATGGATCAAAAATTAAATCCCCTAGTATTTATTATTTTTTTTGGAAAAAAAAAGATAATTTAAAATTATGATAACTCCTTGATATATGTTGATAAAATAAAATTCAATTACTAAAAACAAAGCAAAATTTTACGGTGTTTGATCCACATTCATGGACGTAGACCAATAATTAAACAATTTTAAGACTTTTAGTCCAACAAGCTTTTAAATCAGTTAGCCATGAACTCCAAACTAGATACCGATGATAATATAAAAAAAAAAAAATAGAAGTTGTACCAAAAAAAAAAAAAAGGTTAGAAGTCTGATTTGCTTCCAATAAATAATACCTATCTAGTAAAAAAAAATTAAATTAAATGTCGTCAATGTAAATATTTAATAATTATGAATCATGTAATTTTTTAATAAATTTTACATTTTAGTATATTTATGAAGATTGCAACTGTAGAATAAAAGAAATGAAAAATACTTTTTTTTTTTTCAGACAAATCAAAACCGAGTTTTATAATATTTACCTCGGAGTAATTAAGTCAATTTTTTTAATTGTTTATTATTGGATGTTTGGATAGGGTTCTCATTCCATGCACATAATTATGTGCTTCTTAGGTGCTCATACCTCTAATTAGAGGTATGAGCATTTTTTTTTGATTTTTTTTAATTTTTTTTATATATATTTTATTTATTTAGATTTAAATTATATACTACTTTTCGAGATTTTTTTTGCACCGCATGTCAAATTAATTAATTTCTAATTCGCATTTGTCAGAATAACACCGTATTATGAAAATTAATTAATTTAAGATATTGGGTGCAAAAAAATTCTTAAAGCCGTATATAATTTAAATCTACATAAATACAATATATAAAAAAATTAAAAAAAATCTAAAACAATATGCTCATACCTCTAATTAGAGGTATGAGCACCTAAAAAGTACATAAGTATGTGCATGTAATGTGCATTCGTTTGGATAGGGCAACTACGAGTTAATCAAGCTGAAGCTATAGGTGTTAGTACAATATGTACCTAGTACCTACACAGATTATTGTACTATTAAAACATGTTACTATAAGTGAAACTCAAATGATCTGCTGATCATTATTAAGAGCCCATAAAGTGTTCCATTCTGATTAATCCTTCTTAAATTCTGTCTCGTGGATTCTTCTTCTCTGTACCTCTTCTTGCTCAAGTTTGCTTGACTACTTGTATTATAATTGAGTCATTATATTCCTCATGGAGCAAGCTGGCTTCGATTTTGAACCAAGTTGACTGAGAATTGTCGGAACTCGGAAACCACCAAGGCGTTATTTTTTTGGGGTAGGTTGGCAACCTTGTTTTCCTTTCTCGTATTCGTTTGTTTCGAAATTTTCTATGAAAATGAACTGTTTCTCATGAAATGGGATTTTACCAGAAGCTCATAGTTTTATCTATGTATATTAGGAGGAAAAAACTTTGCAAGCCTTCCCTTTGGAGGGTTTTGGGTTTTTGGGTCAGAAACTGATCTTATATGAGGATGGGACTTAAAAGTGGATCATTATATTATCTTTTACTCAAAAAAGAAAAGAAAAGTGGATTATCTAAAATAAGTGAGGTTAATTAAAATAGAGAGCAGGTTAGATAATGCCATGAGGATAGAACAAGGTGTCGGTGTAATATAAAAATGTAGGGTGGGAGACTTAGCTGTACTTCACCTCTGGAAAACTTAACTTTTTTAACTTCCTTCTCTTTGCTTTTCATTTTTTTCATACTTCAACCAGTATTCAGTTTCAAGGTTGTGTATGTGGTTTTCTTTTTTAACACAAGTGCCTCCTTTAGGACTCAAACTCAAGATCTAAAAAGATCTAGCAAGACGTTGCACTACTATATCAACTTTTTGTTGGTCTTCCTTCTCTTTTCTAGCTATTTTCAAATGAATCATTGTTAGCAAACTAATTAATATTACTTCCATATAATAAATATAATTAAGAAAAAGAGGAAGAAAAAAGTGAGTTTCATTCAATCATGTCATCAGACCTATATGTAATGAGAGAAGTAGAGTTCATGTGGAGCCGAGGGCGGGTGATACTGATTCATCAATTAATGGCAGTGGGGTTAAGATTTGATATATTTGTAGGCAGATGTGCAGCTAAATCAGCTTCACTTAGGCCACCTAATGTTGTTTGGTGTTTTTTGTGAATCCTATAATCAGATATTTGACTAATTGATTAATCTGAATTTATTAATAGCATGCGTCTCTTAAGAATATATTTATAAAGGGTGAGATTCAAACTCAGTTTATCACTTTGTGGTCTAACTATCCACCGCTAGACAAAGACCCTTTGGTAGCGTGATTAACGAGGAATCTTGTTCGAATGATGATGTCCAACCTGGACCCGGTTTTCGTGCGGTGCTTTTAGCATCCGTTGAACTGTGTCGTTTTGACGCAAAAGGATGCAGCTGCCTGTTTCTTTTTTAAAATTATTTTTTTATTTTTAATTTTATTTTTAATTTTTTAATTTTTCAGGATAGTAATAGTTGCTAAAGAGATACTTCAGGATATTGACCGGTATTGGAAAAAAATTTCATTCTCTTAACAAATTATTTAATGATCTTGAAAAGAATTCTAAATAGATACTAACAAGTGCTAAAAAGATATTTTAGGATACTTAAAAAATACTTCATGTTCTTAAAAAGTTATTTCAAGATGTTAAAAAAAATATTTCAGGTACTGAATGATACTAAAAAGATATTTCAAAATACTGAATTGTAATGAAAAAATACTTCATGATTTTCAAAAATTATATTAGAATCGTGGACAATTTTTTCAGGGTATTGATTGGTATTAAAAATATATTTCAGAATATTTCTTCAAGATCATAAATAATTTGTTAAGAGCATGAAGTTTTTTTTTAGTATCGATCAAGATCCTGAAGTATCTTTTTAGTATATGTTAGTATCTTAATAAATATATATATATATATATATATTAAAGGGTGAAGGTGCAATTTTGCCAAAGAACAATTACTAAAAGAGCAACAAAGACAAATATTTAATTTTGGGATCTTAAGTGCAAAAAAACAATTACATTGCACCAAAAAACACAATGCCGTCTGTTTAGTGAGAAAACGGAGGTTTGGATGCTGATATGGTACGATGACATGGCAAGCTCGTCGGAAGCAATTGATCGTGCCCTAATTTTACAAAATCATCGAGCAAGACAACCAAAAAACTTGATACCATTAGAGACTGAAATTGTGATCCGGGAGAAACCGAGAGAGAGAGCCGAGTGAAAGGAAGAATGTGAAACCCAACCGAAGCAATTGAGTGTGCCCTAATTTTGCAAAATCATCGAGGAAGACACGACCCAAACTCGAAACCATCAGAGAAGGAAATCGCGATCCTGGAGAAACCGAGAGAGAGCAGAGCGAAAGGAAGAACGTGAAACCCAACGGAGGCGTTATCAACGTCGTGAAAGGCGAAAGTGTGAGTTATTCTCCGACATTGTGAGCGTGTGCGACTGAAATCCTAAAATCGTGATCCTGGTTGTGAGCGTGTGACTGAAATCCCAAAATCGTGCAAGCAATTTCATTGTCCACAGTGGCGCTAGGGTTCAGGGAGGTTCCATTTGTGGACAGGTAACGGTCCTTTTTTGGTTATAAATGGGGTTCTTTGTGGTTTATTGACTGATTAAGGTGTGTTTCTTGCAGCGTTAATGGTTGATAAAGGGAAAGGCCGTTGCTCGTTTGGGAGAGGCGATGGAACCTGGGTTGGGAGAAAAGGACAAGGTACTGGAAATTAATTACCTTACTAAGTTGAGGAAGGTAAGTGAAGTTGTTAATGTTGAAGAACAAACTGTTAGAAGCTTTTACATAGGTCTTCGGGTGAAGGGGATAACGAGCTTGATGGTGATTTTATAGAAGAACTAGGTGAGGTAGATGATGATATAGGTGACTTATATGACCTAGGTAGGGTAGAAAACACTGTATTAGACCAAAATGTTGGAGGGACAGGGGAAGGTGAGTTGGACAGTGATGATGATAGCTTTATGGCTGATTCAGAGTCAGAATCGTGTGAGAGTGACGACAGTCTAGAAGATGATTATGAAATACATGAAGACACTGAGGTTAGTGATGAGGAAGAGGAAAATTTAGACTGTGGGCATCCTGTACAAGAGAGGCCTAGTTTAAGGCAGTTAGATGGGTCTGAAAGAAGGCCCTATTTCACAGTGGGTATGACATTCTTGGATAGAGGTGAGTTGAGGAGGGCAATTGATAGGTATGCTATTGACAATGGGGTTAATGTGAAAATAACTAAAAGTGAGAAGAAGATGGTAACGCAACTTGTCAAGAGGCCGTCGATTTAGGTTGTATGCCTCTAGAGATAGGGTTGGAGTTGGGTACATCTTTGAAAACACTTGTTCACGAACATATGTGTGCTAGGGTTTATAAGAATCGTAAAGCAAGTGTAAGATGGCTAGCTGAACACTTCAAGGATAAAGTGCAAGACAATCCTCAATTTAGTACAAGTGAGATGAAAAAGGAGGTTGAGCGTGACTTGAATCTCTTTGTGAGCAAATATAAGTGCAAGAGGGAGAAAAGGAGAATAATGCAAGTCATGGATGGGAGTTTTTAGATGAATTTGACAAATTAGAAGCTTACGCAATGAGCTAAAATTGTCAAATCCAGGATCCGATGTAAGTGTTGAGTTAAGTCCCTGAAGCGTTAGATCAAGGCGGGGAGGGTGTTTAGAAGGATGTACGTGTGTTTTAATTCATCGAAGGTATGACATTGTTGTGACTTATATGACTTGTATTTTGCTGTTTGTAGTCAAATACTTGTTTTTTTTTCCTTTGCAGTCTATATTTATTTTGGCTTTGTTGGCTTTCTATTAGGTTGGTTGGAAGGTTGGGTGTAGGCCATTCATTGGCCTTGATGGGACTTTTTTGAAAGGGAGAGCTAGAGGGATTTTGTTGACTGCAGTGGGGTTAGATGCAAATGATAGTATGTTCCCAATAGCTTTTGGGTTGACCGATAAGGAAACCACTGTTAATTGGATTTGGTTCATAGAGTGGCTTAGATTGTCTCTTGAACTTGAGGAAGGTGGTAGAGTAACAATTATGTTTGACATGCAGAAGGTAAACTAGTAATTATGTCTAACCTTTAGTTTCACCTGCTGATTTTCTTAAGTGATATGTAAGTAGCTAATTTTTTTTGTACATGCAAGGGCTGGCACAAGTCGTCGGTGAGGTCTTACCATTGGTGAACATAGGCTCGTGCAAGGCATATTTATGCCAATTGGAGCAAAAAATGGAGGGGACATGAGCTTAAGAAGAAATTCTTCACTTGCGCCTGGAGCACGTACAAGGAACAATTTAGTGACAACTTAAAGGCAATGGAGAAGGTTAATAAGGCAGCAGCTGTTGGAGCAGTAAGTTATTGCATCAATGGATGGGTAAGAGCGTACTTTAGCAATAGATGTCTCTCTATGTTGTAGACAATAATGTAAGTGAGAGTTTTAATGCTTGGATTTGTAATTGTCGATATTTCCCAGTAATTAAGATGTTTGATGGGATTAGGCTTAAGTTAATGGAAAAATGGGCTGCTAGTGATAATATTGTTAGAAATTGGAAGGGCAACTACAGCCCTAAATGTCTTGAATTGTTTGAGACAAATAAGTTCTTGGCTGTCCATTGTAGGGTTTTTTTTAATGGTGACGATGGGTATGAAGTGGTAGAGGGTAGGGATAGGCATTCAGTATAGCTGGATAGGAAAGTGTGCACTTGTAGAGCATGGGATTTAACTGGAATCCCATGCCAACATGCCATATGTGCAATGTACCATGTCAACCTTGATCCCAATAGTCAAATTTCATGGTATTACCATAAGGAAACATTTGTCGCCAGCTATAGAACCAAATTTCAACCCGTGAGGGGCTAGAAATTTTGGGAAACTGACAAGTTCCTACCAATGCTACCCCCACCTGTATGTAAATTTCCTGGCCGACCTCCCAAGAGAAGGAAAAAGACGGAAGAAGCACAAAGAAGACGCAATACCTCCTCTGCACTTACAATGGAAGCAGCTGAAAATGCTTTTAAGCCTCCTCGAGTGGAGAAATTAACCAAAAAAGGGACAGTTATGAAGTGCAGCTTCTGTAGGAATGAGGGTCACAATCGAAGCACGTGCAAAGAGGTGAATTCAATTTTAAACTCACTTACATGTGCACTTTTATCATAATAATGCACTTGTTGATTTTTAAACTTTCTGTACTTCCATGATATTGATAGGTACATGAATTGCAAGCAGCTCTGTGTAGGGGCAATGAATTTGCTCTTCTGTAGTTGGTGATTTAGCATTTGACATTCAAAATGATAGAGATGTCATTTTATATCAAAATAAGTTGTTTATGAATTTGCTCATCTGTAGAAGTTTCATCATAGTTGAAGTTTGGAACTGCTTATTAAAATATCAATGCTGTTGGTTCTCTGCTTTGAGATGTGTTTTTTTAGTCAGTTTGCAAATTGCTGAGTTTATGTGTACTGTTTTGGCTTAGTTTCATCATATGCTTCTGTTATGTCAGTTGTGCTGCTGATCTTCTCTTATTTGTCTTGCAATGTTGCACTGGAAATATCAATGACATTGATTTTCTGCTTGGAGATTTTTTTTTTTTTCAGTTTGCAAATTCCTGAGTTTGTGTGTACTGTTTTGGCTAAGTTTCATCATATGCCTTTGACCACTCAGTTTGCAAATTGCTGATCTTCTATTATCACAGGTGATTTTTGTGGTTCAGGTCAATGAATTTCAGCAGCAATTGCTGAGATTTATGTAAAAAAAAGAAAAGAAAATCGAGATTCATTAGGACCTGTATTATGTTAGCAACAATTTTAGCTATGTGACTGCTTCAGTAACTTTATATATTAAGGAAATTTGCTATTCCCTTCCCTTCATTCTTCCTAGTTTGCGTATGTTTTACTATGCTTTTGGCTTGGTAATAATATTTGCTTTATGTTCCTTTTATGTATCTCTTATTTAGATTACTATTTCTTTTATATTTACTAAGTTGCATAGGAAGTGAGGGCAGTTGCCATTCCTGTTTTGCTTTCTGTCTCTCTTGTTTTGTTGAGATCATGACCACGTGAGGATCATGACCACTATTTAAGGCTACAATAGATGGTACTTGTTGATACAGCAAGTCTTCTCATATGTTTGGTGTACATGTAGGATTGTAAAAGCTTTTATTGTTCTCACATCTTTTACATTCTGCATATTTGCACTGATTTTCCTCCATCGCGCTTTTTGCTTTAATATTCCATCGCCTTTTTTGTAATTAATTGATTTGTTTCCGGCCCCCCCCCCTCGAACAAACCCCGGCCTGGACGGAAGAGAAGAACAGCAGATACATCTGCTAGTACTCAAGAATCCTCCTCGAGACCTTCCCAACAAACCTCACCACAACAGCCCACTACACATACACCACCACTTTCAACTACTACTCAACAGTCATCACAGACCCTTGTTTATAGACCAACACGCCCATATGGATTCGGAGTAATGGTGGATGAAAACACTGGTCGAAGTGTTGACAATGTCAGATTTATTACCACATTTCATTGTTTGAGTTAATTCCACTCATTTTTAACATACTCATTTGTTCTCTCTTTTTTTTGCTCAGCCTGGCCAAAGTTCAAAAGTAGTGATAGAGGAGGGTACACCAATAGAGTTTCAAAACAATGCCACTCCACAAACAAGATTTCCTATACCAAATGAGGGAGCAATCAGAAGATCTGCATCTGCCACATCAATAGCCCACAAAGGTTCCAGGAAGATTCACTTCGCATCGCATACTGATTCGCCATTGCCAGTGCAACCTCCTGGATTGCAGTGGAATGGCCAACCAATTATAAGTGGCACACAACTCATAATACAAAGCCAAGGGATTTTGAGTAGACGAAGATCACAGCTACAACAACAAAGCAATGACATTATGATCAAGAGTATGCCTAGCTCCAGCAAGTAGTCTTTTTTAGATGACCTTATTTTGGGTGATTTCTTTTGGGACAACAATTTAATCACCACACTTGTATGTAACCTGAAAGCAGCAAGCAACACTGTAGTTATTTTGTGTTTGGTCTTATGACCATCTTTTTCCTTTTGTTGAATCAGTGTATATATATAGTTGCTTGTATATTTTGCCAAGTGTAAATGAAATATATCATATGTATCATTTTGTTTAGCCTTTGCTTCAAAATGGAGGTTGTAGACCATTTGTGAAACATGGGATTATTTTGTACCAGGTGTTAAAATATTTGTTGTACCAAGTGTACACTTATTATGCCATATTTTCTTGTCATATTTGTTGTCTTTTTCATCTTTACGAGCATATTGATGAGGTATCAATATTCCATTGAGTAAGGGATTTTTAAACTCAGGTTGATCAAATGATCAATTATATATAAAGCTTATGTCTCTATGAGTAAGCTACGCAAATGTGTACATGAATTGGAGCCTTTGTTTCTTTGATGGGTTGAGAAGGGGATATCTTTATCTTTCCCCTTTTGGATTGCATGCTAATGAAAATTCTTTTGATCTTAATTGGTTCACAAAATGGAGGCTGTATATATTCATTCTACCACTGAGTTCCATAACACAGATACAACCAAACACATTACAAAGTTCTTACTCATAGCTACATCTTCCGATACAACAGATACAACCAAACACATGTTACAAACAATAAACATATAGCAATTTTAAACTTCTTTTCCCACTTCCTAAGTTCCACATCATATAGTTCATGTGTGCGTTTAAGCTTTCTCAAGTCACGTTGTATTGCATCAAGCTCTTCACTCACTCTTTGCCCATGTTCTGCTCTTCGAAGGATGGAATTTTCATCATATAGTTTGTCAATGTCGTCTAGTAGATCCTTAATCACAGTATTTGGCCTCTCACCGAATTCATTATCATGCCAAGCAAAGAATCCGCATCCCCCATCCTGGATGAGCATACGTTAGATACAATTTCACCTACCTTCATATGTAAAAGAAAATTAATTGAATTAAATTTCAACTCACCACTTTCATGTAATTTTGAAATAGAATTCCTCGGGTAATTTTTCAAACAAGAACAAAGAATGAGCTCAAAACCAAGAAACTTTGAAGTATGCAAACAATAAGAGAGTGTACTGAATGTCTTAAAACATTGGGTCCTCAAAGATTTTTCAAACAAGAATGGACAACACACCAAGTCTTACAATTGTAAGTGCAGCTAAGTTGCATCAAAGTTGAAAGCCATATATACTTAAATAAAGTTGAATAATGTTGGCCATAAAACCTGTTCATTACTTGACAGACAGCCCCACAGGTTCAAAAATAATGGTTAAATCAGCAATCCTTAATAAACACCACAATATTGTCAAATGAGCAAAATGGACCCGAAAACCACCGAGCATGCTAGATGATAGAACAGCAATGGTTAAATCAACAACTCTTGACTACAACGTGCATTTCCCATTTTCGCACAGATCCACAACTTGGAATTAAATTGCAGACAACACCCAATGCGCAGAAAAAATGTTGGCATCCAACAAATTCCCAAACTTCAATTACAATCCACTTTGATTAACGATGCCTACGATAGTAGTATGGAAATCCATAGAACCGCCGACTGGGTTGTCGTCATCGTCCACGATGTCCATCTCGAAGCCACCATTCTGTGATAGCGGTACCTCCTCGGAGGTTCATAATCATCCTCACGACTGGGTTGTCGCAGAAGCACCACCCTCCGCCTGCATCTTGCCGTCGATGTTGAAGAAGATGACGCCATTCAAGCAGATCGCCGTCGCCTTTTCTCCTAGATCGCGTTTTCCTTTTCGCCTCCTACGGGTTTCGCCGTTCTTTCTTTCTCTCTGCGCTCTCTGCTTTCCTCCACTAACGGAACGCGTTCTGGTTTTCTCCAGATTGATGATTCCTGCAGCAACACGTTTTCCTCTTCAGTTTTCGTTCTCTGTTCTTGCTGTCAATTTTTCATTTTCTCCAGCAAGCTAGAGGCACGAACAATTTTTGGTTGTCTTGCTCGATGATTTTGCAAAATTAGGGCACGATCAATTGCTTCCGACGAGAGCTTGCCATGTCATCGTACCACATTAGCATCCAAACCTCCGTTTTCTCACTAAACAGACGGCATTGTGTTTTTTGGTGCAATGTAATTGTTTTTTTGACTTAAGATCCCAAAATTAAATATTTGTGCTGGCTGCTCTTTTAGTAATTGTTCTTTGGCAAAATTGCACCTTCACCCTATATTAAAAAAGGCAGCTACACCCTTTTGCGTTAAAACGACGCAGTTGTAAGGTATCGGAGCACAGCAGATGCTAAAAGCACCGCACGAAAGCCGGGTTCGTCCAACTGTCCTCGTTGAATTGGAGTGGGGAACAACGAAAATGATTCTCATTTGTTGTGACCCCACGTTTTAATAATGATTACTTTTATCTTTATTATAAGTCATTTATAACTAATAACTCATTCTTACATATTCATTTAGTTCTATTTATAAGTGAGATCATTAATTTGTTATATGAATTTATATAATTTTACCTATCATTTGTTATTACGTTGACTTTATTTTCATATGGTATTTTATATATTAAATAGGACTACATTTGAAATTTTGTTAACTTTTAATACAAGAGTTAATGAGGTTTAATTTTTCTTAGTCTAAGACCAAGGCGTATCAAGAAATGTATTAAATTTATCAAAAATTTTAAATTTATAACTTCATAAATTTCCTCTGTCTACATGTAAAAATTATTTTCATATCGCTCTCTTCTTTCTCTCTTTTTCAGTGAGAATTAAATAAGGGTAAAATTAACAAACTATAAATTAGATGTCTACAAGTGACGCCCTTCTTGTGACAAGGACAAAAATTTACCCTACAATAAGAGGCATATGAATAATAAGGACAAGAATAGTTTTACTATTTTAACAAGGAAATTTCTGACACAAGGGTCTTGTTTTATAAGGTGGCGGCGCCAGATTTCACACATGCATGTGCAGTTTTAAGTTTCGAAATTTTTCTTCCAGCTTGTTATTACCTGTCTCATTCATTGATTGAAGCAACGAATATAATACGATATATGTTACTTCATGATCCAACAATCAATCACTTCCTCTATGTTTAACTACCAGCTTGTTATTGGAGTGATCGATTTTAGTAATGAGTGATTTAAAAGAATAATATAAAGACAATGAATTAAAATTACAATTAATAGGCATGCAAAATCCAAGTGATTTGTTGGCCTTTAAGCGGCACAGTGCTTTAATCATCTCGCGAATTTAAAGAGGCACATTCGTATTTTTAAGTTACTTTTATTACTGAGGACTTCATATTTAACAACACACGAATTTAACCCCAAGTGGGTATAAGATTTTAACATGATGTCATAAACCAAAAAGCCGCTTTAGTCTTTTCCTTTCTATAATGTCACTTGCTAATTCCTTATCACCTCAAATCAAGTTTACGTGCAGCAAAAGCAGTGTTATAATAACTCGTTTCTTTGGCCAACAAGTTAGAATAACTTCTCACAAGACTTTATGCTTCTTGAGAATTTTATAGTTGAATAAAGGGAGAATCCGAAAAAGGTCCTAAGAAAGATATTTAATTACTAAAAAGCCTCAATGATGACTAAACAGCATAAACATGTTAATTTTTGCACCAAGACTTGTCATCATATACTCCTTAATTGTTATCTAACTTTTATTAATTTCCCACTTGGAACCTTATAATAACCCCCAGAAATAAATAACTCTATTATGACTAACATAGAGTTGAAATAAAGCGCCAAGTTGAAACAGCAACGTGCAGGACAAAAATTACAATAATTGAAGGCGGAAATAATGTTGAGGCACGCATATGTTGAGATTATATTGATTAAAATATATGATCACGTGAATTTAATGTTAACAACTAAATATTATGTATAATCAAACATTTAAAGATGCAATGTGTGTGTGTGTGCCATTGAGCAATTATACATTTATTAGGGGATGGCTATGTTACTATATATACACATATAGAAGTCATGTGTGATGAAATGAATTGAAGAAGCCATAGAGAGAAAGAAAGAAAATGGATTTAAGGAAACGAAGTGTGATGATAGTTCTTCTGTGCTTCCTTCTTTTCTGTAAGGCTCAAGCCGCTGTTCATTACTATGACTTCGTTGTAAGTTCTTTCTTGTCACATTATTCTTGGTACAGATAATATTTTTAATATTGCAATTTTAGCTCTAGACCATCAATAGAATGCTCAACACACACACACACACGTATATATTTTTCTCTCATATTCTAACCTAATAACTTATAAGCTCTCTGCGGTTTTGTCATTCGAAGGTTAAAGTGTTTTTTTCATCTTCATCCTACCGAAACTTTAGCTAGAAGCGCTAATAATGCATGTGGTGCACTTAAATTACTTCTTTATACTCTTAAATCATCCTCTAAGATTAGATGTTATGTATCAACTTGGAAAAAATACAAAATATATAGATTATACATTTTCACTAAACTTATAAAATGAAAAGCCGGACCTGACTGATGGCTTGGTGAGTTCGATTGGTAAACTTGAAAACCAGATAGGTGGCCAGTCCAATAATTTGTCTAATTTGGAAAATTTGTTATCGGGTGATGAATTGATCAACCCGATGAAGGAGAAGGAGGAGGAGGAAGATTGGAAATCGAAGTATTAAACATAAAAAAGAACAAGGATATAATGGAAGAAGAGGAATTTTAGGAGTAGTGGAAACTGAGAGGTAGCTAATGAAATTAAGTACTCATTCCGGTCCTAATTATAAGAACATTTTTTAAAGTTAGTTTTGGTTCTAATTATAAGAGCAAGTTTTAACTTTTGTCAATTTTTTCCTATAATACCCCTATTTATACTTTCTAAACAATAATTGAAGACAATAATAATTTAATAATACACCTATATATTTTATAAAATAAATAATGTTTGCAACTCATTAATGTTATATACACCTCAATTATACTTTTTGCTTATAAAATAATTTTGAGCAATTTTTGTCATATGTTTCCTATATCACCCCTACTAATACTTCTTCCGCAATAATTAATTTAGCAACACGTTTATATTCTATCAAGTAGGAGATTCTACTTTATTTTCTATTTTTAAATAAAATATTTTAATATTCCTTTAAAAATATTTTTCTATCAAGTGGGAGTAACTACTAATTTCTTAGTCGTGTTTAATTGAGCTTTTTTGTTTCCTTAACTTTTTAAATTAACAGTGGTAGATTTTTAGGGCACGAATATGCGATTGACATCTGATAATTCTTCATGGAAAGAAGAGCATTCATGAGACCGTTCGTTGTCGGAAAGAAAGTGTCAAATTTTAAGCTTAGAGAAATTGTGGATTCAGCTAATTTTGTCTTCATGTATTTTCAATTTTAAGTTGAGGTATCTTTGAAAATAATTATAATTAACAAATTTAACTTTCCTTCTTAATCTCTCCAAATTCTGGTAAATAGTTCTTATAATTAGGAATGGGAGGGAGTATAAACTAATTAGCCAATGGTGTTGTAGCCTAGTGGGCTGAGAACTCCTCTATAAGTAGGAGGTTGCAGATTGAATCTCGCTTATAACTTCTGATTATTGGGGTTTGCCTTTTGATTATTAAAAAAATGTGTGAACTTCACTATTAAAGCAGCTCACATATATATCCATCAAACCCTCACATTTTTGTACGCTTTTCAATTGGTTAAACAATAAATATGGTTTTGTTCACCTTCTGCACGTTACACAGTCATTTAAATATACGCTATAAATATGCATCTATATCTTTTTCTTTTCTAAGAACATTATTCTGATACTTAGCTAACTTTGTCACAAACACTTATCTTTAGGAGTCTAGTAGCTAGGGTAAGTTCTTCTTTATTAATTGGCCACACGCAAACCAGTGGTATGCAACTTTTTCCACGCGTAATCTAAATTACAAGTTAGAAAAACAAACTAGCGATCTACTTATAGCTAACTGTGGATATGCTAATTAATTTTATCATTACGTTGGATTACAGCTGAAGGAAAAGAACTTCACAAAGCTGTGCAGCACGAAGAGCATCTTGACGGTGAATGGTAGCTTTCCAGGGCCTACCATTTCTGCTCGAAAAGGAGATATCATTTATGTTACCGTACACAATGATGGAACTTATGGTGTCACTGTACACTGGTACTCATTTTTCCACAACCAAATTATTAACTACTATTTTACAAATTTTCCCAAGACAAAGATCTGGTTCCATCATTTAGTTTTTGATCAATTTGAAGTAATCAGTTGATTTCATTACTAAGATTTGTAAAGGCACGCAACCGATTGTCATTAGAAGTAACTAGTTTAAGGGACAATGAAATAAGGGAGTTGTTTCTTATATGATCAGCATGAGTTAAGTAATGAAGCCGCAGCTCTTATTTGACAACTTGTTTCTTGATTTTGTTTTATATTGTTGAATTTGATTAACTTTTTTTTGGCCAGTATAATATTGTTAATAGCAATAGATCTGTAACATTTCAAAGAACTGTATCCATATTTTCCCTACAGGAAAAAAAACTCAACATATTAGAAAATTAAAGAAAAACAAGGTACTCCCTCTAGTCACTGTTGCCTTCTGGAAGGTTTATAAGACATTTACTTGCTTTAAAGAATATTAAATATTTTTCCTTACATGTTCATATTAAATAAACATAGTGAGAGAGAGTAAAAATTAGTACTACTCATTTGGATCCTATTTATAAGGTCTAGAGAAGAAGATTTTTTTGATCATATTTATAAGTCACATCATTAGTCAATGTTCAAGTGTTGTGTTGTCACTTGTTGAACCTGACATAGCCAAATCACATATTAAATATTATGTGAATGTATAGTTTTACCTTTCATTTATTATTGTACTAGATTTTGTACACATATGAAAAAATACTTTAGGAGTTTGAATGGATTTTAATAACCATAATAAAGTTCAAGTTCTTTCTATATTATGGTAAAACATGTTGGAAGTATCTTATAAATAATAGGACAATATGAGTAGAATATAATGTTTGAGTTTAGTATATATAGTAAATAGTAATGATAATATTAGAAATCACTTGCATTTTATATTTTTATGACAAATACGATGTTTTCAACTATTTGATGTGTGCCTTATATTTGGGAGTCCGGGGAGTATAAAAAAAGGGATCTAGATTCTGTGCACATCTTAAAACAATCTATTTCTTTATATTCATTCCTTCATATATATATATATATATATATATATATCATCATCATCATCATCATCATCAAAACGGGCATGGAGTGAGGCAACCAAACGATCCATGGTCGATGGACCGAGAACATAACACAGTGCCCTATCCCTCCAGGTTCAAGCTTCACTCAGAGAGTCAATTTGGCTTCCAAAGAAGGAACTCTTTGGTGGCACGCTCACAGTGATTGGACTCGTGCCACTGTTCATGGCGCCATTGTTATCCATCCTCCTCGTGGAGCTTCTTATCCTTTCCCTGAGCCCCATGGCCAAGAAACACTCATCATTGGTTTGTTCCATTTCTCTAGTAATTCATCTCTCAATGACTTTCAGGAGAAGTACTGTGAGGTTTTAAGAAAGGAACTTAATTATCAATTACCAAAAAGTCCTCATGACAAGTTTCAATATAAGAAATTGTAACACCTCATTTGTTATTAGAACTTTTTGGTAATTAAGCCTATTCCTTAGGACTTCATAGTAATTCCCTAAAAGTTCTTAGATCCCTCTCTAATCTTGTTGGTTCTTGTGTAAACAATTAATTATAGGGGAGTGGTACAAGGGAGATGTGATGAAAATCATAAAAGATGCTTTGGCCTCTGGTGGAGAACCAAATGCTTCCGATGCTTACACCATTAATGGCCAACCTGGAGATCTGTATGCTTGTTCTAATGGTAACACATCTAACTCTATAAAGTTACTCCCCTTATCATATTTATAGGGTAGAGAAAAGAAATTTTTTAGTCCTATTAATAAAGAACCTCATTAAATTTTGTATATGTATGTACAATTTTGCCCTTAATTTATTATTGCGTTGACTTTGTTGTCATGTAGTATAATGTATACCACTTTGATCCTATTTATGAGTCCATTTTGACTAAATCTCACATACCAATGAGAGGTAGTTAACTCCATGATTATGGGGTAAATTTTCAACTTTGCTGTCATTTACGATTGGGTATTTTTCAACTGTTTCTTTTCTCTCTATCTTCATGGGTACAATTAATATGGATGAAATTGTCACAATATCATTTATTACATGAAATTGGACTTATGAATAGTAACAAATTTTTTTTGTCAAAATGACTTATAAATAGGACCAGAGTGGTATTAAATAAAGATAAAATTGGGAAATTATTGAATTTTAAGGTAGAGATAAAGAATTGAGTTTTTTTTTTGGGGGGGGTTTCTATATGAAACATGATAAATAGGACCAGAGGAGTACCACATAGACAACAATAATCTAACTTAACGGTAATTCTGCATGCAGGGACAACACACCGGTTTTCAGTGGTGCCTGGAAATACCTACCTCATTCGCATAATCAACGCGGCCATGAACGAAAACCACTACTTTGGAATCACCAACCACACACTCGCACTAGTAGGCACAGACGCAGCCTACGTCAAGCCCTTTACCACCCCTTACCTTTTGATATCCCCAGGCCAAACCATGGACGTTCTGCTTAAAGCTAACAAGAAACCAGGTCTCTATTATATTGTCGCTTCGCCCTTCCACGACGGTGCATCTCCATATGATAACACCAAAGCCACAGCTATTTTGCAGTATAGAGGAAGCTTTAATACTTCTCATCATCTTGATCATCACCAGCATCCTCCGTTGGTGTTTCCAGATT
The DNA here is from genome assembly GCA_019022655.1 of Acacia acuminata. NCBI lineage: Eukaryota > Viridiplantae > Streptophyta > Magnoliopsida > Fabales > Fabaceae > Acacia > Acacia acuminata. The sequence continues at coordinate 991,363 of JAFJYI010000123.1, forward strand.
TCCCCGATCATAATGATTCTTCTGCTGCTTTTAACTTTACTAAGAGTTTAAGAGGTTTGGGTACTAAGAGTCACCCCATTAACGTTCCAAAGAAAGTTAACAAGAGGATTTATATGACTGTTGCTGTGAATCTTCTAACATGCAATGCTAGTACTTGTGATAGAACCACCAAGCTCGCGGCTAGTTTGAACAACGTGTCATTTCATATCCCAAGTATTGATATATTGGATGCTTACTACTGGTACATGATATATATTCCCTTGATTCTATTTATTTATAAAGCACTTCCCGCATGTTTCACAATAAAAAAAACTTATAATTTCATTAACCCTGTCTTAAAAGTTAACAACTTTTGAACTTTAACCTTATTTAACTACACATTTTCCAAGAAAATAGCAATCTACATTACTTTTTCCTGTCCATAATATAGGGCACTTTAAAAGGAAGCATGATCAAGAATAATACAAGTCACTCTCCAGTTTAATTAATACTCTTTTTCTTTTTTGCCTATGTAATTAATACTTACTTTCCAACTTTGTCCACTGATTATATCTCTCCTCTCTCTCTCTCTCAAATAACATTCCTAATGTAGCTAAACACATTTCTCAAGAAGGGTAAAAATGGAAAAATTTACATTTAAGGACATATTAAATGACTTAATTGTTATTTATTATTTACCGTGATATAACTTAAATGCCCTAAATTGTAGATCAAATGGAGTATAATAAATGATGAGTAAAATTGTACAATCTTGTAAAAAATTTAATAACGTGGCTGGGCAAAAAATACACACACACTCTCTCTTGTGAATAGAACCAGAGAAGTATTTTTCTGTATTGATTTTGCATCTAAATCCAACTTCAATTTTCACAATTTGTGTTGTGTGGGTTGTTTTTGAGTTAAAAATGTGAATTCTAACCCAAATAACAATTGATTTTTGCAGGAACAAGACGGGGTTTTTCACTAAAGACTTTCCAAAAGAGCCTCCAAACTACATCAACTTCACAGATCCTTCTAATAATGTATTTACTACCACGGGAACGAGGGTGATAATGCTGAACTACAATGAGTCAGTAGAGATAGTGTGGCAAGGAACAAATAATACGTTGAATACTGCTGAGAATCACCTAATGCATCTTCACGGTTTCAGCTTCTATGTTGTGGGGCAAGGTCTCGGAAATTTCAACAACAAGACAGATCCCAAATCTTATAACCTCCATGATCCTCCAGAAGTTAACACTGTTAATCTGCCCCTCAATGGATGGCTGGCCATGAGATTTGTCGCCAACAATCCTGGTATGTCTTGTACTATACTCCCTCCATTTCTTTTAGAAGTTGGTTATGTAAAAAATGTAACTTTTTGTCAAAAATATCTTCATATATAAGTGGAAGAGAGACAATTTGTGGTGGGAAAATGTGTAGGAATCAAATACAATGATTGATAAAAAAGTTGGTTATGTAAAAAATGTAAATTTTTGTCAAAAATATCTTCATATAAGTGGAAGAGAGACAATTTGTGGTGGGGAAAATGTGTAGGAATCAAATACAATGATGTGGTTATATTTTTCTAGTCATCAATTCTCTCATTCATATATCGATAAGAGTAAATTAGGTAAATTAAAAAAATTGACAAAGATAAAAATTATGTCTTATATTTATAATCAAGATTAATTTATCAAATATATCTAAATTAAAGATCAAAGGAGAATAATGTAAGCATAGAGCTTCCATATTTTTACACTTTAATATTTCTGTTTGAATTGAGCCAAAAGATAATGGTTAGTACGGAGCTTTCATATTCTCGTGCATAAATAATTTGCAGGGGTATGGTTTATGCATTGTCATTTTGAGAGACACAGTAGCTGGGGAATGGACACTGTGCTCATTGTGAAGGATGGGAAAACAAGAGAAACAAGCATACTTCCACCTCCTAAGGATATGCCTCCTTGTTCCAAATGAGGGAATTGAATACTCACGCCATCATTCCACAATAATGCTTTCAATCAACAATTAATTATTATCTACATATTAAATAAATCTAATGAGTTTGATTTTGAGACTCAAATATGGGATTCAGATTCCTGAGAAATTTAATTACGTTTCAATTGTTTCAGAAATGTGTAATATCATCCTAGCGACGGTTCATGTTTTTGTTTGGTGCTATGCAGTGTAATATTATTTGAACTCTCCAATTTTCTTTAGGCTTTGATTTTCCTTCCTCATGTTTTTGTGTGTGTGGGATGTTACAAAAATAAAAAGTTCGAGTGGTTTTTTGTTTTTTTCAACATCAACTTCAATATCTGTATTTGGAAATTCTTTCCCCGGTCATCCCCCTCCAAATTATAATCATTTGGAATAAACTATAATCTTTTAGTTCATAAAGGGTCAAAATATATAAAGAACTCGGCATGCATCATACGATGTACGGGAAGTCAAGTCGAGATCAGTGTTTTGAAAAAAATTACCAGATGAAAATTTAAAAAGCACATTTATATTCAAATATTAAATATTTTTCCCAAATCAATAGTTTGTATCATAATTGTTAGCCAAATGCCGAAAATGTTCTGAACATACACTCACGAGGGTCACTTTCTGTTAGTTATAGATTGTACTTCTCTATATTGAAGTATTGTAGTACAGATTAGTACTTGAACTTGTTGCACAATACATAAGAGCTTACTAATTTGATGCTGCAAACCAATATAAAGTGAAGTGGTTTAGATTTTAAAGTCACAAAATGACATGCATATAAGCTCCTATATGTCCCACAACTCTCTCTCACCACAAGGTTCCTTCTCTTCCTCTAGAGTGTTTGGATTAGCCTATTTTAAGCGATTTTGAATCGCAAAAGGTAAATATGTGAAAATAGTTTTACCTTATAAAATGGAAAACAGTTTTTTTTTTTTTTTTTTTTTTTTTTTTTTTTTTTTTTTTTTTTTTTTTTTTTTTTTTTAAAGCTGAACCAAGTTGGCTTAATTTGTATCACCTTGCTGAAGCTTTAACTTTCTTTTCTATATACTCCGGTCTTAATTATAAAACCTAGTTGACTTTTTTGGAGAGATTAAGAAAACTAAATAAGTTACTTAATCATTTCATATGTTGTATATCCTTCAATTATATATTAGTTTATCAATTAAACTAATTAGTTTGAAAAAAAAATAAAAATAAAAATACTCTCAAGTAATTTAATTAGCTTTTTTAATCTCTCCAAAAAAGTCAACTAAGTCTTATAATTAGGACCGAAGGAAGTATATAATTAAGGTAAGTTGAATTTGCATTTGAACCATTCCTTATAGAACATACTACATCCTTTTGTTTTTCCTTGTTATATTCTTAAAAGAAGTGGTCAAAATATATCATTTGAATAAATGTTGGTCCAAGTAATAAAAAATAAAAATAGTGGCTAATTTATGGCTACTGTTAATAAGCAAGAGATAGTAGAGTGAGTTGATAAGCAACCTTCTATTTTTCTTAAAAAATTTATTTGTAACTTTTTAACACGAATAAAGCCTTTCACACTAAGCAAATTAGCTGCGGAAACATTATTATGCTACCAAGATTCCTCGATCCCACAGATTTTTCATGTTGAAAGCAAGTATTCAGCCTAAAATTATTTCATTCCCTTTTTTACCATAAAATTTTTTAGCATCAAACTTGAATGATTGAATTTCCTTCAAGCTTGTTTAAAAAATTAACACCACCAAACTTTCAAGAACATTCTTAATTCAAGGCAAGTGACAAAAAATTTGAGTTGAGCCAAATAAGAATATAAATCAAGATGTCAAAATTTAATTACAGATAGAATTGGTGAGTGAAAAGAATGAAACTGAAACTTGTTCGAATCAATACGCAAAGCAAGGAATTTTAATCCTAGACGCAAAGCAAAGCAACGTAACTCTAATAAACACAGAAAAAAGGTGATGTGTAGTGAAAATCAAAAGGCAATGGTGAAATGTGGGAATCCAAGAAAAAAAGATAATACAAATCACTTTTTGTTTAGCGCCTTTACAAAAAGTCAAAAGTTAAAACTGACCCATTACTTGATATGATAAACATGATTATGAGTGGCTGTGTTAGAGAAACATGATGAGAAAAAGGTCAATGTGGATCAATATTAGAATCAACCAAAGATACAGTTATTTTTCCGTAAAAATTCCTTAAATTATTATGTCCTCCTTGTGCAGCATAATCATGTCCAAGTTGGGTCATGGATGTTAATCATGTCCAACTTGCTTATACAACCTTCAACTTCCTTAGCACTCCCAATCGTCGTCTACGTCAGTAGATTCTCTTTTGACAACCGTGGCCAAGCAGGCGGTGGGCTATTTCATAGTTTGAAGTGCAGCTAGCATTTCCATGATTTTGTAGAGCCGGTCATTTTGGGATGATTCTTTGGAGGCTTTAGCTACATCATCTCTTCCTTTACCCATCCTTGGCTTCCAGTCCACAAGTTTACCAAGTTGGGTCAACAGGTATCCTTTGTGTGCCCCTGCTTCTTATAGTGATCACAGATTGGTTGACTTTTAGAACCTTTTGAGTATGTGGATATAATAGCAAGAGCAGAGACCTCGGGAGTTTTAAGAGTAGTAGTAGTGGAATGATTCTGAAGCATTGATTTGCTTCTACCCTCTTCATTGCGTAAAATGGTATAGACTTCACACACAGAAGGAAAGGGCTCTTGATTGAGAACCCGAGCCCGAATATCATCATAAATTACATTAAGACCAGCCAGCAACTCATATACTCCCTCCTCTTCTTTCTCTTTGGGATCTTCTTTAGTATCAACCCCACAATGATGAGTTTTGTTCTTTAGAGCATCAAACTCTTGCCAAAGAGCTAATTTTTTGAGATAATAATTATTAAGTGGCATGTGGTCCTGTTTCAATTGCCACAACTTCTTCTTAATATCAAATATACGGGATCTATTCCCTATAGGACTATATGTCTCACGGAGGGCTTCCCAAATTTCTCGGGCTGAAGGAAGGTACATAAAACTCTTCTTAATTGAGCAAGACATCGCATTGATCAACCAAGAGGATATTAATGCATTCTCGGACTTCTATTTTCAAAACTCCTTGGTTTCTGATTTTGAGGGCCTTTTTGCTTCACCAATTATATATTCAAGTTTATCCAGTCCATCAAGAGCAAGAATCATAGATTGAGACCACTCTTGATAATTGTCACTAGTAAGTTTCTTAGAGACAAAGAAGACATAAGAGATATTATTAGAACCAGATCGTGGCTTCGATGAAGAGGCGTCAGAGGTAGTAGACATAGTGATATTGGATTTCAGATATCTGCCTTAGATTTACCAAAAAAAAAAATAGTTTGGTACTTTAATTACCAAAATGATAGTTCGGTCCTCCACCAGTAGACAAAAGATACACAATAGCACTTGATATGTCTCGACAAACAGGCCACAGAATTCCGATAAAAGGAGCATGGTATAATTCACAATGGCGTGAATTGAACTTGAGACGCAGACAAACCAGAGGAAGGACGATAGTGTTTAATGGGGGCGAAAGGCGTGGATTCGAGTGACGAGATGAAGGCTCAAGGTTCCTTCGTTGCAACTGTACTCAACGTCGGATGAGTGGAGGTGGTTGATGATAACGATGTCAATTGTTGAGGTAGTGTTCACTTGATTGGCGGGAAAATCCATATGGGGGCCCAAATAACAAAGAAAAAAGATCAGAAAAGACCCCAAAATTCTGAAAATCCCAGAAAAGGCCCCAGGACTTTTTCTAGGATAAATTCATTAAAACGTGAGTTGTTAATGGGGCTGATATAGTTGTTAACGGGTAGGTCATTAACAACTAAATCAGCCCCATTAACAATAATTTTTTAACAACTAAATCAGCCCCATTAACAACTATATCAGTACCCCATTAACAACTATATCAGCCACATTAACAACTCACGTTTTAATGAATTTATCCCAGAAAAGGCCCTGGGGAATTTTCTAGGATTTTTAGAATTTTAGGGGTTTTTTTTTTTGTTGGGTTTTTCTCTGTTATTTGGGCCCCTATATGAATTTTCCCCTTAATTGGCCTTGACGATATGGCTACACGAGGATGACGAGACTCTGATTGTTGGAGTTGCAGAGACGACACTGCCGAGAAGGATGAGTCCGAGGACGACAGACCAAATGTTGTCGGACAAACGAGATTGATTCGAGAAGGACCTGTCGAGACTGGTTCAGAGGCTGTTGATCAGCTGAAAGGAAGCTGCGAGAGGTGGTGAAACTGCACAATTCAGACTGAGATGGCGAGGTTGCACAGTTCGGACGAGGAAGTCGCGAGAGATAACGTTGAGAGAGCTAGAGGGCGCCAATGCTGACTAAGAGACGAATAAGCTGAGGGTCTACAGAGGCTGTGAACATGAAGTATCAGCAGAGACGCTCAGATGTTTGCCGAACTAGTCAAGGGTCTGTAGAGGCCGAGAACAAGACGGATCTGTAGAGACGCTTGGCCGCAAAGACTTTGTCGACTAACTAGGTTGATTAATTTTCACCTAGCTTTGATACCGTGTGGATAATTTTGGAGAGAAAAATTAATGTGAATTCATTAATCTCTTTATCTGAATCAAAGAGAGTACATACGGGCCTTTATATAAGCAAACCCTAGAGCTAACCCTAGAATCCAATAAAATCCAATCAAATCAAAATAAATCCAAATGCTTAAGATATAATATGTCTATATCTAATCTTAAGATATGATATAAGATATCTATATCTAATATAATAATAAGATAATGACTCATCTAAATATCCATAATAAATGCATAAAATTCCCACATTGGTCCACATGGGGAAAAAAATAAAAAGTTATTAAAGCTTCAAAAATAATATGCATACCGTTCGTGCTTCCTCTAGAGCTGCTTTCAGGTCCTCGAGGACAAGCTGATTCATAAATTAGATTGGCAGTGAGTTGCATACAGGGTCACGCAAGTGTGTGAATCTAAGAGTTTGTGTATATAAGGACAGGTATGGGAGCATCAGAGCAAGTAACAGTAATAATTAATCACAGTATTAGCCTCTGTAACAGTATAAAAAAAAAAAAAAAAAAAAAATTGGGGGGGGGGGGGGGGGGGGGAGGGGGGGGAAAGAAAAGGAATATAAGATTTCAAAAGCACCTGATGCTAAGCATAATAATTAATCACAGTATTACCTCATATGTATTAACAAGTTCTCTCTCATCACTCAGAGAATGCCGAGCCTCTGCTGCCTCAACAGAGATGGACATCATACCTTCAACATCCTATTAGAAGATAAAGAAGTTGAACAGTTAAAATTATATGAGGAAGGATAAGCTTATCAATGAGGTGATAGATTTGCCAAAACCAGGTTGAAACTACAATTAGTTATAATCAGGACGTATAATCAATAATCTGCTGCTTGATAGCTGTCTACACTATTACCTTATCCTAAAGACCAAATACAACATTAATGGCTGATACAACACAAGAAACACTGCAGTGGAAGTGCGGGATTGTATCTTCACTTTAACCATGGTTCACCAAGAGAAACCAAGCATAAAACTTATGCAGAGCAGTGGAAGGTGAGATTAAGGTATCAAAGATTTGCAATTCAATCATGATAAATGGTTTCATTAACAAGGATAAGAATATAACCTTCAAGTTTGTGTTTAAATTATTTCTTGCATTGCTAAGTAGCTTTATCTGGTCATGGTTTTCAATTAATGTCTGGCATTCCTGACAAAACCTGATTCACACAAAAAAGTACATTATGCTCAAAGTAATCGATATTGCAATGCTAAACAAACACACCCTAAGAAGTCATAAAATATATTAGTACATCTCATTGTTTACATACTTTTCAATAGAGACAACATTTTCACGAAGTCGGTTTACTGTCTTTTGAGATGAGTTAAGTGATTCCAATCCAGCCTGGCCTGGGCTTGCTCAACCTGCAGTTAAGAGTATTTAGGGCAAAGAAACAGAAGACATGAGATAAGAGTTCCAAGTATCAACAGGAAGTGAAGAGGCATATGGTGATGCATATTCAGCGGTATAAATATAATGCTGACACAAAAATCCCTAAAGTTCATATAATATATGCCTTCTATTGCTGCAATAGAGGACATATGATACTTCCCTTTTATGTAATGATTTTTTGACGTAGTGGAATAAGGTCGGTCATAATACAAAATTCTGGGTTCTACATTTTAGAATTCTTCAATAATAATTACCTGCTCTGCAACCATTGTACTAAGCTGCGCATCATTAGCCTGTAAATAAGATTTTATTGGAGGCAATTACACCTCTCTTTTTTTGTTAGGTTCTGTATCTTTTATTGGAGGCAATTTTATTTGATGTACTATTAGATACTATAAATATCAAACCCTTCTCTTAACTAAGATTCAAACCTTGTTTGACATAATGTAAGAGACTAGCTTCTTTCATTAGACTCAATCCCTGTTAATAGTAATTACACATTTTAACAGAACCAAAAATATTCATTTTACTCTACAATTTAAGTTAATTGAAAAGCAATTAATTTTTTTTGTCAAATTTACCCCTAGAATTAATATTTAAATATGATCAAAGAGAGTATACAACAATGCGATGTAGTTGATTCAAATACTTTGTCATAAAATTGCATGCATGTATCTCCTTCAAAATTTTCCACCTTCATATAAAAAAGTCTCTTATGGACTTGATGACTCCCCATTTTTATCGATTTGTGTTATATCATGATATATTTGGTGAGTCATTAATGCTAATATAAAAGAATCTATTGGAGATTTTGATAAGATATCAATTTAGTATAGTATTGAGGATTTTATTGCAAGTATCATAGTTTTAAATTAAACTGGAAAAGCTTAGGATTAGATAAAAGAATAAGTAGATTATAACAAGTTAAAAAAAAAAATAGAGAAGAGTTTATGTACGGTTTTGTGGTGGGGATAACAAATTTTAATGATGCTGATTGAAGCGACCAAACGTTGCCGTTTGCTTGTTGGATAAGAGGAAACCTAAATATGCAGGAAAAATGGAAGGAGATTCTCTCATTATTCATTTTCTCATGAGCCCATTTTGTTTGTTGATTAGGAAGATGAAAGAAAAATCCAAAGAGTATAATTTGATGATGTGATCTTTCAGATTGATTAGACGGACAAGATTTAGAGATAACGAGAAATGATGAGAAAATAGATAAGGAGAGAAACAAAAACCATGAGTCTAAAGAGGAGAGGAGGCGGCTACCATTCATCATCTCTTTGTAATCAGCATCTCCTTCTTCGAGCAAAAGAAGGGAGAGATCAGAGGAAAAGCTGAGAGGCAAGTTCACTGGTTTTCCATCTTAGTAATCAGATTTGGGAAGGCAGCCATCGTCTTCTTCATCCCCTAAACCAGAACAAGAGAGCAAGGAAGGAGGGAGGATGCTGGGTTCGTCTTTGGTGCATCATCTCCTCGAGCTACTGGAATAGAGCATATCTTCCATTATTTATTTTGCTATTTCAGTTCCCTTTTTCCTTTCCTTTAGAGTTCTTCTATGACTTTGTAACTCTAAATTGATTGTGGCTGAGATGATGTCTTACGGGTAGTTAGCTGGCATTAGGATTATTTCAAAGCATTGCTAGTCTTTTTATTACTCTCTTTGGTTTTAATGACAGTTATGTGTTAATTTTATCTTGTGCCTAATGTTTCTTTGTGTTTGATTGCTACTTGTATTGTTTTATTCAATTAAATTAAGCTTGAGAAAGTTAATTTAATTATAGAATTTAGGTAAAATTATGTTAAACTTGAAGTTTGGAGATATAGTTATTAACTTTAATATAGTCACATTAAAGTTGTTGTTTAATGTTTATTTTCTCTTAATTGGCACAAGAGATGTTAATTGAGGAAATGGATTTGGTCTTGAATCGAGAAAGCTTAATCGAATGCTTTTGAATCTTAAACTAACTTATTAAGTCATTTAATCACTAGCAGTAATTACTTAAGTCTTATGAATTGCAATGGTTAGAAATAATCATATGCTCCTCTTGTCTTGAAGTAGAGTTTTAATCTAGTTTTAGTAAAAAAAAAAAAAAAAAAAAAAAAAAAAATCATTCTTGATACAATTGAATTTTGAAATACAAAAACTTTTCAAATAGTTTTACTCAACCTAATTGATAGCACAATTGTGATGATTACTCCACTTTTTGCCTTAGTCCTTGTGGGATTGACAATTCTTTATACCACTTGCAACCCGAATGCTTGTGGTAAGCTAAACAGCAAACAAGCATTGGTGGATCCACATATATTAGAAGGGGGGCACATGCCCCCCTTGATTATTAAATTTTTTTTTAAAAAAAAAATTTAATTAAATTTAATTATTTTTTTCCCCTCTTTTTATGTCTTCCTTAACACGCCCAAATTTCACTCGCTCCTTGCTCTTCTTTCCCCTATAAAAATACTTGCGACATATTTCAAAGATTGTGACCTCAACGGGAAAGATCTGCTTCCTTTTTGAGATACTTTCCTAACATTTTGTTGCATTTTCTCGTACTTTAGGTGGATATTCCCAAAGACAAAAAATTGCTTGGAGCATGTAGGTTGCTAATTTTCTACCATGGGCATTTTATGACTAATACTTGGTCTTTTTCTTATTGATGATGATAAAACTTGCAACTGATGACAAGTGAAAACTTTCTGAATCTTGTATTATTTTTTGTGTTTTTTATGACAAGTGAAAAAAAAATTTCGGGGGTAGTGCCCCCCTTCCATAAATTTCTGGATCCACCCCTGCGAACAAGTAAATGGAGCCGGGGGACTAACAACAAAAGTTTGTGTAGTTAATTGTTGCCGTTGTGTAATTAGTTATGCTTGGGTTCTTTTGTTTCTTAACTTTGTTATTTGTTTTCTTTTGTTTTGTTTCTTATTGATGAGGGCCTTTTATTGTTAGCCTTAGGGTCCACAATAAATTTTTTTACTAAGGATTGTGTATAGACAAACCTAGAATCGTTATCTCTTCTCGAGGAGCCTTTTATTAAATCCTAAATAATCTAAATGTCATGCAAATACAATAAAAACAAGGGGAAAATGATTTTTGGATTTTCAAATAATAAACTAAAGAATAATGCAATTTAATTAAATGCTAAACTACTATTTTGGGTATTTTCTTTATAAAATGGTGAATGAGTGAATGGAGTGGTATAGAAGTGAAAATATGAATGATGAACCTTCTTGATAATGAAGAATGACTATCCTTGCTCATAAAAGATTATGGGAGTTAAAATTCATCAAGTCTTAAAAAAAACCTCACTACGAAAAAAGTCGGTTTTGCGTATTTAAAAAAAATCCGTCATAAAATAGGGTTTTTCCGTCACAAAATTGTTTGTGACGGATTTTGTCCATCACAAAAACCCTCGTCGCAATTGCGATGGAAAAAAATCTGCCGCAAAAACCTTAATTTGCGACGGAATTGAAATCCATCGCAAATTCCGGGCTTTGCGACATGCATTTTTTTTCCATCGCAAATTTAATATTTTTAAAAAAAATTTCATTAAAAAAAAAAAGTTGTATACCATAAAAATATATAATAACAATTATTAAAGACTTTACACAGAGAAAACAAAATATAAATAAATAATGTTGTAAAGAACATGTACTAAAAATTAGTCTAAACATCAGCATTGTGATCATCATCATCATCATCATCACCAAGATTGTCATCATCACTAGGAGCCGACTCGCGTACCTTTGTTTTTCATTAGGGACATGAGTTGAAGCTGTATCTCCCTTTACCATCTCGCGTGTCTCGTGGAGCTCATTTCTTGTCCGCATTTGTTGTTGCTTGTCCGACTCAACTCAACCGCTTGCTCCCGCACCAATGCCTTCATCTTCTTCATCTCATATGCAAAAACATTAGGAAGTACGTTTATTTTTTGTACTTCAATTAAATGGATCAGGGAATAAAAATGAAACAATCAATGTTAAATGTATTATGTTTACCTGTAGAAACACCTTCAATGCTGGATGAGGAGCGCTTCAACTAGCTAATTTCACTAATTTTTATAACTATATTTTAATCTAAACAGTTTTTATAATTTTTTTAAAAAATTATCTATGCTTATTGTATGTATAACTTGTCAAGGATACTTTTCAATCAAATTTTTAAATGAAATAATTTTGTTAAAAAATTTAACAAGTAATTTTTATAAGAGCCTAAATCAACTAGTTAATTTCACTAATTTTTATAACTATATTTTAATCTAAACAATTTTTATGATTTATTTTTTAAAATTATCTATGTTTATTGTATGTATAACTTGTTAAGGATACTTTTCAAACAAATTCTTAAATGAAATAATTTTGTTAAAAAAATTTAAGTTATTTTTATAAGAGTCTAAATCAACTAGCTAATTTCACTAATTTTTATAACTATCTTTTAATTTAGACGGTATTTATCATTTGTTTTTTTAAAATTATCTATGCTTATTGTATGTATAACTTGTTAAAGATACTTTTCAATCAAATTTTTAAATGAAATAATTTTGTTAAAAAATTTAACAGTCATTTTTATAAGAACCTAAATCAACTAGTTAATTTCACTAATTTTTATAATACATACAAATTTGATTATTCTTTAATGTCACACTTTCCTCCTCCTACTTTACATCAATTAATTAATTGTCTCATCCCTAAATATCACTTCTCAACTTCACTTTTCTCATTTCAACACAAATAGGATTTATATATCATTACCAACTAATACAAAATCATAATTTTCTCATACAATTTTTTCATTATGTCAAATTAAACCATAAAAAAACAATGCAAGATTAAAAAAATCATCAATAAAAATCATGAAAACCCAATAGCTAAAAAAATCATGGAATCTCATACAAACTATAAGCATAATCCAAATTAATAAGCACATTAAGCATAAATATCATTAACTCTTTGCTTTATCACTATAAGTATAATCTATATAAAGAACTTTCTCTTATGTTTTCCCCTTCAAATATCATATAGTAAACTTCCTAGTAATTTATTGGTCTTACCTTGCAAATGGCGACGGTGAGAGTATCGGAATTCGCTTGGATAAGGTGGAGGGTGGCGGTTTTGGTAGAAGACAAGATGGAGGTCGCGAGGAGGATGATGACCAAGAGCAAACGGGGGAGGTGGATGGCCGGAAAATGGAGGAGGAGGCGGAGGAGTTGGTCGGGCCGAAAGTGCCGAGGAGATCCGATCTACGCAGGGAGAAGGAAAACTAGGAAAAATGAAGAAGACGCGTGAAAATGAAGGAGGGAGTGTGTATTTGCAAAAAAAATTTATGACGGAACTCATGTTTCGTTGAAAAAAATGAGGCAAACCGGCAGCAAAGTTGCCATCGGTTTGCGATAGATTGCACGTCGATCGCAACCCGGTTGGGGTTGTGACGGACTCGTTGTCCGTCATTTTGTCGGTTTGCTCCCTTGTTGTGACGAAAACAGTATTTCGTCTCAAAAAAAATTTAAAATCAACTTTTTTTTTTCTTACTTTCTCCCCCGGAATTTGCGACAGATATTTTTTCCGTCACAAAGTCTATTTTTGTGACAGATTTTAAATTTCCGTCGTAATTTTTTTTTTTTGCGACGGAAAATATTCCATCACTATTTACCATTTTTCTAGTAATGCCTCAACATAACACTTGAATTCAATATTCTCAATTAATAGTAGCTCCTATAAACATAGCTAAGCACTAACTCTTGAGAAATTGTTTAAAATCACTTGATGTGCAATTAAAATTGGAATAACATTACATGAGTCTTCTTTAAATTGAGTACTAAACAATCCCTCAAAGGCATAAATCAACCACATTAACTAGACAATAACACACTAATTACTATAATCTCATTACAACTACAAGAAATTAAAACAAATATAATCTTCACACCACAAAATCTAATCTCAACTACAAATATCAAATCAACAAAGACAATTAACATCAATCTCAGTTCTAAAATCATATACAATAATTCCTAAAACTAGGCAATCTAAATATATAATTCTAAACTAATGAAATGATAGAAAAACTCACCTAATGTAATCCATTGAGCTCAAGCACACATCTTCATCACCAAGAAGCGAATTAGTTATTCATAGCTATTGGAGAGCCACACAATCTGCAAAAAGAGGTCACCAAGAACGCTGTGCCTCACGGGTCTCCCTCCAAGTCTCAAATTTGAAGCTCTAATTCTCTTCCTCACGTCGCCGGAAATGGCGGAGTTACAAGTAGAGAACGCTGGCAACAGAGGTGAACTCAGGTGGAGGGAGAGAGGCTTCAGCCCCCGGTTCTCATTTTTCTTGTTCCGTGACGCTGTGAGCTCTGCAACACTGGAGGTCGCCAGCAGCGATGGTGGTAAGGGTGAAGGCCGTCAGCGACTAGGGGTGGAAACAAGTTAGGCCAGGCTTCACCCTTAACATGCCAGGCCTGTTTTGCAACAAGGTGGCCCGAGCCTAGCTCAGAGCCTGTTACATGTGCCAATTTTTTTGGCCTAAGCTTGGCCTCGGCTTGGCTTGTGGCCTGTTAACCAGGCTTGTATTTTTTTTTTTTTTTTAAATTTAATTGGCTACAGGCCACAGGCCTCAACACAAAACAGGTTGTAAATAGGCCAAAAACATGCCAATTATATAAATTAATATTAATGATCTAAAATACATCATAAAATATGAAACTAAATACAACAACATAACCATTTTCATTACAAGTTCACTAATTTAAACTGAATCAATGTAAAGTCACTAAACCTTCACATCAAATCTTCGCGAGACTGCCTCATTTCTCTAAACATCACCTCTTGCACATAAATTTTCACCAATATCAGAAAAGAAGAATGAAACTACAAATTTGTGCTATAGATGCAATCACGCCAAATGTCTTTTGTTGGTTCCGAAAGCCGGAAGTTGAAATGATAGGAAACATTACCTACACTGCCTCTAGTTGAAGCCTTGGTAGATCTGTCTCATTTGTCTTGCTCATGGTGTGTTGGTGCCAATCTCCATCTTGCTTTCTTGCTTTTAGTGATCTGATGACCATACAGTTTGAAAAGGACCACTAAAATCATATAAACATATGGGTATGATACATTAAATAAAAATCCATAAGACATAATGATCAGCTCAAGGTCCAAAGAAAAATCCCTAACTTCAGTTGCTCCTCAACTGGCTGATCTAGAATTCTTTTTACAGGAGCCGAGAGTTCTTTGCTCAAATCAGCCTCTAAACTGTTAATGTAATCCAATTAAATAATAGAAAGTAAAATGCAAGAACATTTAAACATTTTAATTTAGTCTATTGTAGAGTAAGACCTGTCAAGTTCCTATAATTTAGTTTAGCAGATTCCTTAACTATGATGGTTTTTTAATCGTTTCATTACTGTCTATACATACATTTTCTTACAACATAAGCATATGGATTTGATGCAAAGTGAACAGATTCATCTGCGCAATACTTCGGTATTTACTGTCCATAAAGGATCAACTAAGCATCACATGAACAACTCAACTAAGAAATTCCAAACAAAAGACCATATACCTAATGAGAGAGGCTTTGATGCAAAATGAACAGATCCTGAGGTTAAAGATTCAAAAAAAGCAAGCAGTATCATACGCCCATCAGGATCCCATTTTACACCCTGATAGCACATCATCGATGGCACGAAACATTGAAGACGATACATGTGCTAGTCAACAAACTTCTCTAGCACGTGTATAATGCCATGTTTAATGAAATCTCAAATCTGGAAACTGAAATAAATTTCCGACACAACCATGACAAAAACTAAAAGCTAGATCCAACACAAATTCCATATCTAAAGTAGTGATAAGATAACTGATGACTAAAAAAATTCCAGATCTGAGAACTAAAGCGATTAACAACACAAATCGTAAAAGAAAGCCAAAGAACGATAAAATTCAGATCCAGAGAGAAAATCAAACATTAAACAAAGAGAAAACATAGATCCATCCATTAAGAAGCATCAATTAAAAGATTAAGAGGAAAAAAAAAGATAGGCACACCGATTTCGAGCTCCACTACTCAGATCTAGAAGACGGAAGTACTTTCCAGAGAATGATACAGATCTGGAAGATGGAAGCCGGAAGTGCTTTCCAGACGACGGAAGTGGTGAGATCGAGAGCCAGAGAATGAGAGGATTTCAATTTAGGGGAGACGACTCGCTGAGCTACCGAGAGAATGAACTGAAGGTATTAAGTAGGTTTTTTTTTCAGACAAGCAATATACGTGTCAGACTCTCATTGGAAAATATATAGAGAGGGTAATTATAATTTTATCCTTCTATCAGGCTGGCCTGACAGGCCTAAAAGGCCTCTTATTAGGCCTGAGCCTGGTCTATTAAGCAAAACAGGCCTTGCAAGAGGCCTAGGCCTGGCCTATTAGCCTGACAGGCCAGGCCACGGGCCCCTGGCCTATTTATACCCCTATCGGCGACTTAGAGGAAGATGGAGGAAAGTGATGAGGATGAAGGTGCAAGGTCCAAGCTTCCCCGTCAAGTCTAGCGGCGCTCTCCTATATACAGGTCTCGGGTCCCTTTTTCACGCCCAGCAGGAGGACCTAATTGTCCCTTGCGTTTTGACCAGGGACTAGTCTGAAAAATATAAAAGTTCCTATAGGGACTTACATGAGACTTTTAAAAATCTTGGTGGGGCATAACTGATATTTCTAATATATCTGGGTACAATTCTGTACTTTTCTCTGATCCCTTTTCTTCCATGGTTTCCAATTTTCAGAAATTATAGGGAATTTTTTTTTTTTTTGTAATTTTCCCCAGTGCTCAAAATATTAATTTTGACCCAATTAACATTTTTCCAAATTCTTCAATTTTCTTCCAAAACACTTACAATGCAAGATTAAACACAGTGTAGCATCAAAAGTCCAAGAAATCACTTATATGAATAATTAATAAATTATGACTATTTTGCTCCTAATTTCACTTAATTCAAAACAAATGTCTCTAACTCAAATTAGTCCTTAATTATGCAATAATGTTCCAAAAAATGCATTAAAATTCCAATTTAATTATGAAAAATCATATAAAAATATGGTTCGATCACTTATCTTAGACAATTTAGTTATTTTTATTTGTTTTTTTGTTTTGTTTTGTGTTTGTTTGTTACTTTATTTTAAACTTTGTTTATGTATTATCCTTGGTGGACTAATGGGGCAAATAGTGGATTTAAGCATGAAAATGATTCTCCAAATTCTTATTATGACTCTCACGTTTGTTGTAATTATTGTGGAAATTATTACTTGACAGAGCAATGTTCTCATGTATCAACCTTAGATTATATGGAGAATGATTTTGCTAAGGCTCGTATGGATTTAAATGATAATACTTGTAGCCTTGGATGGAGTCATGAACAAGCATGGTCTTGAGATCATAATAGTTCTTTTCCTTCATATGTGTCACATCCTCATAAATTACCCAATACTCATGTAGATGAAATTAGCCCTATTGATTGGGAGGAGTTTACAACAAAGGATTTGCTTCTACGTCCCTTAGATATTCAAATGAATTTTTGAAATTTTTTCAAATATATCATGCTCAAAATATTGCATTCTAAGTTGGTGAAATGACTTCTAATCTTGAGCATTTGAAGCAAAACAGAGTATAAAATGATATATCAACATTTTTCTCTAAATATGAGGTATCAAGTGAACAATTGACCATTGGGAGGGATGAAGCGTTACTAATCTAGCATTGTAAAATTAAGGTTGTTGCTTAATGTTTATTTTATCTTAATTGTAGCAAGAGATTATGCATGTTAATTGATTACATAATTGAGTAGTAATTACTTAAGTCTCATGAATTACAATGGTGAGAAATAATCATATGCTCCTCTTGTCTTGAAGTAGAGTCTTGATTTAGTTTTAGTCAAATTATTTTCATTCTTGATACAATTGAATTTGAAAATATAAAGCTTTTCAAATGGTTTCACTCAACCTAATTGATTACTTGAGCAAAAAAAAAAAAAAAAAAAAAAAATTGATTACATAATTGTGACGCTCCGTTTTTGTCTTAGTCCCAGTAGGAATGACAACTCTTCATACTCCTTGCGGTAAGGTAAACAATGAATAGGATTATACATCATTTTTCCCATATCTAAAACCTTGCAGCAATATATTTTTTTTGGGCCATAACCTCCCAGCAATTACATTATCCAAAGGCCCATAATGTGGGTTCTTCATTGGGCTTTATCACTGTAATTTTGCTTTTAATTGAGTCTCAATTTAAGCTTTTTGCTTCTCTCTTTTTTTGCCTCAATTTAATTGGGCCTCAATTATCCAAAGGCCCATAATATGGATTCTTTGTTGGGCTTTGTCAATTTAATTTTGTTTTTATTTCTCCCTCCTGCCTCAATTGGGCCTCAATCCACATTCACGGAGGGGGATGAAGAGTTAAACAGTTTATATATATATATATAAGAGTTAAACAGTTTTAGGACTTTTAGCATAATAAGCTTTTGAATCAATTAGTATTGGTGCCCACCAGCACTACTAGTAATGCAGTGGTATTGGGATTAGTTTCCCCATTCCCGATCCTGGGTTCGATTCCCCCTCCCCTATCGCCTATGTATCAAAAAATTAATATTGGTGCCCTTGCATTGGAAATTCATATCTATATGATACCGCGATTAGATTATATGAAATTGGTTATAGATATGGGCACTTGTATATGTCCTTTTTTATTCCGCTCACTCATTTTTTCAAGAGCATACAACATTAAGAGAGAAAGTGAATTTCATAAAGACTTTGAAATTCTTTAAATTTAAATTAATATTCTTTTACACTCAAGCTCAAACACCTATAGGGCCTGTTTGGTTTGAGGGGAAGGAGTGGAAATAAGGATATTGACCAAATTGTCATTAATAAGGAGAATGTTCCTTTTTTATTGAGAGTATCTTTTTGAAATATTTAAAAGTTTTCATGGGCTATTTAGTAAAGAGGAGAGAAAAAAAATTCTCTCTCCTCCTCCTCTCCCTCCCTCTCCCCTCTCCCAAACCAAACAAGCCCATAATGAATCACAATGTAAAACATAATCTAAACAAATTAGAATCGAATTAATTAAATTAGACAATACTCATCAATAAATTATATTTATTGATTAATGAATTGAAACTGAATCTCCTGGTATTTATCACTAAACTGAATACACTAGTATCTATTATTATTTTTTGGAAAAAAATTTAGAAAATAATTATCAATAAATTGTTTTTATTGATTAATATGTAGATAAAAAAAATTCAATTATTAAGGAATATAAAAGGGTTTAATGCTTATGCTTTTGCTATAGAAATATTTTTCTGTCACATTCAAATAAAAGTGAGTGAGTCCCATTGTAAAGAGAGGAGAGAGAAAATATTAGTGACATCCACTCACTTTTATCCGAGTATGGCTTTTTTATGTGGAAGAAAAAATATTTTTGCAAGAAAAAATTCCAAAAAAACATTAAACCCAATATAAAAACATAAATTAGAAAAGAATCATCAATAAATTATATTTATTGATTAATGGATCAAAAATTAAATCCCCTAGTATTTATTATATTTTTTTTGCAAAAAAAATATAATTTAAAATTATGATAACTCCTAAAATAAAATTCAATTACTAAAAACAAAGCGAAATATTTTGATCCACATTCATGGAGGGGGACCAAGAATTAAACAATTTTAAGACTTTTAGCACAACAAGTTTTTGAATCAATTAGCCACGGACCCAAATTGGATACCGGTGATAATATAAAAAAATATTATAAGTTTTAAAAAAAAAAAAAAAAAGTAGAAGTCTGATTTGCTTCCAGTAAATAATACCTATCTAGTAAAAAAAATATTAATTTAATAATTATGAATTGTCAATTCAATAATATTTTTTCATAAAGAAACCTAAATGCTATTCTCCCAAAATCAAGCAGAAATGTCAATTTAATAATAATATTTTCTATCAAGAAACCCAAATGTCCTTCTCCCAATGGCAGCCAGCTATGCGTATAAGAGATAACAGGGTCAGATTCCTTGGAAACGGTTTCATTAGGGTTTCCTCCACAAACAGAGACATCGATGTGTTAAAAGCCCAATAGGATGTTAAACAAAAAATGTCAGCAAGTAATTAAGTCATTTTTTAAAAAATTCTTTATTAGGTCTGTGTGGGTTAGTGGTAGGAGCGGTGACTTATTTTTTATATGACTATTTTAGAAACCTGGTAGGAAAAAAGTCAGGTTGTAAATATAATTTGTGTTTGGATTGATGGTGGTAAAAGTGGTGGGGCCCACATCAAAAAGTTCAGACCTTTTTTAAAAAAAATAGCAAATTTTTTTTTTAAAAAAAACTACCCATAAAGCTTTTTTCTTAACGGACTTATAGGAGCTTTTTTTTAAAAAGTCCAAGTAAACTTAAAGCTTAACCCAAACATTCCATTTCTTTTAACCCAATATTAATTCAATGAGCGGTCCGAATTTTAGAACCTTGCTTAATTTTTTTTTTTTTTTTTACTGTTACTTTTTTCCTAACTTTAAGCTACTTAAAGTTTTCTCCACAATAATTATTGAATGTTGCGTAAGGCATCTACGAGTTAATAAAACAAAAGCTATGTGTTAGTACAATATGTACTTACACAGATTATTGTACTATTAAAACATGCTACTATAAGTGAAACTCAAATGATCTGCTGATCACTATTAAGAGCCCATAAAGTGTTCCATTCTGATTAATCCTTCTTAAATTCTGTCTCGTGGATTCTTCTTCTCTGTACCTCTTCTTGCTTAAGTTTGCTTGACTACTTGTATTATAATTGAGTCATTATATTCCTCATGGAGCAAGCTGGCTTCGATTTTGAACCAAGTTGACTGAGAATTGTCGGAACTCGGAAACCACCAAGGCGTTATTTTTTTGGGGTAGGTTGGCAACCTTGTTTTCCTTTCTCGTATTCGTTTGTTTCGAAATTTTCTATGAAAATGAACTGTTTCTCATGAAATGGGATTTTACCAGAAGCTCATAGTTTTATCTATGTATATTAGGAGGAAAAAACTTTGCAAGCCTTCCCTTTGGAGGGTTTTGGGTTTTTGGGTCAGAAACTGATCTTACATGAGGATGGAACTTAAAAGGGGATCATTATACTAGTATTACCTTTTACTCAAAAAAAGAAAAGAAAAGTGGATTATCTAAAATAAGTTAGGTTAATTAAAATAGAGAGCAGGTTAGATAATGCCATGAGGATAGAACAAGCGGTGTAATATAAAAATGTAGAGTGGTCTAACTATCCACCGCTAGACAAAGACCCTTTGGTAGCGTGATTAACGAGGAATCTTGTTCGAATGATGATGTCCAACCTGTCCTCCTTGAATTGGAGTAGGGAACAACAGAAATGATTCTCTCGTTTGTTGTGACCCCACGTTTTAATCATTATTACTTTTATCTTTATTATAAGTAATTTATAACTCATTTTTACATACTCATTTACTTTTATTTATAAGTCAAATCATTAATTTGTTATATGAATTTATATAATTTTACCTTTCATTTGTTATTATGTTGACTTTATTTTTATATAGTATTTTGTATTTTAAATAGGATTAAAGTTAAAAATTTGTTAACTTTTAATACAAGAGTTAATGAGGTTTAATTTTTCCTAGTCTAAGACCAGATAGTATCAAGAAATGTATTAAATTGATCAAAAATTTTAAATTTACCTTTAATAAATTTTCACTCTTTACATGTACAAATTGTTTTCATATCACTCTCTTCTTTCTCTCTTTTCAATGAGAATTAAATAAGGGTAAAATAGAAAAACGATAAATTAAATATCTACAAGTGATGACCCTTTGTGACAATAAGAGGCATATGAGTAATAAAGACAAGAGTAGTGTTACTATTTTAAAAAGGAAATTTCCGACACAAAGGCCTTGTTTTATTGGGGGCAGTGCATGTGCAGTTTTAAGTTTCAAAATTTCTCTTCCAGCTTGTTATTACCTTTCTCATTCATTGATTGAAGCAACGAATATAATACGATATATGTTACTTCATGATCCAACAACTAATCTCTTCCTCCATGTTTAACTAACGGTCAATCAAGTTTTATAACTAATTCGAGTAATCGACTTGAGTAATGAGTGATTTAAAAGAAAAATATAAAGAGAATGAACTAAAAATTACAATTAAGACCCCACTAGATTTTTTTGGGGTCTCGAGTTCGAGTCTCAAATGAAACATTTATGTTGGGAGAATAGCCATAAACCCCAAACCTGGATACTAGATGATAATTAATAAACTCTAATTTTATATATTTTATCCCACCTTATTCATTTATTTTGGGATTATTTTAGGCTAATTTAGAATTATTAGTTAATATTTGGATTGTTAGTCAATTTTAGGAATTAATATAAATCTGAATTAATTATGAGATTATTGAGCTTAAATGACTAATATTTTGATTGTTATCTTGTGATTGAATAATATTTCTAAATATATGATATATCACGATTTTATTTAATTCTTGCAGGATAAGAAAAAGCATATTGGAAGATCCTACGATGCAGAATTAACCTTGGACGCTAAAAGAAAATCTAATGGTGGGATTTTATTGGGCTTCTTAAATTTTAATAGGTTCAAATTGGTACCCAAAAAGCCCTCCCTTCCTCCCATAAAATTAATCTAGCCGCCTATTGATTATTCACGCTCTCATTGAGAGCCGATTCACACCGAGACGCAAAACGCCACACAAATTGACGCATGCGGAACACGAAGGCGGAGGAAGACGCAGCCACGCACTGGAGAATTGCTTCATTCATCTATTAATTCAATCCAGACGGGACCCACCATGATTTCTTTGCATCTGTTGAATTCTCCATTCATTTGTTGATGGCTGTGACTTTTACAACATGTGAAGGCGGATTTTTCATGGTAGCTTAAGCTTTTTTAGGAGGCAACTTGAGAGGAATATGGAGGAAACTAAAGCCTAAGAACTTGCAATTGAAGACCACATGAGAGTGTTTTCCCTTTTATCGATTTATTTGGAGACTTTGAAATTATTTAGTTTTAGATAATTTTAAGTTACTTTCTTGACAACAATCTAGTTTTAGATTGTAGACATATCATTTAATTTGGATTTAATTGATAATTTGGATTTAAATTGTGTTAAGATATTTGCTGGGATTTTTGTTTGCAAATCGTTTGATTGTCAATTATATTAATAATTGAGTTTTCATTATTGATTTAATTGTCAATTTAGGTTTATCCTTTTGGTTGTTTAATTAGGTTGGTTAATTGTCTAGTTGTTTAATTAGGTAATTGTGAACATGATTCCCAAAACTATCTTGAAACTATCTTAACTGGTTTTAATGGGTTTAATTGACTAGCACTCATTCCACTATAAGTTTTCTAGTGGATTAGGTGTTATTGAACTTGGGGATTTTCCATGTTTCAATTAGTTAATTAACATCATTAATTCGAATCTTTCACCAATCTCCCTTTGGTCTAATTAATTAATTTGGGCTAAGAAAGTTGACTCCATGTGAATCCTAAGTTGTCTCCTTCATCATCATAACTGAACTAGATCTTTGTTATTTGATTTGATTTTAATCATTCTTATGATTTTAATTATTCTCTCATAACAAACCCCCAAAAAAAAAAAAAAATACATTTGAATTCATATAGATTAATTTCATTTTCATATAGGTCTTAGAGTCAATTTCCATCATGCATTTAGTTAGTTATTTGCATCTAGGTAGTAGTGTTTTGCATTTTAGTTTAGGTTCATTCCATTGCATTTTTATCATCTAAACTGAACCTAAAGAAAAATCTACAGATTGCTCCTTAGGAGAATGACCTAGGTTGACCGTAAACTGCATAATTAAGTAGGACCTAGTTTAATTGATTGTTTTATCGACAAAAGTAACGCATCAATAATATAAAAAAAAATAGCTCTATTAAGAAATCTGACTTGATGCCTTTATCCAAATTTGTTTCATTCTTCACATTCATACAGTTATTCAGTTATTCTCGTATTTATGAAAAAATGAAGTGGAAAGGAAAATCATATGGATATGTATATTGTATATAGCAAGTTCATCTGTAATATTGTTGCAAATGTGTGTGCACGCATATGGCAAGGAACAAAGTTTCTTGAAGCGCCAAAAATGTTTTGACGACCGAATTAATAAGCGCCAAGTTGAAACAACAACGTGCAGGAAAAAAAAATTACAATAATTGAAGGCGGAAATAATGTTCAGGCACGCATATGTTGAGATTATATTGATTAAAATATATGATCACGTGAATTTAATGTTAACAACTAAATAGAATATATGTATAATCAAACATTTAAAGATGCAATGTGTGTGTGTATCAT
The DNA here is from genome assembly GCA_019022655.1 of Acacia acuminata. Lineage (NCBI taxonomy): Eukaryota > Viridiplantae > Streptophyta > Magnoliopsida > Fabales > Fabaceae > Acacia > Acacia acuminata. The sequence continues at coordinate 1,015,711 of JAFJYI010000123.1, forward strand.
TGAGCAATTATACATTTACTAGGGGACGACTATGTTACTATATATATAGAAGTCATGTGTGATGAAATGAATTGAACAAGCCACAGAGAGAGAAAGAAAATGGATTTGAGGAAACGAAGTGTGATGATAGTTCTTCTGTGCTTCCTTCTTTTCTGTAAGGCTCAAGCCTCTGTTCATTACTATGACTTCGTTGTAAGTAGTTCTTCCTTGTCACAATATTCTTCTTAAAGATCTTTTTTTTTTTTTTTTTTTTTTTTTTTTAATATTGCAATTTTAGCTCTAGACCATCAATATAATGCTCAACACACTTACACACACACACATGTATATATTTTTCTCTCATATTCTAACTAATAACTTATAAGCTCTCTGCGGTTTTGTCATTCGAAGGTTAAAGTGTTTTTCTTCATCTTCATCCTACTAAAAATTTAGCTAGAAGCGCTAATAATGCACGTGGTGCACTTAAATTACTTCTCTATACTCTTAATAATTCATCCTCTAAGATTAGATGTTATGTATCAACTTGAAAAAAATACAAAATATATAGATTATATATACATTTTCATTAAACTTATAAAATGAAAAGCCGAACTAGATTGATGGCTTGGTGAGTTTGGTACGTAAACTGGCAAACCAGATGGATGGCCAGTCCAATAATTTGTCTAATTTGGAAAATTTGTTATCGGGTGATGAATTGATCAACCCGATGGAGGAGAAGGCAAACGAAGACTATTGAAAATCGAAGTATTAAACATAAAAAAGAACAAAGATATAATGGAAGAAGAGGAATTTTCAGGAGTAGAGGAAACTAAGAGGTAGGTAATGAAATTAAGTATATATAAACTATTAGCCAATGCTCTTGTATCCTAGTGGTATAAAACTTCTCTATAAATAGGAGGTTGCAACTTCAATCTCGTTTATAACTCTTGATTATTGTGGTTTTCCTTTTGATTATTAAAAAAATGTGTGAACTTAACTATTAAAGCATCTCACATATCCATCAAACCCTCACATTTTTGTATGCTTTTCAATTGGTTAAACAATGAATATGGTTTTGTTCACCTTCTGCACGTTACACAGTCATTTAAATATACTCTATAAATATGCATATATATCTTTTTGTTTTCTAAGAACATTATTCTGATACTTAGCTAACTTTATCACAAACACTTATCTTTAGGAGTCTAGTAGGTAGGGTAAGTTCTGCTTTATTAATTGGCCACACGAAAACCAATGCTATGCAACTTTTTCCACGCGTAATCTTAATTACAAGTTAGAAAAACAAACTTGCAAGCTAGATATAGCTAACTGGAATCTACTTTCGGTGGCTATCCTTCTACCATATGATCTGAATCGTTTAGATCTGATCTGATCATCGCATTTGATTTTTTTTTTAATTGCTTCTTTCTAAATAAAAAAATCATTTTTTTTAAAAAAATGTTAGTTGAGAAATTATCTTTATTTTAGATTCTCTATCCATTAAAATTATTTTTTTGAAAAAAATATAAAGAAAAAAAAATAAGATCTGGACCATCCAAATATGATCTAGACGGTCCAGGAGAGAAGAGCTCTCCCTACCTATCCAAAGGATAAGCAGGGAAAGTGATTCCTAGCTAACTGTGGATATGCTAAATAATTTTATAATTACGGTGGATTGCAGCTGAAGGAAAAGAACTTCACAAAGCTGTGCAGCACGAAGAGCATCTTGACGGTGAATGGTAGCTTTCCAGGGCCTACCATTTCAGCTCGCAAAGGAGATATCATTTATGTCACTGTACACAATGATGGAACTTATGGTGTCACTGTACACTGGTACTCATTTTTCCACAACCAAATTATTATTTTACAAATTTTCCCAAGACAAAGATCCGGTTCCATCATTTAATTTTTGACCATTTGAAGTAAACATTTGATTTAATTCCTAAGATTTGTAAAGGCACGCAACCGATTGTTATTACAAGTAACTAGTTTAAGGGACAATGCAATAAGGGAGTTGTTTCTTATATGATCAGCATGAGTTTAGTATTGAAGCCGCAGCTCTTATTCGACAACTTGTTTCCTAACTTTGTCTTATATTATTGAATTTGATTAACTTTTTTTGGCCAGTATAATATTGTTAATAACAATATATCTGTAACATTTCAAAGAACTGTATCTATATTGTCCCTACAGGGAAAAAAAAAACTCAACATAAAGAAAAACAAGGTACTCCCTCTAATCCCAGTTATATGGTGCCTTCTAGAAAGAGTTATAAGGCATTTGCTTGTTTTTAAAGAATATTAAATGCTTTTCCTTATATATTCATATTAAATAAAGGTAGTGAGAGAGAGTAAAATTAATATTATTTCGATGGTCCTATTTATAAGGTAGAAGAGAAGATTTTTTTGATCATATTTATAAATCACACATTAGTCAATGTTCGAGTGTCATGTTGTCACTTATCGAACCTGACATACCCAAGTCACATCATTAAATGTTATATGAATGTACAATTTTACATTTCATTTATTATTGTACAGACTTTGTACACATATGAAAAAAAAAAAATTACTTTAGGAGTTTGAATGCATTTTAACCATAATAAAGTAAGTTCTTTCTCGATTATGGTAAAACGTGTTGGAAGTATCTTATAAATAATAGGACAATAGGAGTAGAATATAATGTTTGAGTTTAGTATAGTAAATAAGGATAATATTAGAAATCACTTGCATTTTATATTTTTATGACAAATACGATGTTTTCAACTATTTGATGTGTGACTTATATTTGGGAGTCCGAGGAGTATCAGAAAAGGGATCTAGATTCTGTGCACATCTTAAAACAATCTATTTCTTTATATTCATTCCTTCATATATATCATCAAAACACAGGCATGGAGTGAGGCAACCAAACGATCCATGGTCAGATGGACCTGAGAACATAACACAGTGCCCTATCCCTCCAGGTTCAAGCTTCACTCAGAGAGTCAATTTAGCTTCTGAAGAAGGAACTCTGTGGTGGCACGCTCACAGTGATTGGACTCGTGCCACTGTTCATGGCGCCATTGTTATCCATCCTCCTCATGGAGATTCTTATCCTTTCCCTGAGCCCCATGGCCAAGAAACACTCATCATTGGTCTGTTCCATTTCTCTAGTAATTCATCTCTCAATGACTTTTAGGAGAAGTACTGTGAGGTCTTAAGAAAAGAACTTAATTGTCAATTACCAAAAAGTCCTCATGACAAGTTTCAATATAGGAAATGGTAACACTTCACACTTCATTTGTCATTAGGACTTTTTGATAATTAAGCCTATTCCTTGGGACTTCATAGTAATTCCCCAAGAGTTTTTAGATCCCTCCCTAATCTTGTTGGTTCTTGTGTAAACAATTAATTATAGGGGAGTGGTACAAGGGAGATGTGATGAAAATCATAAAAGATGCTTTGGCCTCTGGTGGAGAACCAAATGCTTCCGATGCTTACACCATTAATGGCCAACCTGGAGACTTGTATGCCTGTTCTAATGGTAACATATCTAACTTTATAAAGTTACTTCCCTTATCATATTTATAAGGGTAGAGAAAAGAAATTTTTTAGTCCTATTTATAAAGCACCTTGTTAAATTTTATATATGTATATACAATTTTACCCTCAATTTATTATCGTGTTAACTATGTTCTTATGTAGTATAATGTATATTAAGTATAGATAAAATTGGGAAGTTATTGAATTTTATGGTAGAGATAAAGAACTTTGAGGTTTTTTTTTTTGGTCTACGTGAAACATGATAAATAGGAACAAAGGAGTGCCACATAGACAACAGTAATCTAACTTAACAGTAATTCTGCATGCAGGGACGACACACCGGTTTTTAGTGGTGCCCGGAAAAACCTACCTCATTCGCATAATCAACGCCGCCATGAACGAAAACCACTACTTCGGAATCACCAACCACACACTCACAGTAGTAGGCACAGACGCAGCCTACGTCAAGCCCTTTACCACCCCTTACCTTTTCATAACCCCAGGCCAAACCATGGACGTTCTACTCAAAGCTAACCAGAAACCAGGTCTATACTATATTGTCGCTTCGCCGTTCCACGACATTGAATCTTTTTATGATGACACCATAGCCACAGCCATTTTGCAGTACAATGGAAGCTTTAATACTTCTCATCATCGTCATCAGCATCCTCCATTGGTGTTTCCAGATTTCCCTGAGCATAATGATTCTTCTGCTGCTTTTAACTTCACTAAGAGATTAAGGGGTTTGGGGACTAATAGTCACCCCATTAATGTTCCAAAGAAAGTTAACAAGAGGATTTACATGACTATTGCTGTGAATCTTCTAACATGCAATGCTAGTACTTGTGATCTAAACACCAAGCTCGCGGCTAGTTTGAACAACGTGTCGTTTCAGATCCCAAGTATTGATATATTGGATGCTTACTACTGGTATGTACTATATACTCCTCTGGTCCTATTTATAAAACACTTCCAGCATGTTTTACAAATAAAAAAGACTTATAATTTCATTAACCCTGCCTTAAAAGTCAACAGCTTTTCAACTTTAACCTTATTTAACTACAAATTTTCCAAGAAAATAACAATCTACACTACTCCTTCATGTCCACAATATAGGGCATTTCTAAAAGGAAGACATGATATGATCAATAATACAAGTCACTCTTCAGTTTAATTAATACTCTTTTTCTTTTTTTGCCCATACAATTAATACTCATTTTCCAACTTTACCTGCTCATTATATCTCTCTTATATCTCTTATATATATATATATATATATATATATCTCTCTCTCTCTCTCTCTCTCTCTCTCAAAAGTAACATTCCTAATGTAATTAAGCATGTTTCTCAAGAATGATAAAAGTGGAAAAAATTTACATTTAAAGACATATTAAATGATTTAACTGTTATGTTTTATTTACCGTAATATAATTTAAGTGCCCTATATTGTTGACCAAAGGAAGTATAATAAATTATGGATAAAATTTTACATTATTGTGAAAAATTTAAATAGGGCAAAAAATATACACACACACTCTCTCCCTCTCTCTTGTGAATAGAACCAGAGAAGTATTTTTCTGTATTGATTTTGCATCTAAATCCAACTTCAATTTTCACAGTTTGTGTTGTGTGGGTTGTTTTTGAGTTAAAAATGTGGATTCTAACCCCAATAACAATTGATTTTTGCAGGAACAAGACGGGGATTTTCACTAAAGACTTTCCAAAAGAGCCTCCAAACTACATCAACTTCACAGATCCTTCTAATAATGCATTTACTACCACGGGAACGAGGGTGATAATGCTGAACTACAATGAGTCAGTAGAGATAGTGTGGCAAGGAACAAATAATACGTTGAATACTGCTGAGAATCACCCAATGCATCTTCATGGTTTCAGCTTCTATGTTGTGGGACAAGGTCTCGGAAATTTCAACAACAAGACAGATCCTAAATCTTATAACCTCCATGATCCTCCAGAAGTTAACACTGTTAATCTGCCCCTCAATGGTTGGCTGGCCATGAGATTTGTCGCCAACAATCCTGGTACGTCTTCTACTATACTCCCTCCATTTCTTTTTAGAAGAGACAGTTGACCGATTCACGTTGATAAAAAAGTTGGTTATGTAAAAAATGTAACTTTTTGTCAAAAATATCTTCATATAAGTGGAAGAGAGACAATTTGTGGTGGGGAAAATGTGTAGGAGTGAAATACAATGATATGGGTACTATGAGTGATTAAATAGGGGTAAAATGAGAAATCAACACCAAAAATTCAAGACAACCTCTAAATGTCTCTTATAAATAGGAACAAGATATAGGTGGTTTCTTATATAAAGGAATGGAGGGAATACCTTTAATTACCATTCATAATCATACTGACATTATATTGTTGCAAGAAATACTCCCTTCGGTCCTTAATATAAAACATATTTATCTAATCTGATTAGATTAAGGAAGTTAGTTAAGTTAATTAATATGACATTATTTTTTAAAACATCCTAGTCATCTTCCTCAATTCCCTCATTCATATACTCCTTCTTGATTAAAGTTCATATCCGAGTATCGATACTAGTAAATTAGGAAAAAATTGACAAAGATAAAAATTATGTCTTATATTTATAATCAAGATTAATTTATCAAATATATCTAAATTAAAGACCCGAGGGAGAATAATGTAAGCATAGAGCTTCCATATTTTTACACTTTAATATTTCTGTCTGAATTGGGCCAAAAAATAACGGTTAGTACAGAGCTCTCATATTCTTGTGCATATATAATTTGCAGGGGTATGGTTTATGCATTGTCATTTTGAGAGACACAGTAGCTGGGGAATGGACACTGTGCTCATTGTGAAGGATGGGAAAACCAAAGAAACAAGCATGCTTCCACCTCCTAAGGATATGCCTCCTTGCTCCAAATGAGGGAATTGAATAATCACATCAGCATTCCACAATAATGCTTTCAATCAATAATTAATTATTATCTACGTATTAAATAAATCTAATCAGTTTGATTTCAGACTCAAATATGGGATTCAGATTCCTGTGAAATTTAATTACGTTTCAATTGTTTCAGAAATGAGTAATATCATGCCAGCGCCTTAGTAGCGCGGTGGCAAGGGAGCTTGGTTCCCCTCCCCTATGTCCAGGGTTCGAACCCTACCCCCTCCCCTACTATGTGTATCAAAAAAAAAAAAAAAAAAAAATTGAGTAATATCATCCTAGCGAAGGTTCATGTTTTTGTTTGGTGCTATGGTGTAATATTATTTGAACTCTTCATTTTTCTTTATGCTTTGATTTTCCTTCCTCATCTGTTTTCGTGTGTGGGGTGTTACAAAAATAAAGAGGAAAAGGAATCAAAGGATCCTCTCATTGTCCAAATTTCTCATCATCCCTCATCATTCCTTAAAAGCAATCTACACCATTGATTTCACTTAATCTTGGCTATTCATTTTTTTTTAATATTTCAAGCTAATAACGGGTTAAAAAGATACTTTAGGATCTCGACCTGCATCGAAAAAATATTTTATAATCTTAAAAAATTATTTTAGGTTTTAGGGTTGAAGTGGTTTAGATTTTAGAGTCACAAAATGACATGCATAAGATCCTATATGTCTCAACCCTTTCTCTCATCACAAGGTTCCTTCTCTCCCTCTAATGTGGTTGGATTAGCTTATTTTAAATGATTTTGAGTTGCATGTGGTTGGATTAGCTTATTTTAAATGATTTTGAGTTGCATGAGGTAAATTTGTAAAGTGTTTTGCCTTATAAAATGCAAAAGAGGTTTTTCAAAGCTAAACCAAGTTGGCTTAATTTGTATCACCTTGCTGAAGCTGTAACTTTCTTTCCTTTATATAATTAAGGTAAGTTGGATTTGCATTTGAACCATTCCTTATAGAACGTGCTACATTCTTTTGTGGTTTTCCTTATTATATTCTTAAAAGGAACTGGTCAAAATATATCATTTGAATAAATGTTGGTCCAAGTAATAAAAAATTAAAATAGTGGCTAATTTATGGCGACTGTTAATAAGCAAGAGATAGTAGAGTGAGTTTATGAGCAGTTTTTTTCTTTTTTTGTAACTTTTTAACACGAATAAAGCCTTTCACACCGAGCAAATTAGTTGCGGAAACATTATTATGCTACCAATATTCCTCGATCCCACAGATTTTTCATGTTGAAAGCCAGTATTCAGCCTAAAATTATTTCATTCCCTTGTTGATCATAAAATTTTTTAGCATCAAACTTTAATGATTGAATTGCCTTCAAGCTTGTTTAAAAAATTAACACCAAACTTTCAAGCACATTCTTAATTCAAGGCAAGTAACACAAAATTTGAGTTAATGTTATGAGCCAAGTGTCCAAATTTGGTTCTCAAACCATAAAATGTGTTTGCATTTCCATGAGCCAAATAAGAATATAAATCAAGATGTCAAAATTTAATTACAGATAGAATTGGTGAGTGAAAAGAATGAAAATGAAAAAAAAAAAAAAAAAATATATATATATATATATATAACCAAAAATCCGCTCACGTAATTTTAATCAACAAAAGTTGTGATAAGATGTGGTGTTATTTTCAGCGTGTTAGTACTTTATTAGTAAATTGACGTAAAGTGAGGCGCACCAAACTTGTTCTTCAATAAGAAAACAAGGAATTTTAATCCTAGACGCAAAGCAAGGTAATGTAACTCTAATAAACACAGAAAAAAGGTGATGTGTAGTGAAAGTCAAGGCAATGGTGAAATGTGGGAATCCAAGAAAAAAAGATAATACAAATCACTTTTTTGTTTAGCCCCTTTACAAAAAGTCAAAAGTTAAAACTGATCCATTACTTGATGATAAAAGGGTCAATGTTGATCAATATTAGTATCAACCAAAGATATACTTATTTTTCCATAAATATTGAATCAATTATTCTGTCCTCATTGTGCAGCATATTTTTTTTTTCTTTAAAATTTTTTTGTATCAAACCACATTATTGAGAAGCCACATTGGACTCCGGCTAATTCAAATTGAGTAAGGAAGGACCGCAGGGTAAATACTCCTTAAGAAAATGTTTAACACAACTTCCCTAGAACTCAAAGCCATAGGACTACTTATTAAATTAGGATAACATACCGCTTTTTAATTTTAAGAAACAGAAAAATGACAAAACTTAGTTAGAAAACTGTTTTTAATAAGTTGTTTTTAAAAACAAAAAAATAGAAATTCTTTTTTAAAACTAACAAAAACGGTTTTTAAATGTTTTTTTTTTCTCTTTCTTATTGTTTGAGGCCACGACCAGTTCACTCTCGACTCTATACCACTAGCGCCTATTGTCAGCAATGTTTGCCACCACACCACTTCAAAACAGAATTTTTTAAAACAACTATCCAAATAGATTTATTTTTTCAAAGAAAAACAATTTTATAAAAAAAAAATTGAAAAAAAAAAAACATAAACCAGAAACAAAACAAGCCCATAATGTTTACAAGATCAAGAAAATTTCTGCCAATCCACATTTTTTAGTAAATATGCGATATATATTACTGTAGACCCTACTTCAGCGCAAGTAGGAGGATATATTACAAAGAAAACATTGCTTTTAAGTAGGGGTGTTCATGGGCATGGCTGGGCAGGGCGAGACCCTTGTCCAATGCCCTGCTCGAAAGATCATTGGGCAGTAAAATATAGCTTAGTACTCGCTTCTGCCTGATAGAAGCCCTAACATTTTTGGATTGGGTAATAATGTGCTAGGTAGGGCTGGCCTTCCCTACTGAAGTGGCAATTACTCTATGTGAAAAAAGTAGCTTCAATTATACCTAATAAACAATATTGCAAACTTCAAACGAAATCCATAATTCTACACTTTGGAATATTCCAAAATAAGTCTATAACTTGAGTCTTGAAATTAAAAAGACAATCATATATCTTAACAAATCAAATATCCATACGTGAAAATAAATAATAAATAATATTATATATATACTACTGGGCATGACCAAATAGGCAGGGCAGCATACCTTGCCCGCAAAAATGTCCAGCCTAATTGTGCACAATTTTTCTGGGCGGGTCAGGGTGATTGTTTTGAGGGCTCAGGCGGGCACACAGGGCCATGGGCATCATGAACACCTGATAGGGCAAAACTTTAAGCCTATAACTTCGCAAGTATACAGGTCGTATCAAGTAATAAAGTGATAAGAAAAATATCGTTACCACGAGGACTTAGTACCCACAACTTCAATTAAGCATTAATTTCATAATTTCGATTAAGTTGAGCAAACCAGATTGAATTTAATTAAGACAAAGGAAAAGAAAATAACAAACTACCACAATAATCAAACGAGTAACCTAGAGTCACTAATCCCTTATTTGTTTCTTAGATTTTATCCAAAGGGTGAAGGAGCAAAAATACACACGACCTTTCCCCCATGAGCGCTCAGCACCACGACATTTCAACTGGAGTAAAAATACACACGACGTTACGTTTTGGGAGTGCCAAAGACCACACTGATTAGTTGACCGTCAACTTGGATGGAACGCCGACGTGGCACCGACAAGATAATTTGGACGCCGACGTGGAATTAAAAAAAATTAGAAAATTTTAAAATAATTAGGGAAAAAATTAAAATAATTAGAAAAAAAATTATAAAATTTTAAAATAATTAGGAAAAAAATTCAAAAAATTAGGAAATAATTAAAAAAAAATTAAAAAATTCAGGAACCTACCATTCATTTCTTTAATAATTTAAACACGCTCTGTAAATATTTATATTAACATAAATTATTATAAAATTTTCTATGTTTAGTAAATATATAATCTCTTTTTCTATAAAAATATTTCCTACATAGAAAATTTTAGATTGATGCTAGAGAGAATACAAATTTAGATTGATGTTAGAAGGGAGATAAAGAAATGTTTTTTTATAGAAAAAGAGATTATATATTTACTAAACATTGAAAATTTTATAATAATTCATGTTAATCTAAATATTTACAGGAACATGTCTAAATTATTAAAGAAATGAATGGTAGGTTCCTGAAATTTTTTTCTAATTATTTTAATTATTTTGAATTTTTTTCCTAATTATTTTAAAATTTTAATTATTTTTAAAATTTTTCCTAATTTTTTGAATTTTTTCCCTAATTATTTTAAAATTTTCTAATTTTTTGATTTTTTTAAATTTTTTGAATTTTTTATTTCACGTCGTCCAAATCATCTTATCGTGCCACGTCATTTCCATCCAAGTTGACAACTAATGGTCAACTAACGCCGTGATGTCGGGCGCTCCCAAAAACGTAACGTCGTGTGTATTTTTTCTCCGGTTGAAAGGTCGGGTGCGCGCGCTCCGGGGGAAAGGTCGTGTGTATTTTTGCTCCTTCACCCTTTATCCCAATCAATCAGCTAATCTAGAGTATTAATGTCTATAAATGCCTTATGGTCCATTTATATACCTATCTTAATTAACTATGTAATGCCTCACACAACTAAATAAGAATGCATTTTAGATCGGGCTCACTCTAATTTGATTATGCGGAGCTTCCGGGTATATTCCTATTTTAGACGCAAATTAGATTAAAACCTAATTTCACATTAGATTTAAACCTAATTCCACATTATTTAATCCCAAGGTCAATTTAGGATTCCCTCTTCCAAGTTCAACCCTAAATCCCCACAACATGCTCAATGGTGATCAATCAGTAAGCAATAAAACACAAGATTAAACAAACTGAAATAAAATTAAGCAAAATCAATCAGTGGGAATAATCTCTAAAACCCAAATAAGTTCATAGATTCTCTAGGTTGCAAAACCTACTAGTCACACATAGCTTTAATCAAATCCATAACAAAAAGATAAGAATTTTCAGGTTCAAAGAATAAAGAGAGAGAGAGGAAAGAAAGATTCTCCGTCGCTCCACAACCCTTCCTTCCAGGTGGAGATGATGAAGAGAACCGAAACGCTCACCCGCTCCTCTGCTTCTTCGTTCCTTCTCGTTATGCTCTCTCAGATCTTTTCTCCTTCTTGTCTCTGCCTCCCTATTTATAATTTAGATCTCCTCCTCTTAATTAATCACCAAACTTAGGATCCAAGTTTTCTTTTTAGCATGTGGGGTCCTCATCTTTATTCCTTTTATTTAATTTATGGCTGCAAGTTCCATATGTTTTTTGTCTTTTCTATTTCATATAATATCTCCCGTACATTAAAAATAGGATATGAGTAGATTTTATGTCAATTTATTCTTTGATCCTAAGTTTGATTCAATGATGGAAAAGTCAATAAAAGATAATTAAATAGGTATATAATATCAATAATTCCAACTAATTCTTATAAAATATACACCTATTTAATCATAAAATATACACTTATCAACACCCACTAGTGCAAAAAAGGCTTTTAAGACCAGACAAAAGAGGGGTCGTAAGACCGGATATGCGACCGGTCTTGTTCCAGCCGGTATTAAAAGTCTACCATTTAAGACCGGATCGAATCGGTCTTAAAGAAACTCTTTTAAGACCCGGACATTTAAAAACTTGGGTCTTAAAAAGTTGTACTAAATGAAGCCGAAATATTTTTTGCTCGGTCCTAAAGCTCAACTTTTAAGACCAGCCAAAAAATAGGCCACTCTTAAAAGATCGTAATTATAAGACCGGACAAGACACATACGGTCTGAAAAATAGCGGCTCCTAAGACCAGACGACTAATTATACACGGTCTTAAAAGACTGACTTTCAAGAGTGGATGATAAATACATCTGGTCTTAAAGATTTTGATTTAAGACCGGACGTCTAAATATACCGGTCTTAAAAGACCAACTTTTAAGACCGGGTTTAATATCAAAACTCAAAAGTCGCCCGACCTTTAAGACCGGTTATATAATTACATCCGGTCTTAACAAGTGAACATTTAAGACCGACTTATTATTTCCGGCCTAAATTTTCCCAGATTTTTCCCCCGCCGTTCTTCCCGATTATATATATATATACACAAATCCACCACCTAATCCAAGACATAAAAGTCGATACTTTAAGCTACAAGCTATGAACAATTATTTGAATAAATTGAATTGGAAAAAGAATACAAATATTATTCATCATGAGCTATTTGGCCTCTTAATTAATGATTACTATGACTACAACACCTAAATTAATTCATACAATAAGATAACTTACTTACAAATACAATAAGTTACAAGTACAACATACATGCGCCCAAAATAATATTCACCATGCCTTCATCTGATTCCCCCACCCAACAACGTAACATCCTCTTATATAACATGCCCCTTTGGATCGGATCCGCCACAAAAATAAAACAAGAACAAAATTCATAGTCAAGTGACATTAACTATGAACATAGATAGAAGGAATATAATATATATATAGTTAAAGCCTTAAAGTCTTCAAAGAAATCTGCATATGAATATTACCTTATGAATTGACTCTTTTATAAAGTGATATCTTCCCATATCCCTTCTTGATGATCACTTCTTATGCCGGGTTCATTATCCGCTTCATCTTCTTTGTTCATGTCCGGTAGACCCCTTGAAAAAGGAGTACTCTCAGGAATACCATAATTTGAATTCATTTCCTCATCAATATCAATGACCCTCTTTCCTTGGAGAGCTACACCACATTTTATTTTCTTGATCGGTGATATAGAACACTTGTTTTGCCTGGTCCGCCATAATAAAAGGTTCATCTTCAAAACTTCTACCATTGACATCGACTAATGTAAATCCTAGCCGATCGATCGAACACCATTATTGACATTAACCCACTTGCATTTGAAAATGGGAAATCTAATTTTCACATAGTCCACCTCCCAAATCTCTTCAATAACCCCATAATATGGCATGACTGCCAATAAAGGGCTCTTGTCTTTCGAACTGGAGAAGTGCATAGATCCAACCTCTAACATAACACCACTGTTCTGGACTATGCTCGTATCATCTAGGGACTTCGTGTAATTCCAACTTATGACATCAACCTCGGGACCACCGCTAACCATTTGATTGTATCGAAACACATTCCTCTCCCTCGACCTTTTGTTTGAACCAGTTTGCAAAAGTTCGTTATGCTCCCTAATCAACCTTTGTTCGCTCATTCGATGATTTTCTTTCCGCATACCGCTTTATGTGCAGCTATATGCCGGCTTGAACTTCATCGACGTTATTCAAGATGTATAAGTGGACTTGTGACAATTCATCAGATCCACACTCTTTACGGAAGCCCTCGTCTACCCCCATCAAAGATGCCGACGTTTTGGAAGCCCAATATCTCTTACTTTGGCCAAATAATTTTGACAAAATTCCATGGCTTCTTCGAAATATATTTCGAACAATCGATGCTTCGGTCGGTATGCGTTCTTCACGTACCCTTTTAGGAATTTCATAGATCTTTCAATTGGGTACATCCACCGTAAATGGATAGGGCTGCACATCTTTATCTCCCTCACTAGATGAACAATTAGATGAACCATGATGTCAAAAAATGTAGGAACAAAAAGCTTCTCAAGGTGGCACAAGATAAGATATCCTTCATTCTCCAATTCATCCAACTTTTCAATCTCGAAAACTTTACCACAAAGCGCATTGAAGAAGACACAAAGTCTAGTCAAAACGACCCGAAGATCATATTCGGCGATGCCTCGAATAGCTATTGGGAGTAGCCGTTGCATCAAGACATGACAATCATGAGACTTTTGGCCTACTAATTTCAAGTCCTTCATCGATACAAGCCTCTTCAAATTTGAAGAATACCCGTGGGAACTTTTGTGCCATGTAAACACTCACAAAAACTTCGTTTCTCATCCTTAGACAAAGTATGAGAAGCCGGGGACAATAAGTTCTCTTCCCATCGGCCTTGGATGTAACTCTTCGCGTATTCCCTTTGCTATCGATCAAATCTTGCCTTCACACCATCCTTGGAACTACCTTGTATGTTGAGAAGCGTGCCGACAATACTATCACATACGTTTTTCTCCACATGCATGACATCAATACTGTGTCTCACATCAAGATTGCGCCAATATGGAAGATCGAAGAATACAGATCTCTTTTTCCATATATTTGTTTCTTTTCTACTCTTTGCAGTCTTACCGAAGACGACATTGATATTTTTCACCTTTTCATAAACTTGCTCCCCAGTCAATACCACCGGAGCATCTTCATACTCTTGGCCACCAAAAAAGGCTTTCTTTAATCGACGATATGGGTGGCCCCGTCTAAGAAATCTCCTATGTCCAAGATAAACCGTCTTTCTTCCATGTTGAAGTTGATGGTAGCGTGTGCCTTCTTCACAAACCGGACATGCTTTATGGCCTTTTACACTATACCCGACAAGTTCCCATATCTTTGGGAAGTCGTTTATAGTACAAAATATCATGACTTGCATTTTAAACACCTCCTTCTTGAAAGAGTCAAAAACATCAACACCTTCTCGCCCACAACTCCTTCAAGTCTTCGATCAAGGGTGAAGGTAAACATCAATGTCATTTCCGAGTTGTTTCGGTCCCGAAATCAACATAGACAAGCATGATGTACTTTCGTTTCATGCATAACATTGGAGATAAGTTGTAAATAATCAGTAGTACGGGCCATGAACTATGTATGCTTTGCTAAGGCTTCCATATGGATTCATGCCATCCGTGCTAAGGGCAAGCCTAAGGTTCCTAGGTTCTTCGCCGGTTCGGAAATAATTGATCGATTTTCTTCCATTGAGAAGAATCGGCCGGATGTCGAAGCTTTCCATCGAAATCCTCTCATCTCGCATGCCACCTCAAATTTTTTGCATCATTTTCATTCGCAAACAACCGCTTGAACCTTGGTATGATTGAAAGATACCACAACACTTTTGCAGGCCCCTTATTTGACTTGTACCTTGGGATTTCACATTTCGGACAATTCGCTCCTCTTCAAACTCTTTTCTATACAATACGCAATCATTCGGGCATGCATGGATCTTTTTGTACTTCATCCCCAGTGGATAAAGTATTTTCTTAGCATCATAGTATCGATGCGGCAACACATTATCATCCGGAAGCATGTACTTAAAAGCCTCAAGCATTTCGAAAAACTCTTGTCGCTCCATCCATGACGTGCCTTCAAGCTTACCAATTTCAATACAAAGCATTCAACAATTGGTATTTTTTACACTCACGGATATAGGGGTCTCGCATCACGCACATATTACCATATGCATGTGATTGATGAAAAGCCTCTTCTCCTACATCACCGATAATGTCCTCTATGTGATCATCCATATCCGTGTCATTATCATCAAAGGCCACTTCCCTATGTTGAGACCCACTTGGTATTTTTTCACCATGCCATACCCATACCGTATAAGTCTTACAAATTCCTTCACAAATTAAATGTGTGTGTATAACTTCGGGACTTAGTCGCCTCTCATTCAAACATTTTACACAAGGGCAATAAAACTTCCCACCCTCAAAGATGGGCATTTTGTTTAGCAAATTTTATAAATTCCCTCACCCCATTTCGATATTCAACACTCGTTCGTTTAGCATTTATCCAACCGTGATCCATAGTAGAATTCCTATATATATAGACGGAAAGATTTAACATACATATATATGCTCAAATGTCGGTTATGTCTTTTTTTTCCTTTTTTTTTTCCGGATAAACTTGCTCATTAAATGCGAACGAAGAATCACTTTTGGTCATAAATGTATCACAGTGAATCCAAGAACCTAAATAAATGCATGACGAGGAAATTAAATGCATCGCGTGAAGGTCTTGTGGACTCACCGTAGCATATAAATTCAAATGCGTTTGCTTAGTCTTTCTTCTCCCGCCACGAACGTTGATGTTGCAAACAAAGAAGAGTAACCTAAAAACATTTATTGGTCAGTTGGGTAGGTCTAAAGTGCAATTATAATCTTCAAAATACAATATCCATTAACAACACGAAAACCCACAAGAACATTTGATCGATTTCGCTCAACCCGGGAAAAACCCAGGAACGATGAGCGGGAAAATCATAAAGTTATATAACCGAAACACCTCTTACAAAGCTTGGTCTATAGACGTTTAGCTAAGGAACCAGAAAGTGATTGTCGAGAGAGCAACGCGAACCGGCGATTTAAGTGACGACGAGTAACCCGAGTAACACTTTAGGCGCGACAAGAGAAGTTCGAGAGCGAAATTTCATATTCCGCGCGACAGAGCGACATGTTTTATATTTTGGATTTTATTAAGACCGGAGTTTTATAATACTCCGAACCTAAATTGAGACAATTAAACCAGTTCATTAAAAAGTAGACGGTTCTATATGTAAAATTTTTTAAGACCGCCGTTTTATAATACTCCGGTCCTAAAATTCCTCGTTTTTGTGATTTCTAAAAAAGGATTTGGCGAGCGCAAAGAATCGAATGAATAAAAATTAAAGGAAAACTGAGTTTCTTTAATTACATATATTACTTGTATATGTACGTACACAAGAAAAAATACAAAAGAAAAACAAGCAGAAAATTATCAAAAACAAGAATCTTACTAAACATCTCCTAAAGCTTATTATCCTTCAAAGCCTTGGCGATTTCGGCGTGAAAAAGCATTAATTTCCGTCGGAGATCGCAAGTTTGTCTTACTCGAATCAGCCACAATGCTTCATTACGGGAAAGAGGAGAGGGGCCGTAGTAGTCGCGGTGGGGCCAAGAGGTTGGAGAGGGGGAGCGGGAACCTCTTCATCATCCGAAGAAATAACAATGGGTCCAACGACCCGAGACTCTTCTCGTCACAATAGGACGGACTCTCAATGGAGGAGGCGCACCGTATAACGATCGACGTAAGGCACGGGCATCACGACTAAGAGCACCCTTACGAGCGGTTCTCTTGTATCTAACCATGGTTTGAGCGGTTGGGGCGAGAGGTATGAGGAGTTGATTAATAAAGGCGAGAGCTGTTCTCGATAGCCACGTACGTAGTTTGGAGTTACGAGGTAGTGAGGAATTAATAAGAAGTTATAGGTACGAGGTATAAAATTCCATTATTTAATATTTTTGCAATTCATTTTATTTTAAGACTGACCTTTTATCATTAACCCGGTACTTATAGGTATGCGGTATAAAATTCTATTATTTATTTTTTTAAGACCGATCTTTTATAATAAGTCCGGTCCTAAAAGTCTTACTTTTAAGACCGACCTTTTATCATTTACCCGTACTTACACACTCGTTCAAATGAATGATGCGAGTCTCTTCGGCTTCCGAGATAAACTTCCCAACTAGGCGTCTCCTCGTATTCCGATGAATAATGCGTCTCCTCATTAAAGTTTCCGCGTTTCACATTGTTCAGGATGGGTTCTTTATTTAAACCCGTTGTTATTGTACTTTCTTCACATTCTTCTCCCCCAGGTCCTCCGTTTCCTCCTCCTCCTCTTCAACCTCAGCCCCCACTATAATGGCTGCTCCCAGTCCTCTATTTCCTCCTCCTCCTCTTCAACCTCGGCCCCCTCCGCCACCGCCTCCTCCAAATCCGACCGTGAAGCGGTTGGTGCGATCACTAGTGGCCGCGTCGATCAAATCGATCAACATTTGGGCCAATTGGTTCAGCTTGCTCATACCATGAATAACAAGCGAACATGGTACTCCACGCCAATGACGTGAAGTACGATCCCGCCGAAGACGACTCCGACGACTCGACAACTTTGACGACCCGACGCCCCCTCCCTCTCCGACTACGAGAGGGATTAGTTTTTTTTTGTTGCTTTTTTATTTTTATTTTTTTTGTGATCGCGCCCTATAAAGCGTAAAAAAATTAGTAAATAAAATATTTTTAAATTTTGTTCTCGTGCGAGTTTAGTACTTTATCCATTATCTCGAACCTGGAAAGCAATAAACAAGGCAACTATGAAGGATGGATAATGGCAGACTAAAAAACCTAAAATAAAAGAACGAAGACTTTTAGTTAGTAAATCGACGGTCCTAAAAACACTGTCATTTTTTGTCAGTTTTGGTTTCCATATCCGATTGCCTCTTGTCCTTTTCATTATCGTCTTTCTTTTTCCGACAAAAAGGAAACAAACAAAACATTGTCCTCGTGTAAATCCAACAACAGAAATTCACGAATACGCTTAAGAACATACAAAAAAAAAGGATCTTTTACCTTATTCGGATAAGAACAAACAAAGTGACTATTCTTCTCAAGGTTGGACCTTCGTTATCGTCGGTTTTACCTCCCCATGTTAGAAACAAAGTGTCCTTTTCATTATCTTCCTTCTTTTTCCGACAAAAAGACAAAAGACAAAATAAAAGGGACACCGATAATGCTGCTCTACACATGGAGAGGTAAAACGACGATAATGAAGGACCTAGCTTGAGCGTAACACGTAACCTCGGTTGTCATCAACCCTATCCATTTAATTTGTCCGAAAAGAGGTATTTAAAGGTGATTGACTTTTAAGATTGCACAAATAAAAACAAACGGTCCTAAAAGTTAAGCAGACTTGTAAGCAAAGGACTTTTAAGACCGACTATTTATAATAATACGGTCCTAAAAGTTAAGCTGGCTTTTGAGAGTGACTTTTAAGACCAACCTTTTATAATACATCCGGCACTAAAAGTTCATGCGGACTTTTAAGCTTTTAGGAGCGGACACTAAAGCAATATACGGTCTTAAAAGTCTCATACTTTTACACCGAAGACTTTGCGGACCTTTAAGACCGGACATGCTTGTTAATGAACGGTCCTAAAAGTCTCAAATTTCAAACACTAAATTAAATAGCTATATCCACCATCCAATAATACATTCGAAACCCAAAATGGACACAAGAAAATTGTTCGAAAAATTAACTAAATTTATTTATTGAATTTTACATTGCTTATGTATATTTACAAATGAATTGTTCAAAAACATAAACAAATTTACGTAAGATCGATTATTGTTGCTACGAATATACTTACAAATGAATTTAGGACATTAATTATTGTCCTTTTTGTGACTCTAAGATCGGACCATACGAGATATTCACAAAACACATTGCGTATGTGCTCCAGTTCATCATGAGAAAAGGGAGCGGTGCATTGAAACATCTATAACATCAAAGACAAAGAACTAAATTAACTTGCGTGCATATTTCATTTGTAACAAGAAGTTTAAACTGAATTAACTTGCATAATATGTAACATCAAATACATTTACCTTTGCGTTAATTTAGTATCCCTCGCGTGGTAATATCATACATGTGTTTCATGATGTAATCGGCCACATAAGTTGGACGCCGGTGATTGCCGACGGGTCTAAAAAGAACAAGAAATATATATAAGAGCATATATATATATAGCTTAATGACCAAGTTCACGAGGCAGTGTGCTACAAATATTGTACCAACCTCTGGTCTGTACCATATGGGGTTGTCTTGAGTACCACGCCTTTTCTTTTCTACTATTTGGAAGGTCCTCATGGCACTATCATCAAAATCACAAATTTATCAATGATTCACCGAAAATTCACAAAGCAGAGATTTCGACAAGAGAATCAAAATGACATGCTTACTCGTTGATGGTCTGCACCAACGTAGGCAATGGCTCACCGTGAGTGGAGCATAAGAAGATAACTTTATGCTCCTCCATGCACATGAGGACCAATCGCCTGGCGGCTGAAAATTCACAAAGTAGAACTATACTTAGTGATATATGTAGCGAGAATTAAGTGAATTGCGGACAAGATTTTTGATATGTACTTGTGGAAGAATGGAAAAAAGTACAACTTTCTTCTCACTTCACACAACCTCTTTGATATGTACTCGCCTCTCCTCCATGGATGTTTGACTTGAATAGACGGGGCACAAGAATCCAAAATCGTTGATCCTACCCTTTTGAACCAATTCATGATGCAAGAACCTACAATAATGACATCGATCGGGAATTAGTATATATGTATGTATGTCTAAACGATGCATTTAAATTATGTACTCATAGATAGAAGATACTTACTTCATAAAAATTTGAACAAGCGCATCGTAAGCTCCGTCGAGGAAGCGCGGGGACTCAACATCAACGGTGTCAACTTGAACGGGCCGAGGATGAGGGACGCCTACTACTTCATTAGCAGGCCACGATTTATCCTTAAAATATCCACTCTTCATCAGATCGGATATTTTTCCCGGCAGCAGCCAACTTAGCAATAGGGGATAGAGCTTGAGGAGGGGATGGAACTTGAGGAGGAGGGGTTGAAGCTTTAGGGGCAGTAGAGACATGTACAAGCATCACTGGCCAAGGGATGAAGGTTCCCTTGACATCACTCACAAGCTTCAGCTCATCAGTTTGGAGAGGGAGCGGTGCATCAATGATCACCTTTTCAACTAACACTCTGACTTCATCATCAGGCATTTGTTGGTGGTGTACAGTTGATTCCAAGTTGTGAACAGTCCCTTTTGCAACCAATAATCGTCCATCATGATGATCGGGATCCTCCACATAAAGGTCACAAGGTTGCTCGATCGTCCAACAATGCAGCTCCCTCTAGTGCTCACGCATAGTGAGCTGGTGAGTGTGTGAAGGGAACACTGGTCTCTGGACGATTGCTCAAAAGCAGCCTCATCTGACTCAGTTCCTCCCTCATCTGGCTCATCTGGGATTGAAACATTGCAGTCATTGAAGCTTCTTTAGCAGCCAGCATCTGGTCCATCTCCTCCCAGGTAACCATACTTTGTCTATGGCGTTTGGATGTACCAAAGACTTGCTTTATGCCTACCCGTCCTCCAATCCCCCTTACACGCCTTGGGTGATCCGGTTTTTCGTCGCAACGGCCGAACATCATTCCTCCCGTCCGACACAAAAGATCCCTCTCGCTTCTTTCTTTTTAAGATCTTCCCCGTAAGATACGGATAACGAGAAGCTTAGTAATGAAACATGTTTAGTAACTAAAAAATAACAAGAACGATACTTACAATTCTTTCAAAGAACTAGACGAGTTTGTTCACTCGTGTAGGCGCCGCTTGGCTTTTGCCGAATATGCAACCACAACTCCTCGCGACGTATTGGAGATGGAGGAGCATGTATCACAGAAGGATTGGATTCTGCTTCATCATCCAATCTCTTCCGCTTGGCCGCCATCAAATCTTTTTCGGCCTTTTGATATCCGCCACGAGAAGCCCTATGAGGGCAATCATTCTTTCTACCTATATCCTATGCTTGTTCCCTTCTTTTCGTGAATCAGATTGAAAACATCTATTAATTATGAATTCCAGCCATGCATGTCACTAACGTAAATTAGAGAACTTCGCTTCATATGAACGTCAATCAACCGTAGTCAAATTCTTCACTTCATCAAGTTTCAACATTTTATTTAAGGAAGATGTAGAATTGTAGAAGAAATTGGAGCTATGTTTTGTAGTGCTAGCTAGATAGATAGGTTAAGAAACAAAAGAGAATTATGCTTACGAATAATACAAACTTGATCTTTTTTAAGGCATCCAAAGTGGGATCGGCAGTCCCATTAGATAGTAACAATTGGGTATATAAAGTTTCCCCCTTTTAAGACTATTCATTTCCTCCTTTGCAAGACAAACCATTACACAATTAATACCTTTTCATCGTAATTTACCTTTTCGTGGTTGACATATCGACTTGCATAGACAAAGGCGGGAAATGTATACTTCTATTCACACACCGAACCATTATATAACTAACGAGGATTAGATGAACACAAGTAACATTCACATATCCGCACAAGTTAATAAGCAAACAAAAGGGAAAACAAAACTAAATATAAACTCACCGAGCTTCGGGAGTGGTCCGCGGAAGAACAAATTGTCGCCAAATTCGTTCATCAATAAATGTGTAAACTTCCCAAGGATATTTGGCAGGCGGAACCTCGGAGAAAATATACGTGTTAGCGAGAAAGGTCTTAAACTTCCTCCACCGATAAGCACAATAAGACAATGTCTTGTCTTTCAACTTCCGATCGGGACAAGTGTATGTAACCCGGATAGTCTCCCAAATAGGATCCTTTACATTCTTAGAGTCCACACTTTTCCAATCATCCGTCAAGATGCTAACCTTCCGAGTGCTAGACAGTACCGACAAAACTATTATATTTGCTTTTATTAAGACCGATAGGTTCCAACCTTGCATCAAATTGAATCTCGAGCTTTGACCCTGAAGTCCGACTTAGGGTCACATCCATCATTCGTGTGCCTCTTCTACCACGGCGTGCAGGGCGATTACGAGCCTCATTGTGAGATGAAGAGGGTTCGTTCTCACTCACACCAGTCACACCAGGAACTGGGGTTGCCGGAACACGAATAGAATCGTTTTCACCGTCCATTTTCGAGACAGGAAGAGAGGAATGCCTCGAGCAAATGAGAGAGTAACGGGGCTAATGGTACGTGGGCGAGGAAGAGAGGTAATGCAACGGGAAGGGTTTCGGAACGTGAATGAGGTTCTCCACGAGTAACAAAAGCTTTCGTGCGAAGAAATGTATATCTTGCGTTGATTTTTAAGACCGGATGCAAAAGAGACGGTTTTAATATTTACATTAATCCCGGTCATATTAAAAGTTCGATCTTAAAAGTTTAACCTTTAAGACCGTTCCTTGTAAAACGCCGGTCTTAATATTAATGAACTTTTTTTCGTACCGGAAGTATCATATGTCCGGTCTTAAAAGAAAACTTTTAAGACCGTCTTTTTGATAAGTCGGTCTTAAAAATTTAGACTTTTTATATTTAAATTTTTCCTTATTATGTTTTACCGAGAAAATATAAGTACGGCTATATGAGATATATTTAGTAAGTAATTGAAATTTCAATTCAATTTTTAAGACCAGTTGTTTTTTAGTCGGTCTCAATAATGTTTTTAAGAACGGTGAGAAATTGGTCCGGTGCAAGAAGTTCTTTATATTTACTTTAATCGCCACTGTCATTCCTTTAAGACCGGGGTGTCGATTCTCCGCTCTAAATGAGGCGGTCTTAAAGCCTTTTTTTGCATTAGTGACCCCAACTTTCAAGTGAGAATAAAGTGACACCAAAGCCATGGTAAAAAAAAAGGTGGCACCAAAGCGGTGTCTATTTTATAATATTTGCAACAAAGATTGAGAAAAAACCGTTGAGAAATCCATCAGATCCAAGAACTTGTAACTTGCAATTATGGAAAAATCAGATGTCTTGAAATTATATATAAAGCTATACATGTTGTGTTCTCTAATTACTACTACTAAGAAGAGAAACCAAAATGTGAAATTGATTGGAAAATCAAGCTTTGCTAATAACTCTTCCGGGCTTCATTTTTTTGGAAGCTGAGCCAAGGCAATGTTCATTATTATGATTTCGTAGGACCGGCTAGCGCTGTTCTCTTCTTCCAAACACTGTTATTTTGGCACAAAATAAGTACGCTGATGCTTTTTTTTTCCTTAATATTTTAGGGTATAGATGAGTATTAAAGTACTTTAAGATACTAACCGTTACTAAAAAAAATATTTCATGATCATGAAAAAGTAGTTTACGATCTTAAAAAAAATATCTTGAGTATATTTTTAGTACAATTTAGTACCCTAAAATATTTTTTTAGCATTAGTTAGTATCTTGAAGTATCATTTTAGTACCAGTCAGTACCAAAAAATATTTTTTCAAGATTTTAAAATAATATTTATAAGATTTGATTTACATTATTCGATTATGTGTCCCTTACGAAAGGAACAGAGGGAGTAATTAATTTTTTCCCATTAATGAATGATTATAAACTTTATATGTTTTTGAAAAAAATACCAGAAGAAAATTTAAAAAGCACGTTTATATTCAAATATTTAATATTGTTCCCAAATCAATATTTTGTATCTTAATTCTTAGCCAAATGCCGAAAATGTTTTAAACATACACTGACATGGGGGAGAGGATTTTCTCATAATCTTGTTTCTCCTTTTCCCTCATTAGCCCCATCTCGGGCCGTTGATTGGAAAGAGGAGAGAGATGTTAAAGTAGTATTGTAATTGATTGGATGGATATGATTTAAAGATGATGAGGGATAATGAGAAAAAGATAGAGAAACCCAACCCCACCGACATGAGGGTCGCTTTCTCTTAGTTATAGATTGTACTTTTCTATAATGAAGTATTGTAGTACAGATTAGTACTTCAAAAACTTGTTGCACAATATATAAGAGCTTACTAATTTGATGCTGTGAACCAATATAAAGTGAAGTGGTTTAGATTTTAGAGTCACAAAATGATATGCATATAAGCTCCTATATGTCTCACAACTTTCTCTCATCACAAGCTAAGGTTCCTTCTGTCCCTCTAGTATCTTTGGATTAGCTTATTTTAAGTGATTTTGAGTCACATAAGGTAAATATGTGCAAAGAGTTTATTGCTTGTAAAATGCGAAAGAGTTTTTTTGAAGCTAAACCAAGTTGGATTAATTTGTATCATGCACCTTGCTAAAGCTGTAACTTTCTTTCCTATATACTCCCTCCGGTTCTAATTATAGGAACACTTTTGTAGTGTAAACTACACTACAAAAATGTTTCTATAATTAGGACCGGAGATAGTATATAATTAAGGCAAGTTGGATTTGCATTTGAACCATCCCTTATAGAACATACAACATTCTTTTGTTTTTCCCTGTTATATTCTTGAAAGGAAGTGGTCAAAATATATATCATTTGAATAAATGCTGGTCCAAGTAATTAAAAAAAAAAAAAATTATGGCTAATTTATGGCGACTGTTAACAAGCAAGAGATAGTAGAGTGAGTTGATAAGCAACCTTGTTTTTTTAATATATATATTTGTAACCTTTTAAGTTTTAACACGAATAAAGCGTTTCACACCAAGCATATTAGTTTCGGAAACATTATGATGCTACCAATATTCCTCGATCCCACAGATTTTTCATAATGAAAGCAAGTATTCAGCCTAAAATTATTTCACTCCCTTTTTTACCATAAGATCTTTTAGCATTAAACTTTAATGAATGAATTGCTTTCAAGCTTGTTTCAAAAATAACACCAAGCTTTCAAGCACATTCTTAATTCGAGGCAAGTAACACAAAATTTGAGTTAATGTTATGAGCCAAGTGTCCAAGTTTGGTTCTCAAACCATGAAATATGTTTGCATTTCCATGAGCCAAATAAGAATATAAATCAAGATGTCAAAATCTAATTACAGATGGAATTGGTGAGCGAAAAGAATGACACACACACACACAAAACTAAAAAGCAGCTCACGTAATTTTAATTAACAAAAGTTGTGATAAGATGTGGTGTTATTTTCAGCGTGTAAGTACTTTATTAGTTAATTAATTCTATTAGGTCAGGACGCACAATAAAGTGATGGGCACCAAACTTGTTCGAATCAATACGCAAAGCAAGGAATTTTAATCCTAGACGCAAAGCAAAGCAAAGCAACGTAACTCTGATAAACACAGATAAAAGGTGATGTGTAGTGAAAATCAAAAGGCAATGGTGAAATGGGAATCCAAGAAAAAAGGATAATACGAATCACTTTTTGTCTAGCCCCTTTTACAAAAAGTCAAAAGTTAAAACTGACCCATTACTTGATATGACAAACATGATTATGAGTGGCTGTGTTAGAGAAACATGGTGAGAAAAAGGTCAATCTGGATCAATATTAGAATCAACCAAAGATATACTTATTTTTCCATAAAAAATCCTTAAATTATTTTGTCCTCCTTGTGCAGCATAATGTTTTTTTGTCCTTAAAAAAATGGTATCAAATCACATTATTAAGAAGCCACATTAGACTCCGGCTAATTCAAATTGAGTAACGAAGGACGGCAAGGTAATAAAACCTTTAAGAAAATATTTAACACAATTTACCCAGAGCTTAAAGTCAGAACTACTTATTAAATTAGGATAATATAGGGCTTTTTTATTTTAAAAAATAGAAAAACGATAAAACTTATTTGGAAAACTGCTTTTAATAAGTTATTTTTTAAAAGAAAATATAGAAAGTTGTTTTTTAAACTAAAAAACAAAAACAGTTTTTAGGTGTTTTCTTTTAGGCCATTACCTGTCCACTATCGACATTACACCACTGGCACCGATATCCACCACCACGTCACTTCAAAACAGATGTTTTAAAAACAACTATCCAAATAGATTTTTTATTTTTTATTTTCAAAACTTATTCTTAAAAACTATTTTGGAAAATAAACATAAACCAGAAACAAAAGAAGCCCATAATGTTTACCAGCTCAAGAAAATTACTACCAATCCATATTTTTTAGGAAATATTCGGTATATATTAATTAGTGTAGACCCTGCTTTAGGGCAAGTTGGAGGATATATTACAAAGAAAACATTGCTTTCAAGTGAGAGTAAAGTGGCACCAACGCGGTGTCTATTTTATAATATTTGCAACAAAGATTGAGAGAAAAAGCCGTTGAGAAGTCCATCAGATCCAAGAACTTGCAATTATGGCAAAATATGAATGTCTTGAAATTATATATAAAGCTATACATGTTTTGTTGTCTCTAATTACTACTACTAAGAAGAGCAACCAATATGGGAAATTACTTGGAAAATCAAGCTTTGCTAATAACTCTTCTGGGCTGCATGTTTTTTTGCAAGCTGAGCCAAGGCAACGTTCATTATTATGATTTCGTAGTAAGTCTTGAAAATCCTTGTGAAACTTTGTCACATCTTTAATATATTTTTCTAATGCCGTGACAATTGATCCTTCTTATCCCGTCCAACTTATTTTTGTGTGAAGTGTGAATAATATTAATGAATATTAACTTCGAACAGGCGGAAGAAAAGAACTTCACAAAGTTGTGCAGCACAAAAAGCATATTAACAGTGAACGGGAGCTTTCCAGGGCCAACCATTGTCGTTCAGAAAGGAGATACAGCTTTTGTCACAGTTCACAATAAGGGATCCTATGGGCTCACTATTCATTGGTCAGTACACCCTCTGTTCATTTTTTATAAGAAACAACGGTGATATATTCCTTTTTCTATTTATAAGAAACATTTAGAGAATGTCTTAATTTTTATCTATTATTTTTTCATTTTGCCCCTATTTAATTACCCATATTTCTCACATTCTTTCTCCATCACACATTCTCTTTCTTGTAAAATCATCTCTATTACTCCAACAATATTAATTTTCTTATTCTTTCTCTCTTTTACAATCCTCTTTATTATAATAATTTCCTTATTCCCTTTCTTATTTCCCATGTTCTCATAATAAGGGTATTTTTGTTGAAACAGTTGCAATTTTTACAAATTTTTTGTCCTTAACCACCATTTTGATCTACGTTATTCAGTTAAGTGTTTCTTGAAAAAAAGAACGGAGGGAGTAATTATTTTTTGCTCATTAATGAATGATTATAAACTTCATAAATTTCTTCATTGGTTAGTTACATACTGATATGTTTTTAGAGGGAATTACAAAACAGGCATGGGGTAAGGGAACCAAGGGACCCATGGTCCGATGGACCAGAGAACATAACTCAGTGCCCTATCTCGCCGGGAACTAGTTTTACTCAAAAGTTGACATTTACGTCTGAAGAAGGAACTCTTTGGTGGCATGCTCATAGTAGTTGGACTCGCGCCACTGTTCATGGTGCTATCCTCATCTTCCCTACAAAAAACACTTCTTATCCTTTTCCTCAACCTCATGCACAAGAAACTATCATAATTGGTCAGCACAGCTTTATTTTTTTGATAACTAGTCATTATTACGCATTCATCTTATTTATTTCTTTAATTTCAGCTTTAATTCATTGTTAATCAATTAAAGTGATCGATATGCAGGGGAATGGTACAAGGGAGATGTGCAGCAAATAATAAATTCAGCTTTGGCAAGTGGCGGAGAGCCCAACCGATCTGATGCTTACACCATCAATGGCGAACCTGGAGATTTCTACAATTGTTCAAGAGGTACCTATCACATACTCATTAATTAATAGATAGAGTTGAAGTCGTGAAGTTTATATGATGACCACCAAAGAGGGAGTTTTATATATCCAGCCGTTGCTTCAATTTTCTTTTTATAACATGGTTATCAGATTGGGTCATATTTGAGCACTGTAGGGCCCAATTAGGTGTAGCACCCTCAACCCATGTTTTTCCTAAAACATGTTTTGAAAATCAAAGTGGACTTGCAAGGCTTTGGTAGGAGTTGTCTGGACCTCGCTCAAGGTTACTCGGACCATATTGCACGGACCTTGCCCAACCTTTACTCGAACTCGCTTATTAGACCTTGACCAAGGTTGCCCGGACCATGCATAGATCTAGTCCAACCTTTGCCCAGACCATGCACGGACCTTGCCCAAGGTTGCTCAGACTAAGCACAAACGTAGTCCAACCTTTCCTCGGACCATGCAAGGACCTTGTCCAAGGTTGCCCAGACCATGCACAGACCTAGTCCAACCTTACCTGGACTCACAAGGACCTTGCCTAAGGTTGCCTGGACATAACACGGATCTCCCAAAGACATTATTTGTATTCACATGAACTCAAACTCAAAACCTTGTGCTTAAGTTACCAAAGTCCCTTACTATACTCAAACCAATGCCTTCCTTCAATTTTCTTTCTGAAATTTTTTTAAACAAGTTAACCATCCTTTTGACAGATAAATTACTCTCAATTAGGTAACTTTCAAACGAGCATGACCTTTAATTAGTTTAATATCTGACTCATTTAATAGATAGAGTTGGCAGTCTAATATACACATGGCGTGAATTTCAAGTTAGAGGACTTGTTTAGTAGGAAGAAACTAATGTAACTGATGAAGAATTCCAATTTACTGATTTGACTATCATATTGTGTAGAAACAACGCATCGTTCATTGGTTGATTATGGAAAGACCTATCTCTTTCGCATAATAAATTCTGCTATGAACGAAGAACACTTTTTTGGGATTGCTCATCACAACCTCACAGTTGTGGGAATCGATGCGTCGTACACAAAACCCTTAAAGACCAACTTCATTATGATCGGCCCAGGACAAACCATGGATGTGCTCGTCACAGCAGATCAGACCCCGGATCAGTATTACATTTCTGCTTCTCCCTTTTATGATGGAAATGCAATATTTGATAACTCCACAACAACAGCAATTCTTCAGTACAAAAATTACATTAATAATAATTATTCCAATCCAAATAATTTATCATCGTCTTCATCTTCTAGAGCTATTCCCTTCCCGGTTTTTCCTGCTTTGAATGACTCAGGGACAGTGTTTAACTTTAGTAAGAGATTGAGGAGTTTGGCGAGTAAAGATCATCCAGCGAATGTTCCCAAAAATGTCAATAGAAGAATTTATATGACAGTTTCTGTAAATGTGTTGCCTTGCCCTAATTCAAATTGCTCGGGTCCTAATGGAACTAGACTGGCTTCAAGCTTCAGCAACATAAGCTTTCAGGTTCCCAACATTGATATTCTCCAAGCATACTATTGGTACGTCTATAATGTCCATTCATACTAAAAAAATCAATTTTTTTTTTCATCAAAAACTAAATAATATAAAATCAAATATGATAACATATAAAGTGCACTAATATAATCTGCCGGTTAGAGATAAGTAATTTACAGATATTAAAGAAATTAGTTAAGTTAAATGTGTATTGATTTCCTTAAAATTCAATTTTCTATCCAATTGCATTGAAATTGCCCTGGACGAAAACTCTCTCACTATGTATATTTAATAGAGATAATTTAGGAGATAAAAGTAGACTGATATTTTACATATTTAAGATTATAAAATAAACTCCTTAGCGAGTTCCTATATTTAGATTCAGATGAAGTAGTAGAGATTGTTTTGCTAAGATACAATTAGGTATGAAGTATAATTGAAGTGACACTAATTTGAAGCATGTGGTTGGACTAACAAATATGTTTAAATGGACCGAGTTCAGTGAAATAAGTTCAAGGGTCAAACCTTAAATATTTTTTTATTCCCTGAAATTATTTGTGTAAAAAAAAAAAAATGCAGGAACATTTCTGGGGTATTCACAGAGGACTTTCCAGATGAACCTCCATTGTATTTCAACTTCACAGGAGACGTGGGAAACACTACGACACTAATCCCAAGTACAGGAACGAGGGTATTAATGATGGATTATAATGATGTTGTGGAAATAGTATGGCAAGGAACGAGTCTTCTTACAGCAGAGAATCACCCTCTTCATCTTCATGGGTTCAGCTTCTATGTGGTTGGAGTTGGCCTTGGAAATTTCAACAATGTCACAGACCCTCTCTCCTACAATTTAATTGATCCTCCACTGGTTAACACCTTTGGTCTTCCCAAAAATGGTTGGGTTGCAATGAGATTTGTCGCTGATAACCCTGGCAAGTTCTCTCAATCAAACTAGCTAGATTTCTGTAATACTACTAGTTAAATATATAACTGATTTACAGGTATTATAAATTAGTTAATAGAAGTACTTCTCCAATCCTTAATCTAATGTAAGACTTATTTTCTATATTTGTCTATCTTTTTTTAATTTACCTCCATTGATGCTCTTTCAACAATAATCAAGTAAGAGAGAGAATATGAAGAGAATTAAGGAAGATGATTAGGTAGCTAGTTTTAGAAAAAAAAATATGTTATATTAACTAACTTCTTTAATCTAATTAAATTAGGTAAATAGGCCTTACATTAATGACGAGAAGGAGTAACTTATAATTTTGGACAGAGGAAGTAATATATGTGTCTATATATATATATATACACATTGATTTGGTATGTTTGTGCAGGGGTATGGTATATGCATTGTCACCTTGACAGACACACAAGTTGGGGTATGGATACTGTCATTATTGTGAGAGATGGAGGCACCCCACAAACAAGCATCCTTCCACCGCCCAAATATCTCCCTCCTTGTTCTTAAAGAAGATGAAGCAACTTCAATTTTTACCGAGTTTTATATATATAGTTTTCTAATGGGCTCGTGATTAAACAAATTTCGGTTTATAAGGGATTGTTTCCTATATATATAGTTTATAAATTTCGGTTTCAGAATTGTACCAGATAATTGGTCTTAATTAAAGGAGATAAAGAGTTGAATACTCTAAGGGAAAAAGTCTGTATGATGATTGTATTGGGTATAGAAAATTTTATTAAGATTTTGTAAGAATTTTTTAAGGGATGTAATTATCTTTGATTTGTATCACTTCCACTTTTAGAGATTGTTGCTTAAAAGTTGGCATGCTTATTTGTATTTTGAGACATTTTTCATACAACATCAAGTGAGAATTATGTACGTATAGATTGTTGGAAGCCTTGTTTTCCATTTTTTGTTTTTGTTTTTGTTTTTTTTGTTTTTTGAATTATTGCGGATATAAATTATTTATATCATGCTCTATATATATCTTTTCAAAGAAATCCCCTTTCTTAAGGCAAGATCATCATTAGCTCATAGTTTAGTCCTTTTTGGAAGAAAAAAAGATCCTATGAGTTTTGGGTCAGAAACTGATTTTTTTAACAGGGGGTAAAACTAAGTAGATCGATCAACTATTAATATGTACCAGCACTCCTTGTAGTGTAATGGTATTGGGATGTGTATCCCACCTTAGGTCCTTAGTTCGATTTCCCCCTCCCCTCGCCTTGGATAAAAAAAAAAAAAAAACTATTAATATGTGAGGTTAAAATAAAGAGTAGCCAAATACATAAAAAAGTGGGCCGGATAGAGACGAACTCTGGTTTTAGAAACTTACATAATTGCCATATAAGTGTTGAGTCTTTTTTTTTTTTTTTTTTTTTTTTGGCTCTATTTTTTCCCTTTTCTACTTTAAATTAATAATTACTTTTAATAAAAGGTCAAATCCTTTAAAATAAATATAATTAAGAAAATGAGAGAATAGGGGATTTCATTTATGTCAAACTCATTATGACGGGAATTCATATATTTTTATTTAGACTGAATTAAACACATTTTTCCTTTTCTTTTTGTATTGTATAAAATTTTCGGTTAGCCATCCTAATATTTTTTTTTTTAAAAAAAATATTTTAAATGAAAAGGGATATTCAAAATTGAACAGAAGTTGAGCAAACTACGGAGGAATTAAGCTTATGAGTCATACAATGAAATTGTGGGAAAAGATGATTCAACATATGTTAAGGTTGGAGACTAGCTAGTATTTCTAAGAACCAATTTGGATTCATGCTAGGAAGATCCCTAACAAAAGTGATTTATTTACTAAGGGTGTTAATAGAAAAGTATTGTCAAAGAAAGAGATTTGCATATGGTCTTTATTGATTTGGAAAAGTGTATGACCATGTGCTAAGAGATGGACTTTGGAAAGCCTTGAAAAAAAGGGTGTGTGTTGCATATATCAAAGCCATTTAGGACATGTATGACTAATATACCTAATTAAATCATATTTTTATATGGTTTTTCATAATTAAAATGGGATTTTTAGTGTATTTCATTGGACATTATTGCATGATTAAGCACTAAATTGAGTTAGAGTCATTTGTATTGAATTAAATATAAATAAGGGTAAAATGGTCATAATATGTTAATTATTCATGCCAATATGGTTTCTTGAACTTTTGATGTTATCTTGTGCTTAATGTCACATTGTAGGTGTTTTGGAAGAAAAATTGAGAATTTGGAAAAATGTCAATTAGAGTTAGAATTAATATTTTTGAGACTAGTGAAAGCTATAGAAAAGGTCCCTATAATTTAGGGAAATTCCAAATATGTGAAGAAATAGGGCCTGAGAAAATTACCAAAGATTGCCCTTTTTTTAAACGTTCAAATTCAGCCTCACAAACATTTCGAAAAGTTTCAATGTAGCCCCTCCACCAACTTTTGAAACTTTCAGATAGGTTCTTCCAGTTTAGGTCTTCTTCCCTTTCTTTTCCACAACAATTTTAGATTGCGTCGTAGGGAGTTTTTGTTTTGACAGAGGGAGTGGTCACGTGATACAAAGAGATCACAAAGCGGTTTGGCGGAGCTTGAGAGAGGAGGGAAAGAGACAGAGAGCCGCCACCATTGTCGAGGTCGTCCTTCTTCACCACCACCGGCGTCTTCTTCATCGTTAAAGCGTCGGGGACTTTGTTGGAAATCAAAGAAGCTTGGAACTCCGCGAAGAGCTGGGAGATACCAGAGCTTGAGTTCGGACGAGGAGAGAGAGAGAGGAGGAGGAGGAGGAGACCACCACCATCACCACTGGTGTCTCCTCTTCTCCACCACACGACTACTACCACCGGCATCTCTTCTCCACCACATAACTACTACTACCACCGTCAATTCCAGAAGAAAGAGACGCGGTTTGAGGCTGAACTAGAGGAGGCGATTTTGAATGGAAAAAGGAGAGGGAATTGGATCTTCACATTCACCACCGACAAACCCTTCTCTCTCTATAACTCTCATTCTACTCCGCCATTGGTCATTGTTTCTAACTTTCCGTCGAGATTCTACAATTTCTGGTGAGCTTATGAATTTCCCATTAATTAATGTTGCTTTGTCTTTCCATCACCTCATCACCTTCATGCTTTTCTCACGTCCGAACACAGGAGAAGTTGTATATATCATATATATATATATATATATATATATATTTATTTATTTATTTATTTCCTTCAAAAAATTTCCCATTTCGTTGGTCTCTCTTCCCCACACATCCGGCGCATCTTGGAGAAGTATGAGAGAGATTGTTGTATTTTCTCCAATGCTATGTCCCAATTGTCCTTTCCCTTAGTTAAATAAGCACACCCTAGCTAAATCATGATTTCCTACAACTTAATTGATCCTCCACTGGTTAACACCTTTGGTCTTCCCAAAAATGGTTGGGTTGCAATGAGATTTGTCGCTAATAACCCTGGCAAGTTCTCTCAATCATCAAACTAGCTAGATTTCTGTAATACTACTAGTTAAATATATAACTGATTTACAGGTATTATAAATTAGTTAATAGAAGTACTTCTCCAGTCTTTAATCTAATGTAAGGCTTATTTTCTATATTTGTCTATCTTTTTTTAATTTACCTCCATTGATGCTCTTTCAACAATAATCAAGTAAGAGAGAGAATATGAAGAGAATTAAGGAAGATGATTAGGTAGTTTTAGAAAAAAAAAATATGTTATATTAACTAACTTCTTTAATCTAATTAAATTAGGTAAATAGGCCTTACATTAATGACGAGAAGGAGTAACTTATAATTTTGGATAGAGGAAGTAATATATGTGTCTATATATATATATATTCACATTGATTTGGTATGTTTGTGCAGGGGTATGGTATATGCATTGTCACCTTGACAGACACACAAGTTGGGGTATGGATACTGTCATTATTGTGAGAGATGGAGGCACCCCACAAACAAGCATCCTTCCACCGCCCAAATATCTCCCTCCTTGTTCTTAAAGAAGATGAAGCAACTTCAATTTTTACCGAGTTTTATATATATAGTTTTCTAATGGGCTCGTGATTAAACAAATTTCGGTTTATAAGGGATTGTTTCCTATATATATAGTTTATAAATTTCGGTTTCAGAATTGTACCAGATAATTGGTCTTAATTAAAGGAGATAAAGAGTTGAATACTCTAAGGGAAAAAGTCTGTATGATGATTGTATTGGGTATAGAAAATTTTATTAAGATTTTGTAAGAATTTTTTAAGGGATCGATGTAATTATCTTTGATTTGTATCACTTCCACTTTTAGAGATTGTTGCTTAAAAGTTGGCATGCTTATTTGTATTTTGAGACATTTCTCATACAACATCAAGTGAAAATTATGTACGTATAGATTGTTGGAAGCCTTGTTTTCCATTTTTATTTGTTTTTTTTAATTATTGCGGATATAAATTATTTATATTATGCTCTATATATATCTTTTGAAAGAAATCTCATTTCTTAAGGCAAGATCATCATTAGCTCATAGTTTAGTCCTTTTTGGAAGAAAAAAAGGTCCTATGAGTTTTGGGTCAGAAACTGATTTTTTTAACAGGGGGTAAAACTAAGTAGATCTTTTTTTGCTCAAGGTAAAACTAAGTAGATCGATCAACTATTAATATGTGAGGTTAAAATAAAGAGTAGCCGAATACTTAAAAAAGTGGGCCGGATAGAGACGAACTCCAGTTTTATAAACTTACATAATTGCCATATAAGTGTTGAGTCTTTTTTTTTTTTTTTTTTTTTTTTTTGGGTTCTATTTTTTTCCCTTTTCTACTTTAAATTAATAATTACTTTTAATAAAAGGTCAAATCCTTTCAAATAAATATAATTAAGAAAATGAGAGAATAGTGGATTTCATTTAGGGAGAATCCCATATAAAGACGATTAAATTAGGAAAATTCTATATAAGGCTGGTAAACTCAATAAATCATAAATTGAGTTAATGACCATATTCAGAATATTTAAATGTTGGTTATTTTCCAATAATACCCCTAGCCCATTATCTTATTTCTTTAATAAAGGCCAGCGATGTTGTAGAAAAATGATCTTACTTTGTTGTAATCATAAATTCAGAGTGGAAGCTAGTGATGTTGTAGAAAAGAGAAATCTGTGGCCTTTTTTCTCCATCGAGGTTCGTTGTAGGAATAAATGTTAGTCCCACTTAGTTTTTCTTTGGCGCCCGTACGCGATGTTCTTGAGACATTTCATGAACAGTACCCACCGTCAACCACCATGACATGGCATTTTATAAAAGAAAAATCATTGCCCAACCTTCATTAAAGAAATAAGATAATGGGCTAGGGGTATTATTGAAAAATAATCAATATTTAAATATCCTAAATTGGGTCATTGACACAATTTATGATTTGTTGAATTTATCAGCTTTATATAGGATTTTCCTATTTTAATCGTCTTTATATGTGATTCCCACTTTCATTTATGTCAAACTCATTATGACGGGAATTCATATATTTTTATTTAGACTGAATTAAACACATTTTTCCTTTTCTTTTTGTATTGTATAAAATTTTCGGTTAGCCATCCTACTATTTGTTTTTTTTTAAAAAAAATATTTTAAATGAAAAGGGATATTCAAAATTGAACAGAAGTTGAGCAAACTACAGAGGAATTAAACTTATGAGTCATACAATGAAATTGTGGGAAAAGATGATTCAACATATGTTAAGGTTGGAGACTAGCTAGTATTTCTAAGAACCAATTTAGATTCATGCTAGGAAGATCCCTAACAAAAGTGATTTATTTACTAAGGGTGTTAATAGAAAAGTATTGTCGAAGGAAATTAAAGAAAGAGATTTGCATATGGTCTTTATTGATTTGGAAAAGTGTATGACCATGTGCTAAGAGATGTACTTTGGAAAGCCTTGAAAAAAAGGGTGTGTATTGCATATATCAAAGCCATGTACGACATGTATGACTGGTATACCTAATTAAATCATATTTTTATATGATTTTTCATAATTAAATTGGGATTTTTAATGTATTTCATAGGACATTATTGTATGATTAAGCACTAAATTAAGTTAAAGTCCTTTGTATTGAATTAAATATAAATAAGGGTAAAATGGTCATAATATGTTAATTATTCATGCCAATGGTTTCTTGAACTTTTGATATTATCTTGTGTTTAATGTCAAATTGTAGGTGTTTTGGAAGAAAAATTGAGAATTTGGAAAAATGTCAATTAGAGTTAGAATTAATATTTTTGAGAACTAGTAAAAGCTATAGAAAAGGTCCCTATAATTTAGGGAAATTGCAAATATGTGAAGAAATAGGGCCAAAGAAAATTACCAAAAGATTGCCCTTTTTTTAAACGTTCAAATTCAGCCTCACAAACATTTCAAAAAGTTTTAATGTAGCCACTCCACCAACTTTTGAAACTTTCAGATAGGTTCTTCCAGTTTAGGTCTTCTTCCCTTTCTTTTCCACAACAATTTCAGATTGCGTCGTTGGGAGTTTTTGTTTTGACAGAGGGAGTGGTCATGTGATACAAAGAGATCACAGAGCGGTTTGGCGGAGCTTGAGAGAGGAGGGAAAGAGACGGAGAGCCACCACCATTGTCGAGGTCGTCCTTCTTCACCACCACTGGCGTCTTCTCCATCGTTAAAGCGCCGGGGACTTTGTTGGAAATCAAAGAAGCTTGGAACTCCGCGAAGAGCTAGGAGAGACCAGAGCTTGAGTTCGGACGAGGAGAGAGAGAGAGAAGAGGAGGAGGAGGAGACCACCACTGTCACCACCGGCGTCTCCTCTTCTCCACCACACGACTACCACCACCGGCATCTCTTCTCCACCACATAACTACCACTACTACCGTCAATTCCAGAAGAGAGAGACACAATTTGAGGCTGAACTAGAGGAGGCGATTTTGAATGGAAAAGGGAGAGGGAATTGGATCTTCACCTACAGACCCTTCTCTCTCTATAACTCTCATTCTACTCCGCCGTTGGTCATTGTTTCTAGCTTTCCGTTGAGATTCTACAATTTCTTGTGAGCTTATGAATTTTTCTGCGAGGATTTCCAGATGCCAACCAGCTCAGTTTCCATGGATTTTCAAAGTTCCAAATAAGTTGCAATCAATGCTACTAAAGCTCCAATGAGTGGCCAAGCTTTCAACTTTTGAGGATTAATGAGGATTTGGTTTGAGTTCAAGAGTTTTAATGGGGAGTTTGTTCTTTGATCCTTTATGAATTTTCTATTGTTATTATAATTCCTAGCTATGTTCTAAGGTAGTTGTAGTAGGATTTTGTTATGAGTTAGTTATTTGAACTCCATATTGTTGAACTAAGATTTCTTATATTGTGTTTGGATTGGAATTATTGTGATTGGATGATTTTTAGTTAGCTATTTCCTATTAATTCAATGAGATGATGCTTGATATGTGATTACTAGTTTGTGTAAATGATTTGGGTTAATTTGAGTGTTGCAATTGTGCATTCATATTAAAGGAAACAATTGCATTCATTAATTTAATCCATTTCACACATCAAGTGGTTCTTGAATAATAATTTTAAGCAATAGCTATGAATGCGATCGTTGGAGTAGCTATTGATGATGAGGAGTGTTAGACCCAACGTGATTAATTAAAGATTTTAATTAAGACTTGATGGATTTCAACTCCCATATTATTTAGTGAGCTAGGATGGCCATTGAACCAATTTCTTAACAGAATTCACTTCATTCATATTTCATTAACTATTCCATTTTATAAAGAAAAGATCAAAAATAATAGTTTTAGGATTTTAATTAAATTTTGCACGTTGTTACTTTCAACAAAATCCAAAACAATTTCCCCTTGTTGTCATTGTATTTGCAAAGTATTTAGATTACTTAAGATTCAATAAAACACTCTTTGAGAAGAGAGAACGATCCCATGTTTGCTTATACACAATCCTTGATTAATTTTTAATTGTGGTCCTCAAGGCTAACGACAAAAGACCCTCATCAGTAACAACTAGTGTTAGAATGCTTGGAGGTGAGGCAAAGGATTTTTCCTATAAGGATTGGCCTACATTAGGGATCAACTTTGAGACCTTATTTATTCAACTTAGTAGTAGACATTTTAATTGAGCATATCAAATAGGAAATCCCTAACTGCATGCTTTTTGTTGATAATATAATTCTGTTGACTGAATCCAAGAGGAAATTAATTATAAATTTGAGATGTAGAGAAGGACTATGGAGTTGAAGTGTTTTTGTTTGAGTAGGAACATAATTGAATATATGCATTGCAATTTTGATAAGAGACAAGCTAGAAGTGAAGTGAAAGTTAAAGTGGGGGCAAATCATTCCACAAGTAACAAAGTTTAGATATTTGAGATCGATTATACAACAAGATGATGAAATTGATAGAGATGTCACTATTACAAAAAATGGATTTTATTTCGCTAAAAAATGTCTATTTTTTAAAAAAGAGAAGTAAAAAATAAAGGCAAAGTGGTATTTTTATAATTATGTAGAGAAATTTCTACTTATTGGGTGTCCCTTAAAAAAATAGATGCCAAAAGTATACTTTTGACATCCTAATTATAAAAAGGGACGTTAGGAGATTTTGACATTGTAATTTAGAAAAGGGACAACAAAAGCAGTGGTGGAACTAGAAATTTTTTTGGCCCGGGCTAAAAAATACACATATTGAACTACTCCATTTGATTTTTATTATAAGGCACCAACTAACAAGTATATTGCCAATGAGAGTTGACATAGATGGTAAGGGATCCAGGACTAGGCCTAAATGGTCGTGGGTTCGATCCCCTCTGCCGTCGCTGGAACTCCTTTGGTAGGCGATCTCGTAAGTCCCCAGTAAGTGCTCATAGGCCTTGGTGGGGGACTGATGTCGAACCCCTCCAAAACTTTTTTATATCAAAAAAAAAAAAAAACTAACAAGTGTATTTGATCATTTTTATAAGACACTTGTTTTCAAATAGAATTAAATATTTTTTTATGTATACCCATAATTAAAAAGGTAGTGAGTAAGAGTAATAATTAATATGATATTATTGTTTAGTGTAATTAATAGGAATAATATTGAAAATTACTTAAATTTTAGCACAAATTTAATGACTTTAATTGTTTTTATTGACTTGTGAGAATTGTTAGTTGATGCCTTATAGTAAGAACCAGAGAGAGTATTTACTAAATCATATCACATAACCTTGAAAATAGAAATAAATAATAACCGATAATTATAAATCAAAAAAAAATATAAGATGATATTAACATTTTCGGTAGGTATCTCAAACAAGAATTTTACTTTTCTCTCACAGCTCAATGAGTAATGAACCATACATTATTCTTATAGTGAAGATAAAAAATTAGCTGAGACTAAATTATTGACCAAATAAAATATCATATAATAAATACATATATATACTAACAAATTTTATAAAATCAAGTTTGATCCCAGCTAACTATAACCATATTCCGCCACTGACAAAAGTAAAAACTTTTGAGGTCCTGACTCCCAACTCTAATTGAGACACCAAAAACATCAAAAATAAAATTTTTTGATGTCAAGAGCATTACTTTTAGTATCCTTTTAAAATTAGCACGCCAAAAGAATTCAAAATTGACGGTGGAGAGTGGAGACGATCAAGAAATGGACATTTTTTATTTTTGAAAAACACCACATCATCACCTTTTACTTTTCAGTGTTTTACCCACTGGGTTTTCAAACTCCTTCCGTTCTCTTGCCCTCTGGCGTATTTTAATCTTTATTCTCTGGTTCTCCACCGTAAGATATTCTTCTTCTTCCTTCTCTTCCTTTTACTTCGTCTCCCTTCTCTTCTTTCCGCTCTTCTTCTTCTTCTTCTTCTTCTCTTCTTTGTAGCCTTGAAGCAGGAAATGAAGAGTATTACGGACATCCGATTAAGATTCTTAAACCAGTTTTGAGGTGGTGCCGGTCATGTAACCTTCTTAAACCATGAAATTTCTCTTCCTTTTCAGTTTTGAGTTGCGTGCAGAAGGGTGGAGCAACACAGACTGTTATGGAGTGAGTAGTTGGTTGGGTTGAGTAGCAATATTTGACTAAACACTATTTTTTTTTAAAAAAATTAATTCATGATTCTGTGATTCATTAATTCAAGTTTTTTTACATGTGAAAGAGTCAGATCCACCTTGCAGAATTTTCTCACAAGTGCCCTTATTTTTCCCTTGACTTTCCACTCACATTTTCACTTCTCAAGGTCCCACCATACCTATCTCCTTCTACTTTTCCTTTTTCTTAATTTTTTTTTAAGGCACTCATGACTTCCAGTAATACTCAACTATGAACTTGGTTCCTATTTAAATCAGGCTCCGCGCCTTTGCTTTGTTCTGGAATTTTCTTCCTTCTTTTTTAGGTGTGAAAAATTTCGTGATTGACCTTGTTTGCGCTTTCTTTTGCAGATCACTAGATCGCTCGGCGAGATAGGATTCACAACGATCGAAGAAAATGGCTGAAGAACATAGATGACAGGCTTCGCGTCTCTGCACTAACAACTGCGGCTTCTTCGGCAGTCCTGCGACGTAGGATCTTTTTTCCAAATGCTACAGAGATTTGCAGCTTAAGGAGCAACAATCCTCTTCTGTCAACCTGGTTCTCAATCAAACCCTGGTTCCTCCGTCCTCCGTGGTGGCGCAGAAAAAATTGTGATATCGTTTTTTTATATATATATATATATATATATATAAATGCGAGGTCGTTTTTTTATAATTTAAAACGTTTTCAAAAACCCCTACCACAAGAGATTGCGAGTCCCTGTTTTAAATCATTTGATTGTGGGTATTAATCAATTTTTCTAATATCGATCACCTCTATTTAAAGTATACTTTAGTTTTTTTTTTTTTTTAAAACCATATTTAAAGTTATTAGTTATACGTAAAAGAAAGTCATTAACTATGAGGGAGAACATCTCATGAACCTACTTTATTTTTCCTTTATACGTAGGTAAAATTAAGAATTTATATCAGTTTTAAATAAAATTAATAAC
Source organism: Acacia acuminata (assembly GCA_019022655.1). Taxonomy (NCBI): domain Eukaryota; kingdom Viridiplantae; phylum Streptophyta; class Magnoliopsida; order Fabales; family Fabaceae; genus Acacia; species Acacia acuminata. The sequence continues at coordinate 1,057,505 of JAFJYI010000123.1, forward strand.
TTAACCAAATTTCCTCAATTTCAGTGAGATAATTTAGGGTGCCTTATAATGAAAGCCGAAGAAGTATTTTTTTTAAATGGCTGATCATATGATGAGTTATTGATAAAATTTAAATTTAAATGAGATTTATTCATTTCATTATTTTATTGGAGATATTACTTAGGAATGGTGAGATTACGGAGAAATGAAATATGTGATGAGTGTATGGTAAAGAGAATGGAAAACCTCTTTAACGTCTCAAAAAGATGAAGAAAATATTTAAAAAGTTTGACAAAAAATTGATATTAAAAAAATCTTAAAAAATTGTTAAAATCCACAAATATAACTATTAATCACCTACTAAAAAAGTTATTAATAAGATTTTTTTGATATTAGAATTTTCTGTAGGATTTTTTTAATATTTTTCTGTCACTTACGACCTTAAAATGAGTTCATTGTTCGTTTTGTTAGGTTTGCATGACGGAGATTGAACAACGCCTTCTTCGAGGGAAAAAAAAAACAACGCCTTCATGATGTGATTCAATTATTTAATTTTTTTATGCAATAATATTATATATAGGGATAAGGAAGATTTTACACATGTAATTTAACCCAGAGCGCTAGCACTATGTGATTTAAACTAGGACCAAAAATACACATGTGATTACGTTTTGGGAGCGCCCATCTGCGGTAGTTAGTCAACGGTTAATTTGGATGGAAATGAACAGTAACTCGGGTGAAATTACACTTTTGCCCCTAGTTTTAGGTGAAATTACACTTTGCCATTAGTTTTAAATATTAATTACACTTTTGCCCCTAGTTTCAAATATTTTAAAAAATTAAAATATCTCCGCTTGTGGACCCCACCACGGCCATCGCCACCACCACGACCGCTTACGGGCCATCACTATCGTCGGCCGCCATCTCCAATGGCGGCGGCGGTGGTCGGTCAGCGGTGGTGGCTATGGTGGTCGCCGGCGATAGTGGCCGGTGGTGGCGATGGTGGCGGTGGTGGCGGCGGCCGGCAGTGGGGCCATCTGGCGGAGATATTTTAATTTTTTAAAATATTTGAAACTAGGGGCAAAAGTGTAATTAATAGTTAAAACTAAGGGCAAAAGTGTAATTTCACCTAAAACTAGGGGCAAAAGTGTAATTTCACCCGAGTTATCGTTCATTTCCATCCAAGTTAACCATTGACTAACGGTTGACTAACGGCCATGGTCAGGGCGCTCCCAAAACGTAATCACATGTGTATTTTGGTCCAGTTTAAATCACGCGGGCGCTCGGGGTAAATTACATGTGTAAAATTGCTCCTTATCCCTTATATATATATATATATATATATATATTGTGGGGGAGTAAGTTTTCGATATTTTATTTTATTCTACCTTGTTTATTGGCTTCATTTCTTATGCTTTCAACCTATTTTTATTTTAATTTATTTGAATATTTTTATTGATAGTTTAAGGTCTTTGTGCATTTTGTGGACAATGTTGTTATACACTTATACCATTCTTTTTCTAATTTTGAATTGCAATGGAAAGGACCTTTTTTTTTTTTTTTTTTTTTTTTTGGGCAAAAGCCAAATAATCACAAATAAAGTAAAAGAATTGAAATGGAACTATAAATAATGGTAAGAGATGAAAACATTTATAGGGACGGGATAACTCTTATTTAATTATATATAATACTCCCTCTGGCCCTAATTATAAGGCACCAACTAACTTTTCTCACAAACCAATAAAAGTAGTTAAAGTCAATAAAGTTGCCCTAGGATCTAAGTAATTTTCAATATTACCCCTACTAATTGCCTAAACTTTAATATCATATTAATTATTACTCTCACTAACTACCCCTATTAATTATAGATAGACATAGAAAAAAATAATTAGTGCTTATTGGGAATCAGCAAGTGCCTTATAAAAAAGACCAAATAAACTTAATAATTGGTGCCTTATAATAAAGATCAGAAGGAATACATTTTTAGTTACGTGTAAACGTTATCGGGGGCTTTTTGTTATATTTTTTGAAAATATTAAAAGAAATGAAGGTTGAAAGTGCAATGAAGCCGTACGCAAATGTTAAGAGAGAGAAGCCGTGTGAAAGACAATTAATGAAGCATTAAAGAGGGTGGGACCCCCTTCATTAAGAAAGCCGTGTGAAAGATAATTAATGAAGCATTAAAGAGGGTGGGACCCCCTTCATTAATGTCTCACATTGCTTCTCCCATACGCAACGTAATTAAACCCCGCCTAGTACTAAACTGATCGGGATATTAAATTAAAGGTTAGTGGGTCAAATCGAATCGGAGTCAAACCAGACTAAAGTGAAGAAGAAAAAAAAATTGAGAAATAGTTAAATTACTTTAAAGTATTTATATTTATCGTTTTTTCTCTAAATTATTTTAGCTAACTTATAAATTAATAAATAATATAATAATACGCCTTAAATTAATTATTTAATTAATTAACTTATTTAGCTTCCTTAATTTCCTTATAAATTAATTATTTAATTGCGTTAAATTAAAAAAAAAAAAAATTAAATGGGTTTTATTTTGAGACCAAAGGTAGTATTATATAAATATATAAAATAAATCAAAAATTAAATAATTTTAAACAATCTTATTTAATGATGAGTTTATTAATAATATACTTATGTCACTATAATTAAAAACAATGAATGAATTTTTTTATCTATTTGTTAAAAATAATTTAAAAATAAAATTTTATTTTACTGAAAAAATAACCCAAAAAGTACGTTATTTTTTAAATTCTACATTATTATTTTTAAAGGGAAAATAATCAACATATTGAGAAAAAGTACTGAATTTGCATGATGGGGGTAGAGTTTTAGGAGAACATTTGGTAAATGGGAAGCTTTGGAACATGAAAAGATAGTAAAATTTCTGAGCTCAGCTACCTCAACACGTTTTGACAGCTGGATGTCACAGTCTTAGACAAGTTCCATCCAAAACCGTGCCGGCCTTAGCTTGATCACTCCCTTGATCTTGGCTAAGTCAGCCGAACCCTCACAAGTAGGTAATGAGCACAAAGGCAAAGAGAACCTTTAGAGAGAGAAGCAAACTTAGAGAGAGAAGCTCTGGAATTGTAAAGGACTTGTATTGCCTTCGAATGGTTTACAAATGAGGTGGGCACCTCTATTTATAGCCTACCACCTCCTCAATGAACGGCTAGGATTAATTACATCCGACGGTGGAGATTGGTTCTCCAGAACCTTCTCCCAAAATATCTAGATATTTACATCTTTCATGAGAATTCTATACTTATGTACAAGTATCTACCATGGTCTGGAATTTTCTAGAAACCTCCAGTGGAGTGTCTTGTGCACAAAATATCTTGCGTTCCCTGCGATCCGTGACACTCTCCCCCACCTAATCCGGTGACGTCCTCGTCACCGACTTATGTCTCGTACGGTGTAGGTGGTCTTGAATTGCCAAAGATCCTCCCGAGGTTCCCATGTGGCTTTCTCTCGGCAATCCTTTCCATTTGATTAAGTATTGGGTACTTGGCGGTACCCCTCGTCGCCGTACCACTCGATCGGCTAGCACCTCTTCTACTTCTCGATCAAATGACTTGGTCATGGTCGGAGGTGCTCTTGTCGAGATGGCTCGACCCCAGATCATCCACGTCTTCATGGAACGGCTTGAGCATACTAACATGGAAGACGGGATGAATATTCAAGTTTGGGGGTAGATCCACTTATAGGAAACCTTTCCTACTTTCCCCACGATCTTATACGGGCCTTCATATTTGCGGATGAGGCCCTTGTGTACTGTCGAAACACTTTGAATTGTTGAGGAAGAAGCTTCAACATTACCATGTCTCCCACTTGGTACTCGAAGCACGCCTCTTCCTATCCGCAAACTTTTTCATCCGCTTGGCCGCCTTTACAAGAAAGGATCTTGTTACCTCGACTTGTTCCCGCCAAGATTTGGCCATGTGATAGGCTCGGACTTTTGCCCTTGTAAGTGGTGGCAAGGGCATGAGGAGTGAGGGGTTGTTGTCCCATCACCACTTCAAAGGACTCCTTCCGGTTGCCTCACTCTTTTGCAAGTTATAAGAGAATTGAGCCACATCGAGGAGCTTGGCCCAATCCTTTTGGTTGGCACTTACAAAGTGCCGCAAGTAGCATTCCAACAAAGAATTCACCCTCTCTGTTTGTCCATCGGTCTGTGGGTGAAAAATCGTGGAGAAGTGTAGCTTAGTGCCCACGAGCTTGAACAACTCCGTCCAAAGCTTGCCTGTGAAACGGGGGTCTCTGTCACTGATGATTGTCTTAGGTAACCGCCGCACTTCACCACATTCTTGAAGAATAGTCCGCCGCCTCTTCGCGTACAATGCTGTTGGGGCGGCTATGAAGGTTGCGTACTTTGAGAATCGGTCTACCACCACCATGATAGAGCCGCACCCTTCAGACTTTGGTAAAGCTGAAATGAAGTCCATGGAAACACTTTCCCATGGTTGCCCTGGTATAGAGAGAGGCTCCAACAGACCTGCAGGTTGTTGGTTCACTATCTTGTCTTGTTGGCATACAAGACAAGTCTTCACATAAAGTTCCACCTCGTCCCTCATCTGCGGCCAGTAGTAAGCTGCTTCGAGTAAGGCAAGCGTGCGTCTTTGTCCCGGATGACCGGCCCACTTGGAGTCATGACACTCTTTAATGAGCTCTTTTCGTAGATTCTCCCATTTCGGGACAAAGACTCGTCTCCCAATGGTATAGAGAAGGCCATCCTCTAACCAAAATCTCTTGGTTTTCCCTTCCTTGGCCATTTCTACAAGTTGTCTAGCAACAGGATCATGGTTCATACCTTCAATGATTTTTGTGATCAAGTCGCCCTTGGCTTGACTCATTGATGCTAACTCTGCTATTCGGCTTAATGCATCCGCCACTACATTAGCCGTGCGGGTTTGTACTCCATCACATAATCAAACTCGGCTAGAAAATCTTGCCAACGAGCTTGCTTGGGCGTTAACTTCTTTTGAGTTTGAAAATAGCGAGTAGCCACATTATCGTCTTGATCACAAACCGGATCCCGGCGAGATAATGCCTCCAAGTGCGCAAGCAATGCACCACCACTGTCATCTCCTTCTCTTGGACTGTATAACGCCGCTCGACATCATTGAGCTTGCGACTCTCAAAGGCTATTGGATGCCTTTCTTGCATGAGTACTCCTCCAATAGCAAAGTCAGAGGCATCCGTGTGAACTTCAAAGGTCTTAGAGAAATCCGGGAGAGCCAGTACAGGTTCCTCCATCACCGCTGCCTTCAGATCCTTAAAGGCATCATGGCACTCTTTGGTCCATTCCCAAGGCTTGTTTTTCTTCAACAAGTCCTGTCAAAGGGGCTGCCCCGGCGAGTAGCCCTTAATGAGCCGCCTGTAGTAATTCACCAACCCAAGAAAAGATCGTACCTCAGATACTCGGGTGGGTGGCTCCCATTCCTCAATAGCACGGATCTTCTCCTTATCCATCATAAGGGTCCCTTGGCGAATGATGTGTCCAAGGAAGTGCACCTCCTCCTTGGCAAAAGAACACTTCTCCTTCTTGACATATAGTTCGTTCTCGCGCAAAGTCTGGAACACGGCCCGTAAGTGCTCGACATGAGTCTCCAAGGTGTCACTGTAGATTACTATGTCATCCAAGTAGACCACCACGAACCGATCAAGGAAAGGATGAAAGATCTCATTCATCAAAGTGCAAAATGTCGCCGGTGTGTTCGTTAGACCAAAAGGCATCACCAACCACTCAAAGGACCCGTACCTCGTCACACAAGCAGTCTTGGGTTCATCTCCTTCGGCAATGCGAATTTGATGGTATCCTGACCTTAAGTCTAATTTGGAGAAGTACTTTGCTTTGCCCAGCCTGTCAAACAAGTCAGCTATTAAGGGAATAGGATACTTGTTCTTAATAGTTACCTTATTAAGGGCCCGATAGTCTATGTAGAGTCAAGACCATAAATACGAGCAATGCCATCGCCCACTTGAAGTACGGTACCAGTATTTACAATCTTTACTTCGGTATTATATTGTTCAATACGTTCACGGATAATTTTACTAATTTCATCTGCACGAATGATCCATCGTGCTTGCGTTGGAACAAGACAGGTGCCCCATAAGGTGCTTTGGAAGGCTGTATATGCCCAGCATCAAGCAACCCTTTCAGTTGTCTCCTTAGCTCTTCCAACTCAGGCGGTGCCATGCGATAAGGTGCCATGGCGGGTGGACGTGCTCCCGGTTCCAACTCGATCTTATGATCCACCTCTCGTCTAGGTGGCAACCTCTTAGGAAGTTCTGGCGGCATTATGTCCTCGTTCTCCTTGAGGATGTTCTGAATGATAGGGGGAAGGCTTGCACTATCCTCTTCCTTTGAGTCCACCTCCTTCAAAGCCGCAAGGTAGGTGACTTCCCCTCTTTTAATTCCCTTTTCTACCTGCATGGCTGACAAGTGAGCAATCCGATCATCACTTGTTCCAGGTACTGTGCAAGCGAGCCCCTTTTCCATGATACACATTGAGTCATAACATGGCATGAGGAATGCTTTTGCCTTGCGCAAAAGTCCATCCCAAATACCACTTTGAAATCATCCATAGGGGCCACTGATAGATCCACGGTCCCCTTCCACGTGCCAAGGCATAGCTCCACTCCACTTGCTACGCCACTAAGGGGTTTGGCAGGGGCATTCACCGTCTTCAACCATCCTCCTCGTGGTTGAGTAACGGAGAGGCCAACTCATTTAGCCTCCTCTGGAGTAATGACATTATGGGTCGCCCCGGTATCCACCATCACCTTCACGGGCTTCCCGTTCAATTTAGCCTCCACATACATCAGTCCGTTGCTCCTTGGAGCAGGTTGCACTGGTTTAGCCTTTAGAGCATTCAGGAGTCTGAGAGACCCTATTTGAGAGCTTGGCCCTTCCTCGTTGGGTACATCTTGCCCTTCAACAATAGCGGACAAGGTACCGAGCTTGGGACAGCTTGCTCATGCGATGTGGCCCTTGCACACGAAGCGGCTGATTGTATAGTTCTTGTTCTTCTTCTTCTCCTCATATTGATTCTTATGGAAGGATTTGCTAGGTCCTCCCTTGGTGATCCCCTTGCCTTTGTCTCCCCCACCTTTTCCTTGATTCGGTTTGGAAGACTTAGGCTTGGAAGACTCACCTTTCTCGCCCCTTGAGTACTCGGTAAGGCTTTCGACGAAGGTAATAGCTTCATCTACATTCGTTACGCCACGCCTTTGGAGCTCGTTCTTGGCCCAGTTCTGAAGACCGTCTATGAAGTAGAACAATGTTTCTTCATTGGTCAAGTTAGGGATTTGCAATATGAGAGTAGTGAAGTCTCGTACATAGTCGGAGATTGTGGTCTTGTGTTTGAGTTCCCTCAACTTCTTCCGAGCCTCGTAGACCACATTTCTCGGATAGAACCGCTTCTTCAATTCTTTCTTAAAATCTTCCCATGTTGTAATAGTGCAAAGGCCCTTTTCCATATCTGCATGCTTCCTACACCACCATAACATAGCATTGTCAGTAAGGAATAAGGAGGCAATGCGTACCTTGTCCGTGTCGTTGGCCAAGTTCATGCTCTCAGCGTATCGCTCCATTTGCCACAAGAAGTTCTCGACCTCTTTGGCATCACGGACACCTTTGAATTCCTTTGGTTTAGGGAGGTCTAGCCTCACCTCCCTTCCTCCACCGGTCCCAGCTCCCAAACGGAGTCCTAGTTTGACTCTCCAAAGAAGCCTTAAGAGAGTTAAGCGATCCGCATGGCGGTGATGACATCCATCACCTTTGCCTCGAGTCTCCTCATGGACTCGGCCGTTCCTCCTCGACATTGAGGTGCGAATCAAGATCCGACCTCGATTGTCCACTGTTCTAGGGTGTGAGACTCGAGAGTCACAAAGTCTCCTTCCACTTTATCCACCCTAGCAACCACTTCTTGCAAGGCCTCCTCCAAAGCCTCCACCTTTACCGTCAAGGTGGCAACATCCGTGGCTTGGCGAGACTTGCTTGTGCCCCGAACCTTCTTGGGTTGATGAGGAGGTTGAGTCTCCCTACCCCTCTCTTCTCCAACCACGATGTCCTCAGTAGTGCCCGACATCCTTGCCTACACAATGGCTCCTACGAACCACACTCAAAGCTTCGAACCAAAGCTCTGATACCACGTTGTCACGGTCTTAGACAAGTTCCACCCAAAACCGTGCCGGCCTTAGCTTGATCACTCCCTTGATCTTGGCTAAGTCAGCCGAACCCTCACAAGTAGGCAATGAGCACAAAGGCAAAGAGAACCTTTAGAGAGAGAAGCAAACTTAGAGAGAGAAGCTCTGGAATTGTAAAGGACTTGTATTGCCTTCGAATGGTTTACAAATGAGGTGGGCACCTCTATTTATAGCCTACCACCTCCTCAATGAACGGCTAGGATTAATTACATCCGACGGTGGAGATTGGTTCTCCAGAACCTTCTCCCAAAATATCTAGATATTTACATCTTTCATGAGAATTCTATACTTATGTACAAGTATCTACCATGGTCTGGAGTTTTCTAGAAACCTCCAGTGGAGTGTCTTGTGCACAAAATATCTTGCGTTCCCTGCGATCCGTGACATGGAAGAGCCTTTTCTTCAACTTCCTAGCTTCTTTCAATCACAATCTCTCCACGGCTCCACCTCTATTTTCCAGTGTATCTTCTCTCATTTGAAGTTCTCTAGCTCCAAAAATCGTTCTCATCATTTTTCTTTCATGTATCCTTCAAGAAATTTTTCCGCTTTTAGTTTCTTTTTGGCTATTGCTATTGTGTCTTTCTTATGTGCCGGAGCTCAGGTTTGATATCATCTGATTACTATTGTTGGGTTGCTTGCTTCTTTTTATATTTTTCTCCCCTTTAATTTTTTTTTGTCCGATCTCAGCCTCTTCTTCTTCTATTCACTAGGTTGTTTCTGAGCTTTTAGACCATCCAGTTGTTGAACACCGGACATGATTCCGCCTATAATCGACCAAAAAAAACAAATACAGATCGGTCAGACCGGCGGGTTACGCCGGGTTTTTCCGGGTCACACCGAATCGACCAGGTCAACTTCGGTTCCGGGGTGTGACCCCGGTTTCTGTGCCTGGCCGGACCGATTTCACGGCCGGTTCACGGTTCCGCCTGGGCGGCCGGTCCGTCCGAGTTTCATAACCACGCCCATACGGTGTCTCCCTCCATTTCTAGATTTTCCCCTATTAAATTCACCAATATATATATATATATATATATATATATATTTAAAAAAAACCCTATGGCGTCTTATGGCGTCCCTTTAAAAAGGGTTTAGGGCTTTAAATCTCTTAGAGCGTCCCTTATTTAAGAGACATTGTTTCTAGACTTTACTACGTCGCTCATGAAAAGGAATGTAAAAAGGATTTGAAAATAGACGTTAAGAACACTTTTTGTAGTAGTGTGTTAATAATAGAATTTAAGCTGGATGATATAAATGGAGAAATGCTACAAGAGTTATTTGTGATAAAAAAAAAAAGTACTTAACAACGTAAAAGGAAAATTATCACACTGCAATAAGATCAACAATGATTTATGATAATGCATGTTAGACTTTAAAGGGAGAACAAAAACATAAAATAGGGGTAGCTGAGATGGGGATGGTGAGATGGTTGTGTAATCGTACAAGAAAAGAAAAGATTTGTAATGATCATATACGTGAACGAATTGAAATGGCATCTATATATAAAAGAGAAAATGATAAAAAAAAAATCATCGTTATAAATGGTTTGGACATGTTTAAATAAGGTCATTGAGTAGAGCGGTGAGAAGGGTTGATCAAGTTATATGGAAGTCCTCTAAGAAGATGCCGAAGAAGACTAAAACAAACACTCAAAATAGATATAGAGACAATTTGATTCAAATTTTAAATATTTAATTGTATCATATAATCTAATTAATAATTTGTTAAATTTAGTAACCCAAATTAAAATTTAGGTAAATCAATCATTTTTATATGAGATTTTCCTATCTAAGGGAAATTTCATTCAATAAGTACTAAGTAAACCAATCAATCATTCATTCACTCACATTGTTGTTGATTGAAAGATTGAAATATAACGAGTGCAATTGATTCAGTGGGGTTGATTTGAAAGTGACTTAACCGTGTTAGGGTTTAAATTATTTGTACTCACTTTTAAGAAAAAAAATATTATAAAGGGAGAATCTCATATAAAGACGGTTGAAATATGAAAATTCTATATAAAATTGGTAAACTCAATAAATCTTAAAGTAAGTTAGTGACCCAATTTAAGATATTTAAATGTTGGTTATTTTTCCGCCTCTAACCTATAGCACAAGACGATGGGATATTCTACATCCAAAAGGAATTTCGAAATCTGAGACTTCAAGTCCAGTCTATTCATTTCACGTGAAATCATCATAACTTGTTAAAGTAAAAAGATCCCAATCAAAACGAAACAAACTAGCAAAATCATCTTCCATGGCTAAAAAACCCAGAAATAGAGATTGCATTCATTGCAACTGCAATCGATTTTGCAATTAATATTTCCGGAGGAAAAAGCGAAAGAAAACTAGTCTTTTTTCTTTAAAAAAAAAAAAAAAAAAAAAACTTTACCCAGATCAGAAAATTTTCAATAATCCAACAAGTGAATTATCATCAAAATAAGGAATCTAAATCACACACTTAATAACCAAGGGATATAGAGATAATTTGGCCAAATTTCTAAATCCCTAATTGTGTTTTATAATAATAATTTGTTAAATTTAGTAATCCAAATTAGAATTTGGGTAATTCAATCGTCTCTATATGAGATTCTCCTTATTATAAATGCGTCGTAAATATTATTGTCAAACTCGTGAGTTAACTCTTTAAGTTTATTATTTTTACTTTTCTATTTTACAAAATCATTTCGAGTCACTTATAAACTCATAATAGTTATAAATTCGGTCAAACTCGTGAGTTCCCACACTTTGGGTTTATCGTTTTTACGTTTTTATCTTAATCGTGTTAATTTTCTTTTAAACTTGTGCCAACCTTTTCGATTTAATCATACTTAGTGGCTTTATCTATGAATTTTTTAACTTTTTTGTTGAGTATGATAAATTATGAATGTTAATGAACTTATTCATTTATTTGGATTTAAAATATATTTAAATCAAATTATTGTCATATTTTTAAATTTTCATAATTTAATTATACATTATTAATACTTATTTATTATAAAAGTAAACTTTTATATATGAGTCACAAGTTTACTTAAATTTATGAGTTTGACAATTTGGTTGTAAATATAAATATTCTAAATAATAAATAATTTTATTGAATATATAGTTATATTGTAATAATATTGTATTCAATATATTTCTATTTCATTTTCATTATATTAGACTAAAATAATTTAAAAAGGAGATCATTCGAAATTCTACATTTCATTTTAAGTTAACGAGTATTGATATATTGGATGCTTACTGGTTCACGTTAATTTGGTGCCATATAAATGCATTAAGATAACATTATTTTATTATTTAGGATATTTATATTTACATGCCAGTAATTTGTGAGTTTTAAATTTCGTCATAAATATCTATATATTTTTCTGCACTTATCTAAATATATCTACCTATCCCAAAAAAAAAAAAAAAAATCTACGTATTGTGTAAATTATGTAGAAAGCTGATAATTTTTTTTTTTTTTTTCTAGCGTGTGAATGTTATTTTGATTAATTTGCATTGCGGGCTCTGAATTTCAACCTGCCGACGCTGTGACTTAATTTCTATCTTGTTTTGTTCAACCATAACTTAATTTCTTTCATATCATCCAATTAATTAAGTTGACTTTTTTTTTTTTGATATGATAATTAGGTTGAGTTTGAATTTCAACAGTTCCTCCAACTACGCATATTCGGGTCCTTTTAATTTGTCTATATAAGTCATATCTAGTTATCCGCCGAGCTGGTACGCATATTTAAGGGCATCATTTTATTTTTGGCCTGAAACCTAAACACAACATTTAATCATTACTTTTTTTTTTTTCCTGTAATTTCTTTTTAAACATTTCATTTCCATTACCCAGCTATCCTTCTCAAAATTAGTAATCTTAACTGCTTTCCAACTTGAGATTCCTTTCCCCACATACAGTTATATGTATGGGACAATCTAAAGATAAAAGAATTTGTCTTTGGATTCCTCTTTTAAATAAACAAGAGTTTGATACTGATGATTGATGAACCATACTAGACATAGAATGAAAAGGAAATAAACTAAACTATAATTCAAAGATTCTCCTTAAATTTAATATAAGTAATTATTTTTTCTCATGGCATGTTGAAATTAAATTAAATAAATGAAAAAACTCATTTATTAAAATTTGAATCAAAATTAACGTGGAAATAAATGTTTCAATTTTTGTTTTTTTGATACAATGGAAAGACATTTCAATTTTTTGTATTAACATTAATTAAGTCAACCATGACACTAGAACGTGTTTGAAATTGGAATACAATCCATAATCGCTGATGTCATGCCATATAAACCTTTTTTTTCCAAGCACTATTAATTTAAAACCTTTAAATTATATTGTTTTTTTAAGGACAAAACATAGGTCAAGTTATTTATATCTAGGGGTGAGCATGGTGCTCAGATGCCCAGTATGCCCGCCTAAGCCCGGCAAAAAATTGCCCAAATTGACCCGCCCTAAAAAAGTGGCCCGAAAAAAATTTGGGCGGTTTTGGTCAACGCCGATGGGGCGGCGCCGAGCATCGGGCGGGAGTCCCGCCCCCGCCCATTTGGCCCTGCCCGAAAAATTAAATATATTTAAATAAATATTGTTCTACATATATTATTTCATTTAAAATATATTATATTATCATGTTTAAATATATTATATTATACTTCAATTATCTCCAAAGCTATGAAATTCTATGAACTAAAATCAACTAAAATCTTTAAGGAGTAGGGTAAGGCGTCACTACTTGGGCAAGGGAAGCCCGCCCTGCCCAGCCTAAAAATGATTAGGGCTTTTTTATCGGATAGGGTTTGGGCATCGAGTCGCAAAATGCGGCCGTTCATTCTTCGGGCTGGGCATCGGGCAAGGGTCTCACCCTGCCCATGCCCACCCCTATTTATATCCATTAAGTCAAGTTCTCTAATTACACTCATTAGTTTGTTATTGTTAGTTGTTAAAATAGGCATGTGGATTTGTAAATTTACCAATTAATACTAGTAAACTTTTGTATTAGCTCTAATTATATAAATTATGATTTGTAAATTTTCATAAGAAGACTTTTTATTTTGTTATTGTTAATAAAAAATGCATATGCACACTTATACTTTCACTTATAATCTTAATTAACCTAATATATACAAATTCTTTTACCTATAAACTTCACCCAAGTGTTGTGCCTTCTTTAAACATCGACATTTTTCTTATCTGTCGATATTTTTTAAAAAAATTATTATGAAAAAGAATTTATATGACACATACTGTCAAGAAAATGACTTTTTTGCCCCACTACTTGTCAAACATATATCATAATTTGATCTCCAAGGAAAATTATCATTTTCTTCAGTGGGTATCGTCATTCAAAAGCAACAAATCTGCTTACAGGTGAAGCAAAATTTCAGTCCTACTTCACTTGGGCAATCCATCATCCACACGCTACCAACAAATTTTCCAATACACTAGTGATCGCTTGTTTGAATTTAGTCTAGTTCTCTCATTTTATTTTAAGAAAAATGAGTCATAATTCACAAATATTCAAATATGCAGGCACCTTGCAATGACAGGAGGCTCATGTTTTTCCTCTTTGATAGAAGGAATCTACTAAGACTTTTCAACGGATTTCTTCTATATAAATCAGAGAAAAAAGCATTAGCAGTACCATCAGCTGAAAATGTGGTTTTCCAAGAAAATGATGTTCTTCATTATTTTCTGGTTCATGGCATCCGTTGGTGCTCATTCCCTCCCACCCAAACGTTACGAGTTTGTTGTGAGTACCTCTTTTCTTTTTTATGGTTACTTTTTTTTTTTTTTTTTTTTTTTTTTTTTTTTTTTTTTTTTTTAATAAGATCAATACTCACAAAATAAGACACGCTGCAGGTGAAAGAAGCTTCATATACAAGACTGTGCTGCACAAAAAATATTTTAACCGTGAACGGACAATTTCCAGGGCCGACTATTAGTGTTCACAAGGGTGAAACTATTTATGTCGATGTTTATAACAAGGGCAGATACAACATCACTCTACACTGGTACTTTTTCTTTTTCTTAATCTCAGCTCTTTCTAATAAGAGAAAGTGATCAACTTTGAAAAATTATGTTGCAGGCATGGAGTGAAGGAGCCAAATAATCCATGGCCAGATGGTCCTGAGTACATCACACAGTGTCCTATACAACCAGGAGGCAAGTTCAGGCAGAAGGTGGCTTTCTCTACAGAGGAAGGAACCTTATGGTGGCATGCTCACAGTGATTGGTCCAGAGCCACCGTCTACGGCGCCATTATTGTCTATCCCCGCCGTAACTACCCTTTTCCCAAACCTCATGCTCAGATTCCCATCATCTTCGGTATGACACTCTTTAATTTATTCAAATAAACACCAAATAGTTCCATCAATCAAAATGGTTTCTGAAAGATAAGTTATTCTGTTTTGTATGTAGGAGAATGGTGGAAGAGTGATGTGAGAAAAGTGTACACGGAGTTCCTTCAATCTGGAGGATCTCCTAATAACTCTGATGCCATCACTATAAATGGCCAACCTGGTGACCTTTATCCTTGCTCTAAATCAGGTAAGTAAATTGGCCAATCTGCTATCAAATTGTGAATTTTGTTGAAATTTGAAGGATTATATTGATCCGGAGGGAAAAAAAAATTACCATGTTAAATTTTGAAAGATTAATCAATAATATTTCAGAGGTTGTTATTTTCCCTCTGCATCAATACAATCCTTCAAATCTCAACAAATCTGGTGTGAGGCTATGTATCTACTAACTACAACGTTATCTCTTATCTGCAACATTTAGGAACGTTCAAGGTGAATGTAGACAAAGGGAAGACTTACCTTCTTCGTATGGTTAATGCTGCAATGAACCTGTTCCTCTTTGTGTCAGTGTCCAATCACAAGCTTACACTTGTGGGGACAGATGCAAGCTACACGAGGCAACTAACTAGAGATTACATAGTAATAGCTCCAGGACAGACAATGGATGTGTTGTTACATGCCAACCAGAAGCCTAATCATTACTATATGGCCGCAAGAGCTTATTCAAGTGGTTTGGGAGTTCCCTTTGATAACACCACAGCCACTGCTATTATTCAGTACTCAGGCAAATACAACATTACTTCTTCCTCATCTCCTTCATTACCTGACCTTCCTTACTATAATGACACAGACGCAGCTTTTAAGTTCTACTGCAGCATCAGAGGTTTGCCGGAGAAATTTCCCCACATAGTCCCGGCGAATTACTCCACTAACATAGTCACCACTCTCTCTATAAACACATTTCCATGCCGGAAAGGCCAGACCTGTAATGGACCCAATACAACCCGTTTGGCTTCAAGCATGAACAACATAAGCTTTGTAAACCCAAGCATTGACATACTTGAAGCTTACTACTACCACATCAACGGTGTGTTTGGAACGCGATTTCCCCCGTTTCCGCCATTGATGTTCAACTTCACAGCAGATTATTTGCCCTTGGAATTGGAGATACCGAGGAGAGGGACCGAAGTGAAGGTTCTGAGGTTTGGTGCAAGAGTACAAGTTGTGTTTCAAGGTACAAACTTGGTTGCAGGGATAGACCATCCAATGCATCTACATGGATTCAGTTTCTATGTTGTTGGATAAGGAAAAGGGAATTTCAATGAAAAAATGCACACCAAGGATTTCAATCTCATTGATCCTCCGCTTGTAAACACTGTCGCTGTACCGAAAAATGGCTGGGCGGCCGTCAGGTTCACGGCTACAAACCCAGGTTCAATTAAGTTTCAATGAGTTTCCATTAGTTGAATATTTTCATGTTTTCAAATTTGATACTGTTGTTTTGAGATTTATTTCTACTTTTGTGAATCTGAAAATTGACCCAATGATGTACGGATTGTAGGAGTCTGGTTTATGCACTGCCATCTAGATCGTCACCTGTCTTGGGGGATGGAGACTGTGTTCATAGTGACGAATGGCAAAAGGTCAAATCAAACACTGCTTCCTCCACCGCCAGATATGCCACCATGTTGAAGCTTTCTTCACACTCATGGTCCCTATGCGTGCGACCTATACTATGTAGTAGTATTCTATGATGAATGATTTTCATGATATTTAGACGCAAATATTAATTAGCCATAAGTTAAAATATTTACCTTGTGATATAATTCAATACTATGACGACGTTCAGTCGAAAATAATAATAATAATAATGACTATGTAATATTAATTACTTGGTATATAGTTATATATCATGTAATTTGTCATAGGATAAAATTTATAGAGGGTAAGGTACTGCAAGTATACGAACTGTATTAAATAATTAAGAATGGGTAAAGTATCATTCCCATCAGGACTTTATAAATTCGATTGAGCATTAATTTTACACTTTTGTTTAAATTAAGCAAATAAATTGAATTCAATTAAGAGAAAAGAAAAGAAAATCAAAATAATAAAATGAGCAACCCATAATCACTAATCCCTTATTAGTTTTATAAAGCTTCATTTCACTAATTTAATTAGCTTTACTATCAACTTTGTTAATCTTAGAGCATAAATAGTTATAAGTGTTGGGGTCTACTCATAGATCTCTAATTATTACCAACTAACAAACCAATAAAAATTACTCAATAAAGTTAATCTAAATTTAAAACTTTCAATATTACCCCTACTAATTCACTAAACTCTAATATTATATTAATTATTACTCACACACACTACCCTCATTAATTTATATAGAAACAAATAATTAAAGCTATGTCAAATAAATTTTAATGGTAAATAAATCGTAATTTAATTACTTAAGAAGAAATATCACACTTTCAACAATTATATGGAGCTATGTCTATTTTAATCGTAAATTAAATCGTAATTTAATCCTATATTATTTAATCTCAAACTCTAATTAAAATTCTTTTCCTCAAGCTAAATCCTAATGCTAATGCTCAAATTCATATTGAATGAAAGTACTAAATAGATAAATTTAAATA
Source organism: Acacia acuminata (assembly GCA_019022655.1). Classification (NCBI taxonomy): domain Eukaryota; kingdom Viridiplantae; phylum Streptophyta; class Magnoliopsida; order Fabales; family Fabaceae; genus Acacia; species Acacia acuminata. The sequence continues at coordinate 1,074,675 of JAFJYI010000123.1, forward strand.
AGATTAAATAACTAAAATTAATATTAACTATTACTAAGCAATGAAACCAAAATCTGATCCGCTGGGCTGCAAAGAAAAATTAGCTACACATGCTCTTAATTAACATCAAAGCAGCAAAATAATATCGAAGTTCAGAGCCGAAAATCGCAGGATGAAGGGGATAAAACTGAAGTACTGCCTGAAGAACGAAGTGCTCTCTCCGATCACTCCTCTTGCTCTGGTTCGCGGCGCTGTGTTTCTTTGATCTCGTCCTCGCCGGCGACGGAGATGTAAGGTGAAGGTGAGACGAAGGTCGCCGGCGAGGTCGATGAGGTGTGGTCAAGAAGACGCTCAAAGCAAGCTCTCTGATTTCCCCAAAAACCAGAGAAGGTCGCAGCGCCACTCTGATTTCTCTCTATCCTCCTTTTCCGTTCTGCACTCCCTCTCTCGTTCCAGCCGCCTCTGTTTTCTTTCAGATTCCTCCTCTGTGGGAGTTATATCTTCAATTCCTTTATTTTCACTTCCATGGCCCACATCTCTTAATCCATATCTGATTCAAAATCTCTTCCTTTTTTGATTCAAATATACATTATGTGTGTTTGACTCCATATGAAGAACTGAAGATTGCTTTCATCTTTTATCATGTGGGATCCAAATTTTTATCCTTTCATTTAACTTTTTTTTTTTTTGGTCAACACTTTCATTTAACTTATGTCTTTTCTCTTTCATATATGTCAACCGCATAGATTATGAATAGATTTTATGTATATTTAATTAAAGGATAGAAAAATATATAAGAGATAATTAAACAGGTATAAAATATTAATAAATTTAACTAGTTATATTATAAAATATATATCTATTTAATTATAAAGTATATATTTGTCAATTTTTTTATTTGTACTAGCATGGCAACATTGAAAGAAATAGTGCTTCTTCTGGTCTGACGTCTGAGGCAACAATAATGGGAAAAAAAAAAAATGAAGATTTGAAAAAGGTGGACTTGCCCTCAGGAAGCAACCAATTCTAGAGTCATAAAAATCAAAACTTATTTAATTTAGATGATGCTGCAAATCATACCCATAACTTGTAATAAACGTTTTGACATCTTACAAATTTACTAAATATGCAAACATTGAGATGTTTAATATAGTGTCAGAAAAAAAAAAAAAAAAAAAAAAAAAAAAAAAAATAGTGTCTACTTAAGTATCCAATCTAAGTTATTATAAAACTAAAAGAAAATTAACTTGTAGATATGTGTGATTTATATCAATTTTCATGGGTCCATGCCCCAATACTCCATAAGTTTATAATCCAATAGTTATAGTTTTCAAATGCTTTTAGTAGAAATTCACTTCCGCCACTATCCAAGAGTAAAACAAGGAGGAGATCAACATAATAAATTTTAAGGTTCAAGATAAATTAAGCTACTAACACCTTGAAATCCCACAATGTTCTTAATAACACACACACATATATATGCTAATGTAGAAGATTATTATTACTATTATTATTATTATTATATGGTAATAAAATGTGTTGTAAAATCCGTTATATAATTTCCACTTCAATTAATTTCGACCCCAATATCATGGAAGTTTCCCTATTATACTAAAATTCCATGCGACCTAAACAACTTCACAATTAAACAAAAGTGGGTTTTTAAACAAATGAGAACTAGAATTTTTGGCTCCTATGCATGAGTCTCCGTTTGTATTTTAACTTCAATTTAATTTCCATATTAATTTAACAATATGCTTGAATTTTTATTTTAGTTTCAATCAATATATATTGTAATAAAACATAATCCAGTGACACTATTGAATTACATAGATCTTTCTATAAAAAACCAAAAAAAGAGAATTACTATAAATCTGCTTTAATTCACCTACCATATGGGCTTTGTGGGCCTCTTCTGTTTTTTTTCCCCTTACAAAATATTGTACGTTAAATTTAAATAATGCATTGTATGAATAATAATGTGCTGTTACAGGTATGATATGTGTGTGTTATAGTAATTGGGAAAACAACAACCAGATCCTAATTAATAGAATTAGTTACAATCAGATTTTTTTAGAAATCATCAAATTGCAGTGAAGTTTCAAGGGGCTGGATGCTATTTGGTACATAGTGGTAATCAAAATAGTAAGCTTTTCATAGAGCTTGGCTCCAAAAAGTTCGAGCAATATTCCATACCTTTGTCGGAAGGGAAAGAAGGAGAAGGGAAGAGGCTGATCGCTGCATGCAATACCGGACACTAAGTAAGGTGAGATCTTTAGTTTCTGTTATTGGGGAGTTTGGGAGTGAGAAGAGCAATTGAGTCCTGTTTACAAAGAGGAACAACCACCGATTGAAGGTTATAGTAGTTGTTAAAGGTAGATTAAAGTCTATGATCTTAGCATTTGGTGTTGCATGTGGTTTGGTTTCCCTGTTAGGTGATTACCGAATCTGTGGTTCACTATTTAGGTCTATGTGACTTCATGTTTCTCTGAAAATCAAGGCTAAAGAAATTAAAATTGCTCAGTAACATATTGAATCTGTGGTAAAGGCGTGTGGGATGCTTAATATGTGATAGTATGTTTATTAGTTGCTACTGGGTTGTGTATATTGAAACAGGGGGTCCATCAATAAGGAAGATTGACATAAATTTTCACGAAGAAATGGGTATTTGTGTCATTGGATGCTAAATGATAGTTTTTATGATTAAGATTTGATTAAGGTTTTTTTTTTTTTAATCAACATGCTGAGTTGCAGTTTTTGAGTCGTAGTAGTAACAATTTAACATATGAAGTAAGTTTAAAGAATGAACCCAAATTCTGTGAGCTTTTCACTTCCCTGTTTGGTCAGTGAAGGTTCCTAAGAAGATATATGATTTCATTTGAAAATGATTCGAGTTTGTCTTTAATTAGAAAATAATTGCAGATTGAAGTATATGTGCCTTTAATGAATCTGGAATAGTTTATGGGTGCTTCGTGCTATTAGAATATGTTGTTCAATGTCAATATGAGGCTTGAGGAATAGTTTTTAAAGCTTGATAATTCCAGACTTTTAAGAAGGGGCTGTGTGAGTGTATATGATGCCTTGGAAATGAAAACATTCACTATTTGAGGATGTCTAAATGTGGAATAATTGATGTTTATTAAGCTTGCAAATTTTAAGGATATCGAAAGAGATTCTGACCAATTTTTAGAAAGCAATATTGTCCAAAAATTAATGGAAGTGTATTATATAGGAATTACTTTGGTGAGTATTTTTTAAGGGAAATATTCTCCAGATTTGTTGAACATTTTAAAGGCTATATACTGGTTTAGATATTGATTAGATCTAAAAGATAAGCATGTGATTCATGCTGTTTAAACTCTGGGAGTATATGTTTGAATGAGGCTTCTAGATTGAAGTAAGATGACTGAACCCAAAGCTATATGTTATTGGGTGTAGCAGCAAATTTCTTTAAACAAAAATATATAAATATATGTGAGACTGAAAGTGATCGTGAGAGGAGTGTAGTGCTATTGCAAGAAGAATGAAGGAGTACTAGTGTAATGTGGTTAAAAATAAGTGTGCATAGGATGGTTTGTGTTAAACAGCTTTAGGTTCTGAACTTTGGAAGTCTAATATTAGTCAAAAGTTGTTGTTTTGAGTATTTCTAAATACTAGACAAGGGTCCTAAAGTGTTAAGTCATGATTAAGGATGCTAAATGATAATTTAACACTGCTTCTAATAGTTTCAGATCTATATAAAGACGCTGTCCAAGAATTAATTTGAGGATGTAAGCACTTAAGTGATTATGGAATAGCATGATTCAGTCTCCAATATGCCAAAAATTATGAAGATGGTTCAAGTCTATTGTATATACTTATATGTTGGTAAAGTATGAAGCTGAAATTTCTGGTTGCTGTGATGATCATTGAAAACTGAAATATTGTTTCTAGATTACCTTGTGTTGCTGTTTGGAAAATCGTTGAAGTTTAAAACTGATCATTATTGTTTTTTGTGGTTCCTAAATGACAAACTAGTGACTCAAGTGTTAAAGCATGCATAGGAATATTTAAAAGATTGCCTCTTTGGGTGCTGGACTTTATTTAAATTTATGTTTGTGGTCTCTAAATGCTTAACAACTATTTTAGATGGCTAGAATGAGGTTATTAGATATGTTTGAATAAGTTGAATGTTAATAAGCGTGAATTGGGGCTTCGTAGGGAATATATATAAAAATTTTGTGTGTGTGTGTATAAGTCTTGAGTTGTGGAAATTAAGGAGTGGCAGGACATTCCAAATGTCCCTAAACAAAATATGAATACACGTTTTTCAAGATAGCCAACCACTTTTAAATAAGGGTAGAGTTTGTTTAAACCTAGGATTTGAGAACAAACAGTCAAGTTATAATTAGATCGAATAAGTGTTAACCTACCCTTATACCTATGCCTAAATGATAGGTTTTGACATTTTACCAAGCCCACCAAGAAATTATCAAAGAAAGAAACAAGGAGAAGGTAATACGGAAGAAAGAGCAATTGGTATTAACTCTTTTCCTCTCATGTTATTGTGCATTTGTTTCCGCATGTTTGTTTGTGCCATTTTGTTATAGTTAAGCATGAGAACATGTAAATTATTGCGTAGATAATTGCCATGGCCATGTGTAGTAGATAGATCGGCAGAGCAATTATCTACCTAGTATGTGCACTAGTTATTTATTCATTTTCCCTATTTGTAAAATGAATGTGCACTAGTTATTTATACATTTTATTTATCTGCAAGAAATTATGGACCAGTTAGTTATTCAGTTCAGTTATCAGTATCATATAGTTAGCTTTTCAGCTCAGTTGCTCGCAAGGTTTTGTTCTCTTTGGCTTGTTTTTACACTGTTAGTTATTGACCTTGTATGATTTACATGATCAAAAATAGTTCCAGCAATTAAAGATTGAGTGTGTGAGTATATATACCTCCAAGACCTATACATTTCTTGTTGTGTATATATATATCTCATGCTTTTTCTGGATCCGTCGGTGTAACACCCCTACAGTTGTAATCCTTGTACTTGTAAATATTATGGAATTAATAAAATTTTTATTTTCGATTAATGGCATTATTAGTATTATTATATTCTGTTTCAATCGATCAATTGGTGTAATGATAAAAAGGAGTAAAAGTAAGGGCGAAACGGTCAATTCTTGGACCTTATGATTTTAAGTTTTGATTACCATGGGAAGAAGAGGAAAACCAGGTAATATAAGTCATACTTTGGCCAAAAACGCGTTATGCGGGTCCCACAGTGAATAACCGACAAAAGGGGACCGATAAGGACTGACAGGGGTTCCTGGGACCGAACAAGTCAAGTGTGGGCCACTCCACGAAGTTTGGGAAGCGTCACATAGGAGTGTCTATTCAAGAAGAAGAAGTTTGGAAAAGATAAAGAAAAGTACAAAGGGAACCACTTTGATGGTCGGCGGGACCCACACGGGCTGATAGAGCGAGAATTGGACCGGAAAAGGGAGGGAAAAAGGAATTAAATGTCAGAGACCCAATGTGTGGAGCCTCTTAGGCATCACACACTCCCTTTAATCATTGAAAATATTTAGCTGAAGGAAAAGAAAGAAAAGTCAGTGTAAAAGTCAAACAGCGGGTCCCACGTTCGGAGTACAGGGGCAAAATGGGAATAAATAGGTAAAAATTGGTTTGGGCTGGCATGTGGGCCCAAAATGGGGCCACATGTGTCCTCTTTAGGCAGAAAAAACGTGGGGCCAAGATTGGTAATTACTAAAAAGTTTTGGGCCAAAAACCATAATTTTCAAAAGTTTCGGGCCAAACACGTAATTTGCCCCAAAAAGCAGGTAAAAATCTAGATATTTTCAGGTGAATTTTGCCACATGGCAGCTGCTGGACTTCCCTGGACTTTTCTAGAAATTCTTGGAGGCTAAGTCAAAAATTACCTATCCAAATTACTCCCTACCACGTAAACTTACGCCGGTTAATTCCAGTTCAACCGAATCAAATTCACCTTTATTAAAAAGGTGTTTTGACCTCATTTTTCACCCTTAGCCACGAAATTTCTAGAGAATCCAAGAGAAATCCATCAGCCACCATAGTTAGAGATCTAAGCTCAAGCTTCCAAGTTCATTCACCGGTCTTCCGATTTCAGGTCAAAAAGGTACTTTTAGAGGGGCCACAGAGCAAAAAGGTAGTGAAAACGGTATCCACCACACCAGGTAGTAACCTCTTTACTCCGGCACTCTTATGCGTTTGATGTATGTACTTGCTCGCCATATGTGTGTTTTTGTATTGTTTGCCAAATATGCATACGAGATCATGTTTGTGATGTGTCCCTACGGCGAGGGTGCTTCCGGGTCGACCTACGTGGTGACTCAACGGAGACGGGCTGATGATTCCGGTAATTCTGGGGTCTGCCTTGGTAAGGCGACCCGACGGTGCGAAGACGTGTTGTTGATGTGGTAATTGTGCCGTTTGCATATTGTGGCATGTTTGGCACGTTTATCCATGTTTACATATTCATGTGGTTGCATGCATACACATATCACATATAGTGCATGAGTATTGACGGTTACTCTGGGGGCCACTATTGGACCTCAGGAGCTTGTGGTGACACAGGGGATCGTGCCTGACTGATAAAGGCCTTTTTGCAAAGGTAGTGATGACTGGGCAGATGAAGGATAGGGGATGCCCTATCGTGTTTTGTATTTTATATTTTGGATGTCTGTGCTTATTATCGGATACTTACCGGTCGGATGATCAGTAACCTAACCCTCCGGGGACTTTACTTTTTGTTGACTTTTACTTTTTACCAGTACGTAGTTTGTCCAAACCAATCCTGTGCTCTGCTACGCGTACTCTGATCTAACTTTAAATGGGCTAATAATAAGGGAAAGGTAATCTTTAAAAGGAATCCCTCTAACCCGCTACCCGAAAGGACGAGGCCGGTGGAGGTGTTATAGTCGGTGTGTATATTTATTTCATCTTCTTCTTACCTGTGGGTGCAATTGCAATATATATAAGTCATAGTTTACTTGGTGTTGGTATTTATTAAGCCCAAATATATATATATATATATATATATATATGTGTGTGTGTGTGTGTGTGTGTGTCATGATAAAAGCATGAGCTAGGTGGTGCTTAATGGCATGCATATCAGCGTTGGAGTTTCTTTAGGTTTTGTAAAGTTGCCATTTTACACCAAAACAAAAACATAATTTCATGTGGTTTATGGCTTTCGCTATAGTGATATCTAAATCTAAAATTCATCATTTAAAGTGTTGATTTCATGCTTAATATTGGAACAGCCTCAGGGAGTTTAAACCAATTGTAGAGTAATAATGATGATGATGATGATGATGATAATAATAATAATAAATATAATAATAATAAATAAATAAATAAAAAGGGGAATTAATAGTTATAATGGCCTTACTTTAGGACATTGAAGGAAGTTTGAGTTTCTAACACCGGGGATTTTATTTATTCGCAAAGTTGAGGTTGGTAACTTAATCTCTTATTCCTTGTGTTTTTATATATGCCTTGAATGTTCATATATTGTGGATTCTTGACCAGGTTTGTACGCCCGAGTCTATGCATTTTATTCAGCTAGCTATGGATTATTGTTTTTAAGTGATAACGCCGCATGCTTGTTTTCCAAGTACTAAGGATTCGTGTTTGGGTCACGTGGCACTTATGTGTGCTTTCACCATTAATAGTGCATTTTTTGTGTGCTATGTATTCTTGTTGCAGTGTGTTTGCTGAATACTTTCTTTTATTTTGCAATATATGAAATATTTGTCATGTGTGATTTACACTTTGAATGTGAGATTAATTGTTACCCTGAGATTCATATGATCACTGAATCTCAATGATACCAAAAGATTCAGGGAGATGTTTTGGATTGGGAAGTAAGGTAGTGCAGCTGGAGTAGATGAGGAAGACCCCAAGGAGAGGATTTAATTAAGTGAATTTCATATTCTAATATTTTGGAATGTATTTGCTAACTATTCGATTGACATTAGATTCGGGATAACTATATAACTAATTAATATCCTCCAAATGGATTAATCATGACTATTCTGAATTAATTAAATTGTATCACGCTAATATTCCTCCGTGAATTTAAACTAACCAGCATATATCTGGATATATGTTATCAGTCACTCATCGTTCAAATATTATGCATGCTTTCTTTGTGAATTACTCTGATATGTTAACGCTATCACTCTAGCTAATAAATACATGCGAATTAGTTTAATAAGAGCTAGATACATCCAGCATATATCTGGATATATGTTATCAGTCACTCATCGTTCAAATATTATGCATGCTCTCTTTGTGAATTACTCTGATATGTTAACACTATCACTCTAGCTAATAAATACATGCGAATTAGTTTAATAAGAGCTAGATACATAATTGGTCATCATAACAAACATAGAATTAGGGGCGTTACAATTGTAATGAAATGTAATGATAAGGGATGTAATGTATGTAAAATAATATTTTAATTAACTCTATCAAGGTGAAAAATGAAAGGTATAATCTATAAAAAAAATGAAGTATAAATGTTTAAGTGTTGATTCATAAAAGGTATATCTATGTGTTAATTCATGTAAATTTGAATTAGGATTATGTAGCCACCAGCCATGTAATGGGAATATCAATTTTTAAATAGGTCACTACCCCTTTTTATTTTCCTGGAAGATCCCTATCCCCTTACTTCAAAAGTATATATAATCCATTCATTATAGTTTTCAAATAGAAATTCACTTGACGCCATTATCTTAGATCAACCTAATAAATTCCGATTAACATCCAAATTTAGAAAAGAACCTAAAAAAGAAGAAGAAAAACTATATCAACATAATAAATTTCGATTATCACATAAATTTAATAATGAACCTAAAAATAGGCTTGCTTACTTAGTATGAACCTAAAACTAGAGTAGCTTATCTAGTATGAATTTTTAATTTGCCTATCAACAAAATCCAAAATGAGATTCTATTTAAGGAATAAGGAGTTTCTTTCATGCAAGCCATAAGTTGATTGGTTTGGAAACAATTTAATATCCGTGAAATATCACAAATTTATAAGACTTCATTAAAGTTTTAGTTAATTGTTCAAAAAAAAAATTTTTAGTTAGCCCTTAAATAACAATTTGATAATTTCGACTACCCAACCCATCTGCCTAGGTCTAACAGGAGCAGAAGTGAGGCTTCCGATATATAAATAAGAAACATTACTGTTCAACAACTACCACCCCCCTCTCTCTCTCTCATACAAACATGAAAATGTGGTTTTCCAAGCCAATGATCATCATCTTCGTTCTTTGTTTTTTCAGATTAGTTGGTCTTCATTCCCAAAAACTGAATCATTACACTGTCATTATAAGTCTCCCAACATAAACAAACAGAGAAAGCCGGCCGGCCGTATGTCACTCAGCCATCTTTCGATTTCATAAAAAAATCTGACATGTTTTGCAGCTAAAAGAAGCTGAATTGACAAGACTTTGCAGCACAAAAAGCATATTGACAGTGAATAGAGAACTTCCAGGACCTACAAGTGCTGCTTACAAGGGTGATACAGTGTATGTCGATGTTTATAACAAGGGCAGGCACATCACTACACTGGTACTTTTGATGTTCCATAGATTAACTATTGATCATCATCTACATTTGAGGTTCTAGAGAATAAGGTTAACAAATTCTATGGCACACATGGAGTGAGCAGCCAAGGAATCCATGGCCAGATGGTCCTCAATACATCACACAATGTCCTATACAACCAGGAGGGAGGTTCAAGCATAAGGTAGTTTTCTCTACAGAGGAAGGTACATTGGGGCCGGTGGCATGCTCACAGTGATTGGTCCAGAGCCACGGTCCATGGACCTATTGTTGGAAATTATGCCATAGGGGCAATTCATTGTACTTTGGATATTTAAGTTATTTAAAGTATTCTCTTTTTGTTATCATTTTCGTTTGCATGTTTGTATTGATAACTGCATCTCTGGATATATTTTATAGATTATCCTAAAAGTCCCTGATCGGTCATCGACACGGGAGCGAAGATGAAATAAGACCAGTATGACTTTGATGAGGTATGGAGATACGAGTCAAAGTCATGGGCACTTGTAAGAGTACAAGGTCTTTGGACCGACCCACTATGAGAAAGCCGCATGGATCTAGTCATAAGCTTATCTCATGTATAACCGCGTCATGACGCCCTATGACCGAGATCATCATGGATTCTTACATGATGAGTCACCGGGTCTTTGACCTAGTCAAAAGTCACCTTTGACCGGGTGGTGATAAAGGCTGGGATCGGGATCAGTGGTTTTCATGCGGAGGAATGTGAATGGTCAAGATGGAATTTGTCCCTCACATTTGTAAAGAGATAATACTGGCCCCTCGATGAGTGAGTCTAAGAAATGTATGGCCATACTGTTATGGAAAGGAGTTTCCGTTTCACTTATTAGACTACTCAAGAATCGAGAAAGTAATGGTCAAGAAAAGGAAGTTGACATTATCCATGCCTCATCCTTGACCAAATTATCGCGTGACAAAAGGGACGTGACATGGTTGTACGATAGGTTGTATCGTGCAATCGATCCCCATGTGAATTGGGTAGTCGTAATGTCTTGCTAGAGGCCGCTTGGACTTGTGGGCTAGTACAGTATTGGCCCACTGCCAATCTCATATGGGCCTGTAGGGTCGCACACAAGAATAACCTAACACGAGCAAAGTGTCCAGGTTCATTGAATCTTAGATTAATCTGAGATTTAATGAATACTTAATTTAATCTGGGGTGAATATATATATATATATATATGTGTGTGTATAAATTTGAAATTAATATATATATATATATATATATTAATATTATAAATAGAGATTATAATATTATTATATATTATTTGTTTTATATTTAATTTATTTGATAAATTAAATATCTAAAACAAATAGAGATATTGTATCTCATTTAATTTTTGAATAAAGATATGATATATCTATTTAATTTAAATTGAGATATAGTATCTCGATTTAATTAAATAGATAGATATCATTTCTCGGATTTAATTTATAGAGATAAATTAAATCGAAGGCTTTTGATTTGGATTAAATAAATATATCAGATTAGATCTATTAGATAGATTTAATTAATATATTTTAATTCAGATTCAAATTTTGAATTTCAGATCAGCCTTTTAATGCGGATTAAATGCGTTACATTAGATCTAACAGATTGATTTAATTAATGTATTTTAATCCATATTTGAAATTCAAAATTCAAAATTAATGTGGATTAATTTTATATAATACGCTGACCCGGTTTGAGAAAAACTACGGGAGTTTTATTCGAGCATATTCAGAAAGCCGCAAGAAAAACCCTAGAATGAAAAATTGAGAGACGCACAAAAGGCACTAGCACCCTGCCGTAGTCGTGTTCGGGAATTGTTCGTGTGGATACGGTGGAGGAAGCCGATTCTACGAGACGTCTTCGCGATTGAGGAGGTAGCCCATTGTTCAAGGAAGAATGAGACGCGGACGAATTCTCCAAAGGTAATATTCGGATTCTCTAGCCTTGGTTTAAACGCACCTGAGTGATCCTTGGGACGGGATTCATAAATTTTTAATCCGCTGCGTTGTAAGGATCCCAACAGTGGCATCAGAGCCAACTCAACGTGCGTTTAAATTAGGCTTTTTCATGTGATTATATATATATGTTTGATATATATGAAAAATCGAATCCTTATGCTTTGTGTCTAAGTTTGTGTTAGGGTTTGGTCGGATCCTTAGAACGACCGGACGATTTGGAGACGTTGGGGTCGGAATCGTCGGACACGCTCGATGATGATCAAACGTCGGTGATTCTCGGATGACCTGTTATGTTCGCGTGTAGATCAGATTCTGAAACGTTCAGAAATTCTTATCACATTCTGAAACGTTCGCGTAAGGACCGGCTGATTGCTCATAGCGTGAGAATTGAAATCATGATATATAATATAATTTAAATTGGAGAATTTATTATATTATATGTATTATATAATATAATATAATATAGAGAATTTAAAACATGATACTATATTATATAATTATATAATATAATATAAATTGGAGAATTTATTATATTATATGTATTATATAATATAATATAATATAAATTAGAGAATTTAAAACATGATACTATATTATATAATTATATAATATAATATAAATTAGAGAATTTTTAATCATGAATAATATTTTATCTCATAATTGTATGAATTAAAATGTGTTCTAATTTACCTTTCAAAGTGTTGTTTGGGTATGGTGAACAACATGGCTCTAGATTTTACAATTGTTGTAAATTTAAATATGGCCTGCGAGCCATGCCTCTCTCTCTAAATAATCTTGATGTACATTCTCATCTCATCTCACTCCCCTCGAATGTTAAACGAGGTTTCTCCTTATGTATTTTCTTTTATTATTTAGAGAAGTCCCCTCATTGGCTTGAGAGGACTCTAGGTTAGGTGAGCCATATTGTGTCACGAATTTTAATTATGTTTTTGATATGATCAGTGCATGATTAAGTTAAACACTATATGAGATACAATAATGATTGCATTCATATAGGTATAATTAATAGGATTAATTAGATAATATCAAATAATACCCTCTAAATAAAATCTTAAGTCACAATGCCGTCAATTAATGAATACTTGTCAAAACCTAGATCACCCATTTGTATGTTCCACCAAAGTGGATGCATCTCGAGTAATCTTGGTGAGGCAAGAGAGAGTAATGGTGATACTCTACATTCATTATTGTCTTGACTTAATTGAGATCATCAAAACGGTTTTGGATCCCAAGGCATTGGATGGGATTAAACATGCTAGGTCATATGATGATCGAATCCCATAAAGATATGAGAATTACATGTGATGTAATTGGCAAAGAGGTTGCCTACCTAAATAATTTGATTTTAAGCGTCCTGCCAAAGCGGACTTAAGATTAAGCCAAATATGGATCTTAGCCCACTAATTATAATGAGGGTTATTAATTCAGTGGGAGGTTATTAATTAAACTTTGCATATCTTTTAGTTGTAGAATCATGTAGACTAGCAATACTGCAACACCATCAATGCGATCAGTCCTTGAGAAGGACGAACTTGATGAGACAAACTTTCTTGACATGTTTGGGAACTTAAGCGTTGATCCTAAACACGAAAGAAAGGAGTATCTCATTGATCAACTCATTCCTGACGAGCTAGCTCTTCGATCCAAGAGCTCAATGCTTATGAGAAGCATAAGGATGACTGTGGATGAGATGCACGATGCACGCCACATGGTTCCAGACCTCGAAAGAGATCTCGAACATGAAGAGGCCTCTGAGATGATTGATCATCTCATGGAAATGTTCCAGCAACAGGCAAGGCAAGAGAGGTATGAGACCACAAAGGCCTTATTTTCTTGCAAGATGGCAGAAGTTGAATCAGTTAGTCCTTATTTGTTGAAAATGAAAGGCTACATTGATCACCTTAAGAGGCTTGGATTCCCCATCTCCCAGGAGTTAGCTACATATGTGATCTTGAACTCACTCCTAGGAAGTTATGAACACTTTGTCATGAATACAACATGAACAACATGAACACCTTAAGATTCTCAAGACTGCTGAGCTGAGCCTTAAGAAGAGGTCCAGTACTGTTTTGTTCGTTCAGAAAGGAAGGGGTATGAAACAGAAAGCCAAGAAGGCAAAACCTCTGAAGGATGGAGTCTACTTCTTCTACAATGAAATCGGTCATTGGAAGAGGAACTGCAAACTCTATCAAGAAGATCTAGAAAAGGATAAGAAGGATAGTGGGGCTATCGCTTCAGGTATCTATGTCATAGATATTCACTTTTCTACTTCCTCAACATGGGTATTAGATACCGCATGTGGTCCTCACATTTGTATAAATGTGTAGGATCTTAAGGACAGTAGAAAATTGAATGGACATCTATGACATAACTACTAAAAGGTTCAAGTCAAATGATTTGAATCCAACCTACCTATGGCAATCATCTAGGCCATATAAATGAGAAACACATTTTGAAACTCCATCAAGATGGATTTCTAAATTCATTTGATTTTGAATCATTTGATACATGTGAGTCTTGTTTATTGGGAAAGATGACAAAGGCTCCTTTTACTGGACACAATGAGAGGGCCACTGTTTTATTGGGCCTCATACATACTGATGTGTGTGGACCAATGAATACATATGCCAGAGGAGATCATTTGTACTTCATTACTTTTATAGACGATTTTAGTAGATAAGGGTATATCTAACTAATCAAATATAAAATTGAATCTTTTGAAATGTTCAAAATATTCCAAAATAAAGTGCAAAATCAACTTGGCAAAATGATTAAAGCACTTCGATCGATCGGGGTGGTGAATATTTCAGCCAAGAGTTGATTGACCATCTTAGGAGTTGTGGGATCATCTCACAACTTACTCCTCCAGGAACACCTCAATGGAATGGTGTTTCTGAACGGAGGAATCGAACTCTATTAGATATGGTTCGATCTATGATGAGTCAAACAGATCTTCCACCTTCCTTTTGGGGCCATGTCCTAGAAACAGCTGCGTTCACACTAAATCGTGTTCTGTCAAAGGCAGTTGAAAAGACACCATATGAGATATGGGCTGGGAATAAACCCAGTTTGTCATTTCTTAAGATTTGGGGATGTGAGGTTTATGTTAAACAACGATCCTCTGATAAATTATCATCCAGATCCTCAAAATGCCTTTTTGTGGGGTATCCCAAGGAAACTAAAGGATACTATGTCTACAATCCCACCGATCACAAAGTGTTTGTTATTCGGAATGATATCTTTTTGGAAAAGAGTTTATCTCTAGAAGAACCAGTGGGAGTAAGGTGAACCTCAAAGAAGTTCGAGAGTCACAGGACAATGTAGAACCCCAGATGGAAACCGGAGAAGACTCATAACAAGAAGTTGTTGAGCCTGCTCAAGTAACACAAGGCCCACGAAGGTCCGATAGATCACGGCTATAGCCTCGAGATATGGATTTCTGATTACCGGAAGTCGTGATGTTTTGCTCATTGAACAGAAGAGCCAACCACCTATCGAGAGGCCGTAGTGGGACCAAACTCCGAAAGATGGCTTGATGCCATGAAGTTTGAAATGCAATCCATGTACGACAATAAGGTATGGACCTTAGTCGATCCACTTGAAGGTGTAAAAACCATTGAGTTCAAAGAGAAAACTGACATGGATGGCAAAGTAAATGTCTTCAAGGCACGGCTGGTTGCAAAAGGATTCACTCAAATTCATGGTGCGGACTATGATGAAACCTTTTCCCAGTTGCAATGGCCAAATCAATCAGAATCCTTCTTGCCATTGCATCATATTATGACAATGAGATATGGCAGATGGACATCAAAATAGCCTTCCTTAACGGAAAGCTGCTTGAGGATGTGTACATGACACAACCTGAGGGTTTTGTGCGTCCAAAGGACTCTAGTAAAGTATGTAAGCTTCAAAGATCCATTTATGGATTGAAGCATGCATCTCAGAGCTAGAATTGTCGTTTTGATGAAGTAGTCGAAGAGTTTGAATTCATTCAAAACATCGATGGACCTTGTGTTTACAAGAAGGTTAGTGGGAGCACAGTTGTATTTCTAGTGCTTTATGTTGATGACATCCTACTCATTGGGAATGACATTCCTACCTTGCAGAGTGTCAAGTCTTGGTTAGGAAAGTCTTTTTCAATGAAAGATTTAGGCGAAGCATCTTATATCATAGGGATCAGGATCCATAGAGATAGATCCAAGAGGCTAATAGGCCTAAGTCAGAGCACATATATAGACAAGATACTGCGTAGGTCAGTATGCAGGAATCAAAAAGGGGTAACATACCCATGTCTGATGGCATCCATCTCAGTAAGGATCTGTGTCCTAGTACACAAGATCAAAGAGACCGCATGAGTAAGATTCCATACACCTCTGCCATTGGATCCATCATGTATGCCATGTTATGTACTCGACCGGATGTGTCATTTGCCTTAAGTATGACCAGCAGATATCAACAAGATCTCGGTGAGGGTCACTGGATTGCTATCAAGAATATCCTTAAGTACTTAAGAAGGGCTAAGGACTTATTCTTGGTATATGGTGGCTTGGATGATGAGCTTTGTGTGACTAGTTACACAGATGCGAGTTTCCAAACTGACCAAGATGACTCAAGATCGCAGTCAGGATATGTATTCCTGTTGAATGGTGGTGTGGTGAGCTGGAAGAGCTCTAAGCAGAGCACTGTAGCTGATTCTACAACGGAAGCTGAGTATATAGCAGCATTAGATGCAGCTAAGGAAGCCGTTTGGATCAGAAAGTTCATCACTGAACTGGGGGTGGTTCCTACCATCTCAGATCCAATCACCCTGTTCTGTGACAATAATGGCATTATTGCGCAGACAAAGGAGCTTAAGTCACATCAAAGGACCAAGCACATACTCAGGCGATTTCATCTCATTAGAGAAATCAATGAAAGAGGTGATACGAGCATATGCAAAGTACCAGGAGAGGACAATGTAGCAGATCCTCTTACTAAGCTGCTTGCACAAGCGACACATGAGCGTCATGTTAGGGCAATGAGAATTAGAGTAATTAATGATTGCACCTAGTGCAAGTGGGAGTCTGTTGGAAATTATGCCCTAGGGGCAATTCATTGTACTTTGGATATTTAAGTTATTTAAAGTATTCTCTTTTTGTTATCATTTTCGTTTGCATATTTGTATTGATAACTGCATCTCTGGATATATCTTATAGATTATCCTAAAAGTCCCTGGTCGGTCATCTACGCGGGAGCGAAGATGAAATAAGACCAGTATGACTTTGATGGGGTATGGAGATACGAGTCAAAGTCATGGGCACTTGTAAGAGTACAAGGTGCTGGACCGACCCACTATGAGAAAGCTGCATGGATCTAGTCATAAGCTTATCTCATGTATAACCGCGTCATGACGCCCTATGACCGAGATCATCATGGATTCCTACATGATAAGTCACTGGTCTTTGACCTAGTCAAAAGTCACCTTTGACCGGTGGTGATAAAGGCGGGATCGGGAGTGGTTTTCATGTGGAGGAATGTGAATGGTCAAGATGGAATTTGTCCTCACATTTGTAGAGAGATATCGGTGACAAATGAGTGAGTCTAAGAAATGTATGACCATACCGTTATGGAAAGGAGTTTCCGTTTCACTTATTAGACTACTCGAGAATCGACAAAGTAATGGTCAAGAAAAGGAAGTTGACATTATCCATGCCTCATCCTTGACCAAATTATCGCGTGACAAAAGGGACGTGACATGGTTGTACGATAGGTTATATTGTGTCATCGATCCCCATGTGAATTGGGTAGTCGCAATGTCTTGCTAGAGGCCGCTTGCGACTTGTGGTCGTAATAGTAAATTGGCCCACCGCTAATCTCATATGGGCCCAGCAGGTCGCATACAAGAATAACCCAACACGAGCAAAGTGTCCAGGTTCATTGAATCTTGGATTAATCTGAGATTTAATGAATACTTAATTTAATCAGGGTGAATATATATATATATATATATATATATATGTATACATTCGAAATTAATATATATATATATATATATTAATATTATAAATAGAGATTATAATATTATTATATATTATTTGTTTTATATTTAATTTATTTGATAAATTAAATATCTAAAACAAATAGAGATATTGTATCTCATTTAATTTTTGAATAAAGATATGATATATCTATTTAATTTAAATTGAGATATAGTATCTCGATTTAATTAAATAGACAGATATCATTTCTGGATTTAATTTATAGAGATAAATTCAATCAAGGCTTTTGATTTAGATTAAATAAATATATCGATTAGATCTATTAGATAGATTTAATTAATATATTTTAATTCAGATTCAAATTTTGAATTTCAGATAAGCCTTTTAATGCGGATTAAATGCGTTACATTAGATCTAATAGATTGATTTAATTAATGTATTTTAATCCATATTTGAAATTCAAAATTCAAAATTAATGCGGATTAATTTTATATAATATGCTGACCGGGTTTGAGAAAAACTACGGGAGTTTTATTCGAGCGTATTCAGAAAGCCGTGAGAAAAACCCTAGAGTGAAAAATTGAGAGACGCACAAAAGGCGCTAGCACCCTGCCGTAGCCGTGTTCGGGAATTGTTCGTGTGGATACCGGTGGAGGAAGCCGATTCTACGAGTCGTCTTCTGCTGATTGAGGAGGTAGCCCACTTGTTCAAGGAAGAACGAGACGCGGACGAATTCTCCAAAGGTAATATTCGGATTCCCTAACCTTGGTTTAAACGCACCTGAGTCATCCTCGGGACGAGATTCGTAAATTTTTAATCCGCTGCGTTGTAAGGATCCTAACAGTTGCATCAGAGCCAACTCAACGTGCGTTTAAATTAGCTATTATTAATGATGATTATTCTCTTGCTTTTTTGGAGAATGGTGAAATTAAAGGAGGATGTGAGGAAGGTATGTACTTAGTTCCTGAATTTTGGAGGAACTCCAAATAATTCTGATGCAATCACTGAAAAGGTCAGCCTAGTGATCTCTATCCTTGCTCAAACTCAGTTATGTATGGTTGAGTAATGCTTAAAGACTCACACATGTAAGAGAGCTATTTCTGTAAATCATTCATTGATTGAGATAACCACAAGTCAGGGGACTTGGTGGTTGGGTGTATTGATTGCAACTTGTAAGGGGGAGTGAGTCCTAGGGAGAGGATCATCCTGAGTACAGAGTGTGTAATTGTAATTGAGTGATAGTGGAAAATCCCGAGTGTTTCGGGACCGGACGTAGGTCAAAGAGTTAGACCGAACTAGTATAAATCCTTGTGTCCAGCCTTCTTCTTCCCTCACTCGTTTATCTCGTTTTCATAGCTTCAAAACAGCAATTTCGAAAAGTTTTAAAATACCCAATTCACCCCCTCTTGGGTATATAGCTCCACTTACATTTGGTATCGAGCAAGGTCTTCTCAAAAGAGCTTAACATCTCGAGAAGGATCAGTATGGAAGGTATCTTACCTGATGGAGCTTCTATCAACAGACCACCCGGTTTCAATGGAGATTATTACTCCTACTGGAAGGCTAAGTTTAGAGTCTATATAATGGCATCTGAATATGGTTTGTGGAGAGTATTCGAAAGAAGAAATTATGTTCCATCCTCGTTGAAGATGGTGTTAGAACTCCTAAGCTAGAAGAAGAGTTTAATGAGAATGACGGATGGCAAGTCACTCTCAACATGAAAGCCATCCACATGTTGCAAAGTGCTCTAAGCCAACAAGAGTATTTTCGAATTTGCACTTTGCCATCTGCTAAGGCTATGTGGGAAGCTCTTGAAATAGCCTATGAAGGAACAGTGAGTCAAGGAAAATCGAGTAAACACTCTCATGACTGAATATGATTTATTTCGTATAAAGTCCGGAGAATCCATTGACGAATTCCCACTCAAGTTTACTCATTTGGTCAACCAACTTGCGACCTTGGGCAAAGTCTATGATTAGTCCGTCCAAGTGAGGAAAATTCTGAATATCCTCACTAAAGATTGGGAAGCTAAAGTCACAGCAATCGAAGAAGCCCGTGGAGAATCAATGCAATCAGTAGCTACTCTATTTAGAAGCTTATCCGAATATGAAGGCAAGCTCAAATTCAAGAAGGGCTTAGATAAAATCAAAGATGATAGAAAGTTTGGTATTGTTTTGAATGCTGTGAAAGAGAAACCCAATGAGGAAGATGAAGATGATGAAGAGATGACTATGTTTGTGCGTAAATTCAAGAAATTCTATAAGAGAGATCAAGGCTTTAGAGACAGATTTCAGAGAAGAACTTCAAGCAACGAACAGGATCAAATCTTTTGCTACGAGTGTGGAAAGCCAGGTCATATTAAGCTCGAATGTCCTCTCGGTGAAAGTCGAAGATAAGGAGAAAAAGGCAAGATTCAACCACCTCAAGAAGAAAGCTTATATATCTGCCTTATGGGGAGATGATTCTTCGGATGAAGAAAGTGATGAGGAAGGAGTAGCAAATGTTTGCCTAGTTGCTAAAGAACAACCTGAACATGTCAATGAGGTAAATGTCTCTGAACCTTCCTATGATGAATTATTTTCTGAATACAATGAACTATATTCGAATATGAAAAAATTGCAAAAGAGTTCCTTGCATCCAAGAAGAAAATTAAATTGTTGGAAGAAAAAGTTCAGAATGTTTCTTCTTTCGTTTCGTTTCGAAAATACTTCAAAAAAATATTTCGAAAACATTCCCGAAAAATGATTGCGAAAAGATTTTAAAAGATTTGTGACAATTGTCGTGTTTTAGAGAAAAGAAATTTATATCTTACAAAAACTCTTGAGAAATTCACTAGAGGTAGTGAAATGCTCAAAGTGATTTTAAAACAAAGAAAGGTTTACAAATGACAAATCGTGAATTGGTTATAAACCCGATTTTGATAAGAAGAAGGGAAGAAGATACATGGACAAAAATCTTATTTGAATTATTTTCGTAAATCTGTTCATACTTCAAATCTTTTTGCACATTGTAACTATTGTAACCGTAAAGGTCACAATACTTCATCATGCTTTCATAGGAAAGATAGGAGAGATAAGCCCGTCGGCAATTATCAATGGGTACCAAAGGGAACTTATGTTTTTCTAAGGCTCAAACTAACCCAGAAGGACCCAAGCATAAATGGGTACCAAAATGTCCATCTCTGTTGGTTTGTTTGTGCAGGTTGATTCTAAGAGAAATGGACATAAAGGGGTTAAGAATCAAAGAATCCCTTATGCACTGAAAAGGAGAACCACTCAAGTATCAAAGAGTAGCTACTTGAAGCCTGTACCTTTTGTGAGAACTTTGCAGACACCTAATAGACAATGGGTGTGCAAAGCCAATCTTCCAAGTACCTAAGGCAAGGGTACATGTTGGTAAAACCTCCTACTCTATTATCTAGAATATTTATTGAGGTTTTATACATTGGATATTAGGAATGAACACTGCAAATCATTTTGAAATTATTTATTTAAAACTCATTCAAAAGTTTTTGCATTGTTCAAAAGTTTAATTCATTATGCATACATGACATTTTGAAAAGAAAATTATATCTTTTATGCATAAAGCTATGGTTAATTCATTATGCTCAATTATCATAATCTGATTATATTCTTGGAGCATATAAATTTTATTCCTACAAGCTAACAATTATTGGATCCAAGTAAGATTGGATACCAAGAGGGAAAAAGTCTATATACAGCATTGTAGGATCAAGGACAGCTTATCAAGAGAACAACTATATAGCAAAACATTTTGACTCTTGAGGAAGCTGAAGAAGCAATGCTTGATGATGAATGTCAAAGCGAGAAGATATCCGCATCATTTCATCCCAAAGAAGCTTCAACAAGGACAAGAGGAATTATGGTGATATCTAATTTTACCCTATATTGTGCTTATGTAGAATTCATATTTGGGTATTGAATACTTGTCCAATAATGCATTCCATTAAGCAATCAATCATTTATGACCTTCAAAATGTTTTTCGATTGCTAATGGAACACAAGTGAATTTGTGCATAATTTTCTAAGTTTAAGATTTCGAAATGCACAATTCGAAACTTGTTTTGAATTACAATTCATTTTGTGTTTGGAAAATGCATTCCAATGTTTTGAAAATATGCATGTTTTGATTACACTCAAATGATATTTCAAAAAGTTGGTATCATGGAATGGAACTTCACATTTTAGCCATGCATTCATTAAGGGGGAGCTTCATATTCACACGTGTTTAATATCTTAAGAGCTCATCACATTTATTTGAAGAAAATCCTTTTAAGCATACCCATCTGCAAATATCTTAAAAGATTTTTCTTCATTATCTCTTATTAGTTTTGATGATGAGTTAATATCACATTTCCCTTTCACTATCTTAATTTGAAAAGATTATATAGAAAGGAATATGTTGATTGCACTAATAATTCTCTCTTGCAAGAAAGTTTTACAATTGTGGTAGGAGAATTAAGTCAGTGCAAAAGTCTCCCTTAATGCACTATAAGGAGAAACTATTACATTGAGGAAAGATGTTTTGATGTTCATCACGATGAAGCTAAGGAAGAGGAAAATCTCTTGAATCCAGTGGAGATATGCTTTATAGAAGAGTTCAATAAATAAAAGTCAAAGGATTGAAGCGGGTAATCGTCTATATTCAGATGAGATAGCATTCAAGGGCCAAGATCTCGTTCTATTCACGTCGGATATTCTTGATCCTTTTATTGAGCTCACTTCGTGAGAATCTCCTTCAACAACAAAGCTAGCAAATGGACTTCATCGATCATTCATCAATTTGCAAAACCAACATGAGCATTTCTAATCTCTATCCTTTTATATTCGTAGAAAGTTTGCACATGTTTGGTATCTATATGCTTTAATTTTGAAAGATGTCTTGAAAACCTCATATTCTTACAAATTTTTTTTTCATAAAAACATTCCAAATTGCTTTATATTTAGAATGAAAACAATTTCAAATCGAGGAGAGAAAATCAGTTGTTTGACTCTTTCTAATCGATTTCATACTTGTCTCTCTAAATATTTCTTCCTTACTTCAACTTTTTGCTAATGACAAATAAGGGGGAGAGAAATGACAAGAAAAATATGCTGCACTTCTAACATATTTTCATGCTCTTACATATTTTTCTTATAGTATTTGCCATCATCAAAAAGGGGGAGAATGTTGGTTATGATTAGTTTTGATGATGTCTTATATGGATGTCATTATTGAAAGCAAAAAGATTGAGTAATATAGTTATCTCCTATATTGACTAACTACTATGTTTAATGTAGATTAGTTCAAGTTGAATCATAGAGGTTATTCAAGAAGAAGAGGAGATATTGAAGAAGCTATAACTTGTAGAGAATGATGAGTCCAAGTTGAATGATGGAGAACGATCAACAAGAAAATCAATAAAGAAGTATTGAATTAGAGAAAGAAGATGTGAAGTCAAAATGTTAAAGAATGATCAAGAGAAGAGAAGAAAGAAAGAAGAACTTGTTGTATGAAGTGAAGATATCATTATTCAAGTTCTAAGATTGATGCTAGAGGTTTCCAAGGTCATATGGAAGTTGGAATGGCTCAATTTGAAGTTAAAATCAGCAAAAATCAGCTTCAGGATGAGAAAATTCGAGTTGCTTTCTGGATGGCCTTTACTCGAGTAAGCAAACCTATACTGCAGTTTGCAACTAAGTTCAACAAATTTGATTGCTTTCTTGAAATTATCTATCAACTTTCGAGGGCCATATCTCCCTGGTCTGAACTCCTTTTTGGTCCATTCAGCTCTTGATGGAAAGATCTTTGAGTCTATTTTCATATGCCACTGATTTTAGCTCAATCGGATTTGTAGTTTGTGAGATACACTCAAAACATTGAAGCTTGATTTGCTGTGTGGCGTGGATTTCACTGTCAACTTCCACAATTCATAGCTCCTTGATCTGAACTCCTTTGGGCTTGAATTTTATATTAAAATGACGTATTGGGAGTCTAGTTTCATATGCCACTAGTTTTACTTCAATCCGATCTCTGGTTTGGGAGATATCCTCGAATTACCAGACCTCGCCTGCTAAACGTGAAACAGTTGCTGAAGAGCTGATCACGCTGCATACTCGAGTATACACTTGCATACTCGAGTATTGAGTCCCAAACTCGAGTTTTGTGTTCCAAACTCGAATTTTCTCATCCTGAAGCTGATTTTAACTTCAAGTTGAGCCATTCCAACTTCCATATGACCTTGGAAACCTCTAGCATCAATCTTAGAACTTGAATAATGATATCTTCACTTCATACAACAAGTTCTTCTTTCTTTCTTCTCTGCTCTTGATCATTCTTTAACATTTTGACTTCACATCTTCTTTCTCTAATTCAATACTTCTTTATTGATTTTCTTGTTGATCGTTCTCCATCATTCAACTTGGACTCATCATTCTCTACAAGTTATAGCTTCTTCAATATCTCCTCTTCTTCTTGAATAACCTCTATGATTCAACTTGAACCACTACAAAAAAACTATTTTTTTGCGGCGGAAAAATTCCCTCGCAAAAAGGCATTTTCCGTCGCAAAATATATTTGCGGAATTTGGAAAAAGTTCCATCGCAAAAATCGCCTCGCAAATCACTTTTCCGTCGTAAAAATGCCTTTTTCCCTCGCAAATTCAGAATTTTGCGAGGGAACACTTTTCCCTCGCAAATCCTGAAATTTGGGGAAAATATTTCCCTCACAAAATTTGAAAATTTTGCGAGGGAAATATTTTCCTCGCAAAATTCGCATTTTATAGGGAAATATTTTCCCTCGCAAAATCCTCAATTTTGCGAGGGAAAGTGTTTCCGCAAAAGTGAGGAGTTTGCGAGGGAAACAGGTTTTCCCTCGCAAATTATAATTAATTTTTAAAAAAATATAAAAAATTATATAAAATAAAATAATTAGATAAAAAAATATTAAAAATTAGAAAATAAAAAAACTTTTATATCATAAAAATAAATTGTAACAATCATAAGAGTTTACATAGCAAAAACAAAATATTACAAATTATAATGGTTCGACCAAAATGAACTAAAAAAAGTCTAAACAATGAGCCTGGGATCACCACCAAGATCGTCATCACCACCAGGAGGCAACTCCGTATCCTTGTTCTTCAATATGGACTGGAGAAGTGCCCGCATCTCAATAATCATCTCTCCTTGCTCCTTCACCTTCGCTTCTAACGCCTTTATAAATATAAACTCACATAGGAAACACCAGATGGTTCGACCATGTACAATTGTGGTACGTCTCCGTCATAACTTCCTAGTATGACACCACATCCAAAAGGCCTGCAAAACCATTATAGTTCTTTCAATACAGGGAACTATGAGAAATAAAATTTGAAGATTGTTACTGACACTCAATCGGATCTTGTTTAACCCGAGCTACCAATAGAGTGTGCAAAGGTGCACATAACTAGCCACATGATCAGCGAGTTCCTTGATGGGAATTTGCTCACCATAAACACTGAAAAGAATAACTGAATGAGCATATTTTCTTTTCATAAGCTGAACCGACAAACATCCAATAATACCTCACAAATCTCAAGGTATAATGTCATTATAGTTTTCTTTCACTAGTGAATCAGAACAATGCACAACATCAAAGAAATGAGTTTAATACAAATACCTCCTGGCTTCAGTCTTGAAACATGAATTTTCAACATTAAAAAGAAAATAATATTTATTGATTTATAGTTTACTACATAAAGATACTAAGCAAATGTTTGTTGCACTTGAAATGTTTACTCATATATTTCTCATTATACTCAGTCCAGTACCCATCAACAGATTTTTAATCCCGTCTTTCTCCATAGAAAAGGTCTAAGAATAGGAAATCACAAGCATTAAAATAAACATGCCAAAACAAGAGGAACAGGTTACCAGGACATTCATAAAAAAATGAGCAATACAATATGCTGAACCATTAAACCCATAACTTGGACTTGGAGTGTCATGATAGACTATACTCAACATATTCACAGATGAAAATCTTTTGGAGGTAATTTCATTAAGGATAGGTACGAAACAGTGGTGAGAATTGCCACCCAACACTCAAAATTAGAACTTATAATTAAGCTAAATTACACTACACGGTGATTCAATCAGTTCCATTTATCAATCATGTCAATAACTTAGAAAATAGCGAAAGCATTAATTCAGTCATAATACATAAAAAATGCAAAAGTAGAAAAACAAGGGGCA
Organism: Acacia acuminata; assembly: GCA_019022655.1. Classification (NCBI taxonomy): domain Eukaryota; kingdom Viridiplantae; phylum Streptophyta; class Magnoliopsida; order Fabales; family Fabaceae; genus Acacia; species Acacia acuminata. The sequence goes on from JAFJYI010000123.1 coordinate 1,100,476, forward strand.
ATTATCAAATGTTGCAAGGAGCACAATGCAAAACCTTTCATAGTTAGTTGCTTCGACTTAGCCCTGGCAACAATTTGCCTCCCATCACCGCTAATCCCGCCACGCTTTGAAATTGGAAGAATATTAAGATTAAGAATACGTTAGCGAGATATTCAAATATAAGGATAATCAAAAAATTTAAGAGAGAATGAAAAATTAATCAACAAAATATATTTCCGGAGCAATTATGCGGTGAGTAACCAAAGGTTAAGACGAACAAAGCATGTAAAAGCAATTACGAACATGAAGATCACACGAAGTGTCCATATTCCCTTGGGGCCTCGAAATCGGGTATACCACAAGAAGTTGATATTCCCGCACCCGTAAACACTACGAGATGCTTACTCGCGAGTAGAATGAGAAAGGTATGAAGAGGCTGATTATATACAACACCAACACACAGAAAGGAAACTCACGGTGGGGCAAGGAGGAGGGAAACGACCGGTGGTTGCTCACGAACGGGCTGTGGGCTTCACTGGGAAGAACTCGGGCGGATCGAGGCGGAGAGAAGGGAGAGAGCTGGCGGAAGATGAAATCTAAAACCTAGGATGAAAACCGACGCGAGTGAGTGAGGGAGTGCAAATTGGTTTGTTGTATTTTTTTATACATTAATCTTTTTATTAATTTATATTAATAAATATTAATATTTTGAATTTTGAATTTATTTAATATCTCATTGTCATATTTAATAAAATACAAATACAAATACAATATTTCAATATTTATAGTTTATAGTTTAATAAAATACAATAGATAGTATTACCCTTAATTTAAATTTGGATATATATATATATATATATATATTTATATATGAATTTATTTCCTAAAACAAATATATGGGATGTAGTTAGAGATAATATAGGGATTCAAATTCCAAATGAATTAACTAAGATAATTCCTTATTTATTTGTCTTCTTATATAAGTAAATTTTAATTTTGAAGGACCAAAAGATAGTATTACCCTTAATTTAAATTTGGATATATATATATATATATATATAAATTTATTTCCTAAAACAAATATATGAGATGTAGTTAGAGATAATATAAGGATTCAAATTCCAAATAAATTAACTAAGATAATTCCTTATTTATTTGTCTTGTCATATAAGTAAATTTTAATTTTGAGGGACCAAAAGATAGTATTACCCTTAATTTAAATTTGGATATATATATACACATATTTTTATTTATTTATTTTGCAGTTGGCCTCTTCATGTTGTCGTGCGCACACCCTAATTCCCCCATGATGTCGTGTTAATTAGCGGACGTCGTGTTATATTTATTTGATTCAATAGTAAAAAGGAAAATATATAAAAATAATAAATATATTAATTATCGACAAATGTTTATAAATATATTTCAAAATACTATTGTTTAGAAGAAAATTGTCTTGATTTTAATCAATATGCTACTGAGTCGAATAGAGGCGGAAACGAGTGAGAGAGTTGAATTTTTTTGATTTACTTACTTGGCTTTACTTTGTAGAGATATTAAAAAAAAATTGCGAGGGAAAAAATTTCCCTCGCAAATGGCCACTTTTTGCGAGGGAAATATACATTCCTCGCAAAAAGTGGGCATTTTGCGAGGGAAAAATTATTCCCTCGCAAAAGTCATCATTTTGTGAGGGAAATTTTATTCCCTCGCAAAATTTGGAGAAATTGGGGGGAAATATCCCGCCCATTTCTCCCCATTTTGCGAGGACCTATATTTCCCGCAAAAAGTAGCCATTTTGCGAGGGAAAGTTGATTCCCTCGCAAAATGAGGGGAAATTGGTGGGATATTTCCCCCCAATTTAGCGAGGAAAGAAATTTCCCTCGCAAAATGGCCATTATTTGCGAGGGAAAAAAGTTTCCCTCGCAAAATGGCCATTTTTGCGAGGGAGAATGAGTTCCTCGCAAAAAATGGCCATTTTGCGACGGAAACTTTTTTCCCTCGCAAAATTGACATTTTTGCGAGGGAAAATGAGTTCCTCGCAAATTTGTGAAATTTGCGACGGAATTTTTTTCCTCGTAAATTCCGTCGCAAAAATGACATTTTCTAGTAGTGAACTAATCTACATTAAACATAGTAGTTAGTCAATGTAGGAGATAACTATATTACTCAATCTTTTTGCTTTCAATAATGACATCCATATAAGACATCATCAAAACTAATCATAACCAACAACACATACGTGCTCATCACGAGATATTTCAGATTATTTAGTTAATTATTATTTTATTATAAGTTTTGATTTTATTATTTAATATTTATTATATCTTAGGATTAGATATGAAAATTTATATATTAGGATAATATTTTAGATATTTTGATTTGATTTTATTAAATTAGTTTCTAGGTTAGCTTTAGGTTTGTCTATATAAAGGTTTATTTGCACCCTCTCAAGAATTAATCAATAATATTTTAGAGGTTCTGATTTTCTCTGCAAATCAATATAATCCTTCAAATTTCAACATGTATAATTGCGTGGGTGATGTTATTTTAGGTTCCTAATTAATAACATCTGAGTTTTTTGAAACATTCAGAAAAATTCAAGTCGGTTGTACAAGAAGGGAAGACTTACCTTTCTACGTACGTATGGTTAAGGCTGCAATGAACTAGATTCTCTTTTTGTCTACTTCAAATCACAAGCTCACTCTCGTAGGAGTAGATGGCAGCTGCACGAAGCCATTGACAAGAGATTGCATAGCAATAGCTCCAGGACAAACAATAGATGTTTTATTATACGCTAACAAAAAGCCAAATCACTATTATTTAGCAGCAAAAGCATATCCAAATGGGATTGGAATTGGATTTGATAACACCATAGCCACAGCTATTGTTCAGTACAAAGAAAAATATCACTCACCTTCCTCTCTCTCACTACCATATCTTCCCTCCTATAATGACACGCAAGAAGGTTTTAACTTCTATAGTAGCATTAGAGGGTTGTCGTTGTCTCAAAAATTTCCACACAAAGTTCCACTGAAAATTTCTATTCACATGATGACCACTCTCTCTATAAGCACATTTCCATGGGAGAAAAGAGAGTCCAGTGAGGGATCGAATGGAAGCCGTTTGGCTTCAAGCATGGACAATATAAATTTTGAAAACCCAAGAATCTCTGTCCTCGAAGCTTATTATTATCACATCAATAATGGAGTGTTTGGCAGGAGATTTCCCATGTTTTCACCATTGATTTTGACTTCACTGCTGATAATTTGCCTCTTGTTTTGCAGCCTAAGCGAGGGACATACGTTAAGATTCTGAAGTATGGTGAAACAGTACAACTTGTTTTCCAAGGGACAAACTTAGTTGCAGGATTGGACAATCCAATGCATCTACATGGGTTCAGTTTTTATGTTTTTGGGTATGGATTTGGGGATCTTCATAAACAATTGGACTCCAGAAATTTCAATCTTGTTGATCCTCCTCTCATGAACATAGTCAATGTAACCAAAAAAGGCTGGACCGCCATCAGGTTCATGGCTATCAACCCCGAACAACATTAACCTTATCAAACACTTATAATGGAACCTCTGAGGTGTCCGATGCCTCTCCCAAAAATGCCCCTCAAATTTTCCCAACTACCGAGATGTTTTTTCCTGTTTCTTTTTATCATTACATTCTATATAAAATGAGAGACATTTTGATATATTATGAGTAAAAATGGTGAAGTTTTCAATTTTTTTATGATTTTCGGAGGAAAAATACTCTAAAATTGGGTAGTTCCTTTTTTATTTACGATATTTTTCTTTGAAAAATCATAAAAATTTGAAAATTGCACCATTTTTTTGCCTATAATATATCATAATATCACTTATTTTATGTAGAATATAATTATTAAAAAAAAAATTTGGGAAGTTGGAAAATTTTGAGGGGCATAGACAACTCAAATCCCTTATACCAATCTTTGAAATGTTTATTAGATTTGCTCTTTATAGTTTCAAGTTTAAAAATTATGTGTTCACTATTAAACTTTGGGTGATATAAATATGGCAGGAATATGGTTGCTGCATTGTCATCAAGAGAAGCATATGTCTTGGGGAATGGAGACTGTCTTCAATGTGAAGAATGGGTTAAGTTTCATGAAACTTTGCCTCCTCCACCACCTGACATGCCACCATGTTGAAACTTCTCTTTTAGATCCTCACGCACGTACTGTTCAGAACTTGTGTGGCATTGTATAGCTGAATAACTTTTATGATGTTTAATTAGGGGCATGAAATAATGAGAATGTCCGTGAGGGCCTTTTTGTCTTTAGCCTTGGGGCCCACAATAAAAAATAACCAAGGATTGCGTATAGACAACCCTAGGATCGTTCTCTTTCTTGAGGAGCCTTTTATTGAATCCTAAGTAATCTAAATGCCATGCAAATGTAATTTAAGCAAGGGCAAAGTAGGTTTTGGCTTTTCAAATTAATAAACTAAAATAAGATTGCAATTCAATTAAATGCTATCTATTATTTTTGGTATTTTTTATAAAATTGGTGAATGAGTGAATTAAATGATATGGAATTGAAAATATGGATGATGGCGCTCTTGGTGATGAAAAAATGACTATCCTTGCTCAAAAATTATGGGAGTTAAAATTCATCAAGTCTTTAAGAAAAACCCCAAGATACCACTTGAGTCCAACATTCTCAATTAGTAGTAGCTCTTACTACGCATAGCTAACCACTACCTCTTGAGAAATTGTTAAAAACCACTTGATGTGCAATTAAAATTGGAATAATGTAACATGAGTCTTCTTAAAATTGAGTACATAACAGTCCCTCAAAGGGCACAAATCAACCACATTAACTAGACAATAACACGCTAATTAATATAATCTCATTGCACATTGATTTGTAAAAACCTTAGTCGCCTCGGCGTCAAATCATAATTTACCATGAATTAAAATGCAATATAGTGCAACAACTCGGAATCGTTCTCTTATCAAGGAGCCAATTTATTTTGAAATCCCTATGTTAAACTAAGTGCTAAAAACATGGTTAGAAAAGGGGTTTTGAAATTGATTTTCTCTAAATTAAAATTCATAAGAAATAAAGAAACTAATTCTATTCTTTTTGGTATTTTTGGAAAATAGTGAAAAATGCTTTGGATTAAAATGGATTAATTATGGATGCTCTTGGTAATGAAGAAGATGACTATCATTGCTTTAAAAATATATATGGGAGTTAAATTTTCATTAAGTCTAAAGAACAACCTCAAGATAACACTTGAGTCCAATAATCTCAATTAATAGTAGCTCCTACAAACATAGCAAACTATTACCTTTTGAAATATTGTTAAAATCCACTTAATGTGTAATTAAAATTGGGATGATGTAAATTGTTCTTCTCAATTAGAATGTTCTAACGAACCATTCAAAAGCTAAAATCAACTATGATTACTAATCACCAACATGACAGCAAGCACAATTTCATCAAGCATATAAAGTAATTTGAAAATTTCAACATCAAAATAATCATCCAATTAAAACTACAATATTTAATCCACATGGACACATAACGATCATCAAAGTCTCACAACTAAATAATGATAATCCTAAACAAGGAAATCAAATAAATAGTCTAAGCAAAAGATTAAATTAAATAACTCCCCTATTGAAGCCCAAATGCTCAAGCCATTAATCTTCACCACCAAGAAGCAAGGGTTTAGCCAATCATTGATTTAGGCTCTCACAGCTTCATCCGAGACAAAAGAAATTCCATGAAAATTGAGTGTAAATAAAATGCGGATTTGAAAGGGAAATAGCTCTCGGCTATGGCACGATTGGGCAAATGGTGACTTTGAATTCACAGAAAAATGTTGGTGAATCAAAGGAGAAGGGACGATGGGTGAAGATTGAGGGTGACGATGATGGGGTCAAAGGTAGTTCGATGGTGGTGGGTGATTGGAATGAGGAAGATGATGATTGTTGGTGGTGAAAGCGTGCAGACCGAGGGTTTGAATTGAGGTCCAGTGTGTGTGTGTGTGGTGCTCACGGTGTGAATCGATGAGCAAAGGAATTTTCCCCGTGTGTCAAATCCCTCGGCAACAAATTGCATTCAGCTCCTTCCTTTTGCCATGAATGCGTCGTCCTCCCTTTCAATCTCTCTTTCTCCGCTTTTTTTTTTCTCAATGCGGCGCCTCCCTTTCAATCAATAAATCAGGTCCTTTATTCAAGTTGTCGGCTGCCCATTCAATTCCCTTCACCGACCTAATTTCCAAATGCCAAAAACGCTGAGTTTTTGCGCGAGACCTGATTGCAAAGATTAAAAGTTTCTCGGCAAGGGACTTAAGTGAAAAGTTTAAAAGTTCTCGGGACAAAATTGAAACTTTTATAATTTTGGTTCAAACTTTCATTTTCAAATTTGATTTAATTCCTTCAACCACCTACAATTTAAACCAATTAATCTAACATCAAATATTCTCATAAAAATCAATAATTAAGAGTAATTACATTTTTAGACAATTTTGCCCTTTTTAACCCTAAATTAATGTATTCACTCTTAATCTCAATTTATCATAAGAACATCATTTTAAGCTTAATAACTAATGTGAAATGCATTATAAATCCCAATTTATTTACTAAAAATCATGTAAAAATATGGTTTGATCAAACCATAAGAAATTAAAACACATATATTTTTCACACTACAAAATCCAATCTCAACTACAATTATCAAACTAACAGAGACAATAAACATTAATCTCAATTCCAAAATTTATACACAATAATTCCTAAAATTATGCAACCTAAATATATAAATCTAGACTAATAGAATGATAGAATAACTCCCCTTTGAAGCTCTGAACTCAAGCCAATCTCCACCACCAAGAAGCAAATAAAATCAGCTACGCAGGTTCATTGGAATAACCACACAAACTGCATAATCTAGAAAAATGAAGAATTAAGGTGAAATTGGTGTTCGCCAAGGTTGAGGTCACCGATGGTGAGGGAAGGTATGATGCCAGCAACAGAGAAGGAAAATGATGGTGGTAGACGGTGGATGGAGAGGAAGGAGGTCGATGAGATTGAAGGTCAACTTGGAGGTTTTAAGGTGTGGTCGAATTAGGTTTGTTGGTCTCACCATCGGTGAGAATGGTGGTGATTGACGAAAGAGGAGGGAAGAGGGTCGCCGGCGACGATGGAGGTGACGGTAGAGGTCGCCGGTGACTGGGAGGTGACCGTGAACGATAAAGAAAGGGAAGGAAGGAAAAGGATCAAGGTGCCCGGTCGTGTCGAATGAATCCGCGATGCTGGGTATTTATCTTTTTAATTCCCCTCAGCTGCGTCTCCACCCTCAGCTCGCGTCAGGTCCTGGAAAACCTAATAATCCCTTGGTCAAAACGTAGAGTTTTGACCAGGGATCTAAGTGTAAAGAATAAAAGGTTTAAATGGAGGGACCAAACTGAAACATTTGTAATTTGAGCTTCAACTTCCATTTTCAAATTTGATTTAATTCATTCAACCACCTACAATAAAAATAATCAATCTAATATCAAATATTCTCATAAAAACCAAAGATTAAGAGTAATAACAATTTAATGACAATTTTACCCCTTTTAGTTCTAATTTAATGTGCTTACTCTTAATCACAATTTATCACAAGAAATACATTTAAAGCTCAATAACTACGACAAAATGCATTAAAAATCCTAATTTAATTATTAAAAATCATGTAAAAATATGGTTCGATCAGTCCGATTCATGTAATTTAAGTTGATAGCTATATAATATTACCTCTGGTCATAAATAAAAGAGGTAGTTTATAAATAAACTTTGGTTCTAAATATAAGACTTATTTCTCATTTTATATCTTATATTTATCATTTTTTTTTCTAAAATAATTTATCTAACTTATAAATTGTTATCCAGGAGCATTCCTTGCAGTCATTCACCAAGAATTCCTTGGTGATTTTAATGTCATTCAGAAGCGGCAATACCAAGAATATTTTGAGATGAAATGTTCTTCCATGAATAGACATGATTTGTAGAAGCATTATACCTGAATGTCTGAAAAATATTATCTTCTAGGCGGATCTCAAAATGCTAATCATAGAGATGCCTTCATTGCTTCTCTCCTTGATGAACTACAACATAAACTTCATAGGACAATTACTTCTATTCAAATGGACGTTGTTCAACTCACCTTAGGTGAAATTTATCAACTGACTCTTTCTACTCTTGACAAGTTATGTGACCAGTAGAAATCTTTCAAGTCTATGCTCAAGGGAAGTTCTAAGCTCAAACTAGCCTACAACAAATCCTAGTTGAAGATCAAATGCAAAGATAAAGAACCTTGCCATTGCTGAACAAAAACGAAATCTCATCTCTCTACAAATATAGGCCTGAAAAGACCCACAAAAAGAAAAAGAAATCCTATTTTAGATACTTTAAAATGCGTTCACCTAAATCCCTGAAGTTTGATAAGTGTTTTCTTTGCAAAAAAAAAAAAAAAAAGAAAAGAAAAAAAAAAGGACATTATGCCAAATCTTGTCCAAAGAAAAAGGACAAGAAAGAGATAAAAATTCTTCAGTCATTTCAACATGTGTTTCCTATTGATTATACTGAAGATATTGAATCTATTTTTGAAGAGCAGTCTGATGAAGATGAAGTGACACAATATGCTCTTTATATCTCTGATTTAGAAGATTTCTCTTCTAATGATGGAGTCCTATCCTCATATATAGGCCTGTTTACTCCCTTAAATCATCAAACACAAGCCTTTCCAGAGAACATACCTAAATCCTAGGATCACTTGGATATTTAGGAATGTCTCAAATAGACAACACCCTAAGGCCCAATATTGAAGCCTAAATACCTCCCCCCAAATATGACAAACCCATTAAAGCCTTTTCTACCATTGTCAGTGGTTCCTGTGCTACCATTATCAAATCTCATATCTTATCTAGTGATCTATGGGCTCCTTTTTCATTAGCCCTTCACCATATTAAATCAGGAAGTCTTTGAAGTAAAATTTATCTCCAAAAGGAAAATTGGGATACAGTTCTTTCTAGGGTGCACTATTTGGATTCGAGTTCTTGGCGGTTACCTCCCTAAACGGGATATCCCTTTTGGATTCGATGCCTTTTATAAAACCAAACATTTATCCATTACCCCCACAAGGCCTTAGATTCGGAAAAACAAATAATTAGTCCTTATCTTTATACTCCCAGTAACCTTGAATTCAAACAAGCCCCAGCCGGGTATGAGCATATTCGTGACAAGTTACTCCAACTTTGTTCAGACAACCATGACTAGTTCAAACACCCATCTTCACTATGGAAAAATAAAGATTTCTACATCAAATTGCCTCATTATTGGCCAAATGTCTTATTGAGCCTATAGAGTCTAATTGGGCCTGTCAAGCTTTTTATGTGGAAAAAGATCTAAATAAATTCAAGGAAAAAGAGGTTGGTCATTGATTACAAGCCTCTTAACTTATTCTTGCTAGATGACAAATTCCCTTTTCCAAAAATCAATACTTTAGCCACTAGGCTTTCCAAGGCGAAGATTTTATCCAAGTATGACCTAAAAGCTGGGTTTTGGCAACTAGGTATTCACCCTAAGGATTGATACAAAACTGCTTTTTGTATCCCTGATGCCCAGTACTAATGGACTGTTACGCCATTTGGTTTGAAAGTTGCTCCATTTCTCTTTTAAAAAGCCATAACTAAGATCTTTGAGCCTATGATCCATTCTGCTCTCATCTACATTAATGATATCCTCTTGTTCTCAAAAGATGAGGCCTCTCACAAAAAAATCTTAGCTCAATTTGATGATATTGTGAACCATTACGGTGTCATGCTTTCGACAAAGAAAGGTCACATAGCCCAAGCCCAAATTGATTTCCTCGAGATGATATTTCATGATGGTTTTTAGAGCTTGGACCCCACATTGCTCAAGAATTGCTTAATTTTCAAGACAACAACTTGTCGGCAAAATAGATACAGTAATTTATAGACATCATCAACTATCTGTGTGACTTTATCTCAATTTGACTAGACATACAAGCCAGCTGCCAAAGTTTCTCAAAAAGAACCCCACACCTTGGGGGACCTGAATACTACAACTATTGAGACATTATAGCACATCACCCAAACTCCACCACTTTTAAAGATTCGAAGAACAGGACACTGGATTTTGTAGACTGATGCAAGTGATCATTTCTGTGGAGCAATATTTCTTGAAGAAGTTAATGGGAAAAGACACTATTGTGCCCATGCCAGCGATCAATTCAAGGACTCTGAGAAACATTACCATGCCATTTACAAGGAAATCCTTGTAGTAAAAAAAGGCATTGAAAAATGTAATTTCCACTTATGTCGTTATGAATTTAATGTTGAGATGTATAACACTTCTTTCCCATCCATGCTAGACACCAAGAGAAATAATCTTCCATATGCCCAACTTATTTGTTGGAAAGATTGGTTTTCCCGCTATAAATTCACAGTGAAACATATAAAGGGACACCAAAATACGAGAACATTGTGGTAGACTATCTTTCTAGATCTCAGAAGATCCAACTCCTTACACCTAGAAAACCTTTGAGTATTCTGGTTATCAACAAGATGTCTCTACCAACCACTACCTTTTTCACCACGATTGAACACCATTTCCCTCCTGGTGAACAACCTACCACTTCTCATCAAAGTTCAGAGAACCTCCAAAAAAAACTCATTCTGTTGGCTCCATATCATTTTCTACACTAAAAACATTCCACCTACCATCGACCTCTTTGATATTAAAAACCCTACCTAGCGGTTGTATTCATCAAAGGATCCATCACTGAGCTACTGAGATGGTACCTTTGGTCCTTTTCAGCTCTCTATGCATGTGTCATTGCTCTTGAACCTCTCCATGTATACCACTACCTCTATGATAGTCAGAACCAAGATTATGACTTATGGACCTTGTTAAGTTGGTTCTCACTTTTACCTATTTAGTGAAGACAGCTCGCCAAAATATCTAAAAATACAAGCTCTACCAAATCCCTCCAAAACAAAAAACCACCCAATGCTTCTTTGTCATTCATTGACATTACCAACAGGATTTCCAAGGAAACCTATACACCCTCAACCAGACCTTCCTGTTTGTTGTCAAAACTGATTGGCCTCACAATGATGGAGCTTTCTTAGATAGTTTAAAGATATTTCTCTACAATACTAATAATTATCCTTTAGAGGAAGACACTGAACTCCAGTGCACCTTACTTGGTCCTATCCCTAATCAACCCTCTACCCTTGCTGATCATCGGTTATGGTTCTAAAGACCTCACAAAGAAATGTTTCCAATGGTTACTCTTGATCTCTTGAATTATCGAGACCCTCAGGCTTTCCTAGTTCGTAAATAGCCAATCCGCTCAATCCTTGTGATTCCTTTAATCCTATAGAAGATGACGAGGTCTATCACCAGTCCTTTTCTCTAGGATATAATAGTGACTACTGCAAGCTAAGGTCGATCACGAGCCCATCTTCAAATGGTAGACCCACACATGACTCAGTCCATAACCTGTGTTGACAACCTATGTGCTACATGATTATCTTGTCTGAATGTACTTTTACTTTATCAGAGTCCTTTTAATTTTGCATGATTATACTATTAGATACTTGTGTTCTTAGTTGTCTTACATTCTAGTTAGCTTGTAATAATTTTAGTTTGTCGCGTTGTGAGTTTAAGTCTCTATAAAACGACACTCCTAGTCTTCTAAAGGATCATCGAAGGTTGTATTCTCTCTTATATGAATACAAGAGTGTTTTCAAGTATGACTTCATTCTAAGCTTCTATATTCTTCTGAAAACCTGATCTTTCAATATGTCTTTCCAAGAGATTCTATTATGCTCTGCACTTGTTGGGTTAATGTGCTCTTTGGTCACTTAAGCCCAATAAGGCTTAATTGAGACTACAACCCAATAACTCTAAGGCCCATGTGGATTAGGGTTAGGCCTTGGGTGTAGTAGCATATAAACTAACTTTCGATCGCTTGAAAAAATACGCCGCACAAATAGTTAGGAGGCTCTCATCGAAAACAAAAACCTAGAGGCGAGACTTCATCATCCGAACGGTTGCCCACACAACCATCTCATCCCCCTCGAGAGATAGTCTCGGAAGATCAATCATAGATCGCACGAGGACTGTTCGTATACGAGGATTTGTTCGTAGACAAGGTTTGCTCGTGGAGAATCTTTCGAGATAGCTCTTCAATATCCGTAAGCAAAACGATGAAAGGTTTCATCTTTTCCTACATCGCGTGGTACGATACGCTTCGCGTTTCGATCGTTCCCTACAATTGGCATCAGAGCCAATAGCGATGAGGAAAAGAACCTAGTTTTGAAATTTCATGTGATTATCTTCGAAAATAATTTTTGAAAGGATGGCATCTGTTTCTATATTTGTTATTTGAATCATAGTAGTTATCGTTTATAAATCATATGAATACTTTAATCCATGGTCGATTCTCTCGTGTAATTCTTGATTTTTAACAAGGAGGCTAATCCCATATGATTAGGTTTCCTCCTTGCTGTTTTTATGATTTCCTTTCGAATTTCTATGTATTTTTCGAATTCTCGTAAAAAGTTGGAGATCAAGAAACGCAAGAATATGAGCAAACAACACCGTACGACACTTTTCGTGGACTTCGGATCTCGGATTTGGGCAAACCATATATGGATGGAAAGAGGACGGAAAGACGAACAATTTGGCGGTCGGAACACCGCCAAAGGGCCAGCCATGCGCCGCCACAAGTGGCTGCGCGTGGCCTTCACGCAAGCGGCAAGAACGGCCGGCGCGTGAGCGCGTGGGCCACCCTTTTGGGGTGTTTCCGTGGCCGTTTGATCGTCTCTCCGTGCCGGTGCTTCCCCCGGAGTTTCGTGGCCGAGATGACTTCGGCCGCTTGCGTGGCGAGGCGAAGGCTAGGGTTCCTCTTTTTGTGTCCTAGGGTTTCTAGCCAAGGATTGGGTTTTTGGGCTCATAGATACCCCGAAGGGGCTTCGAGATAAATCCTATGAGCGGGACAAAGAGAGAAATTCCAAAGTTGTAAAATTTTTTAAATTTTTAAATTTTTTTTTTTTTTTAGGAAAACCATGGATTAAAGTTATTTGCTTTCTTAATTTAATGCTTTTATTAAATTGTATGAATTATATGTACGATTAACGTGATGTTTGAAATAACATGCCATATAGAATAGGAAGATGCCATATTGTTGCATAATCACATGTCATAAATGCATGATAACTATTATGTTTTTCAATCGACTAGTGTGATAGTTATTATGAGAGATTATTTGGGTTATCTAGATAAATAATCTAACAAATTTCCCAAGAGAATTGTATTTTTGAGAATATCTTGTGGGTTATTTAAAATGATCATGTGAAGCTCATTCTAAATCATGACTGGATTTTAAAGTACCTAATGATTTCAATTAAGATGTTGATCTCAGTAATACTCTAAAATGAACAAATTCTTGGAAATTAAAAATTCTAAACTTAAAATATTGAATGGGTGAAGGTTTTAAATTAAGCTTTTAATTTTAAAAACCTACGGGCCCCATTGTGGGTTTATTAGTGAAATGGTTGTTTGAAGCCCCATCGGATAAGGATGATCGATTTCGCTAGATTAAATCCTAATATTTTCAAAATTTTAGTAAAGTTTTGTACGGCCCATCGTCGGCAACACTTGGATACTAAAGATAATTTTGAAAGTAAACAATGGTTAATTACATTCAACTTTGGTAAAATTGTTAACCCTCCCATCGAGGCTCTGGCAATGGAACTGAAGGCCTAAATTAACAATATTATTTTTACAAGAATCTTGCCCATCGTAAGCCTTGTAAAGATAACTAATGGATTGTTAAACAATAAACGAATAGTAGTTATTAGAATCTACTAGCGCTATATCTGTTTGTTGTTAATTATAGTTTGTAATTAGTGTGCTTTTTCCTTAATTTCAGAAAAATGTCTTCATTCAATCCTTTAGCTACAATCTTGAGCCAAAAACCTATGGATGGTACAAACTACAAACAATGGAGAACCAATTTAGATATTGTTCTTCAATATGAAAAGCTCAACTTCGTTCTCACTACCCCTATGCCGGCCGCCTGCATGCGAATCGTCGATGCAATTCGGACTCGTTTTCAACGGGGAGAAGGAAAAATGGGAGAAGGCGAATGTGTCGGTTCATCGCTACATTTTGGCCGGTCCAAATCACCTTCAGAGCAAATGAACATAATTCGAGTGGAGCAACAATGCTCCGAGACTCTTGATGCCATGTTTGCTACACCTAGCAGTTCTGCTAGGCAAAATGCGCTGAATTCAGTCACCAAGACAGTCATGTCTGGAGGAAGTGTCTTGGGATCATTGTCTAACAATGATAGCAAACTTCAAGAAGGCTGATGACCATGGTATCAAGTTTGAACAAGAAGTAAAAGTTGACCTTCTCTTACAATCACTACCTCGAATACTTCAACCAATTCAAGATGAATTATAATATGAACAAAATGAATCTTGACTCACTCAACTAATGCACGAGCTTGAGAGTGCTGAGCAAACTCTAGTCAAGCAAGGAAGTGCATTGTTTGTTAGTGAAAGTTCTGTGAAACCTAAGGGGAAACCCAAGGAAAGAACAAGAACAAGAAAAAGAAGAAATCGGTACTCCACGCTAAAAACATTGAATGAAGCGAAAAAAGGCAAGTGCTTCAAGTGCGGACAAAAGGGGCATTGGAAGAAAGATTGCCCACAAATGAAAAAACCAGGTATGGGTGATTTAAATGTGATTGAGGCTTGTTTAGTGGAGAATCACAATGACAAATGGATCGTTGATTCAGAGCCACTAACCATGTTTGCTAATCTTTGCAAAGTGGTTCAAACAAAGCTTGCCGGTGAGTAAAGGACAACGAGATTTGAAGCTTGGAACAGGCAGCTTGTGTCTGCACTAGCAGTGGGACAAGTTGTTTTATCTTTTAATAATTATAGAACTTTGGTTTTAGAAGACTGTTTATTTATTCCAGATTTTAAGAGGAATTTAATTTCTGTTAGTTGTTTAGATAAACATGGTTTGACAGTTCAGTTTGATTCCTCAGTTTCAATAAGAAGTTCATCTTCTTTTATTTGTTCTGGTGTAAAGTTCAATGGCCTTTATTTCCTTAGTCCTATACCCCGTGAAGTTAATCATGTTGAATTAAAAAATGTTGAGCATATCAATTCGTCAAAGAAAAGAAAAGTTTCCAATGAAACTTATCTTTGGCATTTGAGATTGGGTCATATTAACTCTAACAGATCCAAGGTTTGGTCAAAAGTGGGATTTTAAAATCCCCGAACTTTGAGCCGATACCGGTGTGTGAATCCTGTTTAGAGGGTAAAATGACCAAGAGATCTTTCAAGGCCAAAGGAAAACGTGCCACACTTACTGGAATTGGTACATACCGATGTATGTGGACCAATAAATGTCCATGCCAAAGGCGGTATCGTATTTCATCACATTTACTCGATGATTACTCTAGATTTGGACATGTGTACTTGATGCGTCACAAGTCCGAAGCTTTTGGAAAATTCCAAGAGTTCAAGGCTGAGCGCGTAAAAGCATCTAGGTGTTCAAATCAAGACTCTTCGATCTCGATCGAGGGGGTGAATACCTATACGGAGAGTTCAGGTCTTACCGACCAAGGAGGGATAGTTTCGCAATTATCTTCTCCGGGGACACCTTGTGCCAGAATGGAGTTGCTTTGAAAGGAGAAATAGAACCCTTTTAGAAATGACAAGATCTATGCTCGAGTTATTCATCACTTTCTCGATTCATTCGGGGATATGCCTTAGAAAAGCCTATGTATCTATTGAACTTAGCTCCGTCCAAGTCGGTTTCAAAGACACCAATAGAATTGTGGAAAGGGTGTAAGCCCACCATGAATCATATTCGAATTTGGGGTGCTCCAAGCACATGTCTTGAAACAAAACTGAGACAAGATGGACTCGCGTCATCGAAGTATGCATGTTTGTAGGCTATCCTAAAGGAACCAGAGGTTGGTTGTTTTATAATCCAAAAGAAAAGAAGGTCATAGTGAGCACTCACGCGACTTTCTTAGAGGAGGACTATATGACAAACTATAAGCCAAGAAGTAAGGTTATTCTTGATGAGCTAGTCTCGATCAAGTTTCACCTCAACCTCAAGGGGTTCCGGCTTTTGTTCCGTGGTTGTTCAAAGAGGGGAAAATGTATCCGAACATACACAGAACTGAGAGACAACTGAAGTTCAACATGATGTTCAACTAAATGAAGAACAAAATCATGAATTAGTTGATCCACTTAATGAGGGTCCTCATCTAGAAGTTGTCAACCCACAAAATGTGGACCCCCGTAGATGCACGACATCAAGTGCGACAAAGTCGTAGTGGGAGATTGATTCGTAAACCTGCAAGATATCTCTTGTTGGGTGAGTCAAATCAGGATGACATCATCGCAGAAGATGGTGATCCCACGAGTTATGATGAAGCACTAGGAGATGTTGATGCTCAGGAATGGCTCGAGGCTATGAATCGTGAAATGGATTCTATGTATTCCAACTCAGTTTGGTCTCTTGTAGATGCACCTAAAGGGGTAAGACCCATTGGGTGTAAGTGGATTTACAAGAGAAAGAGAAGATCGGACGGAAGGTTGAAACCTTCAAAGCTAGATTGGTGGCGAAAGGGTACTCCCAAAGAGAAGGAGTGGATTATGATGAAACCTTTTCGCCGGTTGCCATGCTCAAGTCTATTCGGATTCTCTTAGCCATTTGCGCCCAATCTTGATTATGAGATTTGCGAGATGGATGTCAAAAACTGCTTTTCTAAATGGAAATTTGGAAGAGGAAATCTATATGCAGCAACCAAAAGGGTTTACACCAAAGGGCAAGAAGAAATGGTATGCAAGTTGCGTAGAGGTCCATTTATGGACTTAAGCAAGCATCCAGATCATGGAACATCGATTTGATCAAGCCATTGAGTCTTATGGCTTTGAGAAAAGTCCTGATGAGCCGTGTGTGTATAAAAGGATCCAAGGTAATGCGGTATCTTTTCTGGTACTTTATGTGGATGACATACTCCTTATCGGAAATGATACAGAGGTATTGTTGGGCATAAAAACCTGGCTGAGCAAACATTTTGATATGAAGGACCTGGGGAAGCCAATTATGTTCTTGGTATTAAACTCTTGCGAGACCGGAAGAACAGGGGGTTTTGGCATTATCCCAGGCTCAATACATTGACAAAATACTTGCCAGGTTTAGCATGGAGAATTCAAAGAGGGGAATTATACCCCGAGGCATGGGATTCATCTCTCTCGAGAAGCAATCTCCTCAAACTCCTGACGGCAGAGAACGCATGAGTAGGATACCTTATGCTTCAGAGTGAGGTAGTCTCATGTATGCTATGCTATGTACTGCATCGATATCCGCTATGCAAGTGGGAGTAGTAAGCCGGTACCAATCGGACCCCCGGAGAGCAACACGGGTAGCGGTTAAACATATACTCAAGTACCTACGGAGAACGAGAGATTATATGTTGGTCTACCAAGTGGGAGTCTTGAAACCATTGGTTATACGGACTCGAGATTTCCAAGGAGATATTGACTCAAGAAAATCCACCTCGGGATATGTGTACACCCTTAATGGCGGTGCCATTTGTTGGAGAAGTGTAAAACAAACATGTGTGGCTCGACTCGCCACGAGGCCGAGTATGTAGCTACTCGAGGCCGCAAAGGAAGCTCGCATGGTTAAAGAAGTTCCTAACGGACCTTCGGGTGATACCAGTGTAAATTGTCCTATCACACTTTACCGTGACAACGGTGGGGGCGGTGAGCGCAATCCAAGGAACCAAGGTGTCATAAGAGATTTAAGCACATAGAGAGGAAATACCACTTGATCCGAGAAATAATTAAAAGAGGAGATACAAGGTGGTAGCAAAGATAGCATCAACGAGAATCTCACGACCCTTTTACTAAGAGTTTGCCGAGCATGTGTTCGAGAGGCATGTTTCATCTATGGGTCTTAGGAGGATTCCAGATTTGCTATAGCTTTAGGCAGTTGTTATTTTACTTTGTTATTTTGTGCTTTTGAGCATGACATTATGACATTGCATTTCTTTTCTCGAATGTTAATAAATGGAGTATTCTTTTTCATTTATTTTGCACACTATTTACAAACTCTAAGGTCCGGATCAATTGTGGAGTATATGATCATATGAATACTTTCATAGAGGACATGGTCATAGGTTCTCACAATTGATGAAATGATTCTGACTATTAAATTAAGTTGGGCACTTTATTTAGGCCGCAATGTTTTATGAAATGGTTTTGTCCGAATCATTATAAAACATTGGTGTGAGTTAATGCTCACATTGAATGGATCAAGGAGAGATTTGATTAAGGTTGTTCTTTCTGTCATAAGGAATCAAATCTCCAGATAACTATAGTTATGTAGTTGCTCTTAATCCTGAGTTTATTTTAAATGTAGTCGAGTAGTTTTCATTCTTTGATTTACCAACGGGTGAGGTTTGATCTATATGACGGCCAACAACTCGGTATTTTGGGATTGAGACTATTTGGTTATCGGTGTTTATGAGATAAACAACATGGAATTTATAGGAAATGTCCCCTTGATATGTTTCAAGCACTGGATATTGAAGACACGGCGCCGCATGTAATCCATTAGAGAAACTATCAAAGTCAAGGGAATAAATAATTGATTGGGTTACGTAAAACTAGTCAATCAAATTATAGACATTCTATAAAGGGGCAAAGGCATATTCTTGTTATAAGTGTCATTGTTCTTGGAGATCACGTTCGGGCTTTTAGTGGAGTAGCACCGAACTAGATAATCTTCGTAGATTATCATGAGCCTTGATGAATGACAAATGGTGGGTCCCCGTGCTAGCTTGAGACAAGGGATGAGGTATGTTATCGATGATGATGGCTTATGGGCTATATGGTCTTGGGTTTACGAACTCAAGTTAGTATCTTAAAGAGCAAGTGGGAGATTGTTGGGTTAATGTGCTCTTTGGTCACTTAAGCCCAATAAGGCTTAATTGAGACTACAACCCAATAACTCTAAGGCCCATGTGGATTAGGGTTAGGCCTTGGGTGTAGTAGCATATAAACTAACTTTCATCGCTTGAAAAATACGGCCGCACAAATAGTTAGGAGGCTCTCATCGAAAACAAAAACCTAGAGGCAGACTTCATCATCTCGAACGGTTGCCCACACAACCATCTCATCCCCCTCGAGAGATAGTCCGGAAGATCAATCATAGATCGCACGAGGACCGTTCGTATACGAGGACTGTTCGTAGACAAGGTTTGCTCGTGGAGAATCTTTCGATAGCTCTTCAATATCCGGGTAAGCAAAACGATGAAAGGTTTCATCTTTTCCTACATCGCGTGGTACGATACGCTTCCGCGTTTCTGATCAGTTCCCTACAGCACTTGCATCTTTTGAGGATCCTGTGAAACAAAAAGAATTTGACCAAATCCTAAAGAAATCTCTGTTGTAATAATGTGGTTCAATCTGGATTTTTTGCAACATGAGGTTGTAATGTGGTTTGTATGACTGAGGAATGCCGAGAAGTGACCTTAATATGGTAAAATTTGCAAATAATCTAGACAAAGTCTCAGATTTATAGGAGAGACCCTCCCTCATGGTATAAGAAAGGAGAAGCTGAAGTTTATGATACTCATTGAGATGAGAGAATCATTCTCTTAAATTTCCTCCCATCTGTGTAACAAACTTGGTGAGCACTTATTGAAGAGTAAATTGGGAGTCTGCTATGTGAGAATCTTTCTAGGCACCAAACTCATGAAGACAATCTCTCCTTTTGGAAGGACGAATGTCATCAAAACTAAACCAAGACCTAGATTTCTTGATCTTCAATTTAGGAGTTGGTGTGGTTGTCTCGCTAGATCTTTCTTCTTTTGATGAAGGATCCTCAATAATAGATTCATTCATGTTGGAACTTTCAGCATGCTAAGGATTACCATAGCAATAGTGGAAGGTTCAGCGTAGTGATATTCATCATTAAAAGGCTTAGAGATTTTAGAATTCTCTTGTGTAAAGGATTCTTCAAAGGTAGAAGGAACATAATTTGAATCATATTCTTTAGTTGAGTCAGAATAGACTTCATATTGGTTTCTGGTAAGGGCACCAATCGTATTAGAAGGTGCAGAGATCCATCAATAATTCCTTTTCCTCTATATGTGGGTTGTAAGGAAGTTGGTGTAGAGGATATTGGTGGGGATTTGGGAGGTGAATGGATTTTTAGGATGGAATAGGAAGAGGAAATGGGTTACGTGGACTAGGGTGCCCTGGTTCTTGGTCTGGCGTAGGTAAAAGCAGGGCCAGTGAATGGTGTAGAAGAAATGGTTTGACAACCTGGTGTTTACTGTATCTGGCTTCTTTTTGGAAGGTTTCCTGGGAGGATTTATTTGTCTGGCCAAATGATGGGTAGATTGGAAGACATTATCATAATTTGTATAAGCAGTAGGTGGGGAGCTATGATGCACCGACACGTGAAAATTTCAGGTTTCAGCGTATCCCACACACATGTCACACATGTGTGGGACGGACACACAGATGAAACGCAAAATTTGCGAATCGAAATGATCAAACGGTCAAATGGTGCTAAAATTTGGTGAACACGCCGCTGTCGTGTCCTACATTAATCTCAATGCCAACTGTGAACAGCCTGCCAAAGATATGAAATTCTAACGAACTCTAGATTCTAGCAATAATATCGCTGGATAAATGATTAAATGCTTCTTTTGCAGCCCTACGTTGTGCTTCCAAAACTGCTTCATTAGCGAAGAGCGAGATGAGAGCCTCCTCAAGCTCCATTTTTCTAGAAACCTGCAAGGCGAGTGACAATGTTTAAGACGTATCGGAATGTATCGAAATATTAGTATTTTCAAATTAACATATTGACATCGCGTATCAGTAACGTATCGGAAATACCGTGTCGATGTCAGTGCATCATAGGTGGGGAGTCGGTGTCAGTGCATCATAGGTGGGGAGTATATTGGATAATGTGGAGGGTTGGAGGATGCAGGATGGAGGATATTGAGGTTTGGCAATATGAGCGTCAATATGTTTCAACTCCTCTTTAACCTTTGAGAGCTCCTACTTCTTTATGTGAAACTTAGGTTATATTATGTTTAATCAATATACTGTCGGAGATCAGTATCAAGCTATTATTGATAAGTATATATTTTATAATAAAATAAGTATAGATTCCGAGATATATTGGATTGAATTTATTAATATTTTTTACTTATTTAATTACCTTTTATATACTTTTCTATTATTTAATTAAATATAGGATAAAAGGATATTTTAACATAAAATCTATTCATATCCTATTTGATTGTGCAGGAGATATTATATGAAGAAATAGATAAAAAGGAATCAAATAATTAATATATATATATATATCTATATCTATATATAAGAGAAAAGGCAAAAAGGGTGGACCCCACATGCTAGGAATCTAAGATTGGAGTCAAGCACTGATACATATTTGAATGAAGGAAACAGATTGTGAATAGCAGTGTGGACCCCACACGAAGAAAATACCACCAGATGTTTAATTTTTATTTATTGATTTATTTTGCTATAAAAGATGGCAATGAAGCCTACAATACAAAGAAAGAAATTACACCAGATGTTTAATTGTTGAAAGGATATTGTTGACATATGATAGATATCTAATGGAAAAGTAGATCCACACAGGCCCAACATGCAAACCCTGAGTTATAAATATTAGAAAGAATAGATGCAGCAAACAGAGGCGAGAGACAAAGCGAACACGCAGGGCACGAGACAGAGTTGGACACGGCACACAGAGTAGCGAGAGGAGCAGCGGTGTTTTGGTTATCTTCATCATCTCAACGGAAGGACGAGACGAATGTGGAGGCGACGAAGAAGCTTTCTTTCCTCTCTCTTTATTCTTTGAACCTGAATTCTTATCTTTTTGTTATGGATTTGGTTTTAGCCATGTGTGGCTAAATTTTCTTTTCAACCTAGGGGATCTATGAACTTATTTGAGACTTAGAGATTATTCCCATGAATTATTTTTTATTAATTTCATTTGAGTTCATTTAATCTTGTCTTTATTGTCATTGCTTTTTGATTGGCCATCATTGAGCATGTTTTGGGGATTTAGGGTTGAACTTGGAAGAGAGAATCTTAAATTGATCGTTAGATTAAATAATGTGGAATTAGGTTTTAATCTAATTTGCGTCTAGGATAGACATATACCTAGAAGCTCCGCATAATCAAATTAGAGTGAGTCTGGTCTAAAATGCATCTTATTTAGTTATGTGAGGCATTGAATAGTTAATTAAGATAGATATATAAATGGACCGGAAGACAATTATAGACATCAATACTTTAGATTAGCTGATTAGGTTAAGTCAAAGTTAATTTAGTGGGGATAAAATCTAAGAAACAACAAGGAATTAGTCACTCTAGGTTGCTCGTTTGATAGTTTGTTAATTTTAATTTTATTTTAATTTCTTTTATCTTAATTAAGTTCATTTTTTTCTCAACTTAAATGAAAGTGTAAAATTAGTGCTTAACCGAAGTTGTGATACTAAGGGCCCATTTAGATGAGCTTTTAAAAAAAGTGCTTTTTTTTTAAGCTCCAAATTGGAGCTTTTAGAATAAGGAACATTCTAGCTTTTTTTGTGACACTTACTTTTTAAAAAAAAAAAATCATCTAAATACATAAATTAGTAAAAAAAACATTTTTTTGTATTAAAAAAGTGCTTTTTTTAATCAAAAAGCCCATCCAAATGGGCCCTTAAGTCCTCGTGAGAACGATACTTTTCTTATTACTTTATTACTTGATACGGCCCATATATTTGTAAAGCCTATAGGCTATAAATTTTACCTTATCAACTATGCTTGGGAAGAAAGCCGAAGATGTAACTTCTTGATCTCTTCTGCAATAATATCGACCTGGGTAGTTAAGTCCTTAGTCTTGTCAGCGAGAGTGTCCAGCTTAAAGTCAATCTTGTGAAGGAATTTGTTTTGGCTTACAACATATTTTGTATGCCAATTAAGAATTTCTTCTACATGTGAGGCTGACTTGAATCCATGAGGGGTGACTTTTGTGGTTGACTTGTATTACTGAAGTAATTTATTTAATTTTATTAATCTTTCTAAATTAGTCAACTAGTTTTTATATTGGGTTAAGGAGCAATTTGGCTAACGAACTATTACCTTAGAGAACGTCCAACACAAATAACTTTTAAGTGAACCAAAAATTCTAAAAAACTTTTAAAAAAAAAACGTGTAATCAACACAAAAAATAGAGTACAACTTTTTTGTGCTGGGTGCTTCTGGAGTAAAAGTTTTTTGTGTTGACTGCACATTTTTAAAAGTTTTTCTTGGTATTTTTGTTCCACATAAAAGTTATTTGTGCTAGACGCTCATGAGGTAATAGTTTATTAGCCAAATTACTCCTTAACCCTTTTATATTAATGACTAGAGATAGTAATATTATCTTAATTGGATTGACAATGGGTCTAATTATCTAGATCACGCGCAAACGAACACAACCTCTATGTAGAAAATGGGATCCTGAAAACTGATCCTTTCTTTATTTGATTTTAATATTAATGATATTGAAATTTATCTCGTCTTTGGATGTAATGGTCCCATATGCTATATAGGATATAGGTACTACATATTAGTTTATTATCTCATTTTCCATGTAACCACTTAATTAACAACAACTTTCTTTGCTCTTATAGGTAAAACGACACAGAATTGAAAAGCATAATAGAAAATGATAGCTAAATCAATTAAATGTGCCAACTACTAGCTGGCTCTAAACATAATAGAAACTATTAGTGATAAACTGAATTATTCAATTGGATCTGGTGTTAGTTTTAAATGTTTCTAAATTTTATTGTATTTTTTAATTGTGAAAGTATAATATATTTTAATTTGTTAGGTGCTACTTTAATCAATAAAAATATTTACAAATTGGAATGGTTGAAATTAAATATAAACTATTTAAGGGAGATAATTAATGACAGCTAGCAATTTTCCAAATTTGATATCATATACAATTTTTGTCAGCCTTTGAAAGACGACGAATTAAATAAAGATTGAACAGAAGAAGGTTTGCTTTTAAACCGATTATCATCCAACATCTTTTACTCCCTCTGGTCCTAATTATAAGATAAAATTTAGGAGTTGGTTTTGGTCCTAATTATAAGACAACATTCTAATTTTTGTCAATTTATTCCTAAAATACCCCTATTTTATTCTCTCAAGTATATTTGATTTTTGGTGAGTATATGTATGTAGGTACGTAGATTCTTTCAATGAATGAAACTTTTAGATATATATATGCGTGTGTGTATCTATATGTATATGTGTGTGTGCCTACATACAAATATATATAGACACACATGCATATATGCGTGTGTGTACATATATGTATGTGTGTGTGTGTCTACACACAAATATATATAGACATACACGCACATATATGTGTGTTTGTGAGTGTGTATGTGTGTTCCGAGCAAAAAAAAGTGAGAGTGTGTGTGTGTGTGTATACATATATGTATGTATGTGTGTATGTGTGTGTTTGTCTAAACACAAATATATATATAGACACACACGCACATATATGTGTGTTTGTGAGTGTGCGTGTGTGTATGTATATATATGTGTGTGTCTATACACAAATATATATAGACACACACACATATTTGGGTGTGTAGATATAAATATATATATCTGTGTGTGTGTTTACACACAAACATATATATACATATATATCATTGTGTGTGTGTTTATGTGTGTGTGTTTATGTGTGTGTGTGTTTGCATATATGTGTGTGGATATATGTACACACATAGACATATATATACATATATATCATTGTATGTGTGTTTGCATGTGTGTGCGCGCATTTATGTGTGTGTAGATATATGTACACACACATATATGTGTGGGTGTGTGCGCGCGTGTGTATATATATATATATAAACACATATATGTATATTTAGTAAGATCATTATTTCAATTAGATAGTGTGTGAAAATGAAAATTTTAGGTTTGAGAGGTATATGGTAGGAGTTATTAATTTACTTTTATTTATGTCATTTTAAATTTATATAAGGGTTTTTTAGGAAAATAAGTAAAAGTAACTAATTTAACCTTTTTCCTTAATCTCCATAAAATCGGTTAAATATGTCTTATAATTAGGATCGGAGGGAGAACAAACAAAAGAAAAGAAAAAATGAAACCGACATATCAAGTTTTGAAAAGACCCATTTAACATCTTTTGTTTGTAGTTCAATTCTAATATTTCTTGCTATTTCTTTCTCATCTTCGTGATGTTGTTTTCATAACCACCATTTAGGTAATAAATGGAACCAAAAAAGTAAAATGCGCTTAAGATCATTCAAGTTCGTACCTGACTTTAAAAAAACAAAACAAAAAACAAAATTTTGGTTGAGGTTCATACCTCACTTTTATTATGTAATAAATACCATGGATGTGAGATTCTTCATTTAATCCATATATAATATACTTATATACTCCATCCGGTCTTTAATATAAGATCTAATTAACTTTTTTTGAAAATATTAAAAAAACTAAATAAATTATTTAATAATAACATATATGTTGTTTATCATCATATTATATATGTATGAGTAGTTTACAAGTCTGGAAAATTAATTTGTGAAAAAAAATGATAAATATAAATATTTTAATATAACTTATTTAATTTCTTTAAAAAAATTCAATATTTGACTTACATTAAGGAGGACCAGAGAAAGTAGTGAGTAGGAGTGTACTTATTTGATTTAGATTTATTGTTAAAATAATTGAAAGTGAAAGGATTAGAATGACAAGATACCTAACTTTCCAAAGGAACTAAATCCTTCAAATTACCAATAAACATTTCCTTTATGTCATTGATCAAAAAGCATAATTAAGAATAAATTAATTCTATTATATTAAGATATTAGGAGAGTAGATAGTCAAAAAAAAGATTAGGGGGTAACTGTAAGTGTAAGCATATTAATATCCTATAAACAAATTGATCTACTTGATACATTAGGATTAATGAGGTCTTACGTTATTTCAGGCAAAATAAAAACAAAGAATTCCTTACCATGTACTGGAAAAGTATGTTTACGTAATATCGAGACAAAAATCACAAACTTATTGAAAAAATCACACAGGCGGAATCCACATTACATGCTTAGATTTAGGTGCTTATTATGTGCTTATATCTTTAATTAAAGGTATAAGCATATTTTTTTATATATTTTTTATTTATTTAGATTTAAATTATATGTTTTTTCGAGATTTTTTTGTACCTAATATCTCAAATTAATTAATTTTCATAATATCGGTATTACGGAAAAAGTTAATTTGAGATATTGGGTGCAAAAAACATCTTAGAAAAAAGCATATGATTTAAATCTAAATAAATATAATATATTAAAAAATTTAAAAAATATTCTTATACCTTTAATTAGAGGTATAAGCATATAATAAGCACTAAAGTATAAGCATGTAATGTGAACTCTTCTCGGGCGCTGATCCAAACAAGGACTTATATTAGCTTCCACCGTAAATTACAATATTCAATTCATGATCAAGCAAGTAGGAGGGACTTATATTTATCTTGGAATAATTATATAAGTTTTTTCCATAATAATTTTACCATTTTAATGAGTTAATACGTTTTTGCCCTATAATTAGTTACTAGAAATTACCATTTTACATGGGACTTATATTTAGTCTTTTTATTTTAATATTTTAATTTCTGATTTTTCAAAATAATTACTATTTTTATGGTCATTTTTAATAAATATTATTTTTCGTAGGTCTTTCATTATAATTTTCCCATTAATCATCATGGATTAGCATTAATTTATTATAGTAGTCTGCAAAAATGTATTAACTAATTATAGGGATAATTAAGAACTTAACCAATTGATCTTGTATTAAATATAATATTAAACTATTATAAAAATTGGACCTTAGTTAAATATACATAAATTGTGATCCGTTGGATCGCACATATAAACTCGATGGGTGAAGGCCCCGTCCAACTTATGGGACACGGCTTCAGTCCTTTTCGCTTAATATCTACTACCAATCACTTCCCCCAAAACAGCGCCGTTTTGGCGTAAATTGACACTGCTGGTCCTTTTTTTTTTTTTTTTTCTAATACATATATTTTAGGGTCCTGTATATACTAAAAAGATACTTCAGGATACTGACTAATACTGAAAAATATTGAAAAACTAATTCATGATCTTGAAAAATTATTTTAGGATGTTGAAAAAATATTTCAGGATACTGACTGGTACTAAAATGATACTTCAGGATACTGACTGAGGATACTAGCAGGTACCAAAAAAATACTTTAGATTAAAGTATTTTTTCGGTACACGCCAAGTATCTTCGATCGACAAGATAAAGTATTTTTCGGATTTTGCCAAGTATCCTCGTCAAGATATCTGAAGTATCATTTTAGTACGGTCGGTCAAGATCCGAAATATTTTTTCAACATCCTAAAATAATTTTTCAAGATCATGAATTAGTTTTTCAATATTTTTCAAGTATTAGTCAAGTATCTAAAGTATCTTTTTAGTATATACAGGACCCTGAAATATATGTATTAGAAAAAAAAAAAAAAAAAAAAAGGACCAGCAATGTCAATTTACGCCAAAACGACGCTGTTTTGGGAGAAGTGATTGGCAGTGGATATTAAGCGAAGAGGACTGAAGAGGCGTCCCAAACGGTTATAACTCCTTATTGCCCAGTGGTTTCGTGGCACAAAGTTGATTGACAACATCGAGAAATGAGAGGCTCTTTAATTGGTTACTAATTAATTTTGGGGAAAATTACGTGTAGATCTCAAGGAATAAAAATAATTATAAAAAAGTTTTTGAAATCATCAAATTACACAAAAATCTCAAGGGACTTTTTTGATATTATTTGTATGGAAAAAAAATTCAGGTTTTTAAATGTTATTACAAATATGATTTTTTTGTTGTAAATATGATTTTTTTCCGTTGTAAATGACCGATTTTAAATTTTGTTGTAAATATAATATTTTCTATTATAAATATAACTTATTTCGTTGTAAATTACCTTTCTATGTTCAAAATCCAGTGTGTTTAAATGTTGTTGTAAATATGGCGTTTTCTATTGTAAATATGATTTTTTTCGTTGTAAATGGGAATGATTTTAAATTTTATTGTAAATATTGCATTTCTGTTGTAAATATAGCTTTTTCTATTGTAAATTACCTTTCTACGTTCAAAATCCAGATATTTAAATATTGTTGTGAATATGACTTTTTCTATTGTAAATGGCCAGATTTTAAATTTTATTGTAAATATAGCATTTTCTGTTGTAAATCTAGCCTTTTTCTGTTGTTAATATAAATAGTATCAAAAAAGTCTTTTGGAACTTTTATATAATTGGGTGATTTCAAGGGACTTTTTTGTAATTATTTTTGTTTCTTGGAACCTACATGTAATTTTCCCTTTGTTTTGGTCCTTCCTCCTGCCATAAATATAGAAGTTAGAGAAGTTAGAAGAGGCGTATATTTTAGGATTAAGGTGAAAACTTATTTTGGAAGTTTTCACTTAAGAGTATGAGTACTGGGTATTCAAAATTTTTTATGGATCAATATTGCCTCGAAGTGATAAAAATGGAATAAATATTGTCCATTGTCTTAAAAATATTAACAGTCAATATTAGTTTTTTGACGTTTAAGGAGAATTCGCTCTTTGTTTTAACACTTCCGAATAATATTAATCGACCAAAAACTTTCGGATACACAATGATCATGAGTGAAAACTTTTGGAAAAAAAAAATGTGCACCTTAACCCTTTGTCTTAATCATAAATGTAAGATTCTAATTCACCTTACCTTCCAAATTTATATTATTTTTTTTTGAACTCTCCATATTTGATTGATTGTATATATACAATGAGGTTTTTATTACTGGGGTAAAGAACTAAAGATGAAAGTGGTTATTTAAAAAAAAAAAAAAATACATATCATTTATTAGAAATAGCGAATTTGCCTAATTTTCTTACATTATATAGACAAACACACACACATATATATTAGTTATTCAACTATTATGTTGAGCACAGAAGGAAGTATTATTTAATAGAATTATTATTAATGTGGTTGAAGTTTTTCTAAACGAATCTCTTGCTTTAAATGTCAATCTCTTGTGGTGAAGACATTTTCCATACGCAAGTCTGAAAGATTTTGGAACATGTCGGCAAGTAGGGACCGTACAAATTAAGATTTTAAAGGGAGAAGCAAAAGTTTTGGACGGAATACAAATGGGATAATTAAGACATCAAAGAAATTATGACGATTGTCCGATAGATTGAAGAATCTTTCAAGCCAAGAGGGATAAAACGACAAGGCAAAACGGATGACGCGTCTCTTAATTAGTTTTGTGATAATGATTATTTCATTTGAATCCCTTGTAAATGTTGTATTAATGGGTTTTAGACAAATAATCATCACAATCAAAGTTAAGACAAAGTTTACTAGTGAGCTATACAAATTGGTTTATCGTGTTGGAGTCATCTTTTTCCAGATCGTTATAGATAAAAAAGAAAAAGAAATGCAAACAGACCAAAACGGTCAAAACCAACTTAATACTGCAAATTAAGTTGAAGATCTAGAGCGCATGAGTCCTAAAGAAGCTTCAACATGATGGCATGTCCCACGGTGGGAGGAAGCAATGTTTGATTTGATGACATGTTAAATAACAATAATGAACCCCTTGAGAATGGGATTCTCCCTAGCCCTTTTTTTAACGGTCAGGCTCTGTATTTTTATAAGTAGTATCAGAGTATGGTCCCTTTAAATTGCACACATGTTTGAAGATCGAGAAAAAAAAAAATAAATCCCGGTTTATTCTAATAGGATATGTGTGTCACAACGTTTGAAACGTAAAACTTGAGCTGGCCTTGGTCGAAGTGTGAAGAGGATTCTCTCATCATTTTATTTTCTCATTATCTATCATGAGTTTATCTAGATTGTTGATTGGGAAGAGGAGCCCATATGAACCGTTGATTGGGAATAGCAGAGAAAAGTTGAAGGAATAATAACTTAATGATGAGTCATATTTTTTACCTTTCAGATTAATTATATGGATATAATTTAGAGATTATGAGAGATGATGAGAGAAACCGAACCCGTCGCAGTGGCAATGACTTCTTCAACATCGGGATCTAATGGACTCATACTTGATGTGTTGTGTAAGGGCTTATTTGGTATGATGAGAGGAGGGGAGGGAAAATGAGTTGAGAGGAAATCCTTTTGAGTTAGATTTAAAAAAACTGAAAAAAGTGGGGTTAAAATTTTTAATTAATTTTTATACTCTTTTATCTTACATCTTCTCTTCAGTAAAATTTTTTAACCCCATTTTTTCAATTTTGTTAAATCCAACCTATAATTTTTTTTTTCCTTCCGTTCTCTCCTCCAAATCTCTCATACCAAACACACCTTAGTTTTGAAGATCACAAAACTTACTTGTAAATTACAAAGTCCCCAAATAATGAAGAGGGAAAAGCATCAGGTTCAGAGTGATCAACCCTGGTACACTATTTTCTTTTCTAACCTATCAAACTCTAAATATTCTGGTAATTAATTATATGTTTAATTACTGCCATCTATGGAGTGCCATATTTCTTAAAGATAGAATAATGCCTTATACTAGTAGCTCAATCTTAAATATAAGATCTAGTTAATATTTTCTTGGAAAGATTAAGGAAGCTAAAGAAGTTATTTAATCATATCATATGTTAATGTTGTGTATGATTAAATTTATATATTTTTTATAAGTTAGACAATTAATTTGGAGAAAAAATGATAAATATAAATACTTTAAAGTAATTTAATTAGTTTCCTTAATTTCCCAAAAAAATCAAGAGAAAATGACAGAAAAATATCACTTAAACTTTAAAATCATGTTCATGCCAACAATATTAATGAGATTAACAAAAACAGTAAAGTAACTTACAACTCTTTTTTGTTAAGAAATCATCTATTTAAGATTTTGAAATTTAAGTGGTATTTTCTTAAGATTTTCCTAAAAATCAATTAGGCTTTATATTTAAAACGAAAATAATAATTTTCATGGGTAAGAATGTAAGATAGGGATAATTAGGTCCAGCAAAATATAGGTAAAGTGAGACTTAGAAAATCAAAAGTTATTGCCTTACTTTTAAAAATATATGGGTCCCTCATAATTGTGAACTATGTCTTACTTCTGCATCATTCATATCTCTTTCCTCAAACCATCACTTTATTTGTGGTCCACCACGGGATTTCTTCCTCACGCAACGTCCGAAGTTATGGTTTCAGTTCCTTTTGTGATATTTTAGTAAATTATCGATTAATTTAATAATTATGTTAATATAATTTCCTTTGTTAGCCTTCCAATTCATGATAATTGGTCATTATCTGTTCACAACATGGAGCGCACTATAATTAATGAACACAACCTGACAGTAGTATTTGATTTCAATTGTTGACATTGAAATTTATCAATTGTTCATGTACTTATTTACTTTACAAGCTATTAGTGTAATTTTTTTAGTACCTTGTATTGGTATTGATAAAATAAATCCATACACCAATTAATATCTTAGGGCTGGTTTGTATTAACATTTGTAAAATTGACTTTCACATATTGAAGTTTTAGTATAAAAGTCCATTAGGGTAATATATGTTATGAAACTAAGTAAAATAATAAGAGAGATTAAGATGAGGGAGATGAAGAAATGGAGAGCAAGGAGGAGTGATTCTTCTTTTCTATTATTCTCTTTTAACCTTTGATACATGCCTACTATATATAGGCAATGAATCCATTACAAGAGTTACAAAAGAATAAATCTACATAATGGTATATTATGAGGTTTTGTAAGTTATTTACATTAGTCATAGAAAACTCTCATGTCATTCATGTCATAGGTTACATGGCTTTAGAAACTCCAAAAGACTCTTCTTGAAAAGGTTGTGGACATTCACACCAATATTGGAATATTCATAACACTCCCTCTTGAATGTCCATTATGAATGTGCCTCATTAAAAACTTTAACTAGGAAAAACCCAGTGGGATAGAAACCTAGCCAAAAGAAAAGAATACAACATCCATTGATACATCGTCTAACGCCGCCTCATTAAAAACCTTTCTAGGAAAACCAGGTGGGACAAAACCTAGATAAGGGAAAAAAGATTACAGCGTGTATCGACTCCCCTTTTGACAACATCGATTACTCCCCCGATGACTACATTACTTTCAATGTCTTTTGAGCATATCATCCTTTTTGTCATCAAACATTCTATTGTGTACCCGCAAGAACTAAATATTTCGACAGAATTATAATAATACTAACATGATTTCTAGGCATTCTTATAAGATATATCTAGATGCATATCAACGAGATATTCATTAAAATGATTATATCATACATGCTTTGATAGATTTAAATCATATAAAATTTATTAAGTATTGTTCTCGAGAACTTTGAATTAAATGCTTCGGCATCTTGAGTCCTTCGAGGGGACATGTGCTACTAGCACTCTTGGATCCTTTGAAGATTCTTATGCAATCTTCATAATTTAATAAGCCATATGCATATGCTATATAACAATATCTAATAGACGCATAATTCATCATTCATAAACTGCCAGATTTATCGTATCCACCACAAAATCATATATCCCAATTTGGACTTCACGTCCTTAACTATCATAATATAGTTATATTTGCGTCACTCTCAATTTTACTTATCCTCTTGGCCAATAATCTTTATATAATATCCTCATTTGATCACGTGATATTATCATCAAAATTGTTGTCGACAACTTTATTTTTCGGTTCTATTTTTCCAATTCGACATAAAAATATCAATATTACTCAGAATTTTGAACCTCTTTTGAGGTTTTGCAATAAGTTATGTCTCGATACTCTTCTGGAGTATCTACCTCCTTAATATGATCATCTTAATTATTGCTCCAATTTATCCATAAAGTTTATATTTTGAACCGAATACTTACTCATGCTTCAGGCATGTTGGAGCATTTATAGCTGGAATATGAGATTTAATAAATCTCATTTAGGTCAATAATTCTATCCGGCAAATATATCATGAATGCATAACTTGATGAACTTCTGGTTCATACTTCTTTATTCGAGGATATATACTTTGCTATAATGCATTCCATGTATTCTCTTGTCTAGCTTTCAATTTCTCCCCCTCATGTTGAGAAAATAATGTCAAATATCAATTGACTAATCATACAGTATAAGTCTGCTTAATCCATTTGTTTCCTTTAGAAACATCATTTTGTTTCATATAGAGACAAACAAGAAGAAGAAGGTCCTTATACAACATTTATCTCAACTTTCTTTCTATATCCATCTATGTGCATTGTGGTGGATTAATAATCATTGCACATTCAAAATTTATAAGATGGAATTTGTTTGGCTACTGACCAAAAGCCAATTTTATCGGGAGAATTTTGTTGGCTTACAAGTGCTGCAATATGTAAGATCAAATATACCAACATAAAAATTTTGTTCTCATAAGAATTGATCTAGCTATTTATGGAGGCTTTAAATCATGATTTCGGATCGTATAATTTAGAAATTGTGCGCTCAATTTATTCAAACATTATTGCAAACTTCGTGTTGCAAACATTCTTACATACTTCAGGTTGCAAGATAATAATCTCACATGTAACCATCTTATCGATACATCTTTCAAATTTATACGGTGTACATGCTATTTCAATGGGCCCATATAATTGTTTGATATATTTCCGTAAATACCGAAATCCAATACTAAACATGATCAATGATAATCTTGCAAATAATTTGTTTTTGAGAACAATAAAGACATAATTCATAAATACTATGTTGGTTATTCCGAAAAATCTTGGCTCTTCAATAGATGTCAATATGTAATCTTATTTGTATTATATAACTCGGATGATCAAACAAGTCATACCAACAATAAATTTCTTTGAATCAAGAAACTTCGGTTTCATCGTGACATATGTCTCAATCAATCATAAACTTTTGATCATAATCTAACATCCATTTTGGGAGATATATTAGGCTTTAGGTGAGAAGTATATAACTTTTCAAAAATTAGCTCATACTTGTATTTGAACTCACACTTGTTTTCTAACAATCTCCCCTCAAGTGTGAGTCATATAAACATACTTTCTATATATATGTATTTCAAAATCACTTTAAAACCCTTCAAAACTCGAAATAAAAATCTATGTTGATTTCAAATTCGGGCAACAAACATATAAGATTACATCACTAGATAATCTCATTACTCTTTAATAATATACTTCAATTTACTTATATATGCAAAACATACGATCCACCACATATGAAGATATTCATTATCAAAATAACTCGAACCTTATAGATTTAGAATCACACATATGAAAATTCTCCGTAGAAAATTGTCATGGCAACAGATTTATAAGATGAGATCACAATAAATGTAAATAATAATAATTTTTTAAAAAATAAGAATAGAAACTAAACACCGTATTACCTTTTGGGCTTATTTGTTATTTGTCTTGGCTTCAAAATAAATCTAGAGATATTTCTCTGCAGTTCTTTGCCTCTCTGATATCTCATTGGTAGCATTAGCAAACATTTCATTTGCTATATTTGTGAACTTTTAGTTTACAATTACAATTTCTTGCATTAGTATTAGTAAACTTCTGGTTCACAATAATTAATGCATAATTTTGTTTCTTCAAATAACAAAATATTAGCTCTTCCGGAGTTTTCAATCAAATTTATACTACCATATATTGTCTGAACATTAGCCTCTCTTATAAAATTGGGCAAAATATGCTAATTAGTCTCCAAGACTATGAGCCTTTAAACTTATTACGATATAAATCTCTGCAAGTTATTGTCTTTTGGACAATATTTTTCCAAGGCTATCAAAATCTTTTTATACAATATTTGAAACATAAATCTTCAGGGCTTTGATATTAATAACAAACAAATATCACTATCTTGTCCACCATTCATCTCTAGATGTGAACAAGCTCCCATACCTCTTTCATAGGTATAAAAGACTAAAGACCAAATATCTCATAAAGTTCAAATGAAAATTCTTAAAAATTTGGTGTGCGTAGTAAAATAGTATTAAATAGTAATAATAATATAATATAATATATTATCACATTGCTTCGTGCCAAATTATCTAGCTTTACTTCAATTTGTCTTATGGCTTCAGGCCAAATTATCACATTGCTTTAGTCGAATTTGTGTTTCCTCATAGGGTTAAACCAATTTGTGTCTTCTCATGGCTTCGTGCCAATTTGTTTCATAAGAAATTAAATCAATATGGCTTCCACCATTTATCTTCAGGATAAATAAAAAAATATATATATATATATATATATATATGGCATCCGCCATATAATAATGAATTAAAAAATATGAAAATAAAAACAATAAAAATTAAAGATAGTAAAATTAAAACTTTATGGCTTTCGGGCCATGTAGTTCTCAAAATGAGAATTTAAATTTACATGGCTTCGCCACAAAATAAGAAATTAAAGTTATATGACTTGGTCATATAATTTCAAAATAAGAAAATAGAAGTGTATGGCTTCCGCCATAATAATATCAAAATAAAAGAAAAGAAATATGACTTCCGGTCATATAATATCAAAATAATAAATCAAAATGTAAGATATACAAACAATAATAATAAATCAAAGTAGGAATAAAAAGACTATGGCTTCTCGGCCATGTAATAGGAAATCTGAACAATATGACTCCGGGTCATATAATTTTAATATGAAATCAAAGGTGTATGACTTGGCCATAATATTAATAACATAAAGAGTTTGTATAAAATAACATAATATTAAAAGTTAGCCATAATCATAACAATAAAAGAAAATGTCATGTTAGCAACAATAAAAGTAAAATGTCATATTATGTTAAGGTTAGCAACAATAATGTTAAAATGTTATGTTAAAATTAGTGACCTAGACTTCCATGTAGGAGGTAGAACCTTCCATATAGGAGTCAAATTAACAATGATAATAAAATTTCAAATTAAAACAATAATAAAATGTTAGCAATAAAAATAAATGTTAAAGTTAGCAATAATATAAGCAACAATATATAATATATTGTGCAATCATTAAAAATATTGTAGATGAATAAAAATGAATAGTGATTTATAGTAAAAATAGTAAATAATCTCAAATCTTAATCATGGAACCCCTTGTATAAAAACAATCGGTAAAAGAATATTTCTAATTTCATATAGTGGTTTAGATTATCCCAGATATATAAATAAACATATAATAAAATCATTAGAGAAAGTGAATGAAATCGTTAAAGAAATTATATCTTCGTTATAACAATCGTGCTGATAACGTGTTATGAAACTAAGTAAAATAACAAGAGAGATTAAGATGAGGGAGATGAAGAAATGGAGAGCAAGGAGGGAGTGATTCTTCTTTTCTATTATTCTCTTTTAACCTTTGATACATGCCTACTATATATAGGCAATGAATCCATTACAAGAGTTACAAAAGAATAAATCTACATAATGGTATATTATGAGGTTTTGTAAGTTATTTACATTAGTCATAGAAAACTCTCATGTCATTCATGTCATAGGTTACATGGCTTTAGAAACTCCAAAAGACTCTTCTTGAAAAGGTTATGGACATTCACACTAATATTGGAATATTCATAACAATATACAATTTTATGTTTGGATAATATTTTATTTTTTAAAAAAAACCAGTCATAAATTTTTATATTGAAAAACTAAATTCATAAGCTTTAAATTTAAAGAAAATTCAAAAGTAAGAAATCACGTGCTCCAAAATCTGATTTTCAACCTAACTGACTTTTGAAGAAAAACTCATTTACTCCTAATGCCCCCAAACATAGTTTTTGGCACCAACTAACTTTTAAGGATACAAAAAGTCAGTTTTAATTTGAGATCTCATACACACACTCCGATTAGTTAACTTGCTCCATGTAACCAGTATAAGACTAACTAAAAAACTTTCTTTTCTATGATAGAAAAATGACAAAATAAAAGAACCAAAAAAACTCATTAAAGATTATATTGCTAACTAGCTAATTAACTCAATGTTCTACTTGAAAGTGCCAATAACGAAGTTCTATAATAAAGCTTCGTTGCTAAAAGAGAAAGTTGAAAGTAATAATAAATTCATGATAGCAAGACATAACATATTTCATTGATCCCAAACATATAGAAATACAAAGAATTACAAACGGCTATAGCTATTACAAAACACAGCACATATATTAAGATTCCTCATCATAATCCTAAATCATGAGCTATTAATTTGTGTCAAAAAACACAGCTCACATCAGTGCGTAGATAGGCAAATTTTCTGAGATTTGACCATCGAATCCTAAATTGATCAAACCGATTTATTCATAAACAACCTTGTGAATCAAAATTTATTGTGATGATCTATTATACTGGTGACTTTTTTCCACACACTTGGAAAATTAATTCTGAAAAATTAAAGGATCAACAGGGTGGCATGTCGGGTGGTGGAGGAGGCAAAGTTTCATTGGCCCTCAACCCATTCTTCACAATGAAGACAGTCTCCATTCCCCAAGAAATATGCCTCTCTAGATGGCAATGCAGTAACCATACTCCTATATCATATAGAATCACATGATCAGTAAATATATATGTGCTAATTTTATTATTTAAAGTTGTTATATATATATGTGTGTGTGTGTATGTGTGTGTATATATATATCACACATTTATTTATTCCCAAAAAAGAAAACCTTGTTCTTTTGCATTTAGAGATTATTAACAAGTGGAAATAATATATTCTTTGGTGGAAGAAAGTAGAAAATGATAGAGTAAACCGAACCGATGAGACTTTGGTAGGATTCGCTT
Organism: Acacia acuminata; assembly: GCA_019022655.1. Classification (NCBI taxonomy): domain Eukaryota; kingdom Viridiplantae; phylum Streptophyta; class Magnoliopsida; order Fabales; family Fabaceae; genus Acacia; species Acacia acuminata. Next base: position 1,138,491 of record JAFJYI010000123.1, read on the forward strand.
GGGTCAGTCTCATTGATGAACTTGCTCTAGGCTTATCCATTTTATATTGCAGGAGATTTCAACTTACTATATGAATTTTATTTTAATTAAATTATAATATTTTTTTTCTCATTTATTTAAAATTACATTTATCTAAATATTTAAAATAAAGAAGTCTTAGTTAATTGGCCTTATATACTTTATATAATTTTCTCCAATTAAATCAAAATATATACTATTATGATCCTTTTTACAAATCCAGTTTTTTTTTTTTTTAATGGTCCTTATTATAAGTCTACTTACAAAGTAATGAATGAAAATATTACAATTTTACCCCTATTAAGTATAATGAAAAAAATCAGTTAATTCATGTTGAAAAAAGACAAAAAAATGAGAGAGAGGGTTGATAATACTATTCTATAAATTCTCAATAAGATTAATGACAAGAATTTTTTGCAAAAGTTCTTTGGAAAAGAATTTTTCGAAAAATAAATAATATGGAAGAAATTACATATGTATTGATTTGATTGGAAAAAGTGTGTCTTAAACATATAATTTTTCTAAAAAATTAATTATTTGTTTAAAACACAAATTAACTTCATGAACCGGAAACACAAATTTCCAATTATATACCTGGGTTGGCTGCCTCGAACCTGATGGCGGCCCAGCCATTTTTGGGAACGGCGACAGTGTTCACAAGAGGAGGATCAATGAGATTGAAATCCTTAGTGTGCATTTTTTCGTTGAAATTCCCTTTTCCATATCCAACAACATAGAAACTGAATCCATGTAGATGCATTGGATGGTCTATCCCTGAAACCAAGTTGGTGCCTTGAAACACAATTTGTACTTTTGCACCAAACCTTAGAACCTTCACCTCTGTCCCTTTCCTCGGTATCTGCAGTTCCAAGGGCAAATAATCTGCCGTGAAGTTGAACATCAATGGCGGAAACATGGGAAATCGCCTTCCGAACACCCCATTAATGTGGTAATAGTAAGCTTCAAGTATGTCAATGGTTGGTGTTACAAAACTTATGTTGTTCATGCTTGAAGCCAAACGCGTTGTATTGGGTCCATTACAGGTTTGGCCTTTCCGGCACGGAAATGTGTTTATAGAGAGAGTGATGACAATGTTAGTGGAGCAATTCGCCGGGATTATGTGGGGAATTTTCTCAGGCAAACCTCTGATTCTGCTATAGAACCCAAAAACTGCGTCTGTGTCATTATAGTCAAGAAGATGGGGCAATGAAGGAGATGAAGAAGAAGTGCTGTTATGTTTGCCTGAGTACTGCATAATAGCAGTGGTTGTGGTGTTATCAAAGGTAACAGCAAAACCACTTGCATAGGCTCTAGCAGCCAAATAGTAACGACTAGGCTTCTGGTTGGCATGCAGCAACACATCCATTGTCTGTCCTGGACCTATTGTTATGTGATCTCTGGCCAGTGGCCTTGTGTAGCTGCCATCTGTCCCCACAAGTGTAAGCTCGTGATTGGACACGGACACAAAGAGGAACAGGTTCATTGCAGCATTAACCATACGAAGAAGGTAAGTCCTCCCTCTGTCCACATTTATCTTGAATGTTCCTGAATGTTGCAGATAACCTTGTTGTTACTAACACACGCACAAAAAAGATATCCTCCGTTTTAAATATAAAATGCATTTTTTTACATTTATTAATATTTTCTTAATTATCCTTATTGATACTGTTTCAACAATAATTAAGAGATAGAGGGAATGAGGAAATTAAGGAAGATAACTAGAATGTTTTAGAAAAAACATGTCATATTAACTAATATAAAATAATTTTCTTAATCTAATCAAATTAAGTAAATAACCTTATATTAATTACAGGAGAAGTAGTTTCCTTGTTGATTGGCCACTTTACTCACCTGATTTAGAGCAAGGATAAAGGTCGCCAGGTTGGCCATTTATAGTGAGGGCGTCAGAGTCATTTGGAGCTCCTCCAGATTTAAGTAACTGCGTGAACACTTTCATCACATCACTCTTCCACCATTCAGCTACATACGCAAAAGAATCATACATCTTTCAGAAACCATCTTCGAAGGAAGAACTATTTAATTTGGTGGTTAATTATTTGAATAAATTAAAGAGTGTCATACCGAATATGATGGGTATCTGAGCATGAGGTTTGGGAAAAGGATAGTTACGGCGGGGATAGACGATAATAGCGCCGTGGACGGTGGCTCTGAACCAATCACTGTGAGCATGCCACCATAAGGTTCCTTCCTCTGTAGAGAAAACCACCTTCTGGCTGAACATCCTTCCTGGTTGTATAGGACACTGTGTGATGTACTCAGGACCATCTGGCCAAGGATTATTCTGCTGCTTCACTCCATGCCTGCCACATAATCACTTGAACTTTATTGTTCCCCCCTTTCTCTTAATAGAAAGTGTTGAGATTAATATACCAAAAAAAAAAAAGTACCAGTGTAGAGTGATGTTGTCTTTGCCTCTGTTATAAACATCCACATATATTGTTTCACCCTTCTGGACTCTAATAGTCGGCCCTGGAAATTTTCCATTCACAGTTAATATTTTCTTTGTGCTGCAAAGTCTCGTGTAGCGAGCTTCTGTCACCTGCAAATAAAACCAGTTATAGACAGATATTGGCCTATAAGAGAACACTGTTCTTATAAATAAAAAGTGATGATTAATTGAGATGATGTTGTGGGACACTTACAACAAACTTGTATCGTCTCGGTGTTTGAGAATAAACGCCAGCCAATGAGAAAAACCCGAGAATGAAGAGGAAGATGAGTTTCTTGGAATACCACGTTACTTTTCACGAAAGTTAGTTCTGCTCGTTTCTGATATGTGAAAGCATATAACTTGCGTGTGATTTAGGCCACAAACGGACCCGAAGCAAATTAATATCCAATTGATTCTTGCTACAAAACAAAAGATGAGTAATACGATTACCCAATGATATATATAGACATGAAAGTCTAAAACCACCTTTAATGGCACCTCCCTTGTATATGTCAATCAATCAATAAATATAATATAATATAAAAAGAGTATCAAGTTTAATTTAATCATATTTATAAGCCATGAGGTGGATTTTCTCGGACTTCATTTGTTATTGTTTTTGCAATATTGGTTAAGTACCAAATCCGCTCCAGAAGTATATGTGTAAGAGTAATGTTGCCCTGTAAGTTTTTTAGGGATATGACTTGTATAAACTTGGGAAATTGATGGCACTAGGCTGAGCAATGTATAAGGCAGAGCACTAGTTAGGAGAATACAGAACTGAGCCACATGAAAAGATCTTTGAGCTTTTAATTTTTAAAATGCAGTGAGTATGCTCTCTAGATCTAGCACTTTCTTTGATTTGTCCTAGTTCTTAAGTTGAAGCCATTCTGCATCTGAGTAGATTTGCATGTGATTAAGGCATTCATTTTCCTCCCTGAATCCCATATACAAACCACTGCTGTCACATTTTCATTGCCACCTGTTTAAGCCTTCGCATATTGCTATGGCAGGGCCAGATAGATAGTGTTGTTAAATTGACTTGACAATGTTGTAGCATAATGACCGCGAAGACAAGTGCTGTGAAATAGGGATGCTCTCAGTTTGCTTAAAATAAATAAATAAAAATAATATAGAGCACGAGCAGCAGCATATAGAGAAATGCCAAGTAAAAATTTACGTCTTATTGCATGCTTTGTTCTGTATTCATATTAGTATCATGATTTTGGGTTTATGAGAAACCCTAACATATATGTACTGTGTGTTTTGTTATAACTCTCTTTGCAATTCTTATATGCTTGGAATCAATATGCATGGAATCAATAAAATATGTTTATCATGTATTTATTATTACTTTCAACTTTTTCGTAGAAATGATGCTTTACAGTATAGAACTTCGCAATCTTTAACAAGTTTTTCAGTCCTTTTTTATTTTATTAATATCAATATAAGCTACCACATCAGTTAGACTGTTTGTCGAGCAATATAATCAATTAAGTTTTGGTAACAAAAATTGAAATTGAATATTATTATATTTACGAGAGATGCCAACTTTACTCATGCAAGGTTGGGTCCAATTTGTGTGCTCCAGGTTGTGACCGGATAATGACCGATTCTCACCGAAGTCACGCCAATAATGGTAACTGTATTGTTAGAATTATTTAATTAATCGATAATATACCTAAATATCATAAAAGGAACTGATACTACTCCAAAGTACTTTGAACGTACAGTGAGTGAATGAGGAATGTACGTGGCGTTCCTAAAGTAAAGTGACACTTTGTGGAAAGAGAGACATATGATGAAGAATGGAAATCATTCTTAATTATGAGGGGCCCATATTTTTGAAAAATTAAGACAACCTACATTGTCTAAGAAACATGGCACTCTATATATAGTTGCAATGCAGTAATTAATATATAACCATAATATTTACTGTTTGATAGGTTAAAATGTAAATATTCTACCTGGGTAGATAGCTCTGAACCTGATAGCTAGTTTCTACTCTTGCGCCAGATCTCAGAATCCTAAACTCTGTCTGTAGGATCAAGATGGCTCACAGAGGAGATCAAGAAAGAGTAGGAGATTACCGGAGGACATCATATGAGTTTTGATGATAAGAGCAAGAAGGAATCTTAAACTGTCTTATGAGTAAGAAGGCTCTTAAGTACGTTTAAGTGTATTTAGGGAGTCATCAATGCAAAATGAAAATTATTTACATGGTTTTGTAAAGAGAAACTACGTAAGTACATCATATGGATTTTAATGTTAATATCATTAAGAAAAAACTACTAGAATTAAAGTGAACAAGTTGTCCGCTAATAATTGTTTATTTTTATATATTAGCACAGGAGATAAGATGCCTTTCGGATTCAATCTACAGAGTTTCATTTTCTGAGGTTGAAAACAGAGTTTAAATCCATTTATGTTTTTACTGTCTAATTAGGTCCAATGTTTATTTTGTTCTTGCTTTTTCTATGTCTTTTAATTTAGCAACTGGCCATCATTGTATATAATTTTTTTCTATTGATTTATTTTTTTTATAAATAGGGATACGATCAGTATTGTTAAAACGTAGAGTCTACGTAGAAACGGTAAGGGTGAGCAAAAACGCAAACAAAACGTAAGAGTTTACTACATACTACAAAAAAAATAAAATCCAACATATATAAAACCAAAACACACTAATGCATTAAAATCATTACAAATTTAAGTCCAAACATTCAATGAAATAATTAAGTTCAAACTCAGTCATCATAATATATATTAAAATCAAAACACCAAGGCAATACAATTATAAAAGAGATCAACATCTCTAATTTAAGTCATTGGAGTCAAAGTCAATATCTCTAATTTCTGAGAATATTTGATGTTAGATTAATTATTTTGGATTGTAGATGCCTGAAAAGATTAGATCAAATTTGAAAATAAAAGTTTGAACCCAAGTTGCAAAAGTTTTAGTTTAGTCTCTCTCTAAAAAACGGTTTAAACTTTTTAAATTGGTCCCTGGTCAAAACTCTGCATTTTGACTAGGAACCAATTAATTAATTAGGTTCAGCTACTTCTTTTCTGTCTTCTTCTTCCTGGCGGCGTCATTCACCACCACTGGCCGCCGGCGGGCTTCATTACAACGGCCACATCTCCTTCATCTTCTGTTTCCCCTTAGATTTCCAGTGTTCGATGTCCTTGATATGAGTTTTTTTTTTGTCTGTGCTCGTCGATTTGTGGCTTTCGATATGAGCTATTTGATCTGCAATCTGTGGCTAGTGTTCCTTTGATCTAAGATTTGTGTTCTTTGATTTCTCCGCAAATTTCTCGGATGGCTACCGACTCAGTAAACTCGCCGAGTTTACCGAGTTGAAACGGCGTTTAAACCGTTTGAACACAAAACCCGTTTCAGTGTCCGTTCCGACACATTTTCTGGTAAAAAAATGTAGAAACGTCAATTTCAACGTTTCAGAACGTCGTTTTTACAACACTGGATATGATATTAGATTGTGATCTTATTTGCAATTATGATATAGATACAAATTGATGAGGACCTTTGTCATGTGCCTTGGGGTCTCATACTCTCACCAATCAATAATTTAACTCAGGAGTGTAATATACAAGGTTGTCAAACTCACGAATTTAAACAAACTTGTGATAGTGACGCAAACTCATACCATGAAGAAACATGGAATCAGTTTTCAAACCTCTTCCCATCTGAACCGTCTAGATGGGATTTGAGCGGTCGCATTTATTTTTATTTTTTTTACTTTTTATTTTTTAAAAATAATTATTTTAATGGGTAGAGAATCTAAAATTATGATAATTTTTCAACTAACTTATTTTTTAAAACTGATTTTTTCATTTAAAAATTGTGGTTAAAAACAAATTAAATCTGGACCATCCAGATCAAATTTGAATGGCCCAGATCTGGAAGAGCTCTCCCTACCTATCTTGTGATAGGTAGAGAAACTAGTTCCTACCATGAACTCAAATTGTAAACTTGTAAAAGTTTACTTTTCACGTTAAATAGGTATTAATAGTATAAAATTAAATAATTAAAAAATAAAAAATAATGACAATTTGATTTAAATATATTTTAAATCCAAATAAATGAAGTTAAATCCATTAACATTTATAATTTATCATATTTAGCAAATAAATTTTTATAAAATTTATATATATAGCCACCAAGTATGATCAAATTTAAGAAGCTGAGTTAGCAAGAGTTAATGGTGAATTAACATGGCTTTACAAGCTAAAAAGTAAAAGCAGTAAATTTGGTAGATAAACTCATGATTTTAATCGAGTTTACAAGTGACTCAACTCGATTTTGTAAATTAAAAAATGTAAAAACGTTAAACTCGTAAAGCTAACTCACGAGTTTAACAACAATGGTAATATGGGGTGCAACTTGAGTTGATTTACTTTAAAGAGCCTTTATTTATTGGTGTCCAAAGCTAGACTAAATGATAAAACCATACCATTGACAAGGAAAATGGGGAATTTGATTTCAAATCTATAAAATTAAGTTACAAGTACCTAAATGTCCTAACTACTTATATTTTGTATTTTTGTATAAAATGAACAATGAACGGATATAGAAATGAAATGGGCGATAGGAAACCTCTTGGAAATGGATTAGATGGGAATAATAGTTCACTTAATATTAAGAGCTTAATTTCTTAGTTCACTTAATATTAAGAGCTGAGCTTAATTTCACTGAGTTTCTTAGATATATGGAACTCCACACACAGTTGAGTCAAGTAGGCTTAATGACTATCCTAAACATTAGCTAATAATTACCTCTTAAGGAACTATTTGTAATACCTGACTCTATGGTCACTTATCGGAGTTCTTCAGTCATTTAAGAGACACTTGTGACCCAATGGAACCCTTAGAGAATAAAAAATGGTTTAGATGCAATTTTATTAACAAAGTTTTTTCTGATGAGCGTATGACACAAATAAGTTTTAAAAGAGGTAAAAATACCAATAAATAATTTAAAAGAGTGCAAATTCACCAAAATCGTTAAATTTGACCAAACGACCATTAAATTATAATAGAAGAAAATTCTAATAGATTTTGGTGAAATTTAACGGTTTTGGTGAATTTACACTATTTTAGATTATTTATTTGTATTTTTGCCCCTTTCAAAACTTATTTGTGCCAGATGCCCCTCATAAAAAATTTGTTGGTAAAATTGCACCTTAACTCAATAAAAAATTAATATAATTCTCATGTTACTACTCCTTTAATAAATGGTGAATTCTTTGAAACTTTAAAAAATTTATAACTAGTTCTAAAAAAATTAATTGAATTAGTTCAAAGTTCTATTTAAAGCTTTTTGGAAAGATCTTTTCGAAGAAAAGATTATTCGGGCTAACCACTATCCCATTTAGTCCAACAAAGTCTCATTTCAAAAATCTGTAAACTGTAATTTATGCAACAGTTCTTAGTTTTCCCGAGTTAGCTTTGAAATTCCATATCTTTTAATCTAGGCATCCAAAAGTTATGAATTAGAAATTTTTTAAAAGATCTGGAGGTGTAATAACATTGCAAAATTTCGTAGCCTAACCCAAAAAATTACAATCCTATTTAAGTATTGGTCAAGCTAAGTTTTCACGCATTTTGGCCATGATCATTACATGCCGCTAAACTTGAGTTGGTGCTTAGGTCCCCTACTCTTCCTTAGAGAGGTTAGATACACGTCATTACATGATTTAATTTACATACCATAAGATGGAATGATCTTACACAATTATATACAATCAACCACAAATATAATATACAAAGTAACAACACCTAATAGCTTCCTCAGAGTCTCCACCTTCGTTACTTCTTCTCCATCATTTTCTTTCCTTTTGATGAACTAACTCCTACTATTGGTTCTTACATGGGGAAAAGGGGTGAGATTCGGAGGAATCTTATTAGCAACATATCAACTCAATATATATACCTTTCAAGCAAATACACATAGTCAGGGAATAAGCTCAAGCGAGGATTACATGTTCCAAGGCCTAATTATGACATACAAGGAAACTAAACATGTGCCAATAAGTTTCACTACCTTTTGCTTCTTCCTCGAAGTCACCCCATCTCTCTTGCTTGAACTTCTTTGGCTTTGCCTCCTCTTTAGTCTTGATAGCAAATATCAAATCCTATTAATTATTCATGTCAGGGCAGGTTAATACTCATACATACCTCGGTATACTTATATTTGTGTGTAAATATTCTTTCCAAATATCTTAATATCTAACTCATTTATTTTTAGCTCTTTAACTTTATTCCTCTTTCTTTTATTCTAACTCACTTATACCTTGACTTGAAATTCCTTCCTCGTGCCTCTTTTAAAACAGTGGGCATTTCCTTAAATTTTAGGTTCTACTAATCTAGCCCAATTAGTGCTTATCTTCATAGATTAGTTCATCACTTATACAACAACTTTGATTCCATTAAAGTACTTGATCTTCTTTCAAAACTTTGGACAGCTTAATGCTTTATTCTGGAATTTTTCAGATTTAAAATCATTCTTTCTACTTCAGATTCCACTCCATTCATTCTTTCTATCATTTGGAAGCATCAAACAGTGGTTTCCTTATCCATTTTTAGCCTCATGATTCAATCCCCAAGAGCATCCCACCCTTATACACTCAATGACACAACTATCATGTCATTGCCTTAGCGTGTGAACACTTTGGCATCTAAAAACGTTCAAACAGCAGTATTCTTAATAAGGAATTTCCATATTTGCAAACTATACTCCCAAAAATTTGAACAGCATGATGCAAAGGCTTTTAATCACATGCAACACGAAATTATTCATATAAGCGTTATCCCATGCTCCTCTGTCACTTGTTCTAACATTTCCTCTCACTAGATATATATCCTGCAATGAGAATCAATATATAGTGTAGCTGCATAAAATATTGTTTAATTCTTCCATGTATCCGGCAATGAGAATCAATATATAATGTAGCATCAACTGCCCCAGAAATCAATTAATTATAATTAAACATATAGTTCCTTTTTAATGAATGTCCAGCGTGAACCCGATAAGTTGATATTTTATAATTAAATTGGTCTATATTTTATGATATAATTAGTTAGATTTATTAATATTTTATCCCTATTTAATTATCTTGTATATATTTTTCTATCATTTACTTAATTATAGAATAAAAGGATATTTTGATATAAAATCCAATCATATCCTATTTTTATTTTACGGCGATATCATGTAAGAAAACATCAAATAAAAGAATATATATATATATATATATATATATATAAATCAAAGAAGTGGACCCCACGCCTGAAAAGGATGAAGCATGGAAGAGATTTGCGCATGAAGAAAAAGACTAGGGAATATAAGATATTTTTGAGTGTAAAAAAAAAAAAAAAAAGATTTAGATAAGGAAGGAACCTACAGGCAAAACAGCCCTAACTTGTATCCATTAAAAGGGAGCAGCAGCCATGGAGCGGGCTGGACGGGAGAAAAACAGGAACAGTGGCAGCGAGAAAACAGAGAACGTGCATCAACTCCATTGACATTGGGATTAAATAATGTGAAATTAGGTTTTAATCTAATTTACGTCTATGATAGATATATACCTAAAAGTTCCGCATATTCAAATTAAAGTGAACCCGATCTAAAGTGCATTTTATTTAGTTGTGTGAGACATTACATAATTAATTGAGGTAGTATATAAATGAATGGACAGGCATTTATACAAAATAATACTCTAGATTAGTTAATTAAGTTAAGTTAAAATTAATTTAGTGGGGATAAAATCTAAAAAACAAACAAGGGAATTAGTGCATCATTTCCATTTCATTTGGTGCATATGATCAAACCAACTCCATACTTGATCTTAACTTATGGCAACGTGGACATGCTTATTGTGAAGTTTGAAGCAGTAATATTGTCCTGCATTTCTTCATTAGAATGGATTACTCATAAAGACCGTATGAAGAAAGGCAACAACGCTAAAGGATTCGAAATTTATAAATTTACATTTTAAAAAAACAAGTTTAAAAGAAAAGGCATAGTTCGCTCATAGCTAATTAGGTTGAATTTCGGAAGTTTAATTATTAGTCTCGAATTAAAATTTAGTCGCAAAAATTACATAATTAATTGAGAATTAGTTATAATTGTGGAACTACTTAAATATTATAAGTTCAATAATAAATGTCAAAAACTCAATTGCAAAATAAAAATGTTACGTGTTATAAAAAAATAAAAATATTACAACTGATTTTATATTAATAATTCACATTTAAATGTAGAAAAAAAGGTTAAGTATGTCAGTATTGCATTCTGCATTAAATTCGCCATGTCAACATTTTAAGTTAGTGAAAGTTAACAGTGTTAATATTATAAGACTAAAAATACGCTTTATAAATTGAATAGACTAAATTGAAACTTGATGTAAACCTAAAAGATCAAACAAATATTTTAGCTTAAAAATAATTATCCTAATTAAGTAATTCAACTATAAGACTCTATTCAGTCGGGAGAAAAAAAAAAAAAAAACTGTAAGACTCTATTCAGCGTGATTAGTTGAAACAATCGATTTAATGCTTAATGTGCCCATTTTAGTTATGTATGTGACGATTCAACTGGGCCAAAGTGTGAATACTCTAACAAAATACGGTTCAAAATCTCTCCACCCAAAACTGATCCAATTAACAATGGATGTTTTGTTATATGCCAACCAGAGGCCTAATCACTACTATTTGACATACATGAAGCTTTCTAGCTACTACTACATCAACCGGGTGTTTTGGATATTTTTTGGAGAATTTCAATGGACAATCGGGCTCCAACAATTTCAATCTAGTTCGGAGTAGTATACAATATATGGTGAATGATTTTCATGATATTAATTACTCCTTATTCCTATCACTACTACAAAAAAGGGTAACTACTTCCCTAAAAGACTTCCTTATTTTTAAAAATGAAGTTAAAAGTGAACAAAGTGACATTCTTGTAAAATAAATACTGATATTATCAAATTTGGCGTCCTAAAATAAGTTTAAGAACGTCTAAAATAAATTAAGGCGTCCTAAAATAATTTCAAGACGCCTAATTTAAAATTTTATGCGCCAAAAATTAATGTTTTAGCGCCTTGGCGCCATTTCACGAATTTTTTGGCACCTGCAGAAGTCTGATGAGGAATAATTTTTTTTTTTTTTTCATCTTGAAATAAAAACAAGACGTCCTAATTAAATTTAATTAAGTTTTAAGGCGTCCTGATAGAACGTCAGGACGCCTTAATAAAATTAAACGATTCAGACGCCTTAATAAAATTAAAGGCGCCCGATAGAATTGAACGCCTTTAATAACATTAAAGGTGGACTAAACTTCAGGACGCCTTTAATTCTATTAAGGCGCCCTGACTGAACTTTAGGACGCCTTTAATTCTATTAAAGCGCCCTGAATCACTTTTTAGGACGCCGATATTGCACAATAAAGTATTTTGCACACCTGCGTAGACTCTTAATTTCTCAGCTGAGCCTCTCTGCTTCCCTCAACCCTATCTCTCATTTGTGCGCCGTCTCCTCCGTCTTCGTGTTCCCAAGCCTTCGCGACAGTCACCCTCACTCTCCCCTACCTCATTTCTCACCGAGCCTCTCTGCTTCCCTCAACCCTACCTCTCATTTGTGCGCCGTCTCCTCCGTCTTCGTCTTCCCAAGCCTTCGCGACAGTCAACCCCACTCTCCCCTACCTCATTGTGCGCCGTCTCCTCCGTCAGTTCTTTGCGGTGTCCGTTGTTCTCGTTCTCTCTCTTTCCGTCTTGCTCTTCGGTGTTCTCCGTTAGCTCTTCGTGGTGTCCTTTGTTCTCACATTGTGCGCTCTCATTCTCTCTTTCCGGCGCGTCCCCATGGTAAGCCCATCGGTCCACCCAATTCTAACTACTGATATGGATAAAAACATTCAGATCGTTCTCGTAATCTGAAATCTTATGATTATACTCTGGGTATTTAATATTATTGCTTCTTATCATTTCTAACCAAGTTTAATTAGTTTGCTAGTGTGTTTCAGACATGATTAACATGTTTAAACTTCAAATTACCATAAAGCAAGATTTTGTCAGAAGCATTAAATACAAAGCAGACACATTCACCATTTTGGCAAGAAACCTTCTAAGCAAGCGAAAAGCATTCTAGCTGTTCCCGAGACAACATTCTGAGTGTATCTCAACCGACAATTTGAATAAAGAATGTCAAGGACGAATGTCGGAAGCATACGAAGAGACGGAGCAACGTAATCTCAACGGATATATTCATTACTCACAACGGCTCATTTAATCTCATCCCAACGGTCATAAATGCTATCATCTATAAAACCCAGAAGTATTGAAGTCTCCAACCACCAAAACTCTGCGCATTCAATTAGCTATTAAGATCATTTATTGTTTCTACTCTAAGAGTTAGTATCTTCAGATATGTTACGCTTTAGTGATTATTATTCTACTCTTTTAGAGAGTTCTTTATTGATTATCTTTCTTGTAAGAATCTCAAAGTATTGAGACTTTGGGATTGAGATATTTGATTACAACTTGTAAGGGGGAGTAAGTTCTAGAGAGAGAATTACTCCATGAATTACAAAGTGTGTAATCATTTGAGTTAGTGAAATCTCAGAGAGTCTGGGGACTGGACGTAGGTCGAGGATTTAGATCGACCCAGTATAAATAGCTTGTGTTCATTCTTCTTCTACCTTACTCTGTTCATCTCTGTTTTGTTTAATTCAAACAGAGCATTTTCAGAAGAAAATTTTAATATCCCCAATTCACCCCCTCTTGGTGATATTCCGTCTTTCACTAGTCGAGAGGAGTATTTGAAGAAGTTTAATAGAGCATAGTTTCTGGCAATGAATCTGATAAAGTTAGTTGAAACTGTTTTGTGTCTAAGGAAGGGTTGGTTGATCATGGTTACTTAATTAGTCACCGTTGCAGAAGAACAGAGAGACTCCCACTAGACTAACATCGACCTGACCAATAGGTCTGATTAACTGTGTTGGGTTCATGACTTTAGCTCTAGTTAGAGCATGGTTTCATTTTGTATAATTGTATCACACGAATATTCCTTTGGGATTTTAATTTAACCAATATATGTGTGGGCATATAATATCGGTTACTCATCGTCTAAATGCTAATGCATGCTCTCTGTTGCGAATTACTCTGATCTGTCACACCGTCAACTATGTTAATATTCCTAATACTACATGTCAATAAACATAATAGATAGTATGCAATTTGAGGTGTTACAGTTGTAAGGAAGTTAGTGTAGAGGATCTTGGTGCGGATTTGAGATTTGAATGGATTTTTAGGGTGGAATAGGAAGAGGAAATAGGTTGTGTGTACTGGAGTAGCCTGGTTCTTGGTCTGGCGTAAGTAAAAGAAAGGCCAGTGAATGGTATAGAAGAAGTGGTTTGATAACCTGAGGTGTTTACTGTGACTGGCTTCTTTTTGGAAGTTTTCTTGGGAGGATTGATTTGTCTGGCCAAATGATAGATAGATCGGAAGACATTATCATAATTTGTAGAAGCGGTATGTGGGGAGTATATTGGATAAGGTGGAGGGTTAGAGCATGGAGGATTTTGAGGTTTGGAAATATCAGCGTCAATCTGTTTCAACTCCTCTTTAACCTTTCAGAGCTCCCACTTAACTCAGGTTCATAGTATCTCTGATCAATATATTGTTTGAGATCAATATCAAGCTATTGTGCTTGGGAAGAAAGCCGAAGATGTAACTTCTTGATCTCTTCTGCAATAGTATCAACCAGGGTAGTTAAGTCCCCAGTCTTGCTAACGAGAGTGTCTAGCTTAAAGTCAATCTTGGGAAGGAATTTGTTTTGGCTTACAGCACTTTCTGTATGGCAATAAGAATTTCTTCTACATGAGAGGCTGACTTATATCCTTAGGGAGTGACTTTTGTGGCTGACTTGTATTACTGAAGTGATTTATTTAATTTTATTAATCTTTTTAAATTAGTCAACTAGTTTTTATATTAATGACTGGGATAGTGAAATTATCTTTATTGGCTTGATGGGTCTAATTATCTAAACCACGCGCAAAAAAACACAACCTGACGGGAATATATAGAAAATGGGATCCTGTAAACGGATCCTTTCTTTATTTGATTTTAATATTAATGATATTGAAATTTATCTCATAATTGGATATAATGGTCCCATATGCCATATAGGATATAGGTACTACATATTATTTTATTATCCAACCTGTTCCATGTAACCACTTAATTCATAACAACTTTCTTATTGGTCCCAAAAAAAAAAAAAAAAACAACAACAACAACAACTTTCTTTGCTAGTTAAAAAGACAGAATAGAAAAACATAATAGAAAATGATAGCTATATCAATTAAATGTGCCAACTACTAGCTGGCTCAAGACATAATAGAAACTATTAGTGTCGTGATAAACTGAATTATTCAATTGGATCGGGTGCTAGTTTTAAATGTTTCTAAATTTTATGTTATTTTTTAATTGTGAAAGTATAATATACTTTAATTTGTTAAGTGCTACTTTAATCAATAAAAATATTTAAGGGAGATAATGACAGCAATTTTCCATATTTGATATCATAAATCTTTGTCAGCCTTTGAAAGCCGACGAATTAAATAAAGAAAGATTGAACGGAAGAAGGTTTGCATTTAAACCGATCATCATCCAACATCTTTTATTATCTTTATAAACCCCCCCCCCCCCCAAAAAAAAAAAAAAAAAAAAAAAAAAAACAAAAACTGATTTGTCAAGTTTTGAAAAGACTCATTTAACATCTTTTGTTTGTGGTTCAGATTTAATATTTCTTTCTCATCTTCGTGATGTTGTTTTCATAACCACCATTTAGGTAGTAAATGGAACAAAAAAAGTAAAATGCGCTTAAGATCATTCAAGTTCGCACCTCACTTTGAAAAAAAAAAAATAAAATTGGTACCTACCTTTTATTATGTAATAAATACCATGGATGTGAGATTTTTCTAATCTACATGTAAATATATGTATTTAATCCATATATAATATACTTATACACTCATCCGGTCTTTAATATAAGATTTAGTTGACTTTTTTGTGGAAATATTAAGAAAACTAAATAAATTAATTAATTATAATATATATTTTGTGTATCATTATATTTTGAATGAGTTTACAAGTTAAACAAATTAGTTTGTAAAAAATGATAAATATAAATATTTTAATATAATTTATTTAACTTCTTTAATTTCTCAAAAAATAATTCAATGTGTCTTACACCAAGGAGGACCTGAGAAAGTAGTGAGTAGGAGTGTACTTATTTAATTTAGATTTATTGGTAAAATAATTGAAAGTAAAAGTATTGGAATGACAAGATACCTAACTTTCCATTGGAACTAAATGCTTCAAATTACCAATAAACGTTTCCTTTATGAGTTTATGTCATTGATCAAGAAGAATAATTAAGAATAAATTAATTATGTTCTATTAAGGGATTAGGAGATTAGATAGTCAAAAAAATGATTAGGAGTGTAACTGTGAGTGTGAGCATATTAATATCCTACAAACAAATTGATTTACTTGAATTTAAGGCAAAATAAAAACAAAGAAATTCTTACCACCATAAGAAACTAGAAGAGCACATGTAATTCGAGAGAAAATTTCTTTTACAAACTTAAATCGTATACCGTAAATCATGTTGGAAAAGTAGCTTTATTGCTGGTCCAAACAGTACTTACATTATTCAATTCACCATGGAGGGACTTATATTAATCTTGGAATAATTTTATAAATTTTTTGCCAGAATAATTTTATAAATTAATCATCATGGATTAGCATTAATTTATTATAGTTGTTGGCAAAAACGAATTAACTAATTATAGGGATAATTAAGAATTTAACCTATTGATCTTGTATTAAATATAATATTACAATATTACAAATTTTTTTTTTTTTTTGATATATAAAGAGTTTAGGTGGGGGTAGACACCGGTACTCCACTAGGGCCGAAAGCACATCTCCGACTCGAAGAGCACGTTTATAGAGGTACTTACAAATCGTCCACCAACGATGCCCTCACATCAACCAGCAGGCATCAAACCTCCTCTTTTTAAGATAAAAAGCCGACACTTTAGCTAACTATATCAATCTCATTGGCTATTACAACAAGTTGGACCTTAGTTAAATATACATAAATTGTGATACGTTGGATCGCACATATAAACTCGATGGGTGAAGGCCCAGACTTATAACTCCTTATTGCCCAGTGGTTTCCTGGCACAAAGCTGATTTTTTTTTTTTTTTTTTTTTTTTTTTTTTTTAAACATCGAGAAATGTTGGATAAAAACACCATCGAGAAATGAGAGGCTCTTTAATTGGTTACTGATTAATTTTGGTACTTCCTCCTGCCATAAATATAGAAGTTAGGTAAGGAGTCTATTTTAGGATTCAGAAGTAAATTTATTTTAGAAGCTTTTACTCAAAAGTATTAGGTATTCAAAAACTTTTTATAGATCACTAGTGCAAAAAAGGCTTTTAAGACCGGACAAAAGAGAAATTCGTAAGAGGCCGGATATCGACCGGTCTTGTTCCAGTAGGTATTAAAAGTCTACCATTTAAGATCGGACTCGAACCGGTCTTAAAGAAACTCTTTTAAGGCGGACATTTAAAAACTTGGGTCTTAAAAAGTTATACTAAATGAAGCCGAAATATTTTTGTTCGATCCTAATGCTCAACTTTTAAGACGGTCAAAAAATAGGCGCTCTTAAAAGATCGTAATTATAAGACCGGACAAGACACATACGGTCTGAAAAATAGCGGCTTCTAAGACCCACGACTAATTACACACGGTCTTAAAGGACGACTTTCAAGAGTGGATGATAAAAACATCCGGTCTTAAAGATTTTGATTTAAGACCGGACGTCTAAATATCGGTCTTAAAAGACCAACTTTTAAGACCGGGTTTAATATTAAAACTCAAAAGTCGTCGACCTTTAAGGCCAGGTCATATAATTACATACGGTCTTAACAAGTCAACATTTTAAGACCGGCTTATTATTTCCGGTCTAAATACTTTAGCTAACTATATCAATCTCATTGGCTATTACAACAAGTTGGACCTTAGTTAAATATACATAAATTGTGATACGTTGGATCGCACATATAAACTCGATGGGTGAAGGCCCAGGACTTATAACTCCTTATTGCCCGGTGGTTTCTGGCACAAAGCTGATTTTTTTTTTTTTTTTTTTTTTTTTTTTTTTTAAACATCGAGAAATGTTGGATAAAAACACCATCGAGAAATGAGAGGCTCTTTAATTGGTTCTTGATTAATTTTGGTACTTCCTCTAGGCCATAAATATAGAAGTTAGGTAAGGAGTCTATTTTAGGATTGAAGTAAATTTATTTTAGAAGCTTTTACTCAAAAGTATTAGGTATTCAAAAACTTTTTATAGATCACTAGTGCAAAAAAGGCTTTTAAGGCAGGACAAAAGAAATTCGTAAGACCGGATATCGCTTAGGTCTTGTTCAGTGTATTAAAAGTCTACCATTTAAGATCGGACTCGAACCGGTCTTAAAGAAACTCTTTTAAGGCAGGACATTTAAAAACTTGGGTCTTAAAAAGTTATACTAAATGAAGCCGAAATATTTTTTGTTCGATCCTAATGCTCAACTTTTAAGACCGGTCAAAAAATAGGCCGCTCTTAAAAGATCGTAATTATAAGACCGGACAAGACACATACGATTCGAAAAATAAGCGACTTCTAAGACCACACGACTAATTACACACGGTCTTAAAGGGTGACTTTCAAGAGTGGATGATAAAAACATCCGGTCTTAAAGATTTTGATTTAAGACCGGACGTCTAAATATACCGGTCTTAAAAGACCAACTTTTAAGACCGGGTTTAATATTAAAACTCAAAGTCGTCGACCTTTAAGACCGGTCATATAATTACATCTGGTCTTAACAAGTCAACATTTAAGACAGGCTTATTATTTAGGTCTAAATTTTCCCAATTTTCCCTATTTGTTCTTCCGATTATATATATACACAAATCCACCACCCAATCCAGCACATAAAATTCGATACTTTAAGCTACAAGCTATGAACAATTATTTGAATAAATTGAATTGGAAAAAGAATACAAATATTATTCACCATGAGCTATTTGGCCTCTTAATTAATGATTACTATGACTACAACACCTAAATTAATTCATAGAATAAGATAACTTACTTACAAATACAATAAGTTACAAGTACAACATACATGCGCCCAAAATAATATTCACCATGCCTTCATCGATTCCCCCACCCAACAACGTAACATCCTCTTATATAACATGCCCCTTTGCATCGGATCGCCACAAAAATAAAACAAGAACAAAATTCATAGTCGAGTGACATTAACTATGAACATAGATAGAAGGAATATAATATATATAGTTAAAGCCTTAAAGTCTTCAAAGAAATCTGCATATGAATATTACCTTATGAATTGACTCTTTTATAAAGTGATATCTTCCCATATCCCTTCTTGATGATCACTTCTTATGTCGGGTTCATTATCCGCTTCATCTTCTTCGTTCATGTCCCAGGTAGACCCCTTGAAAAAGGAGTACTCTCGGGAATACCATAATTTGAATTCATTTCCTCATCAATATCAATGACCCTCTTTCCTTGGAGAGCTACGAGACCACATTTTATTTTCTTGATCGGTGATATAGAACACTTGTTTTGCCTGGTCCGCCATAATAAAAGGTTCATCTCCAAAACTTCTACCATTGACATCGACTAATGTAAATCCTAACCGATCGATCCGAACACCATTATTGACATTAACCCACTTGCATTTGAAAATGGGAAATCTAATTTTCACATAGTCCACCTCCCAAATCTCTTCAATAACCCCATAATATGGCATGAGCGCCAATAAAGGGCTCTTGTCTTTCGAACGGAGAAGTGCATAGATTCAGCCTCTAACATAACACTCGTTACGACGTGCCCGTATCATCTAGGGACTTCGTGTAAAATGTATAACCATTGATCACATACGAATTCCAACTTATGACATCAACCTCGGGACCACTGCTAACCATTTGATTGTATCGAAACACATTCCTCTCCCTCGACCTTTCGTTTGAACCGTTTGCAAAAGTTACATTTATGCTCCCTAATCAACCTTTGTTCGGTCATTCGATGATTTTCTTTCCTTACGGCTTCTTTATGTGCAGCTATCTTTATGGCTTGAACTTCATCGACGTTATTCAAGATGTATAAGTGGACTTGTGACAATTCATCGGGATCCACACTCTTTACGGAAGCCCCTCGTCTACCCCCATTGACATCTTTGACGTTTTGGAAGCCCAATATGTCTTACTTTGGCCAAATAATCTTGACAAAATTCCATGGCTTCTTCGAAACATATTTGAACAATCGATGCTTACATCGCCGGTATGCGTTCTTCACGTACCTTTTTAGGAATTTCATAGATCTTTCAATTGGGTACATCCAAGTAAATGGATAGGCCGCACATCTTTATCTCCCTCACTAGATGAACAATTAGATGAACCATGATGTCAAAAAATGTAGGAACAAAAAGCTTCTCAAGGTGGCACAAGATAAGATATCCTTCATTCTCCAATTCATCCAACTTTTCAATCTCAAAAACTTTACTACAAAGCGCATTGAAGAAGACACAAAGTCTAGTCAAAACGACCCGAAGATAATATTCGGCGATGCCTCGAATAGCTATTGGGAGTAGCTGTTGCATCAAGCCATGACAATCATGAGACTTTTGGCCTACTAATTTCAAGTCCTTCATCGATACAAGCCTATTAAAATTTGAAGAATACCCCATGGGAACTTTTGTGCCATGTAAACACTCACGAAAACTTCGTTTCTCATCCTTAGACAAAGTATGAGAAGCCGGGGGACAATAAGTTCTCTTCCCGTCGGCCTTGGATGTAACTCTTCGCGTATTCCCATTGCTATCAGATCCAATCTTGCATTCACACCATCCTTGGAACTACCTTGTATGTTGAGAAGCGTGCCGACAATACTATCACATACGTTTTTCTCCACATGCATGACATCAATACTGTGTCTCACATCAAGATTGCGCCAATATGGAAGATCGAAGAATACATATCTCTTTTTCCATATATTTGTTTCTTTTCTACACTTTGCGGTCTTAGAATACGACATTGATATTTTTCACCTTTTCATAAACTTGCTCCCAGTCAATGCCACCGGAGCATCTTCATACTCTTGGCCACCAAAAAAGGCTTTCTTCAATCGACGATATGGGTGGCCCCGTCTAAGAAATCTCCTATGTCCAAGATAAACCGTCTTTCTTCCATGTTGAAGTTGATGGTAGCGTGTGCCTTCTTCACAAACCGGACATGCTTTATGGCCTTTTACACTATACCCTAACAAGTTCCCATATCTTTGGGAAGTCGTTTATAGTACAAAATATCATGGCTCGCATTTTAAACACCTCCTTCTTGAAAGTGTCAAAAACATCAACACCTTTTGCCCACAACTCCTTCAAGTCTTCGATCAAGAGTGAAGGTAAACATCAATGTCATTTCCGGGTTGTTTCGGTCCCGAAATCAACATAGACAAGACATGATGTACTTTCGTTTCATGCATAACATTGGAGATAAGTTGTAAATAATCAGTAGTACAGGCCATGAACTATGTATCTTTGCTAAGGCTTCCATATGGATTCATGCCATCCGTGGTAAGGGCAAGCCTAAGGTTCCTAGGTTCTTCGCCGAAGTTCGGAAATAATTGATCGATTTTCTTCCATTGAGAAGAATCGTAGGATGTTGAAGCTTTCCATCGAAATCCTCTCATCTCGCATGCCACCTCAAATTTTTTGCATCATTTTCATTCGCAAACAACCGCTTGAACCTTGGTATGATTGGAAGATACCACAACACTTTTGCGAGGCCCCTTATTTGACTTGTACCTTGGGGTTTCACATTTCGGACAAGTGCTCCTCTTCAAACTCTTTTCTATACAATACGCAATCATTCGGGCATGCATGGATCTTTTTGTACTCCATCCCGAGTGGACAAAGTATTTTCTTAGCATCATAGTATCGATGCGGCAACACATTATCATCGGAAGCATGTCCTTAAAAGCCTCAAGCATTTACGAAAAACTCTTGTCGCTCCATCCATGACGTGCCTTCAAGCTTACCAATTTCAATACAAGCATTCAACAATTGGTATTTTTTACACCCACGGTATAGAGGGTCTCGCATCACGCACATATTACCATATGCATGTGATTGATGAAAAGTGTAATATCCTAATTTTTGTATTAGGATTTAATCATAAATAAGGAAAAGTCAGTTACCATGATACATAAATTTATTATGTAATTATCAAAATAAAGATATGTATATAAATATCATTTATGATAGCAAATTAAATTAATAAAATAAGGGTGGAAATGTGGAAATAATAATTGGTAAAAAAAAAAAAAAAAAAAGAAGAAGAAGAAGAGGGTATAAACGTGGAGGAAAAAAATGAATAAAGATAATAGTAAATAGTAATTAAAAATAACATTGGGTCCTTCATGGTAATTTTCCCCATAAAAAAAATAAAAAAAAATAATGGTGGCAGCACGAGGCGCCACCTTTGTATTACACAATGGCGGTGGAAAGAATGAATATTTCCACCGCCTCTCCTAATCTATTTAATGAGTGAATGTGTGTGTGGGATATTATGTGTGTGTGTGCGCGGAACAGAGCGGGAGAGCAGAGTGAGAGCGCGTGTGCAGGGTGAAAGAGAAGAAAAGGGGAGTCAAGATAATATTTTAAGGTATGCTATTTATTTTATAAGATCATTTAGGTACTTAGATTATTTCTTTTCAATAAACTTTCTTCATAAAAGTTGTTCTACGTATTTTTCTCTTTCTAATGAGAGTAAAATAATATTGATTATTGAAAATTTTAGGATCCGAATATTAGTAAAGTTTTGAGTTTTGATAATAGAAGGCTATATATATGTCAAGTATGATTAGTAAATGACTTTAATCGGTTTAGATTTGTTAGTATGTTGTTATAGAAATTGAGCTATTTTCTATGCAAAAGAATTTAGGATTTATGTCATATAGGATATTTAAAGTGCTATTTTTAGAAAAACTAAAGTGAGATAATGATCTAGTTAATTATCTAATTATGAAATTAGTAATTATTGTTAATTCCATTAACATATAATTATGTATTTATTTTTAAAGGGGTGATTTCTCTCACGGTTAGTGTTGTGTCAAGAACTTGAGGTAACCACTTTCCAATTTATCTTGTATACTTGTTGAGGTAATTATAAACATATTCTTATATATCTAAATTGTATGAGTATATTATAATTTGTTATCTATGAGAATATATATATATATATATATATATATGAGATATTTGTTTGAAGGTAATTAGTTAAGTGGGCATAAATTGTTTATATTGTTATGATTAAAATTGTTTATTTTTAAATTATGAAAGTTTATGCACGATGTTGATTATTGAACATAAGCGTGAATTGTTGATGTTGAAAATTGTGTTATTTCTTGCATATTGAGGTGTTCGGATTGAGATGAGATGTGATGGTAGGAGATTAATTTTATACCACGTGGTATTGCCACCACTTGAGCGCAGTGGATGGATGGCCGGATATTGCCCTTGGTATCATCCTAATCCTTTGGCCGGGATTAGGGTCGGCTGGGAGTGACACCTTTCTATATTCGAGAGAAAGGGAACCCATGGTCCGATATGAGTTTTGTAGCCTTTGGCCGGGCTACACCTCATTATTGGTGAGCTTGGAATAATCTCGTCAAAGAGATTAAACCTATTATATTGCAGCCTATGGGTTACTCGGAGTTATAAGGAGGTTATAAGGAGGGTTGAGGGAGTTACATGCATATTGAATAATTTTGAATTATTAGTTGGTTTGGTAAGTTACTTAGAGTTTTTGATATACGAATGGATAATTGGTCCACTTAACTATCTTGTAATTACTCCTTGTATACTTGTTAAATTGGATATGTGGTTACTGAGTCTTTGTGACTCACCCCGTCATTATTTATTTTTCAGGCGCTGATGCTAAGGGGAAGAAGGCATTCGAGACTTGATCCAAGTTATCAATCTTGTATGTCTTATTTTGTTACATGAGTATAATTTGATGTATATTGCCAAACTTTAGGGCCTCAAATCGGTACGTTGCATATTTTGATTATTCCGTTGCATACTAGAACTTATGATGTGAACAGTGATTGTTGATATGAATTTTACTATGGAATGATTTATTTTGACTGGAATTAAGTACGTTTAGGTATAAAATAATTATTTAAATGGTAATTTTGGGAGGATGTTACAAAAAGCCTCTTCTCCTACATCACGGATAATGTCCTCTATGTGATCATCCATATCCGTGTCATTATCATCAAAGGCCACTTCCCTATGTTGAGACCCACTTGGTATTTTTTCACCATGCCATACCCATCTTGTATAAGTCTTACAAATTCCTTCGCAAATTAAATATGTGTGTATAACTTCGGGACTTAGTCGCCTCTCATTCAAACATTTTACACAAGGGCAATAAAACTTCCCACCCTCGGCATGGGCATTTTGTTTAGCAAATTTTATAAAGTCCCTCACCCCATTCGATATTCAACACTCGTCCGTTTAGCATTTATCCAACTGTGATCCATAGTAGAATTCCTATATATATAGACGGAAAGATTTAACATACATATATATGCTCAAATGTCGGTTATGTCTTTTTTTTTTCTTTTTTCGGATAAACTTGCTCATTAAATGCGAACGAAGAATCACTTTTGGTCATAAATGTATCGCAGTGAATCCAAGAACCAAAATAAATGCATGACGAGGAAATTAAATGCATCGCGTGAAGGTCTTGTGGACTCTTTGTATCATATAAATTCAAATGCGTTTGCTTAGTGTTTCTTCTCCCGCCACGAACGTTGATGTTGCGTATGCAGAAAGAGTACCCTAAAATCATTTATTGGTCGGTTGGGTAGGTCTAAAGTGCAATTATAATCTTCAAAATACAATATCCATTAACAACACAGAAACCCATAAGAACATTTGATCGATTTCGCTCAACCCAGGAAAAACCCAGAACGATGAGCAGGAAAATCATAAAGTTATATAACAGAAACACCTCTTACAGCTTGGTCTATAGACGTTTAGCTAAGGAACCGAGAAAGTGATTGTCGAGAGAGCAACGCGAAACGGCGAAGTGGCGGCGAACACGAGTAACACTTTAGGCGCGACAATAGAAGTTTAGAGAGGGAAATTTAATATTCCACGCGACGAGCGAGACATGTTTTATATTTGGGATTTTATTAAGACCGGAGTTTTATAATACTCCCGGACCTAAATTGAGACAATTAAACCGGTTCATTAAAAAGTAGACGGTTCTATATATACAATTTTTTAAGACCGCCGTTTTATAATACTCCGGTCCTAAAATTCCTCGTTTTTGTGCTTTCTAAAAAAGGATTTGGCGAGCGCAGCAACTGAATGAATAAAAATTAAAGGAAAACAGGAGTTTCTTTAATTACATATATTACTTGCATATGCACGTACACAAGAAAAAATACAAAAGAAAAACAAGCGAGAAAATTATCAAAAACAAGAATCGACTAAACATCTCCTAAAGCTTATTATCCTCCAAAGCCTTGGCGATTTCGGCGTGAACACCATTAATTTCCCGGGAGATCGGCAAGTTTGTCTTACTCGATTCAGCCACAATGCTTCATTAGAGGAAAGAGGAGAGGGTCGGTAGTAGTCGCGGTGGGGCCAAGAGGTTGGAGAGGGGAGCGGAACCTCTTCATCATCCGAAGAAATAACAATGGGTCCAACGACCCGAGACTCTTTCTGTCATAATAGGACGGACTCTCGATGGAGGAGGCGCACCGTATAACGATCGACGGAAGGCACGAGCATCACGACTAAGAGCACCCCTACGAGCGGTTCTCTTGAATCTAACCATGGTTTGAGTAGTTGGGGCAGAGAGGTATGAGAAGTTAATTAATAAAGGCAGAGAGCTGTTCTCAGATAGCCACGTACGTAGTTTGGAGTTACGAGGTAGTGAGGAATTAATAAGGAGTTATAGGTACGCGGTATAAAATTCCATTATTTAATATTTTTGCAATTCATTTTATTTTAAGACCGACATTTTTTAAAATATCCGATCCTAAAAGTCTAAATTACTTTTAAGACCGACCTTTTATCATTAACCCGGTACTTATAGGTATGCGGTATAAAATTCTATTATTTAGACCGATCTTTTATAATAAGTCCGGTCCTAAAAGTCTTACTTTTAAGACCGACCTTTTATCATTTACCGGTACTTACACACCTTTGCTCAAATGAATGATGCAGAGTCTCTTCGGCTTCCAGATAAACTTCCCAACTAGGCGTCTCCTCGTATTTTGATGAACAATGCGTCTCCTTATATTCTGATGAACAATGCGTCTCCTCATTAAAGTTTCCGGCGTTTCACATTGTTCGGGATGGGTTCTCTATTTAAACTGTTGTTACTTGTACTTTCTTCACATTCTTCTCCCCCGGGTCCTCCGTTTCCTCCTCCTCCTCTTCAACCTCGGCCCCATTTTGTAATGGCTGCTCCCCCGTCCTCCGTTTCCTCCTCCTCCTCTTCAACCTCAGCCCCCTCCGCCACCGCCTCCTCCAAATCCGACCGTGAAGCGGTTGGTGCGATCTTGGTGGCCGCGTCGATCAAATCGATCGACATTTGGGCCAATTGGTTCAGCTTGCTCATACCATGAACAACAAGCCGAACGTGGTACTCCACGCCAATGACGTGAACTACGATCCCGCCCGAAGACGACTCCGACAACTCCGACGACTCGACGCCCCCCCTCTCCGACTACGAGAGGGATTAGTTTTTTTTTTGTTGCTTTTTAATTTTGATTTTTTTTGTGATCGCTGCCCCTATAGGGGCGTAAAAAAATTAGTAAATAAAATATTTTTAAATTTTGTTCTCGTGCGAGTTTAGTACTTTATCCCATTATCGAACCTGGAAAGCAATAAACAAGGCAACTATGAAGGATGGATAATGGCGAGACTAAAAAACCTAAAATAAAAGAACGAAAACTTTAGTTAGTAAATCGACGGTCCTAAAAACACGCCATTTTTGTCAGCTTTGGTTTCCATATCCGATTGCCTCTTGTCCTTTTCATTATCGTCTTTCTTTTTCCGACAAAAAGGAAACAAACAAAACATTGTCCTCGTGTAAATCCAACAACAAAAATTCACAGAATACAGTTAAGAACATACAAAAAAAAGGAGCTTTTACCTTATTCGGATAAGAACAAACAAAGTGACTATTCTTCTCAAGGTTGGACCTTCGTTGATGTCGATTTTACCTCCCCATGTTAGAAACAAAGTGTCCTTTTCATTATCTTCCTTCTTTTTCCGACAAAAAGACAAAAGACAAAATAAAAGGGACACCGATAATCCGCTCTACACATGGAGAGGTAAAACGATGATAATGAAGGACCTAGCTTGAGCAAAACGCCAGAACCTCGGTTGTCTTCAACCCTATCCATTTAATTTGTCTGAAAAGGGGTATTTAAAGGTGATTGACTTTTAAGATCGAACAAATAACAACATACGGTCCTAAAAGTTAAGCAGACTTGTAACCAAAGGACTTTTAAGACCGATTATTTATAAAAATACGGTCCTAAAAGTTAAGCGGATGATTTTTAAGACCGACCTTTTATAATACGTCCGGACCTAAAAGTACATGTGGTTTTTTAAGCTTTTAGGAGTGGACACTAAAGCAATATACGGTCCTAAAAGTCTCATACTTTTTACACCGAACTTTGCGGACCTTTAAGACCAGGACATCTTGTTAATGAACGGTCTAAAAGTCTCGATTTCAAACACTAAATTAAATAGCTATATCCACCATCCAATAATACATTCGAAACCCAAAATGGACACAAGAAAATTGTTCGAAAAATTAACTAAATTTATTTATTGAATTTTACATTGCCTATGTATATTTACAAATGAATTGTTCAAAAAAATAAACAAATTTAGAAGATCAATTATTGTTGCTACGAGAATATACTTACAAATGAATTTAGGACATTAATTATTGTCATTTTTCGACTCTAAGATCGGACCATACGAGATATTCACAAAACACATTGCGTATGTGCTCCGGTTCATCATCGAGAAAAGGGAGTTTTGCATTGAAACATACGTAACATCAAAAAGACAAGAAGCGAATTAACTTGCGTGCATATTTCATTTGTAACGAAGCCGAAACTTAATTAACTTGCATAATATGTAACATCAAATACATTTACCTTTGCAGTTAATTTAGTATCCCCTCGCCTTGTAATATCATACATGTGTTTCATGACGTACTGGCCACATAAGTTGGACTCTCGTGGTTACCGACGGGTCTAAAAAGAACAAGAAATATATATAAGAGCATATATATAGCTCAACGACCAAGTTCACAAAGCAGTGTGCTACAAATATTGTACCAACCTCTGGTCTGTACCATATGAGGTCTTTGTCCTGCGTAGCACGCCTTTTCTTTTCTACTCTTTGGAAGGTCCTCATGGCACTATCATCAAAATCACAAATTTATCAATGATTCACTTAAAATTCACGAGAGATGTCGACAAGAGAATCAAAATGACATGCTTACTCGTTGATGGTCACGCACCAACGTAGGCAATGGCTCGGTGTGAGTGGAGCATAAGAAGATAACTTTATGCTCCTCCATGCACATGAGGACCAAGCGCGTGGCGGCTAAAAATTCACATCGTAAACTATACTCGGTGATATATGTAGCGAGAATTAAGTGAATTGCGGACAAGATTTTTGATATGTACTGTGGAAGAATGGCAAAAAGTACAACTTTCTGCTCACTTCACACAACCTCTTTGATATGTACTCTGTCTCTCCTCCATGGTTGTTTGACTTGAATAGACGGGGCACAAGAATCCAAAATCGTTGATCCTGCACCTTTGAACCAATTCATGATGCAAGAACCTACCATAATGACATCGATCGGGAATTAGTATATATGTATGTATGTCTAAACGATGCATTTAAATGATGTACTCATAGACGAGAAGATACTTACTTCATAAAAATTCTAACAAGCGCATCAATAAGCTCTGTCGAGGAAGCAGCAGGGACTCAACATCAACGGTGTCAACTTGAACGGGCATAGGATGAGGGACGCCTAGTACTTCATTGGCAGGCCACGATTTATCCTTAAAATATCCACTCTTCATCAGATCGGATATTTTTTCCCTGGCAGCAGCCAACTTAGCAGTAGGGGATAGAGCTTGAGGAGGGGATGGAGCTTGACGAGGGGATGAAACTTGAGGAGGAGGGTTGAAGCTTCGGGAGCGGTAGAGACATGTACAAGCTTAAGCGCCAAGGGATGAAGGTTCCCTTGACATCACTCACAAGCTTCGACTCATCGGTTTGGAGAGGAGCGTGCATCAATGATCACCTTTTCAACCGACACTCGACTTCATCATCGGGCATTTGTTGGTGGTGTACGGTTGATCCCAAGTTGTGAACAGTCCCTTTTACAACCAATAATCGTCCATCATGATGATCGGGATCCTCCACATAAAGGTCACAAGGTTGCTCTGACTGTCCAACAATGCAGCTCCCTCCAGTGCTCTGCTGCACAGTTGCAAGTGAATGTGTGAAGGGAACACTGGTCTCTGGACGATTGCTCAAAAGCAGCCTCAGCTAACTCAGTTCCTCCTTTATCTGGCTCATCTCGGATTGAAACATTGCAGTCATTGAAGCTTCATTAGCAGCCAGCGTCTGGTCCATCTCCTCCCGGGTAACCATACTTTGTCTATGGCGTTTGGATGTACCAAAGACTTGCTTTATGCCTACCCGTCCTCCAATCCCCCTTACACGCCCGGGTGATCCGGTTTTCCGGTCGTAACGGTCGAACATCATTCCTCCCGTCCAACACAAAAGATCCCTCTCGCTTCTTTCTTTTTAAGATCTTCCTGTAAGATACGAGATAACAAGAAGCTTAGTAATGAAACATGTTTAGTAACTAAAAAATAACAATAACGATACTTACAATTCTTTCGGCAACTAGACGAGTTTGTTCACTCGTGTAGCGCGCTTGGCTTTTGCCGAATATGCAACCACAAATCCTCGCGACGTATTGGAGATGGAGGAGCATGTATCACTGAAGGATTGGATTACGCTTCATCATCCAATCTCTTTCGCTTGGCGACCATCAAATCTTTTTCGGCCTTTTGATATCCCGCGAGAAGCCCTATGAGGGCAATCATTCTTTCTACCTATCTCCTGTGCTTGTTCCCTTCTTTTCTGTGAATCAAGATTGAAAACATCTATTAATTATGAATTCCAGCCATACATGTCACTAACCGAAATTAGAGAACTTCTGCTTCATATGAACGTCAATCAAACAGTAGTCAAATTCTTCACTTCATCAAGTTTCAACATTTTATTTAAGGAAGATGTAGAATTGTAGAAGAAATTGGAGCTATGTTTTGTAGTGCTAGCTAGATAGATAGGTTAAGAAACAAAAGAGAATTATGCTTACGAGAATAATACAAACTTGATCCTTTTTAAGGCATCCAGTGGGATCAGCGAGTCCCATTAGATAGTAACAATTGGGTATATAAAGTTTCCCCCTTTTAAGACTATTCATTTCCTCCTTTGCAAGACAAACCATTACACAATTAATACCTTCTCATCGGTAATTTACCTTTTCGGGGTTGACATATCGACTTGCATAGACAAAGGCTTACGAATAATACAAACTTGATCCTTTTTAAGGCATCCAGGTGGGATCGATCCCATTAGATAGTAACAATTGGGTATATAAAGTTTCCCCCTTTTAAGACTATTCATTTCCTCCTTTGCAAGACAAACCATTACACAATTAATACCTTCTCATCAGTAATTTCCCTTTTCAGGGTTGACATATCAGATTTGCATAGACAAAGGCAGGAAATGTATACTTCTATTCACACACCGAACTATTATATAACTAACGGGATTAGATGAACACAATAACATTCACATATCCGCACGGGTTAATAAGCAAACAAAAGGGAAAACAAAACTAAATATAAACTCACCCGAGCTTCGGGAGTGGTCCGAGAAGAACAAATTGTCGCCAAATTCGTTCATCAATAAATGTGTAAACTTCCCAAGGATGTTTGGCAGGCAGAACATCGGAGAAAATATACGTGTTAGCGAGAAAGGTCTTAAACTTCCTCCACCGATCAGCACAATAAGACAATGTCTTGTCTTTCAACTTCCGACGATCGGGACGGTGTATGTAACCCGGATAGTCTCCCAAATAGGATCCTTTACATTCTTAGAGTCCACACTTTTCCACTCATCTGTCAAGATGCTAACCTTCTTGCGTGCTAGATGTACCGACAAAACTATTATATTTGCTTTTATTAGGACCGACGGGTTCCAACCTTGCATCAAGGCGAATGTCGAGCTTTGACCCATAAGTCCAACTTAGGGTCACATCCATCATTCGTGTGCCTCTTCTACCACGGCGTGCGGGCGATTACGAGCCTCATTGTGAGATGAAGAGGGTTCGTTCTCACTCACACCGGTCACACGCGAAGCGGCGTTGCGGAACACGAATAGATTCGTTTTCACCGTCCATTTCGAGACGGGAAGAGAGGAATGCACGAGCAAATGAGAGAGTAACGAGGGGGGCTGATGGTACGTGGGCGAGGAAGAGAGGTAATGCAACAGGAAGGGTTTCGGAACGTGAACAGAGGTTCTCCACAGAGTAACAAAAGCTTTCGCGCGAAGAAATGTATAACTTGCGTGGATTTTTAAGACCGGATGAAAAAGAGACGGTCTTAATATTTACATTAATCCCAGTCATATTAAACGTCCGATCTTAAAAGTTTAACCTTTAAGACCGTTCCTTTTAAAACGCCGGTCTTAATATTAATGAACTTTTTCGTGCGGAAGTATCATATGTCCGTCTTGAAAGAAAACTTTTAAGACCGTCTTCTTGATAAGTTCGGTCTTAAAACTTTAGACTTTTTATATTTAAATTTTTCCTTATTATGTTTTACCGCGAGAAAATATAAGTACGGCTATATGAGATATATTTAGAAAGTAATTGAAATTTTAGTTCAATTTTTAAGACCGGTTGTATTTTAGTCGGTCTCAATAATGTTTTTAAGAGCGGTGAAAAATTGGTCATGTGCAAGAAGTTCTTTATATTTACGGGCGCCACGGTCATTCCTTTAAGACCGGGGTGTCCATTGTCCGCTCTAAATGAGGCAGTCTTAAAGTCTTTTTTTGCACTAGTGGATCATCAGTATTGGCCTAAAAGTGTTAAAAATGAAATAACATTGCTCATTATTGTTTTTAAAAGTATTAATAGTCAATATTAGTTTTTAAGGGGAATTCGCTCCTTGTTTTAACACTTCAAAGATAATGTTAATCCACAAAAAACTTTCGAATACACAATGCTCTTGAGTAAAAACTTCTGGAAAAAAATGTGCACTTTACAATTCACCTTACCTTCCAAATTTATACTCCCTCTTATCCTAATTATAATTGCACTATAAACTTTGTCATAAACTGTTACACTTCTATTAGCCTTGTCTTTACAGGTGGGGGTAGTGTGATCTTTCCCATTCTTAGCATGTATCAGAGTAATTATGCAGGAGAGCATGTACTAATTTGAACAATATAATACTGGTAAAGTAAACAAGTATCCAAAAAGAATGAATTTTCCTTGAAAGGTTAATATACAGTCATCCTGTGTAATACCAAAATAATCAAAAGCATTATACAGTAATCCGGGGAATGAAAAATAATAAAAAAGTCATCTCCAACAATTTCAACAAAATCCTCAGTCATGGTCCACCTTCTTACCTCTTGCCTCCTACTCCATCCTAGATGCACTACTTGTACTCTTATAATAGCCTGGGATTCATAGATGAATCCAAGAGTAACCATTAATTTCATATCCAGTGTATGTACAAAATATGCAAGAAAACCATAAATCATACAACGTCCAACAAGTCGCACACAGCGAGGCATACAGCCTAAACCGGAACAAGCAGTCACACATAACATATATGTTCAATAAGGCATATAACCATGCCAGGCGTCGCACACAACTAGTTCCGGTACCTAAGCGCTTGGAACATATAATATCGAATGCATAACCAATCACGATAAATCATACATACAAAGTTACACAAAGTATTTGAAATTAAGGTTACTTACCTACAAGTAGCTGATTAGTAAAGTAGCAAACATCCGGCTACTAAATAAGAATGATAGACCTAAAATAATATAATATAACAGTATCATTGACGGTATAATCCCTTCCTTTAAAATACATAACTATATACTTGTATGAAGGGTCTTTTCACTATTTGAAACTCATTAATTTTCTTTGTTAACGAGTATCCCTTTTTTAGTCACTTTTCTCTTATTGTCGTAGGGAATCCTAAAAATTTCAGAAATTTGACTCAACTTCAAAAATTCATAACTAATTGTAGAAAACTCTGATTGGGGTGTTCCAAAAATCAACGTGATCCTTGACATATCTATTTTTGACTAAAAATACTTGCCAAGTCTAGAAACACGTATATCATTCCCAGTTTATGAAAATGCCCCTGTTGGTTTTTCAGCTTCTCTATTTGCATATATTTATACTTTATGCTTTCAAAATTATTTTCTATACCCTTCCTTATACAAAATTCCATTTTAAACACTTTTAAACTATCAAAATCACCAAAATAAAATCATATTACTAAGTTATAGCTATTGACCAAAATTTCCTTAAACTTTTGCAATATTACAAGAAGTTAAAGAGAACTTACTCAAAGTTCTAACTTTTTTGGCTACTTCACCTTGATCTCCTTTGTGGTTGTAGCTAGAATTCCAACAATATTATACAAGATTACTAATTGAAAATTTAAAAGAATTTAAAGGAAGTAGAATAAATTCCATAATTCTCTTACCTTGATTCAACTTTCTCCATATTCTTCCTTCTTTCTTTAACTCTCAATTCACGACTCTCTTCTTCTCTACGTATGTATGTATGTGTGTAGCGCCTCTTACCTCCAAAATGAAGAAGAGTGAAGTCCTATTTATAGAGGCTAAGGCACCAAAAATATTCCCTTACGCTTTTACTAATTTGCCTTTCCAATTGCCTCTTGAAATTTCTAGAAAAATCTGATTTTTCCCTCTTCTTCCCCATGAACACACCACTTGTCCCATTTGCTCAAAAACATCTCCTAATCACATGCCCATTTTGTGGTGGAAATAATTTGTTTAATATATAGGTAAAATAATTAGGTGGCACAAATTGTCAATAAAATATTCACAAGTGTCCCTATCCATTCCTCTTTAGATATCATGTTGACACCTTGTAGCTTAGGTGTCCCCTTTAATTAATTAATTGTGCATATGTGTACTCAGCTTTTCTTCTTTAAATATTATATTACCATATGGGTGCTTAGGTGTCCCTTACACAATTAGCTACCGTTCCTTGTGTCCACTTCTTTAATTCTTTGGTTAATGAAGGTGCCCAAGTGTCCCTTCTAGCAAATCTTTAATTAATAAGAGGACATATGGACATGTTCTAGATACCCTTTTGTTAATCATGTGATAATTTATCTCCTTCCCTCTTGCCTTATGTAATTCGAAATTATAAGTCTTTTGGGAGATAATTATGTTTCCAACTTATATTAATTATAAATAAATAAGTGTCTCTCTCCATGAAGCTAAATAATCTTATATTAGGACACTTGTCTTTTTAAGGCTTTCTATATGATTCTTGTCTCTCACTTTGTGTAAATTGTTTTGTCTTCTCCTCTTCTCCCTACCTATGCCCCACTTTTCAAGAGCCAAGGGAGTTTATGATGTTCTTTTATTCATTTTAAAATTCATGCCCATGTGTCAATTGATAATAGCATCACCAATAAAGGTATTATCCCAAAGTCAAAGATATCTTACTAATTATCATCTTAATCTTGCCATGTGTATATGTCATTTTCAAGATTAAGATGCTTTTTGTTGATAATCTTCCTATTTTCCATGTGTACATGCTCTTGAATTTTCTATTGCCCTCTCATGTCACTTCACAATAATGATCCTTTATTGGCCAATTAGATGAGAACAAATATTATTTGCCTTAGATTTAATGAAAATTCCATATATCCCCATAATATGATATTAATTAACTCTATACAATAATTTACATGAAAATCTTGTCACAAACTAATTATCAAATCTCTAGGCCTTGAAATTCAAAATCTTACACTACAGTCAAGATCAGAGGTAGTGTTTTTTTTTTTTTTTTTTTTTTTTTTTTTAACTCTCCATATTTAATTGATTGTATATACAAAATGAGGTTTTTATAATCGGGGTAACGATCAAAGAGGTTATTTTAGAAAACTAATACACATCGTTTATTACAAATAACGAATTTACCAAATATATATATATATATATATATATGTGTGTGTGTGTGTGTGTAAAAAAATTAGTTATTCAACTATTATATTGAGCACAGGAGAAAGTATTATTTAATAGAATTATTATTCATGTGGTTGAAGTTTTTCGAAACGAATCTCTTGCTTTAAATGTCAATCTCTTGTGGTGAAGACGTTTTCCATACGCAAGTTTGAAAGATTATGGAACATGTCGGCAAGTAGGGACCGCACAAATGAAGATTTTAAAGGGAGAAGCAAAAGTCTTGGACGGAATACAAATAGGATAATTAAGACATCAAAGAAATTATGACGATGGTCCGATAGATTGAAGAATCTTTCAAGCTAAGAGGGATAAAACGACAAGGCAAAACGGATGACGCGTCTCTTAATTATACAGATAATCATCACAATGAGAGTTAAGACAAAGTTTCCTAGTGAGCTATACAAGATGGTTTATCGTGTTGGAGTCATCTTGTCCAGATCGTTATAGCAAAAAATATAAGAAATGCAAACAGATCAAAACGGTCAAAACGAACTCAATACTGCAAATTAAGTCGAAGACAGCGCTTGTCCGAAATAAGCTTCAACATGATGGCATGTCCCACGGTGGGAGTAAGCAATGAGTCCGAAATAAGCTTCAACATGATGGCATGTCCCACACGGTGGGAGTAAGCAATGTTTGATTTGACATGGTAAATAACAATAATGAACCCCTTGAGAATAGGATTCTTCCTGGCCCTTTTTTTAACGGCCAGGCTCTGTATTTTTACAGGTGGTAGCAGAGTATGGTCCATTAAATTGTAAACATGTTTGAAGACCCAGGAAAAAAAAAAGAAAGAAAGAAAGAAAGCCCGGTTTCACCTAAGGATTTACGTGCGTAACAACTTTTGAATCCTAAAACTTCATGTGGCGTGTTGTGACTTGTGAGGGCTTTTTTGTTATGAGAGGTGGGGAGGGAAAACGAGTGGAGGAGAAAAAAATTTGAGTTAGATTTAAAAAAACTGTAAAAAGTGGGGCTATAAGGGATGAGCTATTTGATCGAGATTAATTTTATATAATTTGCAAACTCAATGTTTGCAACGGATGAGCTATTTGATCGAGATTAATAATTAAAATTTTGAAATTTAAGTGAGTTATGTTCCAATCGTGTAAGGGTAGTTTTGTCTATTAAATGTCCTTTTAAACTTTGGTTCTCTTTTTGTAAATTTATAAATTTTGGTGGGTCCTTCCATGTATTATATTTCTTTTATTATCCTTACGTGTGACTTTTCCTCACTAATGAAATGCAGTACAATATTGGTACTTCACTCTTGATACACTAATAAGAACGTACAAGAAATATGGTATAAGTTAAGCTCAAGTGGAGTAGTGGTTTAATCATAGCCACAAAATGAAATGGGGATAAGCTCCTATTGTTTCTTCTTCTCTCATCCTCCTGTGAATTGAACCTTATTATGGCTCATATTGCCTTATTTGCGAGAGACAGAGCTTAAGATTCTGAGGTCTGGTGCAAGAGTAGAATTTAGCATCAAGTTCAGAGTGATCAACCCAGGTACACTATTTTCTTTTTTAACCTATCAAACTCTAAATATTATGGTAATTATATGTTTAATTACTGCCATCTATGGAGTGCCATATTTCTTAAAGATAATGTCTTATACTAGAAGTCCCAGTCCTAAATATAAGATCTAGTTAACTTTTTTTTGGAAAGATTAAGGAAAGTAAATAAGTTACTTAATCATATCATATGTTGTATATGATTAAATTATATTAGTTTATAAGTTAGACAAATTAGTTTGGAAAAAAAAAGATAAATATAAATACTTTAAAATAATACAACTAGTTTTTTCATTCTAAAAAAAAAAAAAAAAAAAAACTATAGCTTATATTTATACCTTATAATAATTTTTATTGGTAAGATAGGGATAATTAGGTCCCGCAAAATATAGGTGAAACCTGTTTGAAAATCTTAAAAAACCTAGATTTTACATAAATCAAGATAAAACGGCTCTCATATACATATCTTAACTCACGTAAAACCTAAGTTTTAGAAAGTTTTAAACGGGCACGAAATGGGACTTAGAAAAGTAGAAGTTATTGCCTTACTTTTAAAAATATACGGGTCCCTCGTAATTATGAACATGACTTTCCTCCTTCATTGCTCCTATCTCTTTCCTCAAACCATCACTTTATTGCGGTCCACCACGTGTTTGCGTCCTTACGCAACGTCCAAAGTTAGAGTTTCAGTTCCTTTTTGTGATATTTTGGTACATTATTATTAGCCTTCCAATTGATGATACTTGGTCATTATCTGTTCACAACATATAGCGCCCTAATTAATGAACACACCCTGACATGACATGAGAAAAGTTGGCATATATCATACTTTATATATCATTATATATATATTTGATTTCAATTGTTGACGTTGAAATTTATCAATTGCTCATAATCTTATAATAAACAAATTTCATGAGCTACTTATATTTTTGGTAGCTTAATTATATTGATATTGATAAAATAAATTCATACTTGCACCAATTAATATCTTAGGCTGGTTTGTATTAAAATTTGTAAAATTGACTTCCACATATTGAAGTTTTAGTATAAAAATCCATTATTGTAATATAATTTATGTTTGGATAATATTTTATATTAAAAAAACAGTTTAACATAAATTTTTATTTATATGATATATTGAAAAACTCAATTCATAAGCTTTAAATTTAATGAAAATTCAAAAGTCAGAAATCACGAGCTCCAAAATCTGATTTTCAACCTAACTGATTTTTGAAGAAAAACTCTTCATTTACTCCTAATGCCAAACCAAACGTAGTTTTTGGCACCGGCTAACTTTTAAGGATACAAAAAGTCAGTTTTTGAGATCTCATACATACTCCGATTAGTTAACTTGCTCCACATGTAACCAGTATAATACTAACTAACAAACTTTCTTTTCTATGATAGAAAAATGACAACAACAACAACAAAAAACCAAAAAAACTCACTAAATTAAGATTATATTGCTAACTAGCTAACTCAATGTTCTACTTGAAAGTGCCAATAATCAAGTTCTATAATAAAGCATCGTTTAAAAAAAAAAAAAAAAAAGTTGAAAGTAATAATAAATACATGATAGCAAGACATAACATATTTCATTGATTCCAAACATATAGAAATACAAAGAATTACAAACAGAGCTATTACAAAACACAGCACAAATTAAGATTCCTCATCAGAATCCCAAATCATGAGCTATTAATTTGTGTCAAAAACACAGCTCACATCAGTTCGTAGATAGGCAAATTTTCTGAGATTTGACCATCGAATCCTAAATTGATCAAACCGATTTATTCATAAACAACCTTGTGAATCAAATTATGTTGTGATGATCTATTATACTGGTGACTTTTTTCCACACACGTGAAAAATTAAATCTGAAAAATTAAGGATCAACAGGGTGGCATGTCGGGTGGTGGAGGAGGCAAAGTTTGATTGGCCCTCAACCCATTCTTCACAATGAAGACAGTCTCCATTCCCCAAGAAATATGCCTCTCTAGATGGCAATGCAGTAACCATACTCCTATATATCATATAGAATCACATGATCAGTAAAATATATATGTGTTAATTTTATTATTTAAGGTTGTTTTATACACACACACACACATATATATGTGTGTGTGTGTGTGTATTGTCTCATACATTTATTTATTCCAAAAAAAGAAAAACTTGTTTTTTGCATTTAGAGATAATTAACAAGTGGGAATATATTCTTTGGTGGAAGAGAGTAGAAAATGATAGAGCAACCGAACGGATGGGTTTGGCAGGATTCACACGGGTCAGTCTCATTGATGCACTTGCCCTAGGCTTATCCATTTTATCTTGAGGAGAATTCAATCAAAATAAATATTATTATGATTCTTTTTATAAATTCAGTTTTTTTTTAAAAAAATGGTCCTTATTATAAGTTTACCTACAAAGTAATGAATGACAATATTACAATTTTTTCCTATTAAGTGTAATGAAAAAATCAGTTTCCCAAAAAATGTATTGATTTGATTGGAAAAAGTTTCTTAAACTTATAAAAAAAAAAAATTTTAAAAAAATAATTATTTATTTAAAACACAAATTAACTTCATGAACCGGAAACACTAATTTCCAATTATATATACCTGGGTTGGCTGCCTCGAACCTGATGGCGGCCCAGCCATTTTTGGGAACGGCGACAGTGTTCACAAGAGGAGGATCAATGAGATTGAAATCCTTAGTGTGCATTTTTTCGTTGAAATTCCCTTTTCCATATCCAACAACATAGAAACTGAATCCATGTAGATGCATTGGATGGTCTATTCCTGCAACCAAGTTGGTGCCTTGAAACACAATTTGTACTTTTGCACCAAACCTTAGAACCTTCACCTCTGTCCCTTTCCTCGGTATCTGCAGTTCCAAGGGCAAATAATCTGTCGTGAAGTTGAACATTAATGGTGGAAACATGGGAAATCGCCTTCCGAACACCCCATTAATGTGGTAGTAGTAAGCTTCAAGTATGTCAATGGTTGGTGTTACAAAGCTTATGTTGTTCATGCTTGAAGCCAAACGCGTTGTATTGGGTCCATTACAGGTTTGGCCTCTCCGGCACGGAAATGAGTTTATAGAGAGAGTGGTGACAATGTTAGTGGAGCAATTCGCCGGGATTATGTGGGGAAATTTCTCAGGCAAACCTCTGATTCTGCTATAGAACCCAAAAACTGCGTCTGTGTCATTATAGTCAGGAAGATGGGGCAATGAAGGTGATGAAGAAGAAGTGTTATGTTTGACTGAGTACTGAATAATAGCAGTGGTTGTGGTGTTATCAAAGGCAACACCAAAACCACTTGCATAGGCTCTTGCAGCCAAATAGTAACGACTAGGCTTCTGGTTGGCATGTAACAACACATCCATTGTCTGTCCTGGACCAATTGTTATGTAATCTCTGGCCAGTGGCCTTGTGTAGCTGCCATCTGTCCCCACAAGTGTAAGATTGTGATTGGACACTGAGACAAAGAGGAACAGGTTCATTGCAGCATTAACCATACGAAGAAGGTAAGTCCTCCCCTTGTCCACATTTACCTTGAATGTTCCTGAATGTTGCAGATAACGTTGTTGTGATTAACACAAGAACAAAAACACATCAAAAATAATATAAGACATATTTTTTATATTTACTAATCTTTTCTAATTTTTTTTTATCGATGTTCTCTCAACAATAATTAAGGAGCAGATGAAGGAAGATGATTAGGTATTATAAAAAAACATATCATATTAACTAATTTAAACTAACTATTTTAATTTAATTAAATTAAGTAAATATGTCTTATATTAATTACGAGAAGTTGTTTCCTTGTTGATTGGCCACTCTACTTACCTGGTTTAGAGCAAGGATAAAGGTCGCCGGGTTGGCCATTTATAGTGATGGCATCAGAGTCATTAGGACCTCCTCCAGATTTAAGAAACTGCGTGAACACTTTGTCCACATCACTCTTCCACCATTCACCTACATACATAAAAGAATCATACATCTTTCAGAAATCATCTTCGATGAAAGAACTATTTGGTGGTTAATTATTTGAATAAATTACAGAGTGTCATACCGAAGATGATGGGTATCTGAGCATGAGGTTTGGGAAAAGGATAGTTACGGCGGGGATAGACGATAATAGCGCCGTGGACGGTGGCTCTGGACCAATCACTGTGAGCATGCCACCATAAGGTTCCTTCCTCTGTAGAGAAAACCACCTTCTGGCTGAACCTCCTCCCTGGTTGTATAGGACACTGTGTGATGTACTCAGGACCATCTGGCCATGGATTATTCTGCTGCTTCACTCCATGCCTGCCACATAATCACTTGAACTTTATTGTTTTCCCCCTTTCTCTTAATAGAAAGTGTTGAGATTAATATACAAACAAAAAAAAGGTACCAGTGTAGAGTGATGTTGTCTTTGCCTCTGTTATAAACATCCACGTATATTGTTTCACCCTTCTGGACTCTAATAGTCGGACCTGGAAATTGTCCATTCACAGTTAATATTTTCTTTGTGCTGCAAAGTCTTGTGTATCGAGCTTCTTTCACCTGCAAATTAAACCAGTTATAGACAGATAATGACCTATGAGAGAACACTGTTCTTATAAATAATAAGTGAGATGATTAATGGATGAGAGGATGTTGAGGGAGACACTTACAACAAACTTGTATCGTCTCGGTGTTTGAGAATAAACGCCAGCCAATGAGAAAAACCAGAGAATGAAGAGGAAGATGAGTTTCTTGGAATACCACATTACTTTTCACGGAAGTTAGTTCTGCTCGTTTCTGATCTGTGGAAGCATATAACTTGTGTGTGATTTAGGCCACAAACGGACACGAAGGAAATATCCGATAGATTCTTGCTACAAAACACAATATATATAGGGAAACAGGTTTTTTTTTTTTTTTTTTTCTTAAATGTTTTTTTTCAATTATTTTATTAGCTCTGATCATAAATATATAACAAAGTTTGTAGTGGAATTTGCAATCCAAACTTTGTTATATATTTAGAATTGGAGAGAGTAATAGATAGATAATATAAAATAAAAATAATCTCTTAACTAACATTTTTTTAAATATAATTTTTTTCATTTAAAAATCACTAATTAAAATAAATTAAATTTAAACCATCCAAAATCATCTAGATAGCTTACATAAACCGAACTCTCCATACTCATCCTTAAAAAGGGAAACTGGTGGACATGAAAGTCTAAAACCACCTTTAATGGCACCTCCCTTGTATATGTCAATCAATCAATATATATTCATATTTATAAGCCATGAGGTGGATTTTCTCGGCCTATTTGTTATTAATTTTTTCAATATTTTTCTACATGTTTCATTAGCTATCATACAACTTCATTTTAATATATATGCTTCTCCAATATTTAAATAGATATGAATATTATAAAGATGAGCTCAATTTCTTAGACACGTGTAATATGTGGGGATATTAATATTAATCATATTTAATATTAGAAGTTAGCTATGAATAAAGGTTGTATTTTCTTGATATCAGAAAATATTTAGTTATTACTCCCTCATCCCTCATGCCCTTAATATAAAACATATTTATTTCATTTAATTAGATTTATAAAGTAAGTTAAGTTAGTTAATATAAAAGGAAAAATTATAATAAATGACCTAAGAAAATAAATATTTATTAAAAATGACCATAAAAGTAGTAATTGTTTTGAAGGGTTAGAAATTAAAACATTAAAATAGAAAAACTAAATTGCCCTTACCAAATTTCGGCATTAACTATTCCAGCTACAATTTTCAAAATCGATAAATTAGATGGTCAAATTACAGAAAATTCCAATTTTTCAGTAAATAACAATATAATCATATCATCAACATTCATACATAAGCAAAGTCTAACATATATTGAACTGCCTATTTGAAGAAGTATGTAGAAGAAAAGCATTGTGAAATTTATCATATCTGATGATCAATTGACTAACTTCAACTTCTTCAAACACACTAACGAACAAGGGAAATTTCTTGCCAAAGGCAACCAAAATGGTCGGATAAATCATAAGTAGTCTACATATTTGGTTATGAACATAAATCGCATGGGAATAGAGAGTAGAGTTTTCATTAAGTTTTTGAAGACTCTCAAAGAACATACAACATAAGATTTCCCCCTTTTTGAAGCTTCACGAGCAAGATCTTCTTCTCCTTTCTAAAGAGCAAGTTGTGCTTTGCGGTACCCATATTGGCAAAGTTTAAAACAGCTGGTATCTATACACTAGCAATGTAAGAAAACTAATTTTTCAAATCATTCTGGTTTGTCATTATTTATTAATCACTCCAATCTGATTTAATTAGAGAAGACAAAGGAAATCTAGCTAAAGGCAATTTAATCTTTCTATTTTAATGTTTTAATTTCTAGTCTTTTAAAATAATTACTATTTTTATAGTCCTTCTTAATAAATATTATTTTTCTTATGTCCTTTATTATAATTTTCTCAATATAAAATGTCTTCCTCTAAAATATTCTAGTCATTTTCTTTAATTCCCTCATCATCTCCCTCCTTGATTATTATTAAGGAAACATTAATAGAGGTAAATTAAAAAAAAATTGACAAATATGAAGAACTATATCTTATATTTATGACTAAGATCAACTCTTTAAATATATCATATATTAAGTACATGATAAAGTATACATTTTAAAAAGGTGGATGGAGAAAATGATAAGTATATGTACGAATGTGTGCATTCCCTCATTACAATATTTGATATAAAATTACAGTGAAAGGAAATAAGAAAAATGACCAAAAAAAAAAAAAAAAATACCATTTAAATTATAAAATTTCAAAATATCTACTAAATTAGTAA
This sequence comes from Acacia acuminata, assembly GCA_019022655.1. NCBI lineage: Eukaryota > Viridiplantae > Streptophyta > Magnoliopsida > Fabales > Fabaceae > Acacia > Acacia acuminata. Next base: position 1,181,886 of record JAFJYI010000123.1, read on the forward strand.
AAAGACACACACACATAAAGGGATCTAGTAGAAATATGAGATTTAATTTGAAGTTTTGTATTGATAATTTGAATATAGAAATTAGTAACTTGGGTATAGAGATTGATAACTTGAGTTTTTAAGTTATCACTATGTTTATCTAAATTAATAATTATTATTCTTAAATTAGTCATTGTTTATGCTCAAGTTGTCAACACCCACATTTCAAAATGCTATACTCATATTAAAACATTTATCTATTTTTGACTAATCCAGTAGATATTTTAGGGTTTTTATAATACAAATGAAAATCAAAATAATTGAATGGATTGGATTCGGACTTGGGTTACATCCTTTGTTCCCTTTGGTCCGCTAGAGTCCGCTGCTGCTCTAAATTGTGTCATTTTTGGATCAAAACACACACACTTGGTCTTTTTTCTTCTTTTTTCCCAAAAATATTTCAGGCACTACCAGGTAGTTAAATGATAATTCAAGATACTGAATGGTATTAAAAAAATTCTTCATGATCTTAAAAAATTATTTCAGGATCTTAAAAAATATTTTAGGATACTGACCATTACTAAAGGGATATTGACCAATACTAAAAAATAATTCATGATCATAAAAAATAATTTTAGGATCTAAAAAGAATACTCTAAACTATATTTTTAGTAGCATTAAATATATGAAATATTTTTCAAGATTCTAAAATAATTTTTTTAAGATCATGAATTATTTTTTTAGTCTTGGTCGACAAGATCTTTTTAATAACGGTCAATACCTGAAATATTTTTTTTAAGATTCTGAAATAATTTTTCAAAATCATAAAGAATTTTTTAGTATCATTGAGTATCTTGAATTATCTTTTTACTATTTGGTAGTGTCTAAAATATTTTAGGGAAAAAAAAAAGAGAGGAAAAAAATGGAGGCGGGGCCAAGCGTATGGGTGTTGTGTCAAAAACGGCACAGTGTAGAGACGCTGACGGCAGCGGACCAAGGAAGCAAAGGATGTAAGCCAATTCCATCGGATTCCGGAGAAAAGCTTTTTATCAAGGAATGGTTCAGGTTGACGTGGCAGCGTATAGATCATAGAACATGGACTGTCTTTTTGTGATTGTACCTTCGAAGGCGAAGCATCATCCCTTCGTGCTACGCGTTCAAATAAAAAATCATTGGAAAAATAACAGTCAGATCCCCTTCGTGACACGCGTTCAAATAAAAAATCATTGGAAAAATAACAGTCAATCCCAAAAAATATATAAAATATCAAAAAATCTCACCTAATTTTTTTACCAATATACCCCTTATTAAATAACTATTTATCAAAATACTCTCTCTTTAGAAACTATTTACCCATATGCCTCTGTTTAGTCAACTACACCCTCATGTAGTTGACTAAAACGTAGGGCAATTTTTTTAAAACAATATCCCCGTGATTTAGTCGACTAAGCTACCGTGCTTGGTCAACTAAATCGCGACAGTGGTTTTAAAAAACCCCAATCACGGTATTTCAAAACCCTAATCGACTAAAAAAGCTCCCCAAACCTCTCCCCCTCTGTATTTTTCACCAAATCATTATTGAATCCGTTGGTAGATAGCGAAGGAAACTTCATTCATTCTACGTCATTTGCGTCGATTTCGGTATATTATTATCTCTATTTTGTTATATATATATATATATAGTACTCCCTCCGCTCCTAATTATAGGAGCACAACTACACGAAATAGTTGTGATCATTAATGAAATCTCTACTACTTGATAACTACCATTTTTCCAAAGAAGTCTAATATATCCGAACTCATTAATTTTTTTCTAGTTGGTAGGAGAACACACACAGGATAAAGGGAGAATGATTTTTAAGTCCTAATTCAAAAAATAATATTTAAAAAGTCCTCATTGACAAATAAACATAAAAAATTAATAAGTGAATCAACAATTTATAAAACTTATTAATGAATTATTTTTTTTGATGGGCACTTACTTATCACTCTTCCTAAAATAAAGTCTCTAACAAGATTTGGTAGCCAACGTATGCCTCCCAATTCATGTTCTCTTCTTTTTCTATAAAAAAAAGTCAATAAATTTAATATTTTAATTGATACGAATATTCTAAAGTATTCAATGCACGTAATTAATACCATGGACATTTGTGTCAACATCATCTTTACAGTTTTTAATACCACTTCCCATCTTATGACGAGTCACATTCTACAGAATTCTCAAGGACACCATATTTAAGTCACATTTTAAAATGTTTTGAGAATTTTTTTTACATGTTTTTTTATTATCTCACTGCAACGAGTTGGTTAATTTCAGAATATACTAGATTGCTTTTAGATTAATTTAAAGGTTAATATAATCTTTAGTCTCTTAAGCTCATCTTTATTTTAGTGTTGAACCTTCAAATTTCAAATCATAGGTTTTGATCTTTTAAATTTTGTTTCTTTTAAAACATTGGTCTTTATAAGTCAATATAAGCCTGAACTATTTTGTCTTTATAAAGACTAAAATCTATAGTTTGAAAATTTGAAGGACCAACACCAAAACGAGAGTAAACTTGAGGGACAAAGATGTTATTATTAACCCTTGATTCAAATAGTTTAAATAAATCGAATGATCAAATTATATGCAAAACTAGATAGATGTAGGTCTCCTATACATTGATCCATAAGTTGCATTATTAGTAACTTCTGGAAGATGTCATTCCTTAGGTAACCGCTGAAATATATATATATATATATATATTAAATAAAGATCGAGTACCTATATTGATAAGATGTAAATAATATGATTTTGTCATACGTATGATAATGATATAAAATTTGCGATTGGCAAATAATTGCGACGAATTTATACAGGATTGGCGTAGACTTTCACCCTAACCCAACTTAAATTGGTCCCAGCTAGCTAGGAAAAGCCTAACCTTTTTGTAATGGAAGAACATATAACAGTAGATATTAAATCCCAATATCGTGCACACACAAAACGAAAGTTCAAACAAAAGTGTTTCTTTTTCCCTTTTGATAAGCAATGCCTAAAGTCTGTGCCTATTGAGATTATAAAAGCATTATGATATATCATTATCAGAGCCTTATATATATATATATATATATATTAATTAAGTTCCTATGATTTTTGTTATCAAGTTCTTATAGTTTCGTCTAATTTTTAATTAGATCTTTATATTATTTTTATTATTTATTGTATCCATTCTAATAATATTCTTCCTTAAATAAAAAAGTATAATTTTTTTAATTATAATTTTTTATTTTTTATTGTATGAATAATAATATTCTATAAATAGCAATCCATTCTAATAATTTTATTTTAATGTTCTTTCAATTTTCCAAGTAAACATATATTTATATTGTTTATCTTATAGTTCTAATTTCAATTTATTTTATAATTATAAAGTCCGAATCATATAATAAAAATTTCGAAGGAGATCATATAATTATAGTTAATTATTATAATTAAATTAATTATTTATAGAAAAATATATTATATTAATTATTTTCCTAATCATATAAATTATATGGATCTAATTAAAAATCATTTGAAACTATAAGGACTAAATAAAAAGATAAAAAAATTACAGGGATCTGATTAGAAAAAAGTGAAAGTATAAGGACTTAATATAAAGGAAAAAAAAATATAGGGACCAAATTTAGAAATTGGTTGAAAATATAAGGCCTTGGAGATTAATTATCTTTTTTTTAATTAATAATTTTATCTTGGCTGATGTTTTGATGAAAAACAGTCTCTTCAAGGATGTCATTTTCACCTTGTATAATTAATTTCAATTTTGTACCAAAAAATAATGTCATTTTGGTATAATAAAAAGGGTAAAAGATTTCTCCAATCATTGAAGATAAATTATCTCAAAGTGACCTCCAAAACTACGTCGTTTTGGGTTAATGAATGGTGTTTCCATAATTTTTCATCCTTCATTAATTCACCTAAAATTACAAATACATCATTTATTAATCCAAAATGACGTAGTTTTGGGGGTCACTGAAGATAACTTATTTCTAGTGATTTGAGAAATACTTTTCCCTAATAAAAATGGGTAAAAGATTTCTCAAGTCATTGAAGATAAGTTATCTCCAGTGACCCTCAAAACTACGTCGTTTTAAATTAATGAAGAGTGTTTTCTAATTTTGCACCATTCATTAATTCACCTAAAATTACAAAAACACATTTTATTAATTTAAAACGACGTAGTTTTAGGGGTCACTGGAAAAATACTTTTCCCAATAAAAATTGATTTTATAACAATGATCATATACTTTTTTTTTTTTTTGGGACAAATTATTATTAGCTCTAATAATTATTATACACACACTCTCTTGTTATTCAACATGGTTTTCATTGCTCAAACGGCTTGAACTCAAACCTTTATTATCCAAGAGACATCAAATATCCTCTCATCATCCCATCTACCATTATATTACTAACAGTTTTAATAAACCTGCTCTTGTTGTGGATAAGGAATTAATTAAAGGATTATAATGCCTCATTTTTAATGTGACAAAAGAAAATTGACAGCGTACCTGTAAATTAGTCTACACCATGTCACCATCTCATGAATTTATTATGTTTTCCACAAGTCAATCTCGCAATTTTATTTTTATTATTTGATTCTATGTTCTAATAATTTATTACTATTATAGTCCTAAATATATAATATAGTTTGTAGTGTAAATTGTACTACAAACTATATACTATATTTAGGACCGGATGAGTAAAATTTTTAATTTGATAGTATTATTTATGGTTGAATTGTACTCCCTGTAGTCTTTAATATAAGATCTATTTGATTTTTTTTAGATAGATTAAAAAAGCAAATAGATATAAGACCCATTTAACTTTTTAGAGAGATTAAAAAAGTTAAATAAAGTATTTAATCATAGCATTTTTGTATATCATTAGATTGCACATCAATTTATTAGTTAAAAAAATTAATTTGGAGAAATGTGATAAATATAAATATTTTAAAATATTTTATTGAGTTTTATTAATCTCTAAATTTTTTTTAATTGGGTCATATATAAAAGAGGAAGTAATTTATATATGTATATCTATAAATAATATAACTTTTATATAAGGCCATACTCTAAATAATTTTAAATTGTAAATAGTGTAAGTCATTTTAAAATACTACTTGCATATTGAGTTGGCTTACCTCCTTTTGGTCCGCTACGGTCCTTTGCTCTAAACTGTGTCATTTTTTACACAAAAAACACACACATAGTCCCCCCCCCCCCCCCCCTCTCTTCTCTAAAAATATTTAGGCACTGCCTAGTAGTAAAATGTTAATTTAGGATATTGAATGGTACTAAAAAAATTCTTCATGATCTTGAAAAAATATTTGAGGAGTCTTCGATTTGGTATTAAAAAGATCTTAATGGTACTAAAAAATAATTCATGATCTTAAAAAAAAATTATTTTACAATCTTCAAAAAATATTTTAAATTATATTTTTAGTAGCGATAAGTATTTTTTTAAGATTATGAATTATTTTTAAGTATCAGTCAATATCCTTTTAGTACCATTCAAGTACTCAAAAATATTTTTTTAAGATTATGAAAACTTTTTTTAATACCATTTAGTATCTGAATTATCATTTTACTACTTGGAAGTACTTGAAATATTTTTAGGGGAAAAAAAGGACAGGTGTGTTTGTTTTGTGTCGAAAACGACACAGTTGAGAGCAAAGGACCGGAATAGACCAAAGGGAGCAAGAGAGGTAAGCCAACTCCCTTGCATATCGATTCACCCTTTTACAGTCCAGTTCAAAAAAAAATAATAAAAATAAAAAAAATAAAAAATCCTTAAGTTAGCAAGCATGAAACCAAAGCCAAATTTTGTTTCCGAATAAGCATCGTTGAAGAAGCAAAAGCATATTCAAAAAGAGGTTCACTTTTTTTGACTCATTATTGCCAAGCTTTTGACTCATTTGCTTTTGCTACTTTTTTTTTACTCATTATTACACAGCTTTTTTGTGGTTGCACCGCTCGTGTTTTACGGACAAAGAGAGGATAACCACGTCGTAAGGAGCTCACCGGACACAATTATATATCCTGTGACAAGATATATGATTATCCCATATATATATATATATATATATATGGTTTATCGTTTGTCATGTCATTTGATATAAAGTTATGTCAAATCACCCCAAAACTATATCATTTTGGGAGTTAGAGAAATTAATGAAGGGTATTTTTGTATTTTTATTTTTGTTAAAAATTAAGGGGGTGGGGCCACCCCTCGCCCCCTACTGTGTCCGCCCTTGATTGCAGGGGATAATACCACATAGAGTCGGGAAATCGGGCCGGGCCCGTTTAGACCCTGGCCCTGTAGGGTTCGAGCTTAAAAAATATGTCTGAAATTTGAAATTGGCCCTGCGCAGGTTGGCCCTGTAGGGCCTCGGAATATCGTCTACGGCCGTTAGGCCTATTCTATGTAGCACTTTCATTTTTTTTTAAAAAAAAAAATAGTTAAAATGAAGCAAGACCTTACGCTTCAATGTAAATCCCAATCAAATATCTATGAAATTGATGATAGTGATGAAGAAGGTGACAATTGACAATGATAATGGTATCTATTATATTTTATGTGAGTTATTTAATGTTCTTAGTTTAACGCTTATTACGTTTTATGTGAGAAAATTATGGACAATAGTTTTGTTTTTTTTATTACGAATTAATGAATGTGTTTATTTGTTGGATGATTTGTATTGTTTTAAATATTAATGTTGATAATATTTATTTGATAGATTAGAATTTTAATGGTTGCAATTTACTAATTATATTTCTTTGAAAAAACAAAAAAAAATAGTTAAAATTTGGAATAGTAATTTAGAGGCGCAGTACTTATCGGTAGGGTTTTAAAAAACATATATTTTTCTTATCTCAGCCTATAGGACCGGATCGGCCCTGATTCCCACCTCTAATACCACATATAGGCACATGGATTCTGGCAACTTGCTGCGCCCCCCACTTGGATTGGTACCTTTTTTTTTTTTTTTGCAACCCGCTTAAGGGAACGTGCGGTGGCAGTGTGGCACCATGCGTTTAGCGTATTGATTTAGACGATCTAAATCTTATTTTTTTTAATTGTTATTTTTTGAATAAAAAATTATATTTTAAAAAATATTAGTTAAAAGATTATCTTTATTTTATATTTTTTATTTATTAAAATTAATTTTTTTTTTTAAAAAAAAATCTAACCATCAGATGCACCAGGCGCAAACTGCCTATCAACATGTTCCCGCTTAAGTGTTTGGTTTCAGTTTGAACTGTGGTTTTGATCAAAACCATAACTTTAAAAGTGAAGTTACCAAACATTCATAGAAAGTCTAAAATAATTTTTAACCCTTAAAATTATGGTTTGAGATAAGTTACCTAAACACTCTCAAATTTTACAAAAGAATGGTTTTAACTGAAAACCATGGTTTGGGTTTAAAGCCATGGTTTTCAAGAATTTATTTTTTACTATTTTCAAAACTATTCTTCAAAATCTAATCTTTAGAAATAATTTTTTGTTTCAAAAGCTAATTCAAACATAGAGTTGAGAATCTGGCGGACCCTTAAAGGGTCAAGACCTAAAAGAGCTGGCCTTTTTAGGCCCGACGTAAGAAAAATAATATTTTTTAAGGCCCGGCACGAGAGTATGCAGGTCTGTAGGCTTGGCCCTATAGGGTCAGAAGCTATTTTCCTAAACTTTCATGCATTTTTTTTCAAAGAAATATAATTAGTAAATTACAACAACTAAAGTTCTATTTTTTTAAATAAATGTTGTCAACATTAAAGTCTAAACAATATGCATCATGTAACCAACAAACATAATTACTAAGTTATAATCAAAAGTAAACTATTCTCCACCAATAATTCACACAATGCATAAAAAGCTCACCACTAAACAACATTAGTATGATGACTTTCATTTTCATCTTCTTCGCCACTATCATCAATTTCAAAGATATTTGATTGTGCTTCATTTTGAGTAGTAGGTTCTACCTCATGGCTAAAAATATCAAAAATTTCTTCTCCTGTATCATGAATACATCTATAATCCTTATCTACAACGAATAATAAACTAAATCATAAAATCAGATAATAGTTATTACGTATTTGTAATTAAATGGATAAATAACTTTAACAAAAATAAAATATATATAAATTAGTAAATTATTATCATATGTGAATTCATACATCCAGTTGCAAGTACAAACTAAGAGCTTGAATATTACATGGAAAAATGGAACTTCTATATTTTGTTAGAACATGTGAACTAATACTGAAAGCTGATTTACTAGCTACTGTAGTAATTAGAATGCTCAGAATATTCGTTGCCATATTTGAAAGAATCATAAATCTTTGTTGATTGTTCTTCCACCAATTCAATGTCATAGTCGGTCAACAGAGCAAGTGGGCAACTACCAACTTGGAATTTTTTTTTTTTTTTTTTTTTTTTTTTTTTTTTTTTTTTTTTTTTTTTTTTTTTTTTTTTTTTTTTTTTTAAAAAAAAGGTCCTAACGGGCCGGCTCTTTTAAGCCTCAGTCCTACACATTAGCCCTTTTAGACCGGACTCCATTTGCAGGATCTATTTTATAAGCCTGACTTTTAAAGGGCCAAGGCTAAAATAAACCGGTCCAACGGAGTCGGTTCAATTTCCCGACTCTATCCAAACACATAATTAATTATAGATTCCGATATTGAAATTAAATTATAATTTTAACAGCATATGTGTCACTCATTAAATGTAACCCCAACAACTCAGCCTACTCAACATTATTTTCATGGCATGTGTCGGGGGCACTATTCTTAACGATAAGATTTGGTGGCACAGAGTCTGTTTTATCCAAATTTGTTAAAGGACAATCAATATGAGGTTAAAAAAAAAAAAAGAATGTAATCAATCAAAATTATCATTTTCTGTATAAATATTTATTATTGATATTACATAACTGCTCACCTGCTACATGCGACTTTTTAGTGATTTCGTTCTTTAATTAGAATTTCATATATAATGATTTTCCCTTTTTAAAAAAAAATCATGTTTAATGAATTTAAGCCTGTTGGATCAGTCTAGATAATTCTTTGATAATTAAAAAATAATCATTGTATATAATAGATTTGGATGTTGGTTGAATTATCAAATGAGATTGAATAAATAAATATTATATTGGTGACAAATTAAAAAAACAAAGGCCGGTTCACCTCAAAAGCAGAGAAAGTCATTTAAAATTGACTACTCGAACGTAGTTGGGGTCCTTGTTTTTGGCCTTGTTTGAGTGGAATGTACCTAAAAGGTAATTATCTCTTTCACGTGTTTTGTTATGTTTTAAGTTTGATGCATATATTGTGGTTTTGATTACCAATTTCTTTGAAGAGAGACGTGTTTGATTTATTCATGCAACTCTCTTTGTTTCTTTCAGCTTTCTAAGCTTTCATTCATGTCCCAACCTATATGGCATGGCATTATGATAAAAGGAAATAGAGAGAAATCAAAATAACCAAATAATATAATTAAATACATCACCCCAGATATTTTGCCCTTATTTAATTACAAAAATTACTCTCCAAATCTTATTAAATATAAATTAGTAATTATCAGATATTAAATACATACTTTTGTTGAATCTTCCAAATCTTGTGCACTATTTTATTCTCTCCATCCCTTTTTATAAGATACTTTTTTTATTTGTCCTTTTTATGAGATACTATTATTCTTGACTATACCATGTTTCTTTTTTATAATATACTCTTAGGAGATGTCTAAAAAGTTTATTATAAACTCTATATTTTACCCTTATTTAATTACAAAAATTACTCACGCCACTATTGCATTTAGTTCTCATGTTTGACTAAAGAACCCAATATAACACATTACCAAAAAAAAAAAAAAAAAAAAAGTCAATTCGTAGCGGTTGGAAGAAACTGCTACAGATATTAGGATTTGTAGTGATTTTTTCAAAAACCGCTACAAATTTGCAATGGTATAACTTACGCTAAGTGACGTGCTGCTGGTTAGCGGATGACATTTGTAGCGATTTGAAGCAGCTCTATAACATGAACTGATAAGTGTATATTTTATGACTGAATAGGTGTATATTTTATGAGAATTAGTTGGAATTATTGATATTATATACCTATTTAATTATCTTTTATTGACTTTTCCATCATTGAATCAAACTTAGGATCAAAGAATAAATCGACATAAAATCTACTCATATCCTATTTTTAATGTGCGGGAGATATTAGGCGATTTGGAAAGAAGTAGAAAAAGCAATTAAAAAGGATATGCAATCAGTCAAATTCAATAGTCTCACGCAAGAAAAATAGAAAAAAAAAATCAATTGCGTGATCTGGTGGAGTTGATTACAAGATATGAGATATCTTTTTAATAAGAAAAGGAGAATCAGTGACCTACGACCTAAGTTATATTTAGGTTATATATATGAAGAAAGGAAGAAGGAAAGGAAAAGATCTGGGAGACGCAGAACAAGAAGGAAGGGACAAAGAAGCAGAGGAGTAGAGGCTCTCCACGGAAGGACAGAAGGACTGTGGAGGCGACGAAGAATCTTTCTTTCCTCTCTCTCTCTCTTTTTATTCTTTGAACCTGAATTCTTTTGTTTTTGTTATGGATTTGAATAAAGCCATGTGTGGCTAGTTGGTTTTGCAACTTAGAGAATCTATGAACTTGTTTGGGTTTTAGAGATTATTCCCACAGATTGGTTTTGCTTAATTTTATTTCAATTTATTTAATCCCGTGTTTATTGCTATTGCTTACTGATTGATCATCATTGAGCATGTTTTGGGGATTTAGGGTTGAATTTGGAAGAGGGAATCCTAAATTGACATTGGGATTAAATAATGTGGAATTAGGTTTAAATTTAATGTGAAATTATGTTTTAATCTAATTTACGTCTAGGATAGGAATATACCTAGAAGCTCCGCATACTCAAATTAGAGTGAGCCCGATCTAAAATGCATCTTATTTAGTTGTGTGAGGCATTACATAATTAATTAAGATAGGTATATAAATGGACTGGAAGACATTTATAGACATTAATACTCTAGATTAGCTGATTGGGATAAAATCTAAGAAACAAACAAGGGATTAGTGACTCTAGGTTGCTCGTTCATTAGTGTGGTAGTTTCTTTGTTTTAATTTTAATTTCTTTTCTCTTAATTAAATTTAATTTGGTTGCTCAACTTAAACGAAATTGTGAAATTAATGCTTAACTAAAGTTGTAGGTACTAAGTCCTCGTTGAAACAATAATTTTCTTATCACTTTATTACTTGATACGGCTCGTGCACTTGCGAAGTTTTTAGGCTATAAAGTTTTGCCCTATCATGAACCGTCACAAATGTGGTGCTAGCTTGGCACCTTTTGGCTCCAAGTTGGCATCACATTTGTGACAGTTGGTTTATAGTGGTTTATATAACAAGAACCACTACATAATGCAAATGGTCACATATTTGTAGCGGTTCGAAGGAATACTCGCTAAATAATTCAAAGGGTCTGCACATTTATAGCTGTTTCGTAAAACAGCGACAAACTCTCACGTTGTACAAGATAGGGTTTCTTATTATAATACTTATACTAATTATTTTTTCTTCTTCTCTAGAAATTTAAAGACTTTTCCCCAACATGTTCAACATTCCTTCTATAATCAAATAACATCTTGTGGACAATATAGGTCCTTATTACCTACACATTCTCAATATTAAATCTACATAAAATTTATACTTATCTAACTTAATTTAATCATTTTTCTAAAATATTAATTACTATAATTTAAATTGTTACTTAATAATAAAACATTCAACATAATATTGAAACAATGGACTCAAATTATTATTTTGCCTTAGTAGTGGTTTTCAAACCTCTAAAAATTTAAATCCAAATTTGGATTAAATTTTTGTTGCAACTTTTGAAATTTCATCAAATATTAGTAGTGGTTTCATAGCCGCTACAAATATTGTGGCGCCAATTTTTTCAAATTCTTGGATGTACTTAGTATAGTATTTCAAAACCACTACAATGTTAGCGCCAAATTTTTATTTTCATTTCTTGTCACACCAAAATTTTGGCAAGCTGTTTAGATAACTTGTTATCTACATACGCATCTTGTGGCAGTGTGACAAAACCCCTACCAATATAGTAGCAGTTCTGTTTAAGTGAATAGCGGTTCTTAGAAACCGTTACAAAATCCTTTGTAACAGTGTGTTTTGTAGCGTTTTTTCCAATCGCTACCACTGTCTAGCGATTAAAACCGCTACGAATACACCATTTTAACCACTACAAAATGATATATATATATATATATATATATGGTAATGACATATTCTCTTTTATTCATATAAATAAGAGCATTTTTTAAAAGATTAATTTTTATACGTATTTATTGCAACCAATTACTTTAACTACTTCAACGAACAACTCAAATCAATTATTGATATCTTCAAAAAAAAAAAAAAAAAATGAAGGGAGTACCATATAAGTGCCTGCCATTTTAAGAGATATGTCATTTAAATGTCTTCATATAAAAATATTTGTTTCAAAAATATAAAAAATACCTGTTTACACGCTCGCAACATCAACATTATTGAAGTCGCTGGCCAAAATAAATTAAATTTTCTAATAATTTAAATAATATGTGGTTCCAGCCATGTGGTCAGAAGGTCACAAGGTTAAATCTTAGAAATAACCTCTCCACTTATAGAGGTAAGACTGCATATATCTAACTCTTCACGGACCTCAACTAATGGGAGCTTTATACTATAGACCGCCCTTTAAATAATGTGTGGTAAATATATCCAAATTCCCCCTCCATCTCTCTCTCTCTTTTAATTAAATCCTTTAGGTTGGGCCGAAAGGGTAGGGCACATATCCTGGGCCCAATTTTTCCAAGTTGAGTGGGTACACAGAGTGGCTGGATTCTATCAACCGCCCCAGTTTTTCACTACTACAAAAAGTGGATATTACTTCTCTAAAAGACGTCCTTATTTTAAAAAAGGAAGTAAAAAATATAGGTGGTGGCATTTTCGTAATTATATGGCTGAATTTTGAGACTTAAGCGTCCTAAATATAATTTTAGGACGTTCAAAATTAATTTAGGCGTCCTATACTATATTTAGGATGCCTAAAATTATTTTTTTGGCGCATTTTGAGGAATTTTTTGGCGACTTGAAAACCAAATCAGGACACCAAAATTTAATTTTAGGCGCCCTAAAGTACATTTAGGTCACCTAAAATGAATTTTTTGGAGCATTTTGAGGAATTTTTCAGCTTTAAAATTTTTTTAAAGACCTAAAAACTAAATCAGAACGCCCAAATTTAATTTTTATCATCCTAAATATTTTTTAGGACACCTAAAAATAAATATTGTCGTCCTAAATTTCCTTTTAGGACGACAATATGAAAACTTTGGCGCCCGGACATTTTGTTCAGGACGCCAAATTTTCCCCAAAAATACTTAATACCGTGCTTTTTCTCACACTCTCACACACCCGCCTTCCCGATCCCTTTCATGTCCCTCACAATGTGCGCACCACGCCTCCATCTCCGTCTCCACCCCGCCGTGCCTTCGTCTCTTCTATCTCCGCCGCGCCGTGCCGGATCTTTGCCAATACAAATGCTGAAACCCAAACCCAAGTAAGCCAAGCCCTATCACTACAATCATATCGATGCTCACCGACAGCTTCACCGTCTTCTTCTTCTTCTTCTGCTCTCTTAGGTGATGATTTCTGTGCCCTTTCCTTCACCGTTGCCGAAGAAGAGCGTCGACACCTTCGGCCAACGCACCTCCATCTACCACGGCGTCACACGGTGATGATTCGATTTTTTAAAAAATAGGTATCTATATTATTTGTTTTTAGTGTAAGAATAAAATTGAAGTATTTAATTAAGTGGAGGCATAGATGGACAGGAAGGTACGAAGCTCATCTGTGGGATAACAGTTGCAGAAGAGAGGGGCAAAGTCGGAAAGGAAGACAAGGTAATCTTTGGATTTGACGATCGCGTCTTCTAGGTTAGGGTTTCATAGGCGAGTCGAACCGGGTCCATGAGATCTAGGACTGCGACCCACTGGGTCTGACAAAAACATGGTTCACCATGGATCCTTTTCCTCTAAATTTTGACTGTCACAAAAGGAATGCTTTTACTGATGTTATGCATATATTACTTTTGTCTGGCGTTGTTTTGTGTTTATGCTAGCTATGGTTGTTTAAGCATCTTGTTGTCTGTATAATTAAGATGTTAGTTAACAATGATAATCAAATTTCTTGTTGATAGGGCATGCTGAGTGGGTAACTTGTTGTGTGTAAGAGGATTTCATTTGTTCCTGAGTTGCTTCGTATTTGCTGATTAATATTACCTCAAATCTGTTCAATTACAAGTTTATAGTGTCATTCTCTTTGATGATCCATATATGTTCATTCTATCTTAACTCTAAATTGTTCATTTTAGTTATGCATGACCAACATGTAGGGTTATATTGAAGGCTTTCTTTAATTTGTCAGGCCATAAGTCCTGAAACCCTCTATTCAATTAAGTAGCTTGTAGAGTACTTTATTAATGCAAGTCCATTGTCTATCTTCTATTCTTTGGGTTTTTTTTTTTATGTAAACAGAGTGTAGATAGCATAGAAGTTGCAAGTGGTTCGCCTCTTCCAGGTGTGAAGGTGATTACATCTAATGTTCGGCCTTTCATGCATTAGAAGTGGCATGCTCCTTTTTAATTTTTCTGTATTTTTTGTCTTCTTATCTTTTGTGCAGCCACAAAAATTGGAGGAAGCAATAAAAATTCCAAAGGAAACAATTGAAGTTCTTAAGAACCAAGTTTTTGGCTTTGATACTTTTTTCATAACAAGTCAGGAGCCATATGAGGTGAGTTGTCACTTACTCAAGAACACAAGTCGTAGTCAATATCATCTCAATAATGGTTCTGTATTCCATAAGTTGATCTGGATAATAATATAACAAGCTGCTTTGTTTTTACGAGTTCTGATTAAATATTTGAATGTTCATGTATTTATATTTATTCTCTAATTTACACATAATAATAATTTCCCCATTTTTCTCTTCCTACTCTACATCTCTCCTTTGTTGGAGGTGTGGAAATAAAAAAAATTAATCTTGGAGAATTAATTGATTGCTTATATTTTGTTTGTTTTTTTTTTATCTTGCCAAATGCCAACAATGTTTTGATGGTTGGATATGCTTTGACTTTCACTTTTTTGGTTCATAGATGGCATTGAAAACTTTTGTCATCCCTAGGTTATTGAGGGAGGGTGATCCTACTTTTAGGGTACTAGATCTAGATCAAGGTCCAGTCGGTTTCACGCCCACCAACCAAATTTGTGCCTGGTGAGGGCTTGAAGGATTCTCGCTCAAGAGATTAAGGCAAAGAAACTTGCTAAGAAATCTGTCAAGAAGAGGAACAAGGATGCTCATCGTGGAGAAGCTGATAGAGTTATTCCTACTTTGAGGCCAAGCACTTGTTTTCGGGAAGCGTTCAATTGGAAAAACCCAAAGATGGTGAAAGAGATGGTAAGTGCAGTGACTTGTTATGCTTTTACTTTTGATTATTGATTGCTTGCTTCATTTTAATGTACAAAGTTTCCTCCCAATAGTAATTCTGGGACATTGATAAACTGACTTTCCTGAGCATGTGTTTGGTTACATTCTCATGTAGCCCTTGACAACCAATTTTTCGAGGATCAGACATTGGCTTGAAATGAAATTTATCACTAGTTGATTTTCCTCTATGTTTCTTTAAAGGCAGTTGCATCCATATCTTTCTACTTTTCTTGCCTTTAGTCGATTTTATAGTATTCACTAGTTTTCTCGTGAGTAATTTTTGTTTTCAATTTTCGTATGAAATTCTGTGATGCGATGGTTGATTTAGGCTTCTTGGGGACAATATCCCGATTTCTAATTCCCTAGAATTAGACTCTAAAGTGAGACTTAAGGAGTCTAATTCCGTAACTTAGACTCCTTAAGTCTCACTTTGAGGGATGGCTTGTGACCGGTGTCAAGTTTGTCTTTGAATTTAGTTGCGAAATCACGAGAGATCAGAAACCATCATCCTATTAAAAGAAAAAAGGTGCAAGCAAGAAGTGAAGGCCAAGTTAGTTATAGCAATAGTATGAAATTGGCTCGTGATGCAAACTTCTTGGGGGATGTCTACATAATCCCCATTTGTATTTATTGTTTTCAATTTTACAATTTAGGCCTTCTTGCTTACGAGAAATCAAGCTTCCAAAGTTCGGAGTGGAATATGGACAATATCAAAATAAGAGGATCCTTGATTTTGAATACTAAACATACAAGTTTGGGACGCCTTATAAGGCGTCCCGTATTTAATGTAAGGCGTCCTGCATTTATTGTAGGACGCCTTAATTAAGGCGTCCTGAATTTAATTCAGGATGTCAAAAGTCCTGCATCTTTAACTACCCCCGCCTAGACGTCCTTATGAAAAATGACGTAAATATGGTCTTATTTAGGTCGTTTTTTACGTTTTTTGTAGTAGTGTTCCTTTGTACGTTTTGAAGAAATGCCCCAAACACTTCGAAATTGCCGAATGAATTCTTGTCATCAGCTTCATTTTATGCTTATTTTCGTTTTCATATAATTGTGTTATATCTACGAAAAACAGAGAGACCAACCTTTGGGGAGTGTTATTGTCCCTATTTTTTATTTTTTTTAAAAAAAACTATCATCAACTAAAATTGAACATGCATTTTTAACCAATGGACTCAATATATGATGGGTTAAGCATATGCGTGCGTGCGTGACACACACACACACACACACAGACATACATATGTGTGTGTGTGTGTGTGTCTCATGGTCTACATATGCAGATAATGGATCATGGACCTTATGACTCATGCTTTCTTGCTAATATTCCCTTCAAGTCTGACATTAGTGGCAGGAAATTTTAGCTTTAATTCATCCTTTCACCTCTCTGTTAGCATTAGTACTATTTTACCTTTCTTGTTTCATTAGGCTTTAATTTCTAATTCAAGTATTAGTCCTCTTAGGAGGGGAGGGGAAAAATTGAAGATGGATTAAAAAAAAAAAAAAAAAAAAAAAAAAATTAGAGAAGTGAGGTTAAGAAATTTTAATAAAATTTTCTTATTTTTTAATTTTACATGCATATTCTCTTTGTTAAGATTATGTAATCCGACTTCTCTAATTTTTTTAAATTCAACTCATAAAAATTTTCCCTCCCCTCTAAATCTCTTATACCAAACAATCCTTAACATGTAAACTTCACTTACTATTTTAATACTACCTCCGGTCTTAATTATATGACAAAGTTTGTAATGCAGTCTTATAATTAGGACTGGAGGGAGTATCATTTTATCTTGAAAAAAAAATGGACCTCATGAGGCCAAAATCAAATTTCATTGCAATTAATATAACCAGGTTTGGGGCTCCAACGAGACTTTATTTGGGGAAAGGCTTTCCACCCTATTAATGGATGGGATCAAATTTATTATTATTATTATTATTATTTAATAGGGATCAAATTGTTTTGCCGGTGGTCTCGGCTTCAAGAGGTTGTCTACTCTTAATCGTGGTTACGGTGCTAATTAGAAGCCGGGAAGCTAGTAACAGGATCCAATGGATTGTGGTCTGAATTGTTAACTTACAGATATATGTTCAGAAATGAAGACAACTTGCTTAGTGCTCGTGCTGGTGATTCTGTTGAAATTTATTTCACAGCAGCAAGATGTAGTTGAAAAAGGTATGAAATGGAATGGAATCTAATGGTCAGTTTTTTCAATGATTATTGGCTGTTTTCTGATAAAACAGTTAAAGATCTGTGCATGAGGCCACTTATTACATATACTAGGATAGGCCAATAGTAGAGTTGCTTAAGGGACATGGGATTTACAACGTTTGGCCAACCTTATTACCAGCAGCGTATTGCAGAGTTTAATTACTATGTTACCTCCAATCGTGGAGGCCCTCCAGGCCACTCCTTAAAATTAGATATATTTATCTAATTTAATTAAATTAATGATGTTAGTAAAGTTAGTTGATATGGTATGTATTTTCTAAAATATCACAATTATCTTTCTTAAACTCCAGACTCCTTATCAATGTTTGGAGGAGAAAATGGTCTTTCAAGTTTTCCGAATTGTATGTGTTGTAATGCTGTGGAGGAGGATGTCATCCATATTCTCCGAGATTGCTCTTATGCTAAAAGCTTATGGTTAAAGCTTATTCATTAATTCCAGGTCTCATTCCCAATTGTTTGCACCATGCCACCATCTTATCGTGATTGGTTTGCTTTGAATCTTAAGAGATTTGGGAACAAGTAATGACGGTAATTGTAGTGCTTACTTGGGAATAGTAGTCCTTTTGAAGCGGAGGAATGAGCTGCGTACAGAGGTCTTAGACTTGCATGGGATGTTGGGGGGGAAAAAAATCATCCTTGAATCAGATACAAAAACTCTGGTTAATATGTTGAACTGTAGTGATGGCAACAAAGTATGCAGTTTGATATCTGTGAAAATTTAAGGCTTAATGAAGAGATCATGGGATATATAAATGCCTGAAAGTCTCAAGAGATCAAAACTACTTGCGGATGCTCTAGCAAAGAATAATGGTTTGTCTAAGTCTTCCTTACTAGATTCATGTCTGCTTTATTTGCGGACCGTGGTGGATAATAAGTGTATGGGTATTTTTAATTGAGCTATAGCTCTCTCTTGTGACCAAATAAGATGATGGCTAGTCATAATATATTCCGCGAAATATGATATTTTGTACTTCTCGTGTTAGTGTGTGGTTATGAATTTTAAATAATATGCTACCTTTAGTCCTTAATATAAGAACTAATTGGGGTTTATATTTGATCATAAATATATAACATCCCAACCTATTTTATCCTTATATTTATCTTTTTTCTCGAAACTCTCCTCAGGGGTAGTTTCAATTAATCATCGCAGAAACTTTTGAACTCAACTGTGAATGCTGTAGCTTCTTTGCGATAGCCAATCACAGTCCCTGCACTGTCTCTGTTTATACATTACCATGTGGGGAAGGTATATTTGATATCATTTGATGATATTTTTCTAAGGATGCATGAAATAATCAAAATCTGTGTCATCAAATCAAATACTACCCAAGGTCATTAATATAAGATTTTTAGATTGTAGTTCAATTTAAATTACAAACTAGACATTATATTAATGTCTGGGGGTGGTGTATATATTCTCCTGTAAATACCAGTTATTGAAATACGATTGATGCTCAATTAAATTCTGTGTCATTAATAAATAAAGACATATATGTTGAGTTTGGGATATAATAAGGGAAGAATCAGATCCATTCAATGTAGCATAGAAAAGGTGTCTATGTCTGGCAAAAAAAAAAAAAAATGTCAGGATAAAGAAGCTGATTGCTAGGTACTAGAATATCCAGAACAAGCATACATATATTTTTCTTACGTAAAACACATAATATTGAATAAACACTATTACAACATTTGGAGGAGAATTAATAAACGCCCCCTTATTTAGTTCGTACATCATACAAGTTACAACACATAACACTTTTTTTCAAACCAAAAGAACAAGCAAAGTATTTGAGTTCAAACACCATGGGGAAAATTATATTCCTCCTATATATATAATATTCATACACATATAAAAGTGTCTCGTCAACGAAAACATGTAACTGTACGTATACTTGTATTAGTGGGAGCTAATTAAATAGCCCTAGGAATGGCCACAGCTTTGAGAGGGTTCTTCATCTCACAAGATAGCTTAAGCTGCTCGGTTAGGTCAACTGGGTTAGCCTGGTCTTGGACCCACTCAAAGTGGCGAACCAACTTAGCCACCCAAAGGTTCACTGTGACGAGCCCCAGGTTCTTACCTGGACAAACCCTACGCCCAGCTCCGAACGGCGCGAGCCTCAGATCGGCACCTCGGACGTCCACATCAGCACCTCCTTCGCTTGCCACGAACCTCTCTGGTTTGAATACAAATGGATCTTTCCAAACCTGTGGGTCGTGGGTGATGGCCCACATGTTCACCATCGTCGTGGTGTTGGCTGGGACCACCATACCGTTGCTGAGCTGGACATCTGACGTGGAGAGTCGGGCCCATGAAAGGAGTGGGCCTGGTGGGTGCACTCTCAGGGTCTCCTTCACCACAGCTTGAAGGTAAGGCATTTTTGCCACGTCAGAATCCGTGACGTCATCTTTGTCTCCCACAAACTCGTCAACTTCATCTCGGAGCCTCGTTTGAACTTGTTTGTTCAAAACCAGCTCCGCCATTGCCCACTCCGTTAGAAGTGCCGTTGTATCGGTCCCACGAAATATCATCTCCTGCACATGCATATAATATATATGTGTGCGCATAAATTGAATAAACTAATTACCCACTATTAAAAAAAAAGTATGTAAGAACATCACATGAATCTCTTAAATTATTTATATATTTATAATTCTCTTGGAAAGATAGGTCTATGAAAAATATAATATAATATATATATGAAGACTGAGTAGTGTTAAGTGCTCACTATGTTCTAGAAAATTAGGTTAGAATCTCAAAATAAATTCAATGATTAAGACCCTAAATTTCCGGGGGGGCGGGGGGGATATTGACTTATCCCTCTTAAAATTAACCTGGTCGAGACTTAAAATAGATCTAAGTCCTAAGAATCTCACTTTTCATATATATTTTTACACTGAGTCTAGATCGTAAGCACGTGTCAAGTTATTAAAGTGATGAACTAAGAAAAAAAGTGTTCACATTATTATAGAAAAAGAGGTGAGAGCACGAACCCACAAAACGGCAATCATGTCATCTTCATGGATCTTCTCGTCGGGACCATCTAGGGATAGCAAAACATCCACAAAGTCAGAGCTATCGGAGAGCTTGTTGGACGACGATGAAGGAGCCAATCGGTGTTGGTCTATGAGGGCTTTCACAAACTTCCTCACGCGAGGAACAAGAACTCTGCACCGTTCTCTGATACGAGAAGGGTCATAAAACAAGCTCATCCATGGCACATAATCAGACCAGTTAAAAGCCCCTAACAACTCAAACCCTTCCCTAACAATTTCATGCAGTTCCTTAACCTCCAAGTCAAAGCTATAGGGGTTATAATTATATTCATATCTTTTACCAAAAACTGTTCCCATTATGTTATTAAGAGCCGCAGCTTGAAGATGTTTCCTTAAGGCAACAACGCCGTTTATGGACTGCTCATGAGCGATGGCTCGTAACATGGTGGCACAGTCGAGGAAACGGCCGGTCTCATGGGCGGCGATACGCCTTGGCGAGAAGAGGTGAGCGGAGGCAATCCTCCGGAGAAGCCGCCAGTAAGAGCCGTTTGGAGCAAATCCAATGGCTCGGCTGAACATGAGGCTCTTGGCGGATTGCTTGACGGGGCGGTCGGCGAAGTGAGGTGATGTCAGGATTTCGCGAGCTATGTGAGGATCGGATGTGATGACGGCCGGGACTGAACCGAGGCTGAAAGCCATGAGCTGTTTGGCGGCTAGGGAGCTGGACAAAGCAGCTAGGGTACGGTGAGCCAGGCCGTGGGACAAACAGAATAAGCTTCCAAATATGGGGACACCTCTGGGTCCAGGAATAGCGATCTGACCCATGCGGGTCTTGCCATTTTTCCAGGCTAGACCTCCAGAAGAGAAAGTCCATGAGAGAAACCCTAGGACGAAAAGAAGCAAGGGGATGAAGAAGAGAAGGAAAGTGTTATGTAAGTGTTGAGTTCCAGCTATGGCTGGAAGTGTGAAAAGCCACCAGGTTGAGTCAGAAAAAGATGAGGAAAAAGCCATTTGGTATGAAGAAATAAGAACAAAGAAATACTAATAATGCATATGAAGGAGTGGAGTGATTTGAGTAAAGAGAGCACGGGGACGTTGGTATAAATACTAGTTCATGCATGAGTTGCCTCGAAATATGTGCATGTTAAAAAAAAAAAAAACTAGGCATCAGCTGGTAAAAGTATAATAATAAGTAAATTGTTACTTAGAAATAATTAATAACAAATACTTCCTTTTGTCCATATTATAAGGCTTCAATTAACAATTTTTACAAATTAATAAAAATAGTTAAAGTCAATAAATTTGTCCTACAATATAATTTCCAATATTATCCTTATTAGTTGCACTAAATTCTAATAACATACTACCTCCGGTCTTAATTATAGAAATACTTTTGTGGTGTAATTTACACCACAAAAGTGTTCTTATAATTAGGACTGGAGAATATATTAATTATTACTCCCACTCACTACCTTTATCAATTATGGTCATACATAAAAAAAAAAAAAAAATTAATGTTCCTTGAGAACAAGCAAGTGCTATATTAAAAAGATCAAATACACTAGCTAGTTGGTGTCTTATAATAAAGACTAGGGGGAGTATATATTTCTGAATCCGAATTATAAAAATATGAACGATATCATGCAAGGGAATATATAATCGGGACGTTTAAGGCGGACGACAGAATTATTAATTATAATGGCATAGTGTGTTATACAGTAACTTATTAACTCTTATCATCTTCATATATAGTTTTTCTATGCAGCAAAACCAATTATCAAAGCTTAGCAATAAATTAAAGTATAAAACTATAAATTTTCACTCTTGTAAAAAGAACTATGATTAAGTAAGTATTTTTAACCTATCTTTTTGTTCGATGCAAATTCAACCTATCTTATGATATATATATTCTATATGATTTGAGTAATTTTAAGTGTTATCAATAATATTTTACAAGCAATGCATGCATTGGGAAGAGAATTCAATGTTTCGATATGATTTAATAATATGATTTAATAAGTCAACTATGGATATTAATTCTTTTTTTATGTTAACATCATTTCAATTGTAAAAACAAATTAAGAACACCAAACTCTATCAACTTGTTCCTCATCCAATTATAAGAATAAATATTTCTTTTACTGGAAATTGAATAGGATCATTGAACAAAAGAAATAATGCACCAAAAAAATCAACAAATTACAGCAGCAGTAGACATTCAGGCAAAAGATTTGAGAAAAAGGAAGCAAGAAGAAATGCCAATTACGTTACATTATTAGACACAACCTATTTCGTCATCCACGTTGTCTTC